>CP053466.1:67657983-68269648 GCA_022644695.1 Cenchrus purpureus
TTCTGAGTTGGTCTCCAGAAATTGGGAGGGGCAAGATTTAGCATGACTTATTGCTGCACCCTTCGGCTTTTCACCAAGGTTATTCTCTGTGGCAGCATTACTTTCCATAACTGAAGATTTGAATTGTCCGTCAGCTGGTGGTTGGGCCACAGCCAAGTCTTTGCCAAGATTGCTTGGTCGACGTGAACTTGCATCAGCAATCCTCAGGGCATTATCCATTATTTGCTCAGCAACCTTGGCTGAAGTAATACCATTAAGACCTTTGGAACGCGCATTCTTCTCACTTCCACTTGGGGCATCTGCATGAGATGAAATCACAATTACACGTGCACAACAGAGTGGCAAACATTAACTTGCTGATAATAGAGCAAGATAACAAAACATTATGTAATTATGTTCACACTCCTTACCATCGCTATCTTTTGACGCATGCAACTTTGTGTTTAGTCCAGCATAAGACTCATTTTGTAGTCTAACTTTTCTGGAAGGGCCAGCTCCTTCATCTGCATGGATATCTGGTAACTTCTCAACACTCTGAATTTCAGTCTCCCTCTTGCTACCAAAGCTCTGATACAGGAAAATAACGATAATGTAACATGGCAAGGAAATACAATATGAATGTAAATGATATATCAGAACTGCATAGAGGGCCACGTGATGAACCCTAATTGGTTTCAGCAAACAGTGCTGGCCTGCTGGGTACACACACTGGATAAAGTCGAGAAAAGAACTTTCATAGAAAAAGACATGTATTTAAACACTTTACTGTCAAACTCTTAGTTTCTGCTCTACTGGCATTGTCCAGCTAAACAGGGGTGCAAATAAGCAATTGAAAACATGTATTAATACCAGTTGGTCAGATAAGGTGTTAGCAATGTCAGATACTCACTTGGGCATCACTTTCCTCGTCGCTGTTTTCTCCTGCGTTTGAACCATTAGCAACATTGGCACTTATGTGATTGCTAGCTGCATTATTCTCCGATCCATTTGTTTGGCTATTCATCTGCATTGAAGTCATAGGTCTAAGTATTCTAAAATAAAATGCAATGCATAATAGATAACTGATACAGGATAAAATGATCACATGCGAAATATCACCTAGGATCTCATAATTGATGCATATTATACAATACTTCTATAAGAATTCAACAAAAAAGGCATACAGTGAACGTTACAGAAGTAGTATCAGTTATCCTATGCATAGCATAATAGATAACTGATACTACTTTAACTTTCATTATGTTTCAAGACAAGAAAAAGGGACCCAAACTACATCCAGATAAGTTGACAAATACAAATCAAAAGAAGCATTTGGTGAATGCTGCATTTTGCCGCAAACACCGAATTGCCAGTGGCAAAGGAAAGCACATCCTTAAAGGCCTTTTAAAAGAGAGCTTACTGCATGCCGCCTCCATACATGTTGCCATAGGTTACGCAGCTCATTCTTTCTCACTGGTTTTACAAGGAAGTCCACCGCACCCTTCTGCATGCACTTGAGCACCGTGCCAATAGAATCTTGTGACGACATCACTGCCACAGCCAACCAGTGAAAAACCATGAAACCCCATAACAAATCCAAATATCCGATTCATCAGTGCTCCAAGTCAAGGTAGCATATCAGGCATACATGCCATTGAAAGTGTCAGATATACGCCCATCACTCTACTAGGCCAATCAGCTGATCATGGGGTCAAATTAGGTGATTAGGAAAACAGTGTTAAAATCACAGTTGCAGTTCCACATCGATCACGTGTTGCGTAGCACTTTTGTTCTTTGGGGGCAAGTAATGTTCACATTTAGTAAAGCCTTTTTGTCGTTTTGCACACTTAATGGGAACCCCCCTATATTTAGTATAGATCCAGTAGTTTTCAAATGAGTATGTAACAGTATCGGTATTGGTCTCTTGGTTCCAACGGCCACCTATAACACTGCAATTAAAATTTTACTATTTTAATTTTTCAGGACTACCACCACCTCAGTTTTGGAGAAGCCAAGTCCTTGTTTATGTGGAGTTCAATTGACAAGCAACAGATGAAATGGGATAATTTCCCCATGAAACCATATGATTAGACCCCCTAAAACAGTCTGCGTACCACTAAAAATCACCTATACTAAATTTTTTTGCCTTCGATCGCATGCAAGAAAGCAAATTCTGCAGAACAGGACTACAATTACCACAGAAACTCTGAACAAAATACCACCACTCTCATATTCCTAAAACTTTAACGACATGTTGACCCTTGAACTATACCCACACAGGCTATGCAGTGCTTGGCTTACAGCACAAGGGGAACATCATGAGTGGAATCTAAGCATGATGATACAGTTGCATTAAAGTTGCTCATGCCAAAACAGGCCTGATCCAATCACCCCGTTTTGGCAATAACAAGCATGTGCAGGACCAGGGCCCAATATAAAAATCCTATCATATCTGAGCGGCAAGCATAAAATTACTCCTATCTGGCACCGAGCCCCTTTTGCTTGAAGTAACCGCTTTAGCTACCAGTAGCGAAAAGCCTAATTCACTTGCGAAGCAGGGTTCGATCGACAACAGCAGGAATCAGGCGGGCTGCGCGGGGGGAGAGTTGGGATCGGGGGGAGCTTACTGATGACGGGGATGTTCTTGCACTCCTCGGCGGCGACGATCCTTGCGAGCAGCTGGATGCCGGAGAGTGTAGGCATGGCGACCTCGGTGAGGACGAGGTCGAAGGCGTAGGCGCGCGCCCGCATCACCTCCCACGCCTTCATCCCGTCCGCGACCGCCGCCACTGCGGGTCACCCGGAGAGAGATACGTCAGAATCAAGCCCCAATTTCTCTTCAGAGTTGAGAGCGCGCGGCAGGTTGGTTGCTAAGCAGGCGGCGGCGCGGGGAGGAAAAGGAGGAAGGGCTCACCGCGGTAGCCGCACTTGCGGAGGAGCGCGGTGACGACCTGGCGCGTGGAGTCGTCGTGCTCGACGAGGAGGACCCGGAGGGAGCGGCGCGGGAGGATCTGGTCCCACCGCACCACCGCCCGCCCGTTCGCCGCCGCCGCTGCCGCGGGGGAGGACGACGCGCCGCCAGCATCCCCGCCTCCTCCTCCTCCGCCGCCACCTGGGGCGCTGGCGCTGGTGACGGCGGCGTCGGCGTCGGGAGACATCCGATTGGTGGTGGGAGAGGACGAGAAGGGGACCGAACAGCAGCAGGTGGAAGGGAGCCGAAGGGGAGAAGGAGCGGTGGGGAAAATATCTCCAATTTTTTTCCCCACAGAAAGGTGGGCGCCACGTCAGCGGCGAGGAGGGGAGATCATCGCCAAGGGGGAAGAGAAGAGAGGGAAGCGTGGCCGCGGGAATGGCCCAGCAACAAATACCACCACTCCACCAGCAGCACGAGGAGGAAGAGCGAGCGAGCGAGCGAGCGGGCGGGGGATATTTTTTTCTCGTCGCCGTGGCCCGTGCTCCGGTGAATTAATCGGGGAGATATTTCGGTGCACGTTTTTTTTTATTTCGAGGGCGTGGTGATTTGTTGGTGAGCTGGCGCGCCTGTGGGGATAGATATTTGGCGGCAGCTCCTGACCTCTCGTTCTGGGTGGACGAGAGAAAAAAAACACAAGTGGGGGCCTCGTTTCGTGGCTGCAAGCTTGTCTACGCTCAATTCGCTGCAAGCCTGCAACTAGATGTAAGTGGGCCCACTGGCAGCGGCAAAGCGGCACCCATTGGATTGGATTTCTTTCTGCTGCTGCAAGTGGCGGGGGGTTAAGTAAGAATCTTAAGATAATTATCATCATCATGCCTGTCGATTCGATCGATCTATCTCCGGCACCACGTCGGCATGAGCGAGTTTTCGACTTTTCGTTTTTTTTTTGTCAACGGTATACAATCGTCGCGTTTTTTTTCCCTACTACTCCTTCCATTTTGAATTGCTCGCCATTTTGACTTCTCGGATCATAAATACATCATACATGTATGCATCTAGATACGTACACTATTTAGGTAGATAGAAAAACTATATATATAGAAAAAAAACAAAATAGCATACAATTCGGAAAGAAAGAAGTAGCTTACGAATGAATGGATTGTTCTTTGTTGTAAGTTGTGTTGTCGTCGTTAGCCAGTAGTACTTCTGTACACGCAATTGTGTCAGTTTCAAGTTTGGCGTGTAAAATTTCTAAAAACAAGCTACTTTCAAAAAAAAAATTGCTTAGTTTCATTGTTGTTTCTACAACGTATACTGGAATCTAAGAACTCTATGTAACCTTTGGATGTATGAGGCCGGATTTTATTCGTAAAAAAATTCTACAACGTCTGCCTTTGTAAATAAAAATTATTAATTAGCCGGCAAAAAAAAAGTTTGACTGTGATCACAATTGATGTCCGCAAAGTACTCCGAGTTGGAGGAGGTAGGCAAGTGCGTTAATTAGCTGTCGAACAATATCTTCCAGTGAACATGCGTGCAAGATTCCTGAGCTCCTAGGCTAGGCACGGGGCACCTCATCTTGATCTCGTGCATAGATTATGTAGGGTTAATCTCTTTCGGGAAAGAAAACAAAAGAATATAGGGCGGCTTAAGTTAGATTATCGTCGTCAACTAATCACACTGCAAGGGCATAACCTATTTGCATATTTTTAAATTTGTGTGGTTGCTGTTCGTCCAACCCACGCAGTTCCCTGTCGCGTTTCTGGTGCAGTTCTTATCACTTCAGTAGGGGTGCATCGAGCTGCTTAGGGCGTCTCCAACAATATGAGTCAGTGGTAGCTCTAAACTAATAAATATAATGGAGAGAGATCCTCCTCTAAACATTATTGTGAGAGAGGTATATATATCATGAAGTGTGCGAGACTATCTTTGGAGTTCACACTAGTCTCTTGTCTTTTACACTATTTAGTGATTACAAAAATCATAAGCTAGCTGAGAGTTAGACCATTGGAGACATGGACATATATCGTTTGCTCCCTCCATTCTAAATAATTTATTATAATTTATGTCCAATGATGGTTTATTTAATTTTATTTAAAAGTCAAACTTGTCTAATTTTATTAAACAAACTTTTCAGGAAACAAAACAACACAGCTTAAATAGTCATATAAGACCGACTCCAGAATGTTCCTCACCCACATCACAGATGAGAAAAGGAAAGAGAAGATTGCCTCGCAAAAGAAGATCAACTCCAGCAGGCAACTCAACACTTCATAAAGAAGACCCTATACTTTTTTAAAAATAAATAAACCTGTACTAAAAACATTCCATTTACCATTAAACGATCCCACAATTCACTTTTTACAAAAGAGCGTAAACTTCTGTGAAAACCTAATTTCACAGACATTTATCGATAACATCCAATACTTCTCAGCAAATAAACTGAACCCATAGTTGAATCTTGTGTTCCCTCACAAACTAACCTCTCAACTTCACTAAAATTAATTTGTAACCCACCATTACGAAACCCTCCTTCCAACAACTACCTCGACACGGACAACGACAATCTTGCAAAAAAACCCTTCTATTTATTGAAAAATGATTCAATGGTCCACAAATTTCTACACATCAACCTTTAATTTTTTGGGGGAAAAACTACTCATCCATGGTTTTACACAAAAGGAACCCACGCTCAAACAATGAAACAAAGTACCGACCTTATATCAACAAAGACCTCAGCTTCTCTCAAAAGTGTCACACCCAGTTTTGGAAGTAAAACTAGATCATACATTTACATGTGTCCAGGATCATGTTCACACATGCAAACGACATAGTGGAGTACCAAATCGTAGTGTCACAACGTTATTATTATTGCACATCGATTGTCCAATAGTAGTAGCTAACATGGAGGAAAATAAACGAAGTCGTCCACCCACAGGCAGTCGACCCGAGAAACGCGCCTAGAACTCTTCAAAATCTTCAGGGAAGTCTTCAAAGCGTCCGTCTGAGCAGCAGTCCGAGTAGTGTAGTTGTAAGAATAAAAATCAACAAGCGTGAGCACATGTCGTACTCAACAAGGGAATATAACTATAACAACATGCAAGGCTCTTTGGGTGGATGGCTGACATGGTTAAAGCGGTAAGCAGTTTTAGTTGGTCAGATTTTATTAAGCAACTGATTACTAGCAATGTAAGTATATACCAACCCAAAGAATAATAAATACAACAATAATAAGATGCAATGCACAAAATTAAGTCCATGTTCCATAAGTTACTCATGTGAGGGTCCAGGCCGCTCGTGACCGTGAGCACGATTGATCGATCAGTTTATACACTCTGTAGAGGTGGCACATCTTTACCCACAAGTCGTGTTTCCCATGTCGCCCGGGTTTGCAAGGCCCTTAAACACTGCCTTTGGTGAGTGGCTAGGGATTCACTACGAGGCCTTTACAAAGATTCTCTAGTATGGGCTACTCACTAGGTTACATGGTCAGTGTTGACGGCTGTTAAGTACCACTTTCAGCCCTCAATATTCTCACATAAATGGAGGCATATGCATTATTTACTTGCATTTTGGTTTGAATAATGTAGTTCCACTTGTCCTTGGAGATTATTTGTATGTAGGTGAAAAACCCCTTAAAAGAGATGGAAACCCATTTTCTATGAAGAAACCATGCCAACTCAGCTGAGGAAGTGGCTGCCACTAAGGAAATACATGGCATTCCACGTCATTGATCCAAGGGAGGAACTCACCGACGAATCAGAGGACGCCACATGGACTTCACATGGATCAAAGGGCCCACCTCGGATACCAAATCAAGCCATGCACAGGGCGACCCAACAGGAAGAAGCACACCAGGTGGGGCCACCTAGAGGGTCGGCCGATCCTAGGATCTACCGGCCTGACCTAGGGGCGCCCATCCGTCCACACGTGGCAGTCCGCTCATTGGTCACTTGCGCATCCCGGGGTGTTTTGGAGCACTTTGAGCCTCGAGCAAGCCCGGTCCTTGCCTATAAATAGAAGGAGGGATCCCATTTCCCACACACCACTCTCTCATTCTCCTCACTTTTAGTTTCCAAGGCTAGGGGTAGGCTAGAGTAGCTCTTCTTCAGGTTCCAAGTCTTCTTTGGAGTCTAGGTATGAGTTCTCTTCTATCTTTATTTCATTGTATGACTTTGATCTACTTCAGTTATTCAGCTATTTCATATAAAGTCATGGTAGATCATATGCTTGATATGTTCTTGAGTTCATCCTTTGTTCATCATTTAGAGGCTTGTGTTCTTCATGAACACTATCTTTTGATCCACTTGAAGGGTGATGAACTCATTCCTTATGTGTTTGTTCATAAGTTAGAGGCTTGTGTTCTTCACGAACACGACCCTTCGATCTTGTTGACTAGACATAAAAGAGTTCGTATCTGTTCGTATGTCTAGCCTTAGTTGATCTTGTTAGATGGCATGAGAGTGTTGCATGAGGTTTGTGACTTGGTCTAAGTTGTTGACCAGGTCCTTCGGGTGGCTCTCACCCTGGGTCACAATAGCCTGGGCCGGGTGGAGTCTAGCAACAACGCAGGCATGGTGCCTGGGTTGTCTGGTTACGTTAGTTATGAGCATACCCCCCGTAACGATAGAGGTAGGTCCATGGTGGTGACAATTGTTGATCCTTTGCAACCCTCCGCTACTGGGTACTGTAGGGAGTCTAAAGTCTAGTTTCGCAGAGTGCTGGTCGTCGCGGGCTAGCTCCCCGTTTGTACCTAGGTGCTGAACCTTACCCTCTCATGCAATACTCATGCCTATGTCCTGTATCTTCTAGCTTTGTATGTTTAGTACATTAGAACCTAGAGCTAACTCGATGTTCCCCTAAGTAGTAGTGTGCTAGAGTAGAGGTAGATCTGAGTGCGTGTGTCGCACTACCCTTTATATCTTTTATCTTACCCCTGCCTTTGAGTTTGTTGTTTCCTATATCTATCTCTTAAGAGCAAAAGCATAAGTCTAAGATATCTGCCATTGTCTTCCACGGATACGATACCTTTGGAATATTCTCCTTTCTTGGGGAAATGCTACAATGATTTATCCGTGGCGCTATGGATTGCTTCATGATCATTTAGATTAACCTTTGGCAAGTCCGATGTTCACGCTAACTTCGTCGTTAGTTGTGGCGTTAAGAGGTGCCTACAAGGCGTTTCTTGGTGTTGTCACTAAGGATGGATTTCAGATCTGTTCTTAAAATGACGACGCTACGAAATGCCAACAGTCAGTGCAAGGCATAACCCTCTCTCAAAGCTGAAGCTACCAGAGCGGAGCAGGTTGAGGGTCAGACTATACATCATCTATCGCCACCCTCCCTTATCGTAAAGCATACCACACACTAAGATTTCTAATTAATTAGCCAAGACAGAGCCATTTGTCTTGTAGTTGCACTCTCCATGTTCCGATTAATAAGAGTAGTCTTGTTTAATGATGGTGGAGCATAAAACAAATCAAGTTCACTTTGTATTCAATAAAACCACCCTCAACCGTAGTTAGCGACTAAGCATGTGCTACCCAACATAAATAAAATACCCAGGTTATCAAGGACATGGTAAACAACACTAGTCAATCCTTAATCATAGGGTCCCATCAAATTGATGCAAAGCAATAAAGTAAACTATGTAATTAAAATGCAGTTGTATAGGAAAAAGGGCATGCAGCAAGGACTTGCCTTCCACAAACTCGGATGACTGCTCAAGATCTTCAAATTTTTCAACAGCAGCGTAGTCCAAGTAACGATCATCCTCTACGCACCACATCATTCACATACAGGCAAATAATAAAATAAAATAAGAAACAGGCACCAAACAGCATTAACAGAGCAAAACAACGACGTAAAGCTATTCTACTCTTCGATACGATCATTTGGACATAAAGAACGCTAAAAACGGAGCTATAACGAAGAAGATATGGCTTAAACAAGATGTAAGGGCTAAACTGCGAGAAAACTAAGGTTCCAGGGGCCTAACTACTAAAAACCGATGGCTAAAACATAATTAAGCATATAAACACAAGGTCTAAGGTGTAAAACTATAAATATAGGACCTCGGGCACTAAAACCAGGGAGTTCAGGGTCTAAACCGTAAGAAACAGGACCTATATGTAAGGGTTCTATAAAGGTGGAAGGACCGGCTTGCGATTCTGAAAAGGTCAGGGGCTCTTTTGAAAAAAATGACGGCGCACGGACCGGGGTTGACCGGTACGCCGAGTTTTGACCGGGTTCGGATCTAATCGTGGCCGTCAGCTTACGATCCGGCGGTTCTAGTGCAACGCAGTGCAGTGACCACACCCGCGGCATGGAGAACACGGCGAGTCGTCGATCTCGAGCTAGGATCCACAGATTGGCTCGCGGTTTGATCCAGAGCGAAGCGGGTGACGCGGGCGATCGATCTAGGGCATCGGGACAAGCTATCGGGCGACGGCGACGGCGCGAGGCTCGAGGCGGATCATGCGGTGGCGAGCGGCCCATGAGCTTTCACGGCTGACACAAGGCACCAGAATGAAAACAAAAGGCACAGCAAGCCTCCTCACCTCCACGCGAACCTCCAGTGGTGCTCCTTGTCAACGGAAGGACGACGGCGGCGGAGATCGAAGGCGGCGGCCCGAGCTAGGGTTCTGCGGGCGGCGGCGCTGGTGCACAGGGGCTCTAGGTTAGGGTTTAGGGGAGGGCTCGAGGTGTGGCGGCGGCTTAAATAGCCTTCAAGCCAAGCCTTGGCGTGCGAGCCAAGATGAAAAGGCGGCTCGGACACGACGCGCCGGCGTACGGACTCGGGAGCGAGTCCGTCCCGGGTCGGACGCGGGGAAGGGGATGACCCCTGGGCCCCACGCGTCGGCGGCAGACGCGAGGCGGAACGCTAGCGGGCCGGTCTGGGGGGATGTTTAGCTGGCTGGGTCAAGGCGGAAAGGAGAGGGGAGCGAGTGAACCGGCCGGAGAACCGAGGTGGTTCGGGACTATGCTAAGCGGGTCGACACAAAAACAGGAGAAAGAGGAGGGAGGGGAGAAGAATTCCTTTTTGAATTATTTTGAAACTTCAAACAGATTTGAATTCAACTAAAATTTGAATTCAAGCACTCAGAAATAATGCACCAGCATGTATGCAACATTCAACTCCTATATTTATTTATTTTATTAAGGAAAATTATTTAAATGCCTAGAAAAATTAAATACAACCTTAAAATCCTTAAGCATAGGCACAAGTTGCTAGCAAAATTTTAGTAAAACCATAAATTGAAAATTAGGGTGTTACAAAAAGCCAACACACAGTCTGAACTTATTAAAAAAATAAACTTTACAACAGTCACTCCATGGTCCTTATGTTTCTATGAAACGATCCTATGCTTCCAAACTAACCTCTTAACTTTACACAAACTAATCCATTGCCCACCGTTACAAAAAATATCTCAAACCACCAACAAAATCACTCGGAAACCTTACATATTCAACCCATATATTTCTATGAATATCCATACAGTTGTAACTCCTCGATTTAAAGAAAAAGGCCGAACAACAGAAATGCACTGGCCCAGCGCGGCAATGGTGCGTTCCCTTTCTAGTAATAACAATTTTGTCTCATTTAACTGGACCGTACTTAGGTGTTACTATTTAACTAGTAAAGTGCACGTGCGACACACACGTGTTTTATAATATTTTTATATGTATAAAGAATATATATATATATATATTTAAAAAATCAGAAACGGTCCATGATATGGAAAATAGCATAGTTGATAAACACAAATTACTCTCCATGAATGTAATGCATCGTCGTGAAACAATATAGCCTTACTATTACTTAGTGTGACAGATCTATATCTTCTTAAATGTGACATCATCTTTGCATATAACTAATCATTGGCACATGGAAAAGTCTCAAACATTGCTTCATTGCTTCTCAGGCCAATCGATTGCTTGTCATGCCCTTTTTCTTACCGCATAAGTCAAGAGAAACTAAAATGTCACAAGTTCTCGACAATTCCTACAAGGTGATTCTTCTAATCACTTGATTCAAATTATCAAGCAAAAATCCTGATATCGAAATTAGCCAAAGAGTGAGGGTTACGTGTCCTCAAGCATTATCCAATTAATTAGCAAATAAAAACCTAATATGGTCACTGAAACAGTTATTGAAATTCAAGCTAGTTGCAAGGTTTATCATCACAGTTTCTTGATCGATGTTTACATCTTGAGCTGCTAGTGAACAATTTCAAGTGTCATACTCAAAGTTGAGTATCTTGAATTATTAATGTTTGTTATGTTGCCTCTAGTATTTCATTTGTCATGTTTAGATTTTACTCGATTGTCTCGATATTTATGGTACTTACCAAATAGGAGCACAAAAGAAAATTGTGAGTGGCCCTTCATGGCTTCATCGACGCATATATGTTTGGAAAACTGGTGTCCAATGTAGCAAGATCCACACACGTTGAGTGTCCAATGTAGCGATGTCCATACCGATCAAGTGCAAGGTGGGTCAAATTCGGCACACCGGCGTGCAATACAATACCTTCTCCAATTCGAACTCAAAATTGGGGAACGAAAACTTTCATTGTGGTGATCACACCTCAGGATGTGAAAATTATATGCAAAGATGGGTAGGGACACAACACACAGCTTGCCTGCACATACAAATTTTACGTTTGTTCAACAAAAAGGGGTAAACATGCTATACACCGCAACCTTGAAATTTCTCATCTTGGGGTGCGCCCTTTGCGCAAGGAAGAAGGCGAGAATGACGCTAAAATGAACTAATTTCTCCTCCATAACATCCATTTCACTCAATCTCAAAAAAAACATCCATTTCACTCCAATCCACTAATACCCAAACAAATCCTGATTGGATAATCTATCTCGAGCTACTTTGCTTATGTAGGAAATTTGGTGCTTGCAATAGACAAGAACTATCAAATTACAAAGGGATGATCATCCGATACGATCATCTCGGCCACCATTTTTGAGCTGTTATCAGCTAGCTTAGGAGCTGCCCTTCTTGGGCTTGGTGAGCACTGCGCCCGTAGCCGCACTGCGTGGCTCGCATGCGCTTGATCGCCACCTGCCCACCACCACCGCCGCCGCACGGCCGCCCGCCACCTGCAGCCTCTCTAGGCTCCTCACGGCCGCCTTGACGCCGCCGAGTGGCTTCAAGTAGGCTCGGTGATTGCGGCCACGTCCTCCCGGGAGAAACCTTCCCGGCAGAGCAGCGCATACTCGTCATTGGAGCACATCTCCACCTCCGTCCCTGGGCGCTGCCTCCACCTCCGGGAGACGCGCATCGTATACCTTGACAGTGTTGTTATTGCTGCCCAGCAGCACGGGCGCTGTCGCGGCCACCGGCGCCCCGAAGGTGCAGCATCGTCTGCGCCACCGCCTGGCGAGCGAAGCGGAACCGTACCCTACGCGGGCACGCAGCACACACCCTGCTGCACTCATCCAATAGGTGTGGTCGGGGTTCGCGGTGTCCTCGCGGCCGCGACACTAGCGGTGGGGGCCCTCCCATCGGAGCAGCGGCTGACGCTGCCGCCACGGTGTGTGGCGCAGAGAAACATTCAGACGTGGCCGCGACGCGGGGTGCGGGAGGAGCTAGCGTGCACCGTAGAGGCGCTTGGCGGTGAGGGTGTGCGACGTCCCCGCCGCTGCCGCAACATCTGGTGAGCGACAGCCGCACGCTAAGGTCGGCGTTGGGAGCCCCGCGCGGACGGCTTGTGGTGAGGGCTGTTGCAGCATATGCACGCAGCGCTGCTGTGGTGGCGTGGGCGTGATGGCGTTGGCACGGAGGGACGTGAAGCAGAGCACGACGCAGTCCTCCTCGACGATGGTCGCGGGAGCGACTGTCTCGCAGATGACATCTCCTCCACCCCGAGATGGGCCCACGTCGCTACTCCCTAGGTATAGGGTACAGTCATAGGGGAAGGGAACGGGTCGCAACACAGGGTGGGCTATGCGGACGGATGGGGAGGTGCTGGGTTGTTGGCTCGCTGCAGAGGAACAGGCAGGAAACAGAGGACACGGCGACCCCAATGTTGACAATCGATTGGACGTCTCGTTCCTACCGGTCGAGACGTGCAGCCCCATTCCCACCCGCGAAGGAAAGGCTCTCTCCCACCGTGTGCTTCTATCTCTTCCTTTCCCCTACCCTTTCTCTTTCTCTTTCCTCACCTTCAACCTCTCCATTTTGTCCATTTTCCCCAGATCCGGCGGAGGGGAAGGCGCCCCAAGCCCCGGCGACGGCGGGACGGTGCAGCGAGGCGCGCTATGGCGGCGGTGGGAGAGCTCGACGTCGCCGGGTGGAGCGGCGGCGCACCAGGCGAGCTTTCCCACCGATGGATGCGTCGTGCGGGCCCATGCGGTGAGCTCCACCGCAGGAGAGTGCCGGCGCGCGGGTCGCCGTGGGGAGCTCCCACGCCTGGCGGGCGATCTCGCCGACGGCGCTGGGGCCCCATGGTGAGCTCCGTGGGGAGCGCCGGCGGCAGGCCGTTTTAAAACTTTTTTTGGAAAAAATTATACAAACTTTTCTTCCACAAATTTATCAAAAGTCTTTTTTCTCCTATTGTTTCTCAAAAGTTTTTCAGGAACTCTTTCCAAAACTTTTCTTCCTAAAATTTTTCAAAAATCTTTTTTCTCCTATTGTTTCTTACAAATTTTTCAGAAACTCTTTCCAAAAACTTTTTAAATATTCAAAAAAACTTTTACCCCAAATGTTTTCACGAAAGTTTTCCTTCACAAACTTTTTTGTGAGAAATTTTTATCGTAAAAACTTTGTTTAAATTTTCTCAAAAAAATTTCCCTTAATTTCCGTTCACAAACTTTTTTGCATGAATAGTGTTGTATGAATTTTTTGTCGTATAAGTTTTGTTGAGAAACTTTTGCACGTATCATTTTATTGCTGGATTATAAAAGAGAACGGGAGGGGCAGAAACGCGGACGGGCCCGGGAGGCATATGCACGTTTGGGAGAGGGCCCGGCTGCCCCTCCGTCGAGATATCCTCCACGCGACCTAGACTCCGCCCTCTTCCCTTGCTTGGTTGACAAGCGACACCAGGGATGGATCCACTCTCCTTTCGTGCGTGAAACAGGAGCGAAGCAACAACGCAGGGCATATGAAACTGCGAGTGCTCAAATCAGGGCACTCGTGTCGCCCATACCGTAGTACTGCTATTTGTCAAAAGGCTCTCCAACCGATCCAAATTACGATTTTTTGTTCTTTTCATGGGCCTTCCACCCTATCCACTCCAAAAAACATATGAAAGGTGGATCCGGCGTGAGAGGTACGGTGGATCCGATTTGAATGAAAAAATTTTCAATTGTTTTCGCTCCTTATAGTATAGATATTGTGGATACTATTATATTTTTCTACTAGTTCTGTTAATATTGGACAGTTTTAAATGAAAGGAAAACTTAAGTGAACTATAGATTTATACAACAAAAGGAGTACAATATATTGGATTTATAGACCTTCTACGATGGATTTATGAGACCAAAGAAAAGAACACTAAAGATGTTTTGATTTACTTGTTAGATGATTGGCAATATTCTAGTATATTTTAATTTCATAATTAAATAGACATTTCAATATTGCTGTGAGTGAGACAATCCATGTGCAATTGTTCATGTTTAAACAACAATTAAACATAAACCTATTCATGATTATACAACTAATAAGCATGAATACTAGTTTAAGAATGTACCGTGGAAGGTCGTGGTGTGCGTCACCCAAGTTCCGCTTATCACTTGGACCACCATATCGATCGTATAGTCACCTCAGTCGATGTAGCCGTACAAATTCGGTGCAGGAAGGTGTTCGCAGTGAAGACCCGGCTGTAGAGGAAGTAGCCGTACGGAGTTGACGTAGAGGATGTAGTCGAAATTTGAGTCGACGTGAGGAAGTAGTCGACGGAGTGAGCAACAAGTGAAGACGCTCCCCAAAAACCTTATCACCCGCCTATCCCGAGCAGGATCTCATTAGCAGGACGAGGTTTCGGAGGCTCTGCTCTCGTCGGTACCGTGCGCGCGGTGCAAGCGATGGGAATGCAAAATCAAAGCAGCAAACAGAGAGGGAGAAGGGAGAGGTCTCCTAAGCAGGAGTACCTGAGTTGTGACATAGTGAGTTGAGGAGGAGGAGGAGGGCCTCCTTATATAGACGAGCAGACACGGAGGGGGGATGAACCTGGACGTACTGAGTAGTAACGGTCGCTGTTTAAAGCATGAGTAGTAACGGTCGCGGTTAACTCCTCCGTAACTGTCGCGGTTAAGACTCTCTTGGTAAAGGCTCAGTAACGGTCACAATTAAGGAGACATTATTCCTTTCCAACAGCCACCAGCAACAGTCAACAGCAAAAAGATGCTCTCGCCCCAACTCCGCTCGACTCGACTCGACACGTCACGGCCTCGACGAGGCGAGCGAGCATGCGCACGCGTGGCACGCCTATCTCTTTTATTCAACTTCACAAGAGGTGTACCGAAAGGCTACCTCATAAGTTGGATGGGAGACTCCTCTAATACCTATTTGGTATTTATCACTTTTCCCTAGCATTAAGTAAATAGGTTTTTAATTCTTTCATTATTGGAATAAATGTCTCTAGTCCCATTTACTCTAACATTACTTACCACTGCATTTAATGTAGTGGTTGTGACCTCCTTTCCTAAAGAAATGATATGAATACTTTATAGTAGACAATATTCTGTAAAGTATATTTGTGGATTTGAAGCTTTATAAATTGAGGGAAAAGTGAACATAGTGCCTGGCTGGGGGATGCCAGTAATGGGTAATGCAACCCATCCCCGGATCCGGCACAAGTAGTCCCATCATGTGTGTTGTTGTTACCTTGGCGCCAAAACATATGTTGTTGTCCCATCTCAAGTTAAAAAGGCCGACAAGACCAGCACAAGCCCGTGTTCTTTTTTTTATGGAATACATAAGATGATACGAGAATTGTATATTAAATATTTCATCCGTTTCTAAATGTAAATATTTGTTGACTTTTTCTGAACATATTTGACCATTCGTCATATTAAAAAAATTATGAAAATTTTATTTGCATTGTAATGATATGTTTTATCATCGTATATATTTTAAGTACATCATAATTATTTTTACATTTTCATAAATTTTTTGAATAAGATGATTGGTCAAAGCGCGCACCACGAAAATTGAAAAATGCTTATATTTAGAAACAGAGGGAGTAGGATGATTGTTTTCAACAACGGAAGATGACCTGGGAAACAAGAAGCTTTTTAAGATTCTATTACTGTCGACCGGGCATCCCTGGGCCCACCAACACATTATGGGCCATACCCGGGAGATAAGTTCCTGTACACCTGGACTACTCGACTAGTGGGCCATGGTGCTATCGTGGACCACAAGGCAAGACAAGGCGGACAAGGACTTGTACTAAGACTAGGATAGCTTTTCATACCTTGTATAGGCTACTCCGGGTCCTACTCGAATAGTACCCTTGTACCAATCCGACTTGTAACCCTGCCTCCCGTGACATATAAGGCGAGGCAGGGACCCCTCTCAAAACATACGCAATCAATACAGCCAGCAAAGATACAGTGACGTTTAGGGTATTACGCACATTGCGGCCCGAACTCGTCTAATTGTGTCCCGTGTCTCACCATCGTGTTCCCTCGATCTCGGCGAGCCCCAATCAAGACAATCTACTACTGGTACCCCGTCGAGGCTCGGTGTCTAAAACACCGATCGGGCGCTGTAGGGGATCTCGCGTTGATCCATGGCGAACCCGATGGCTCTCGCCACCATCAAGCCGATCGTCGCCGCAAGGCGACACCTTCGCTTTCAGCTCCCGGTTTGCGCGACGGCGCCGGATCGTTCTTGCGTTTACTAGCGCCAACCCGAGTCAAAGCTCAAGTCCTCGACGCCACGTAAGTTTCGATGGAGAATCTCGTCAAAATTTTAGCGAAATTTCGATCTCTAACCCGATCAGAGAACTCGAGTCGGAGTCCGAGTACAACTCGACTTCGCCTCCTATCCACCGAGTTGCTTCGACGACTTCACGCCTTGCGCTCGCTTGATAACATTCCAAGACCACCTTTCTTCGGTCATCGCCATGTCGCTGCCACTTACGCTGCTTGAAGCGCCTCATGTGTCCTGACTCGAAGATCGTGCTCGAGTACTCTTCAGATTCGGATGATAACTTCGACTACTCTTCGGATTTTTCTGAGTTCGAGTTCGATTATGGTTCGGATTCTGTGGAAGTACAACAACCGCCCCGTCTCGCCACGGACCGGTGATTACATCAACACCGAGGGTAGATTCGCTCACCTCGAGCATGTGCCCGCCGATCTCACCTTGATGATCGTGAGCGCTTTATCGCCTGTCTCGACAACTTGCCTTTCCAGGAAGGCGTCAAGCTTGTTGATTATGACACCGATATTGAGCTCATTCAGAGTACGGGTACTTATTCATCGCATCGAGAAGTGTTCGTCGTTGATGCATCTACTCCGCAAGGGCATCGTTCCAACTATCGCTATCCTGGATGATGTATCCGATGATGAACTCTCGCTAATGCTCCCGCCGATGAAACCACGAGGTCAAAGCCGCACGTCCGCCAACGCAATGCCGATCGTGCAACTCTTCATCGGAACTCAAAGCTCTACCTACCGTAATCTTCAAGAGGCTCGATGCGTTACTACCGTCAATATCATACTCCCGAAGAAGCCATTAATGCGATCAATCTACTCAGTCGCTCTATGCCTCGTGACAAGGCGATCGTGAAGTCGCGTGGCGTAACCAGCCTACACTATGCTCCGGCAATTCCAAAGGTTCTAGTCATCATGGCAGCGTGGGGTGCTCATCGTACTACTCCCACTCCTAATCGCACGCCTCGTCAAGCAAGCAACAAGGGCAAAGGCGATGATGGCGTGTCAACAAAGAAGTCGGAGACTCTCGCCACGATGCTCAGACAACTATCAACGCCAGACGCTACCGAGCGTGAGAAGCAAAAGGATAATGATTCGATTCTTTTCCGCTTTCTCCGCTCGACTTCAAGCTTTGTATCTTAGGAGAAATTCAAGCCTTACGGCATATCCAAGTATGATGGCAAGCAAGATCCAAGGCAGTGGTTGCACTGCTATGCTCTGTCCATCTCCAATGCCGGGGGCAACGATGATACCAAGTGTATCTATTTCCCTTTTGTCCTTGAGCAAGAGCCCCTCACATGGTTTGAGTCCTCAAACGTGGCTCCATCGACAATTGGGGACAACTCAAGCACCTTCACTCACCAAAGAACGCGGGTTCTTTGGGCCATCATGGCACTGTGGATGGACCTTGCCCCGATTAAGCAAAACAAGGCGAGACTGTCACAGTACATGCGCCGCTTCTTTGAGAAAAGGGCTACTGTTGTTGATGTCACCGAAAAAGAAGTCATAGACACCTTCCAGGATGGTTTCTATGATGATCGGCTATTTCAAGACTTTGGTCGTGCTCGCCCAGACAACATCACCAAGCTTAAGGAGATGATCACTCATTGGTCGGATGAAGAAGACAAAGCTCGGAATCGGTTCAAGCATCTTTGCAACAACCAGAACAACAACAACAACAACAACGCTGGTGGAAGCGGTAACGACAAGCAACAGCAGGGCAACCGCCAAGGGAATAACTACTCGAGTAATCCCAATCGCAAGCGCAAGCCCGAAAACACTGTTGCAGCTATGGAAACAACCGCCAAGCCTGAAGATGATCCTCACTGGGCAACATTGACCAAGCAAATGCCCATGGCACCCGTGAGGGCGATCATACTACGTAGCAAGGTTACCAACTTCGACGCGGCGTTGAAGAACACACCAACCAACGCACCCAACCTGCGTATCGCAAACACAAAGGGAAGAAGGCTAACACGGCATAAAGACATTGGGTTTCGTAACCCATCCAAAGATGCACAATGTCATATTCGCGGAATTCCAACCAAGCGATGCGTAAGCTAGCTCGTGGAGATTATGTCCATCGAACCAGCAGCTCCCACTTATCTTAAGTGGTCTGAAACCCCTATTACCTTCTCAAGGGCGGATCAATGGACTAGTTTCTCTGAGCCAGGACGATATCCTCTCGCTCGGATCCGGTGGTGTGCTCCGAGCTTACTAAGGTTCTTATTGATGGTGGCAGCGGTCTCAACGTCCTATTTGCCAAGACTTTGAAGAAGATGGGCCTGGACATCACCAACATGCTTACCAAGACCAACTCACCGCTCTATGGTATCATCCCGCAACGCAATTGTTCCTTTGGGTTCGCTTGTACTACCTGTTACCTTTGGGACCAAGGATCACTATCGCACCGAGTATATCAAGTTTGAGGTCGCTGACTTCGAGACTTCTTACCATGCCATCATCGGCAGGCCCGATCTCGCTAAGTTCATGGCTATCCCTCACTATGTCTACTTGGTTCTCAAGATGCCGAGCCCCAAAGGAGTTCTCTCATTGCAAGGGGATCTGAAGCGTTCATACGACTGCGACACGGGTGTAGAACTTGCCTCGACTACTCAAGTACCCAACGCAATGATGGAAGTCTTCACTGCCGCTAAGAAGCTTGCTCCGAGCGAGCTGGAGGTTCCTGAGAAGATCGACAACAACAACAAGCCGCACACCGCTCGGTGACGCCCCGCTCAAAGCCATTGACCTTGCATCGGTGACAAGAGCAAGACGACCATCATCAGTGCATAGCTTGATCCTAAATAGGAAGACGCGCTCATAAACTTCCTTCGGGCTAACCGTGATATCTTTGCGTGGAAGCCATCTGACATGCCAGGTGTGCCCAGGAGGTTGATTGAGCACTCACTCAACGTCGACCCTAACGCTATCCCCAAGAGACAACACTGCCGCTTGTCGATGACCGCAGGTCGCTATCAAGAAAGAGCTTGCCAAACTACTCGCTACCGTGGCTTCATCCGGAAGTCTTTCACCCGCAATGGCTTGCTAACCCTGTGCTCGTCAGAAAGAAGAACTCTAATGACTGGAGTTTGTGTGTCGACTACACTGATCTCAACAAGCACTGCCCCAAGGATCCTTTCGGGTTGCCGCGGATTGATCAAGTCATTGACTCTACGACGGTCGTGCTTTTACTGCTTTCTGGATTGCTATTCCGCTATCATCAAATTGCAATCAAGGAATCGATCAAGAGAAGACCGTGTTTATCACCGCTTACGCTTATTGTTACACAACAATGTCCTTCGGGTTGAAAATCGGCGCTACATATCAAAGGGCTATCCAAGCGTGCTTCAAGAGGCAGCTTCACAAGAACGTGGAAGCATACGTGGATGACGTCATTGTCAAGACTAGGGATCCAGACATGCTCATCACGGATCTTGAGGAAACTTTCGCTTCGCTACGCGAGTACCAATGGAAGCTCAACCCCAATAAGTGCGTCTTTGGCGTATCTTCAGAAAACTACTCGGGTTTATCATCGCCCATCGTGGCATCAAGCAAACCCCGAGAAGATTATCGCCATCTCAAACATGCAAGCTCCAACTACTATCAAAGATGTCCAGAAGCTTACTGGTTGCATGGCGTCACTCAATCGCTTCATCTCACGACTTGGAGAACTGGGTCTACCTTTCTTCAAGTTACTCAAGCGGCAGGAGAAGTTTACATGGACAACTGAAGTGATCAAGCTCTTTCTCACTCAAGGAGTTCTTATCCAAGCCTCCGGTCCTCACGACTCCTCCGCCCAATGAAGAGCTCTTGCTCTACATCGCTGCGACTACTAATGTCGTTAGTACTGCTATTGTCGTTGAGCGGCAAGAAGAAGGCCACGGCTACCCTATCCAGAGGCCTGTCTACTTCGTCAGTGAAGTACTCTCAGAATCCAATGCTCGCTACCTCCCAAGCAGAAGCTACTCTATGCGCCTGACGATTACTTCACGGAAGCTTCGCCACTACTTCGACGAGTACAAGATTTCTGTGGTCACTAGCTACCCGCTTGGTGAGATATTGCACAACCGGGACTCCACAGGAAGGATTTCTAAATGGGTCAGAGCTTGGTGCTCTATCGCTCGAGTTCAAGTCTCGCACTGCTATCAAGTCTCAAGCCTTGGTTGATTTCATGGCTGAGTGGCGGGAAAATCAAGTCCCAACTCTACTTGAGCGTCAGAACATTAGGTCATGTACTTTGACGGTTCCCTCAAGTTGGAAGGCGCTGGTGCCGGGGTACTTCTGATTTCCCCCAAAGGCAAGCAACTCAAATATGTTTTGCAGATCTTTTCGAAGGTCTCAAACAATGAAGCTGAATATGAAGCTCTCATCGCATGGTCTTCGCCTTGCAGTCTCTCTTGGCATTACACGACTACTTGTCTATGGTGATTCTTTGGTGGTCATCAATCAAGTCAATGATTCATGGGATCGTAATGCTGAAAATATGGATGCGTACTGTCAGGAGGTACGCAAACTTGAGAACAAATTTCATGGTCTCGAGTTCCATCATGTGGTCCGCGACAACAATGTTGCTGCGGATGTCTTGTCGAAGCTGGGGTCTACACAAGCTCAAGTGCCAACTGGAATCTTCGTCCATGAACTCCATAAACCATCAATCCCGGAGCAATCATCTGCACCTGTGACTACTTCAGTTCAACCTGATCGAGAAGTGCTTATGATTGACGTGGACTGGAGAACTCCCTTCATCGACTACATTAAACATCAGTTGATACCAGAAGACAAGTCAGAAGCCGAGTGCATCTCACGCCGTGTCAAGGCTTATGCTGTAGTCGGAGATCAACTCTACAAGCGAGGCGCAAGCTCTGATATACTCATGAAATGTGTTTCTCGTGAAGAAGGCAAGGAAATCTTGGAGGAGACACATAAAGGAATCTGTGGCAACCACGCTTCTTCCCGCACCTTGGTGGGAAAAGTGTTCAGACATGCTTTCTACTGGCCTACAGCTCTTGCTGATGCAGAGGAACTAATCAAGAAGTGCCAAGGATGCCAATTCTTCGCCAAGCAACAACACGTTCCTGCCTATAAGCTCATCACGATACCACCAACTTGGCCTTTCGCTTGCTGGGGGCTGGATATGATTGGTCCTCTCCCAAATGCGCCAGGGGGATTCAACAGAGTTCTAGTGGCTATCGACAAGTTTACCAAGTGGGTTGAGGTCAAGCCTGTTACATGCCCCAAGGCTGATCGTGTCCTCGACTTCTTGGATGAAATCGTACACCGCTATAGTTTCCCTAACCGCATCATCACAGATCTGGGTTCGAATTTCAACAATCACCAGTTCGGGAGTACTGCGAGAACAGTGGAATTGACGTCCGATACGTCTTCGTCGCTCACCCACGTGCCAATGGCCAAGTGGAACGCGCCAACGGGATGATACTCGATGCTCTCAAGAAGCGATTGTACGATGCTGCAAATACCAAGGGCGGCAAATGGATCAAGGAATTACCCAATGCACTCTGGGGGATACACACTCAGCCTACTACCCCCACAGGGCAGTCACCTTACTTCCTAGTCTACACTCAAGTCGCTTTTGCTCGCCGATGTCATGTGGCGTTCTCCGTCGGCTTGATCAAGACGAAGAAGGCGAGTCGAAGAAACAAGACGGACAGATGTCGACAGTCTCGAGGAAGCTCACTGCAACGCACTTGTTCAATCCGCTCGATACCTTGAGAGGATTCGCCGCTATCATGACCGCAACGTTAAGGAACGCTCCTTCAACGTTGGTGACTTAGTCCTTCGTCGCATCCAGAATACGGCAGGACTACACGAACTCAACTCGCCATGGGAAGGTCCTTTCTCTCATTGTAAAGGTTATCGGCCCAGCTCATATCGTCTTCAAACTCTTGAAGGCGAGGAAGTCGACAACTCTTGGAACATCGACCGCCTTTGTCGCTTCTACCCATAGGGGTCTCAACAACCCTCTGCCACAACAGACAACAACTCGTATTGGGTTTCATCAACCCTTTCCGTGCAGCTTGCACAACCACTCAGCAGATGACGGTTGTCACCACTCGTAGGGGATCAAGATAATCCTCTCATGTTTGATCAGTATCTTCTCGTAGCTTTCACCGTGAGCACCCGCAGGCTTCATCAACCCTCTCCGAGCGGTCATTCTGCGCGACCGAGGGAGTCATGATAACTCTCCGCACGATCCTGTATCGTGTAGGGCGTAAGTGGCACATCTTGTCCATGTTCCTATTTTTCAATAAGAGGTGCGCCCAGAGTAACACCACCGCTGGTAGGGTCTCGGTGGAACTCTCATACAAGTTGCTGCTACAGCAAGGATGAGTTCATCACACTGTCTCCTACGGTCTTACTCATTCTTCGGAACATTCTTACGAGTACTCTCTCACTAGGCTTGTAGCCTCAGAGGTACTTAAGACATTGTAAACACTGTACAATGTATTCAGTAATAAAGTTGCTACTCTATACCGACTTGTTACTGTCCTTTACTTGTTCATAACAAAGCCTTCTTCACACTGCTACAACTAAGGTGTTCAACTCGTTATGAATAAGTTCTTTTCGAGTACTCTCTCACTAGGCTTGTTAGCCTCAGAGATACTCAAGACATTGTAAACTCTGTACAATGTATTTAGTACAAGCCGCTACTCTATATCGACTTGTTACTACACTTAGCTTATTTCATGACAAAACCTTCTTTACGCTGCTACAGCTAAGGTGTTCAACTCGTCATGTTTTAAGCTAACGTTCTTCGGAACATGTGTACACTTGAGTACTCCTACTGCGTGTATCGATTCTTTTTGCAGCCACACACTCAATACCAACTCGAGTACTTGGCCAACATGTATATACAAGGGATCCAGATAATTGATTTCTTCAAGTTTTCAATTATATTACATAAACACTTGTTTGAGATTACACTTGTTTTCTCCCTAGTGTTTCTACTCTACAGGTATATCTAACGGAGATCGATGAACTTGGAGACTGCTTCCGCAATTGGTGAAGTCTGCTGCATCAACTCGTTGAGATGATCGTCGGTGCAGTCTCCAGATCTACCGTTCATGATGACCGTGAGATCCGCTTCGACATAGAAAGACTTGATGAAGCTCAGGACTTGATTGGGGATTGTGCAGGCCAGCCTTTGAGCGTACTCCGGAATCTTCTTTGGAGTGTCTTTCAATCTCTCCACAAGTGGACGAAGCTGAACTCCGGCGATTCTGGGCTCAAACAAGTTTGCTACTGGCTCGGCCGCTCACAATGCCTTCACGTAGTAGGCCTTCTTCTTCAATCTTCTCCTTCGATCGCATGCGTGCAACAAGTCGATCGGTAGGCAATGCGGATATTCATCTCGCGCTCAAGTTTGAAGCACTGCACCTTATAGTCTTCTTTCAGATCCATATGAGCTGCTTCTTCACGTTTGAAGGCTAGGCCAAATACTTGTTCTTGAACTTGTCGACTTCTTCCGTTAGCTCTACAAAGGATCAAGGCTACTTATCAATATGGTGTGCAAGAGCAAAAGTACTCAATGATGATTTCAGAAGGGAGATTACCTTTATTCTTCAGGCGCAAGAACTTGTTCTTACCAACAACTTCATCCTTCTTTCGATGGATTTCGTTGTGGTACTCGGCGGCGTTGGCATCAAGCTTCTCCGCACTTGAGATAAGGCTTTTGTCGCTTCAGTTCTTCAGGTCTGCGAGGCTTCCTCAATGTCAGCCGCGTGCTCCTCAAGCAGCCGAGTCTTGCATTTTGACTGCTTGACTACCTCCTGCAAGAGCAACAATAAGATAAGAGTCAGAGACAAGATATCTGTGACTACAAGTACTCTACAAGAGACTACACGAACTTACCGCAAGGAGTTTCTCTACCAAAAACATCTCAAAGATGCGCATTCAAGTTGTCCTCGTCCAGGCAGTCATCATATGGCATCAAGTTCTCTGCCATGGATTGGGTACTTGTGCTAGCAGCAGAGTACCTCGCAGGCCTTCTGTGAGAGGAGCCGGGTCTTCAACTGCGTGGCTCATGCGGCACCATGCGGTTCTCTGCCGCTCTTCCAAGACTGAGATGTGCATCCACATGATGCATGGGGGCTTCCGTGGCTGGGACTTCCTCGTGGTGCAGACGGCCGTGGTCCACCTCCAGGTTTCATTCACCACGGCTTCAATTTCTTTGAGTTGTTGAGCCCTGGGCTTGGAAGTGGCTTCAACTGTCGCCTTGACCACGTTGCTCGGAGGGTCCGAACGCCTGCCAGCCTTCCTGCCGCAGTACATCTTGGCGCCGGAGTACGTCGGTTGCTCTTGAGGAGTCCGGTCTCCACAGGTAGCACCACTCCCAGAGGCGCCCCACTTCACATCAGTGGATTTCCTGCATTAACAAGTTGGTCAGCAAAAGTAGAGTACAAAATCAAAATAAGTACTCGAGTACTCAGATACTATAGGCTGACAAAGGCACTGAGACTTTGGGTCCCAGCAGGTCAAAGAAAGAAGGAGTTACCGGCACCTCTGGCACACTTTCCACCGGCAGCATAATTTCTGGAACCTCGGCTTCTTGTTGTTCAGGCACCACCGTCTCCGTGGTTGACGCTGGAACCACTTCGGGTTCTATTATTCTTGGAGGGCTCCTCGAGAGTACACTAGCTGAACTCTCGATAACCTGCACAAGACAAAAACAAAGCCATTACAGAAGAGAGCAAGTATTCAACGCACAACGACTACTTACAAGGTTCTCCAACACTTACTGTAATGGAGGGGAGGCCCGTCATCTTCTTCACGGCCCGCTTTCCCACCGTGGTCCTCTTCTTCCGCGGTGTCACATCATCCGCGAGAGATGATCGGTCTCTTGACGATCCGGCGAGGCCACCGGGATGGGCGCCCCAGTACTACAGCGGCTCTTCACTTCAAAACACTGTTGAAGTGTTAAGCCGTCGTCATCACTTGAGGAGGCATCCTCCACCAAGACTTCATCTTCTTCTTGAGCAGCCTGACTACCCTCGGGGCTTGTGTTCCGCCTTGGTGCCTCTTCTTCTGGCGCTTGGAGTGGGTCCTCAGGACGAGGAGGAGGGTCAGATACAAACTTCAAGACATCCTCCTGCGAAGCACAAGGCAAATATTAGTAACTCGACTACTTTCAACAAAAGTACTCAGGGGCTAAGTACTTGAGGACTTACCAGACGCGGAGGGTTGTCTGCATTGAACTCAGGGACAGCTGCAGGAATTCCATGAAGATTCTTGAAGATCTTCTACACCCGCTCCATCACGAGATCGTCGCTGATCTCCTCAGTAGATAGCCTGGAGCCGTCATCCGCTCTAGTGTACTCGAACCCCAGATGCTCCCGCTGCATCAAGGGTTGTATCCTTCGCTTCATGAAGCTAAAGGCTACTCGCTCCGCTGTCAAGCCTTGCGCCTTCTTCGCTAATCTTTGCCAAAGAACTGTGGATCTGGATGCACTCTTGCATTGTGGGTTCATCTTTCCAGAGCCGGTCGTATACTGGTGCAAACATGCTGGGCTTCGACAGCTGCGGCGGGGCGTTCTCTATGTAGAACCACTTATTCTTCCAATCTTGATTGGAGCAAATCAAGTCGTACTTAAAGTACAACTCTTGTGCCTTCCGGGCGACTCAGCACCCACCGACTACAACCGGAAAGTTGGCGCTATCTGCTTCAACCAATATCTTCCTAAACAACGCCCAGTGTGGGCGGATGCCGAGAAAAGCTTCGCAAAAATGCACGTACACTGCAATCTGAAATATGCTATTGGGGTTGAGGTGTACGTGCTCTAACTTGAAGAAGTCAAGGAAGCCGCGGAAGAAATCCGAAGACGGGAGCGTCAATCCATGCTCGACGAAGTGCCCGAACATCAGAATCTCATCTGGTCTCTTCTCCATCGGCCACGCATCACCGGCGGCAGAGCTCCAACCGGCAATGGCTTTCTCACAGAGAACCCGCCGGCCGAGGGCTTGGATATCTTCCTCCCTCATCTTGGACTTCTTCCAAGATAACTGGCTCGGGGCTTGGTGATGACCACCGTTTTGTACTTGGGCTCCGGCAACTCATTCTTGCCACGGCCAGACTTCCTCTTCTGTCCCTTGGATGGCGCAGCTTCATCCTTCCCTGTCACGAGGGTCTTCTTTGCATTGACCGGAGGATGTCAAGGGATGGAGGTTTTGCACTCTTGGCACTATGGGCGCCGAACTCTACGACGCTATGGATGCTAGAGCGTTTTAGATCTAAGGGCTAATGAAGCGGTGAAACCCTAAGGGATACCCCTTGGTATTTATAAAACCAAAACCCTAACGGTTCGACACGGTGACCCTTCGATTCAATGATTGGTTTCACACAGGCAAAAATTTGGCTAAGTCAGAGGACTAAAATCCAAGACCTGCTCGGCTCTATCTCGGGGGCTCGACTACTCGATGGAATTAGATTTCACTCACATTCACCGAATTGAGGCCACTATTCTACAGTCAGATTGGATCCTTTAATTCGAGAAAGTACTCGACTCAAGGCTCGGGGGCTCCGTGCCACGTGTCCTTCAGATTTTTCTCAAGATTTTGTGGGATTATTTGACGAAGACTACTGATTGACCCTCAGCTTGAATTGTCAATTCGAACTAAGGCTCGGGGGCTACATCCATATAGGATACGATTTTTGCAAATTGCATTCCTATATTATTTCTTCGGATTTTCTACGGATTTTTCGGAGCAAGATCAAAAAGCTCAAGATTGACCCTCAGCTAGAATCCTGGATTCGACCTAAGGCTCGGGGGCTACATTCCATATGGAATGCGATTTTAGTAATCACATTTCCATATGGATCTTTGATGCAAAGATTTTAAGAATGAAGCGGGTATTATTGAAGACCTTCAAGGGAAGTACTTGGGGACGCTTGAGAACAACTCGAGAAGACTTCAAGACTACTCGTGGAGTTAGCTGGAGTACCTTCCAACCTCGTGATGATTCAAGTACTATTGAAGATTGAAGCTTGTAGAACTCGGGGACGCTTGGGAACTACTCGTGGAGACCTTCAAGACTACTTGGAGCATTGCACTCGACTACAAAGTACTCGGAGCTTGTCGATCGGCATCCCGGCCCACCAACACATTGTGGGCCATACCCGGAGATAAGTTCCTGACACCGACTACTCGACTAGTGGGCCATGGTGCTGCAGTGGACCACAAGGCAAGACAAGGCGACAAGGACTTGTACTAAGACTAGGATAGCTTTTCATACCTTGTATAGGCTACTCGGTCCTACTCGAATAGTACCCTTGTACCAATTCGACTTGTAACCGCCTCCCGTGACATATAAGGCGGCGGGGACCCTCTCAAAACATACGCAATCAATACAGTCAGGCGACAGACGTAGGGTATTACGCACATTGCGGCCCGAACACATCTAATTGTGTGCCCGTGTCTCACCATCGTGTTCACGATCTCGGCGAGCCCCACGCACAATCTACTACTTGGTGCACCCGTCGTAGGCTCGGTGTCTAAAACACTGACAATTACAGAATTGGAAATCAACCAAACGAAAAGGAGTACTTGGCCTAGTGTGGTCACTGGTCAGGACTGAAGGGATTACTAGCTCGCTAAGGGCAGTCCCAATGGAGGAAACTAACACGGTTTCCATAGCACAAGAAATCATCTATAGAAACTATTCTTCACAATGGTAGTGTCCTCGAGTAATAATTGTTTTCTTTTTCTCTCTCCCAATTTCACCAATGGGGAGCGTTGCATTAACCCCATAGAAACTAGTGATTTCTTCCCAATGGCAAATTCATAGTTTCTTGTGCATTGGGTAAAGAGTAGACATGGTTTCTCCATGAGGAAACCATTTCTATGATTTGTGCTCTCTTTCCTCATTAATTAGGCTGCCACATCACTATTTTGCTTAGTTGGCAAGCTATTTAATAGGGATAGAAACTACCATTAATACTCCAAGGGCACTCCCAATGGTGCATTAATGGTAGTTTCTATCTCTTTTAAATAGCTTGTCAATTAATTGAAATGGTGATGTAGCAACCTAGTTAATGAGGAAAGAGATGGAGAATCATAGAAATGGTTTTTTCATGAAGAAACCAAGTCTTCTCTTGAACCAATGCACCAAGAAACCATGAAATTGTCATTGGGAAGAAACTACTAGTTTCTAGGGGACTCATGTCACTCTCTCATTGGAGGAAGAAGTTAGTTAAGAGAGAGAAAGAGAAAACACTTATTACTTGAAGACACTACCACTGTGGAAGATAGTTTTTATAAATGATTTCTTATGCTATGGAAATTGTGTCAGTTTCTTCCATTAGGACTGCCCTAAGGACAGCCCCAACCCATTGACTAGGATGATGTTCATAGAATTAAATGAGCTGCCACTTAGAATAAAAGATGATGTTGCAAGAGAGTAAATGAAGAAAGAGAAAAAAATCAGATCTTGCATGAGACCTAGTTTCTACACACCATCCAAAGCATAATGAGATATAAGTAGCATTAAATACAAGTGTAAAATAATGATGTTTGAGTTGGAAGAGTAGTACCTTGTACCAGTTTGCATAATGATGTGTAAGAGTAGTACCTTGTAACAACTCAGGCCTTTTGCTCCCGCGCGCCATGACTCATTTTACGTTCTTTGTATTTGCCATCTTGTAAGCAAGCAGGTCAGCACCAAACACCGTGTCAGCCCGGGTCTGATCCAAGACCATTTCATCAGGGTCCGAATGGGTAAAATATCATGGTCGTACGCTAAAGAACTTTGAATTTTCTCGCTCTTTTATTTTACTTTGGAGTTTTGATTGGATCCTTGTTGGCACGTGTTTTCGCTCCGTGCAGCTGCGACCGTGACGCTGCGATGCGACTGTGAGATTGCTTGCTTGGTACGGAACACCCCAAAAAA
This sequence comes from Cenchrus purpureus, assembly GCA_022644695.1. Classification (NCBI taxonomy): domain Eukaryota; kingdom Viridiplantae; phylum Streptophyta; class Magnoliopsida; order Poales; family Poaceae; genus Cenchrus; species Cenchrus purpureus. The sequence continues at coordinate 67,687,685 of CP053466.1, forward strand.
AGTGCCTCCTGTTGTTGGAAAAGAAAATTTTAAAAAAGTCAAGGTACTCCTTCCGTCCCAAAATATGAAGTTTTGAAGAGTTCAAAATTTGTACCAAAATATAAAATTTTGGAGGGATATGACAAAATTGAATGAGATTGGCGAGTAGGTGAAAAGTTAGTAGGTAGTATAAAATAAGAGATATAGAGATCATTTCCTCTTATTATTGTTTCATGAGTTTGAATGCTTCAAGACTTTATATTTTGGGATGGAGGGAGTACTACCAAGCCAAACTTACCAGCTAACCAAAGCTGCTACATTTTTAACCTCTAGATGGAGATACTATTCTATTCGTGACTAGTCATATATCACACGATCGATCACCATTTTAGCTACAATGCAACTTAGTCCTGTTTAGTTCGTTGAAAGATTTTGGAGAAAATTTTTGGAGTTTCCTTTCAAGGTCTATTAAGAGTAGTAAATATAGACTACTTACAAAACTAACTACACGAATGGACTAGAAATCGCAAGATGAATCCATTAAGTCTAATTATAAAATTCCAAATGGGCCAGGCCCGAAGAGCGGCACGAAGCACGACCCTAAAAAGCACAACCCTAGCCCGGCACTAGGCACGATCGATAGTGCCTAGGGCTGGCCCGGCACGATAGGTTGATAGTGCCTGAGCCGCTAATCCGGCCCATAGTGCCGGCCCGAGGCACGGCCCGATTTTTGCCGGCCCGATAGGCGGCCCGATAATACACTTCTCATCTCATATAAATACTTCAACCCTAATTTTTCTCCCCCCTCCAGGCCTCCACTCCGCCACCGCGCCCACGGCCCCACTTCTTCTTCCTGCTCCTCCCGATCCACAGTCGTTTCTCGACTTCTCGCGAGACCGCCTCCCGATCTCGGCCCCGCCTCGATCCCGCCACCCACGCCGCCTCCTCCTTCCTGCTACTCCTCCGGTCCTCCCTTCAACCTCCGCCGACGCCGACCGCTTGCCGCGCTTGCTCCCTCCAGCTCACGCGGCGGGACCAGAGCTCTGGCGACGGCCACGCCACCGCCTCGGGGATCGGAGTTCGCCGGCCGGCCAGCCCGCCGCGGCGCCGGAAGTCCGCGCTCAGGCCTCTCGTGGCGCCGGACGGACGAGAGGGCTCCGGATGTTAGTGCTTGGGCCCGCGCGCTGGGCCGTCTTCGGCTCGTCTGCCTACCAAAACAGTCATAGGCCGGCTCGCAAGTTCGGCCCGATGCACGACACGGCACGGCACGAAGAAGTCATCGGGCCTGATAGGGTCGGTCCGCATCGCCGGCCAAATTCAGCTAAGTCGGGCTAGTGCCGGTGCCTGCTTGGAATACTATAAGTCTAATTAATCCGTTATTAGAGATTGGTTACTGTAGCACAACATTGTCTAATCATGTCATAATTAGGCTCATTAGGTTCGTCTCAAAAATTAAGGTAGAGGTTGTGGAATAGATTTTGTCATTAATTCACATTTAATACTTCTAATTAGTGTCCGGAGATTGATGTGACAGGTAGTTGGTGAATTTTTTGGGAACTAAACAGGGCTGATGCTCATTGCACCTTTATGTTAGATTGATTTCCACCGACTTGGCCCAAAGGCTAAGCGGACCCTTGACCTAGCTCTCGACGGGAGCCCACTCAATAACGGGCCGATGAGTCCCGCCCGCAACAGATTAAAGAGGAGGACTACGGCTCGATTCACGAAGTTCGTCACAGCCGTCAGTACCCCACCGGTCCTAACTCTAGTCCGATCGAGAGGGCACATGCAGCTGGAAGCCCCCCGGCTCATCGTGCACTTCACCGGACGCCATCAAGACGCATCGACGGACGGTCTTCATCTACACCGACGAGCATCTTCCTCAACTTCCCTAACCCGAAGGTATCTCTTCTCTCTCCCTCTCTCGAGTTTCTCCCGGTATTTTACCGGACTTCCATGTTTTACACCAACTGTACAAGAGTATACCGCACTGATCTACATTTAGATGATCCGCAAGATCTAACACTTTAGGCCTACAAATGCCCAATTGACATAGGAGATTTTCAGATCGATCGAACCTTTTTTATATCCGAAAATGTTTTTTTTTACCTTTTACGAATAAGTTACAAACAAATCTGCACACGTTGCTCGACAGTGACATACGCGCACACAGCAGTGAAGTCCCTGAATCTCCTTGCCTCTTTTTTTGATCCGTACCTCCACCAAAGCCTCTTTCTTTTGATTTCACGAGCACACTCGATCGGCGCTTCTCTTCCTTCTCCAAAAAGGGCACACGATCATTGCACGCTCGAGAGCGACTCTCATCCCCTGACCTGACCCTCCCATTCCATGATCACAAAGGCAATTAGGTAATGCAAACAATGTTCGAATCATGCCTGAGGGTGCTCTGCTCTCTGTTCCAAAAATGCCCTGTCGATATCCAGAACCCGATAGGGCGGGCCGGTGGACCCGGTCCACACGACCCGGCAGAGCTGGCCCCACCTCCTCTCCGTGCACCGAGGTCCGCCCCCGGGCCGCCCCGGGCTTCACACGAGGCCCCCGACCGGGCATGACCGGACCGGACCTCTTCTACCTTCGGAACCGGCTCCACGCACGTCGGGGCCACGCCGGGTCGCCGACGGGCCACCTGCGATCCGAGCCGTCCGCGTGTTCAACGGTCAAGCCGGACGCACGAATCTCTCGGACGCCGCGTTCGAACAATTATTCCCCTTCGGCTCCTTCCCCTCCCCTCGCCCCTTCCTCCACGGCGACACGCCACACCACGCGTCGCCGCCGACCACCGCCACCACCTAATAACCCTCTCGCTACCCCGACCGCCGCGCTAGCCCGGCGCCCCACAGGAGGAGGACGCGTCTCCTCCCACCGGTTCCCCCCTGCCTGCCCTCCCCCGCTCCGCGCATTCTCCTCCTCGGCGCGCCCCGAGATCTCACCGGCTTCCCTTAGCGGCAAAGGGCTCTCGCTCGCTCGCGGTTGATCCGACCCCCGCGGGGCGCGAGGATGGCGGTGGCGGCGCTGCCGCAGACGATGGACGCGCTGTCGCGGCGTGCGTCCATGCTGCGGGACTCGCTGCGGCGGAGCCAGGGGAACACGGACGGGATGGTGGCCATCCTCGGTTCCTTCGACCACCGCCTCTCCGCGCTCGAGGCCGCCATGCGCCCCACCCAGGCACGCCCTCCATGCACCCCGCCTCATTCCCCCATTCCGTCCGCCCCGCAGCTTGGTTTAGTTCCATGCAATCTGAGCCTTCCGTTCGGTGGCGCTGCAGGTGAGGACGCACGCGATCCGAACGGCGCACGAGAACATCGACAGGACGATCAAGGCCGCCGACGGCATCCTCTCGCAGTTCGACCTTGCCCGACGGGTGCGTTGTCTGATCCTCCCTCTGTCATCTGTCAGAATGCTATAGCCCCCTTTAGACGAAATCGTTGCGAATTTCATATGTTCTCCTGTGGCATTGTTTGGATCGGAGGGCGATCGAATATGCAAAAGGGCAGGTTCCCGTGCCTTGTTAAATTATCAAACTTAATGGTGGATTCGGTGTGGAGTTAATTCGTCTGGGTTAACATGAGTAAGTTGTGTACACAGTTAATTGGGTTCAATGCAGGAATCATTGATACAAAATTAGCCTTTTCAGTTCGAAGGATTTTTTCCGTTTAAAACTCTGTTGGTTAGGGGATTTGATCAGTGGTATGTTTACTAATTATGAGATTAGAGTGGGTTACCATGATTATAGTTTTCTTCTGAATGCGATGCTATTTTGAACAAAAAGTCATCTTCAAATGTTAATTCTGCAAGTTGCTGCTGTTGGCTTTTTGTTGGTCTAGCTTCAAGTTCAAATTCCACAATGTTTGGCATCTTAGTTTGTGTGATTTTTTTTTTTGAAAATAAGTTTGTGTGAATTTTGCTATCATGCTTTAGGCTGAGGCAACGATATTGAGGGGTCCCCATGAGGATTTGGAGAGCTACCTGGAGGCAGTAGATGTACTGAAAGGCATCGTCCGCTTCTTTTCCTCAAATAAGAACTTCAAGAGCAGCGAAGTGGTTCTGAATCATGTCAACAATCTGTTAGCGAAGTCTACTCTGAAGATCGAAGAGGAGTTTAAACAACTGATGAGTACATACAGGTAAGATTGTCAAGTTATGGCTATGTGCTTCTACTGAAGCAGGGGCCCACTCCAGAACCATCAGCCAATTTATCAACTATTTCCTTGCATATTGGTGAAAGAACAGTTAGCTTATGTCCGTTTGCATCTAGTTGTACTGATGCCTGAAGTTCTTATTATTTCTAAACAATTGTGTTGAACATCATGTTTTTTTCCCAGCAAACCTATCGAACCGGATCGCCTGTTTGATTGTCTCCCCAAGTCTCTGCGGCCAGCAAAAGGTGACCACGAGACTGATGGAGGGAGCCGCTCTGATCATCCATCCAAAGGCTTGGAGACTGCCGATACGGACCCCAACTCTGGTTCCTCCCAGAATATTGCCTCTCATGAATGACATAGCTCAGCAGTTGGTTCAGGCTGGAAACCAGCAGTCTTGCTACAAAATCTACAGGTACTTTTGATGTTCTATAATTATGTTTTTAATCTATTCTGAGCTTCCTCCTTCCCCATCTCACTTTCTGTCCACATATATCGATATAACACTTGATGTTTACAATTCAATCTATTCCCCCTTCTTCCTTCAGAGATTCCCGTGCTTCAGCACTAGAAGTGAGCCTCGAAACTTGGCGTGGAAAGACTTAGTAAAGACGATGTACAAAAAATGCAATGGGAGGCTCTGGAGGCTAAAATTGGAAACTGGATACACTTCATGCGAATAGCTGTGAGGACCCTTCTTGGAATGTACTCATTTATTTATGTCCATTTCAGCATGAAGCTAACAATGCTACGCTTTTCAAACAGGTCAAATTACTACTAGCAGGGGAAAGAAAAATCTGTGATCAGATTTTTGATGGTGTCAACTTTAACAAGGGTCATTGTTTTGCTGAACTGACAGCAAATAGTGTTATAACTCTTTTCAGCTTTGGAGATGCTGTTGCCAAAAGCAAAAGGTCCCCTGAGAAGTTGTTTGTATTGCTCGACATGTATGAAGTAATGCGTGAACTTCAACCAGAGGTATGCTGGAAGTAATTTATAGAGGCCATGTTTGACATACTTTTCTGTTTGAAGAATTAGCTGCACAGTTATTTGGTTGTTGTGATTTTAAACTATTTGATTTCAATGATAAGTACAAAGTGTCAATACTTTGTTTGTACCTTTGTTTTTGCCAGATTGAAGAAATATTTGAAGGTAAACCTTGCACTGAGATGCGGGAAGCTGCATCAAGTTTAACAAAGCGCTTGGCACAGACTGCTCAGGAAACATTTGCAGATTTTGAGGAGGCAGTTGAAAAAGATGCTTCAAAAACTATTGTTCAGGATGGAACAGTACACCCTTTGACTAGCTATGTGATTAATTATGTTAAATTCCTATTCGAGTAAGTATTCCCGTTTTCATATGATCTATTAAATTCATGGATGTGTCGAACTGTTGATCACATAAATTTCACTAACACAATGTTAGAGACATTGTTAGCCTAAAAGATCTATTCCTTTCACCACAGCCTTCCAAAGAGGCCTTGGGTTACATATATAGGCTGCCAACCAAGATACCTTGGTGGCTAAGCATAGGGGTAAAATGGAAATAAACAAACTAAGCTACTAGACTTACTACTAACATTCTCCTCCTAAGTCTAGCAGCTGTTACATAGAATAAAAGAGCTTAAGTGCACTTAGGCACGCCCATAGAACAACAAAAACAAAACATTTATTCCGAGCTGTTCCTAGAAAGCCACCTCCTCGCCTTCTTCCACGACCGCGCGACGAGGGCTCGGCCGCCGCCTCGGCTGTCGGCCTCGACCACACCTTTGGCCTGTCATGAGCCCCCCGCCTACCGGGTCGTGACTCCCGAGCAAAGTGGCTACCCCCCGCCAGCTTGTAGCACCTGCCGTCCCGAGTGACCTTGCGCCACGGTGGCACCACCGGTACCTCCAGACGCACCACCCTTGGCACCTCCGCATGCGCACTGACGCCTCAGGCGCCATGCCGCGCTTATGATCACTGTCGGCGAGGAAGAAGGCTCCCCTTCTTCCGCCTCCTCGCGTAAAGCTTCCCACCAATGGAGACGTCGCCGCTGCGAAGACTTGTCTGAGTCCGAGGTCGGGTCGAGGACTGAGCTCCCCGGCCCGGAGACGGCCACTGCCCGGCAGCTGGCCCACCGACGCCTCGCTGCGTGGCTCGCTTCCTCCGTGTCGCCCTTCGTACCTTGAGTCAAGTCGCCGGTGCCGGGCTCGCCGGCCGCTGCCGCTCCTCCAAGGCCCTTCTCCGCACCTCAGTGGAGGTTTGAGTCCGTGACGGAGCTCCTCCGCCCGGACGCCTCGTCCGATGCTAGCCCGCACTCTCCTGGCCGCGGGCACCGCTTCCCGTGCGTCCGCACCTCATCCTCGTCTTGTGCATCCTTGGGCACCTCCTGCTGATCGCCTCGCGACCGGAACGCCGCCCGCGCCTCGCCAAGACGGTGGTCGGGCCGCACCGGCCGCCACGCCGCCCTCCGCCGGTGGTGCCTCGGGCTGCTCACTGGCCGCAGCCGCCGCCTCGCAAGCTCCACCGCCTCCAGCCCACCGGGTAAAGGTGTCGTAATGGCCTGCTCACAGGCGCCACCGCGGGTCTCCAAGATCACAGACGCGCCGCCGAGTCAGCCGCTTTGGCCGACGTCGCAGCCTTGCCGCCCGCCATCGCAAGATCCTCTCGCCGACGGCCTTCGCACTCGCGCCGCGCCTGCGCGTCTCCTCGAGCTTCGAGCGCCATGCGTCAGCCTGCCGCTCTCCTTGAGCAAAGACCGCCGCTTCCTCCTCCGCTCACAGGTGAAGAAGACGTCTCACCCGACGCCGCACACTGCGCCGCCTCCTCGACCATCATGCGCCGCCATCTTCCTCGCGGCCAAGGCCGCTCCTGCCTGCCGCCGCCACCACACATCGTCCTCCTCCGCCGCCTCCTCCTCGTGGCCGGACGCCACCGAGCCACGAGAGGAAACACGGGAGGAGACATGTGTGCACGGAGACCCGGAGTCACTCCGCGCCACGGCCGCCGGACTCCGTGAGCCGGCCATGGAAGAAGAAAGGAGTCGCTTGGGAAGGAGCCGTCCCTCGACTCGCTTTAGTACGCCGCCTACAGACGCTCGAGCGAGCTCGCAGCCGGCTGCGCCGGGAAGGCCACAGCTGCTCGACGCGCCGCTTTTGCCTCCTCAAGACGCGCCGGCCAAGACCGCCCCCGAGCCGCGCGCGCAGAGTTTCCTCGCTGCCAGCCTCAAGACGCCGCCCACAAGACGAGCCCGGGTCCTCTGCCTCTCGATCAAGCCTCCGCCGCGCGTGGCTCAACCTCCTCCTGCGTAGAGCCTCGCCTCACTGCGCGCCCTCGATGCTCGCTGCAGCGGTGCGCCAGGCGGCGTGGCTGTGCGGAGAGCCTCGCTTCTCTGGCCGAATCACAAGGCGCGCCCACGCTTCCACTAGCGCCATGCAGCCTGCCCGCTCTGGCCGCGGCGCTGGAGCTGCCAGCGGATGCGCGCTGCGCTCACCTCCGCCGACGGTCGGCCCCGCTTGCCGCTCGCGAATCGGGACACCGCCCGTCGGCACGCCGCGCCGCGCCGCCACTCCACACCCGCGAGAAGCTCGCTGCCCGCCGACGCTCCGCCTGGCTGGAATCTCGATTCGCGCTCACCGCCCGCTCAGCGCCGCCGCCACGGATCCGGTCGGGAAGGAGGAGGCCGGCTAGTGGCCGGATTTGGCCGAACAAGAGCGCCGCCGGGTTGGGCTAGGGTTTCGGTGGGTAGGTAGACACAAGGAGACCGGGAGAGATAGAGGGTGGGAAGGATAGGCTCTTGATACCACTTGTTAGCCCCAAAAGATCTATTCCTTTCACCACCGCCTTCCAAAGAGGCCTTGGGTTACATATATATAGGTTGCCAACCAAGATACCTTGGTGGCTAAGCACAACCCGGCGGCGGCGCTACTGTTTCGGGCTGGGTAGGTAGAGCACGGGGTGGAGACCGGGAGAGATAGAGGGGGTGGGAAGGATAGGCTCTGATACCACTTGTTAGCCCAAAAGATCTATTCCTTTCACCACAGCCTTCCAAAGAGGCCTTGGGTTACATATATAGGCTGCCAACCAAGATACCTTGGTGGCTAAGCATAGGGGTAAAATGGAAATAAACAAACTAAGCTACTAGACTTACTACTAACAGACATGATGTCAACTGTGGTTTGTGGGGCTTTATACTCAACCTTCTGAGAATTATTCTGACCTTCATCTCCATTTAGGAGAACATATAAATAAAGACCATTGTATGTATAAATGATTTCAAACAACTAGGCAGGTTCCTTTGGGAAAAAAAATGGTGCCACAGCAATAAATAAAAATTGTAGACATTTGAATCAGGAAAGTTATTTTGCCTGTAGGCTGTAATTCCTATGCAAAGTTATTTATAGCATCGTATGACCCTGCTCTTCTCAATGAACTTGGGCATTTTCTAGATTCTAGAATGACTTTGGTTATGATTTGTTATTCTATATTGCTTTGTTCACTTGCTCATCAAACAATGCCTTTTTTTGTATTGTTTCTGAATTAGCATGCATAACAAATGTTTCTTTGATTTGAACAGTTATCAGTCGACATTGAAGCTACTATTTCAGGAATTCGATAATAGCACTGAGGCAGAATCTCAGCTTGCTGCTGTTACCACAAGGATAATGCAGGCCCTACAGAATAACCTGGATGGAAAATCTAAACAGTATAAGGATCCTGCACTGACTTACTTATTTCTTATGAACAACATCCACTATATGGTTAGATCTGTTCGCAGGTATGTTTGTATTTACAAGATCTGTATCGCAAATTATTGTGATAACCTGTTTATTTAATGACCCATTGTGTTGCCTCAGATCAGAAGCAAAAGATATACTTGGTGATGACTGGATTCAGAGACATCGCAGGATTGTACAGCAAAATGCAAATCAGTATAAACGTGTTGCTTGGGCAAAGGTTAGTGGATCAGCAAAAATCTTAAATGATTGTTCATACCATATTGACATATTGTTTTTGTGCTCGGCCACATGATGTTAGATGTACGAATTCTTTTTGGCCCTTCTCAGGAAATGAATCTGCCGCGATTAGCTTGCTGTTTTATTGATGTCAAGCGCTAGAACTCCATTTCTGTGAATACAATATGGAGGCATACATGTTAAATCTATCGTAAACATATAGGTGGACATAGCAGCGCTCCTCATGCATGATATGTTTATGCCAGTTAAAATTTTTATAATGCTGAGGCTGAGGTTATAACATAGATCTCTCAAGTATGGCCTAACCCTTCAATTATGAAAATTGTGATGACTGGAAATCTCTATTTACGTCATCTGTTAATAAACTTAATGTACACAAATGCTATTTTAAGTCAATCTAGTATAATACAATGTGTAGCGATGCTGAGCGGCAGAGAAGAATCTATTTTAATGTTTTATGCACTTTTGTAGTTCTGCGGAATTGTGGATTCATTGTTAATATGTTTGTTATGTTTTCTTTCCTTGTATAAATGTAGAACTACATTTGATAGTAGCTACTCTCCTTCTGTTATCTAGATTCTTCAGACACTCTCAGTTCAAGGTGCAGGCAGCACTGGTGATCTTAGCAGCAGTGGAGTTTCAAGAGCTACGATCAAAGAACGGTGATCACTTAGTGGCATCATCTTGCTTTCAGTTGTTCTGCACAATAGTAAAAATCATTATCCTCAAAACACTCTGTACCTTTTTCCCTTGGCAGGTTTAAATCTTTCAATATGCAGTTTGAGGAGCTCCACGCAAAGCAATCGCAGTGGATCGTACCTGATCAAGAATTGCGAGAATCCTTGAGGCTTGCTGTAGCGGAAGTCCTGTTGCCCGCTTATAGATCTTTTATCAAGCGCTTTGGGTACATCATCAAATCATTTCGTTGATCCCCTACGTAAAATTTTCCTAAACAAGTAATTTGCGACATATTATCAGTGCTAGTAAGATATAACCGTATCAACCTTGTGGCTTGCAGTACTCTGGTGGAGAACAACAAGAACCCCCAGAAGTACGTTCGGTACAGTCCAGAAGCAGTGGACCAACTTTTAGGCCAGTTCTTCGAAGGACAGCAATGGGCGGAGCAAAAGCGCTGAGCACGGATAGAGACAACAACACGAGTACAGCCAGACACGAGTAAGTTCTACAGCACAGCTCCTGCCGAGATCTCTTCTGAAGCAACCACCAAGTTCTTATTGTACCACATATATAAGATGGTGACATAATTGTTTGCTCTGCAGAGCACTACCTAATTTTTCCCTTTTCTCAGAAAAAGCAAGTCTAATTTTCTTTATCACCATTTGGGTGGCTGACACGGCAAGCTAACAAGCAAAAAAAAAAAAGGAAAGAGAGAAAGAAGTGTTGGTGACATTTCCTGATGGAGGTCTCAACTGTATCGTGTTGTTGACCTAAAAAGGAAAAAGAAACATATGTTGTGGGTTCACAATCAGCAGCTAGAATAGTAATCTTTTGTTGGTGCTGTAGAGTATGTTTCACGAGTATACAATGCTGTGCCTAATATAGATGATAATTTGAATTGGAGTGATATCATAAAACTTTGTTTGGGATATGTGTATGTCTGATTGATGAGTATATAGAATTCTCTGTTGCTATGAAACATTGAAACTGTTGCCTAACACAGATGATAGTTGGAACTAAAGCTGGCACAAACCTAAATCTGGTATGTCCCATGAGTACAGAACTCTTTTGCAATGAAACTGTTCCCCAAGATAGATGATACTTGGAATTGAAGAACTTAAAATTTCCACGAAAGTTATGGGGAGGAAAAAGGGGGAGGTAGTGCTTTCCTTTTCCTCTTTTTTGCGAATTGCGTTCCTACTCGAAGGAGAATAAAGTAGGAAACACACGTTTGCCACTTTGTTGTTTGGTGCTACTTTTATCTGTAGATAGCAAAGTGACGTATACAATCGTATATCAGGTTGGGACTTTGTTGAGCTTAACACGGTTTTGCAGTTAACGCCCACTAGTCAACTACGACGCGACGTTTCAAGTGAAGGTCCAATTTCGTGTTCCCTGACGCCGTCGTAGGATTGGCGTCTCCCAGTTCTTGTCCAGAAGGCCAACCTCGGCGTCGTGTGCAAACTTGACAGGCGGTTTGGACATCGCTTTTCACAATGTATCGTGGATCTCAAGATTTTGTTGGTCACCCATTTCATAAACCATGTCTCAGATGCACTGACAGTGAAATTCTTACCGATACATCTGAAACTTCTATTCGTTTCTTCCTTTGTAGTGTAACAATGTGTTCGCCACTTCTTGTTCGACTGGTTTATGACCACTAGCCATTAGTATTTTTCTCTCGCAACAAAGCTCCCGAGGGAGCGAATTTCTCAAGATTTAACGGTGTTTGTGCTTTTAGTGGTAGCAACGTTCCCGTCGACAGCGAAACGTGTGTGGTGACTTCGTTAATCTTGAGGATTTGCCGGTCCAGTCTTCGAAGATGCTTCTAGGGGTAGGATTTGCGTGCATGTATTCATAGAGATGAGTGTACGTGCGTTGTGAGTGTCTCCGATATACTGTGTAATTCGAAAAAAAAGCTAACTCGAATATTTTTTTCCTCTCTCCTGTCACCTTCGTTGTTCGAGAAACAATAGCGTCCTCGTAATAAACTTAACAATATTATCGGAGTCCGCCATGTTGTTGTCAATGTGTATATAAAAGAACATGAAGATTTGTTCTTATTTTACCTTTTATATTACTCCGATGATATCAAAATGCCACCGATTCATCCTTACTTCTACTATACCCCTCTCTGTCCACAAATACAAAAAAAACTCTGAATTTCTCACGAGTCAAATTAATATGAAATTTTGTTGTCTTATTGCTGTCGTCCAATGTCACCCACACTATGAATGTGAATGTGAAAGTGACAGTTAATTTGGAGGGATTAATAAACCTTTAGACCATCCTTGCCGTCCTCCAATGCAAGTATGCAACTTTACACTTTAAAATTTAGGCTGTTAAAACGACGCCCATTTTGTAAAGTGTTGAAAATATATTTTTAATGTCACATGTGGAGAAGAAGCATGAGCCACTATTTTGGCTTTACCTCCGTGACAAATAATGCAAAATGGCTTTTATACGACTTGTCGAAAGTTTTTTGATGTAGGTGTCGATGCGACTTCAGAAACCGAGAAGACTTAGAAAACCCTGCCAAATGGCCCCTTAATACGCTCTGATCCTTGCATCAAACTTGCCATAGATTTTGTACCCTCTCGTAATTCGGCAATTCCTGTTGCGATCCAGAGAGGGGATAATCCACAAGGAAAATTCGGTGGAGATGGAACGGAACGGGATTTATCCGCCGCGTGTGCGCGGCGCATCTGCTGCTGAGGCTGAGGAACCACCGCCGCCGCCGTTTCAACGTCTCACGGACACGGGTTAGATCCCAAATCACCATCACCTCCCCCCTCTCCCCAAACCAAAAGCAAACCAGGCACCACCAGCTCTCACCGACCAGCGCAGCCGCAGCGCCACTCCTCCTCCGCCACCTCCGCCGCCGGATCCAGCAGCCGATCCGGCATGCAGCCCTCCTCCTCGTCGTCCTCCGCGCACCCACCGGACCACCCGGGCTCCAAGCCCCCGCCCCCTCCGGGCCCAGCCATGGGCTACCCCGCCAACCCTTCCCCAACGGGAACCGCCACAGCGCCGCCGCCACCCCCTACTTCGCCGCCGCGCCGCCTCCCTCCGCCACCACCGCCAACGGCACCGCGGCCTTCGGCGTCGCGTACCCCTACCCCGCCCCTCCTCACCACCACCCGCCGCCGCCGCCTCACCACCACTACCCTTACCCTCCTCCTCCGCCCCACCCCCACCACTACGCGCCACACCCGCCTCCGCCCACCTGCCTGCGCCGCCTCCTCGCGGCCGTCGTCGGCGCCTTCCTCCTCCTCGGCGCCGCCACCTTCATCGTCTGGCTGCTCCTCCGCCCGCGCGCCCCCGCCTTCTCCCTCGCCTCCCTCGCACTCTCCCGCGTCGCCTACTCCCCCACCAACTCCTCCCTCTCCGCCTCCTTCGACGCCGCGCTCCTCGCCGCCAACCCCAACGCCAAGCTCTCCGTCACCTACTTCTCCCCCCTCGCGTCCGTCTCCTTCGCGCCCTCCTCCCGATCGCCGTCGCCTCGCTGGCCCCTTCAGCCAGGGGCCCGGGAACACCACCACGCTCGCCTTCCGCCTCGTCGTCGACGACGCCTACGTGGGGCCCGACGACGCCGCGCCACTCAAGAGCGGGGGAGGGGGCGCCGTCGAGGTCCAGGTCAGGCTCATGGCCGTCGCGGTCTTCGACAGAGGAGGCTGGCGCACGCGGCGGAGGGTTATGAGGGTCATGTGCGACGGCGTGCAGGTGGTCTTCCGTGGGAAGAATTCCACCGAGGCAGCCTTCAATGGGCCGCCAAGGCGGTGTGATGTCATGTTGTGAAAAAGGTCAGTGGTAGTTCTGGTGGTTTTACTCTTATGTCATTTACCTCTAATTTCAACGCCTTAAATCGTACCTTCGGAATGGAGGTGGTGAAGGTTTTGTGTGTGGATCAAAAGACAAGTTGGGATAGTGTGATTCTAGTGCGGCATGCAAAATACAAAGCATCGATTTGCCTTTATATTTGTCCCTTTATTCATGTGCACTGCTTCTTCATTTGCGTGAAAGCAGATATGGAATGGTAGTGTGGGATTATCAATGGCTGAGGCGTGTTGGGGTCAAATGTCAATGACAGTGAGATTGCGGTGCTGTAAATAGAGAAAAAATGTATTATAAGAAGTCCAACAGATGTTTGACTATAACCCTGAGTGTATCTTATGTTAAGCAACAGGACACGTGGCAAATTTAGACTGTATTAAATGGTTCTTTTGACTCCGTAGGATCTTGTTGGCAATGCATATAGTCAATTAAAGCAAAAGATCAATTGGATGTTAGGCTGGCAACAGGGTGGTTCGACAGACAGCTTTTAGAAATTCATATGAATTGATTATGGCGATGCCTGATTCACATATGTATCAGTTTTGTTTGCAAACCCATTTGCCGCCCACTTTTTTTTTTTTACTTATGAATGTGCAGAAAACCCATTAGCATTGTGTTGGGATATTTGCCACTGCATAGGTTTTCAATCATGTGAAATGTCGTGTTGATTTGGGTTTCAAGGGGCTAGCATTTTGTTTTTCATTCCTGTCCTTGTTTGTGTGGGCTACTTGTTCGCTTAGATTTGACAGAGGAATTGGTTTTGTGGGAATTTCAATGGTAGTACATGTTTGTGTCAAATTCAAAGGCAGTGTGACCCAATATGTTTGACTAGCCTGGGTTCTCTAATATCCAAGTCAAGCAACGGAGAAAACCTGGCCAGTCAATAGTTGTATTAAATTCTTTTTTCATTTTTTAGATTCTGTAACCCATGCATGAGACCATCCACACTCGTCATACTTTATCTTCTCCTTCAAAACGGAATATGCCTGCCTGGTCAGCGAGATTCCCTCCTTTATATCTACTTCTCTTGCATCCATCATCCTTCATATCTCCTTCATCCCAACTACCCACGCCCGACCCACTGGCCATCCTACCCTCTCCTTTATCCTCCCCACCGGCCACCTCCCACCCATCCCCCTCTCTCTCCCACCGTCCCACCCCCCACGGGCCGGCGGGCCTCGGCCTCCCCCTGTCACGGCGGCCTAGTAGCGGCGGATCTCCCCTCTCGCTACTCCCTCCCTGGCGCAAGAAGCACGTGGAGCTCGCCCGCACCGGTCGAAGTCGCGGCAGAGCTGGAGCTCGCGCCGCCGCGCGGCGGTGCGCCGGCGGGTGGATCCATGGCGGGTCAAGATTCACGCGGATCCAGACGAGGACGAGGTGGAATGGTGGATCCATGGCGGGGTCAACGGATTTGGAGCTCGGTGGTGGCGGAGGTCGACGGTGGGAGCAAGGCGGGGCAGCGGTGGGAGCAAGGCGGCGCGTAGGCGGTGCTGGAGGTGCAGGGTAGGGCCGCCCTCCCCTGCTCCTTCCTCCTTCGAGGCGGCGAGGCAAGGCGGCGGCCATGGCGCTCAAGGCGGAGCTGGGTGGAGCAGGGGCGCGCAGCAGAGGCCTGCAACAGGGGCAAGCAGCAGAGGCACCGACCGCGGTTCCCACTCCTTGTCGTCGTCGACCTTCTCGTCCTCCGCCCGCCGACGATTCGAGGTCACCGCCGGCGCCGGCGAGCGAGGAGAGGCGCGGCAGCGATGGGGCCTCGATTCGAAGCTTGGTGGCGGCGGCCATGGCTTCGCTGCCCCTGCGGCGGGCGGCGGCGGCGTCACGGCGCCATCTTCCTCGACGACGACGACGGCGACGCGGCTGCCAAGTCTGGGGAGGGGCAAGGTGGTGGGCCCGCCTCCTGGAGGAAGGCCTCCATCCCCGCCGAATCTAAAGGAGACTGGAGGGATACGGCTTTTTACCGTGGCCCTGCAGGATGCCGCTGCAGGGCATTCTTCTTTATTCCTTTCCTCCAGGGACCGGATGGCGTCCCCGGTGCGGATGGTCTGATGTAGTGAACACCAAAGACCACTCCAGTGCCAGAGGTTTGGATTGGCTTATGTTTGTGTTCTGCCTTGGTATAGGTGGACCTAACCTACCATATTTTGTCTATATGACATGCCGCATGCAGTGTTTGAAAAAGCACCAATCACTAAATCGTAGACAGGTTGGTGCCTAGTTCAGTTAGGTGTCAATCACTAAATCATAGATAGGTTGGTGCCTAGTTCAATTAGGTGTCAAGCATTGGGTGGATGGAGCCATTGAGGCGCCTATCCCGAAGTGGGCAATTCTTGTAGCAATTCATATGAACTGGCAGTAGTTATGGCTGAATCACTGAGGCGCCTAGTGCTATTGAGGACAGATGAACATAGAACTTTACCTGGTAAAAGGTAAGATTTAGTCATGGTCAATACCTACGGTTTGTCTTTCACACGTTTGACCCCAGTATGAGATGCACTAAGTTTTAGTTAATAAATTCTGTAGCAACTTGAAGCTAATGTTTGAACGCACAAAATATTAAGATGCTTTTGATTTACATTTCCCATTTATTATTGGCCATAGTGTAGAACTTCTGAGTTCTGAGCTGGGTGATGCATGAAAAGTTCCTTGACAGGAAGTTGTGGACTTTTAATAATACATCTTGCAATGTAAAGTAGGATGTAGATATTTGCTTTGAGGCTTATCGCTTCGTGCCCCAAACCTGTCATATTATTGTTAATCTTTACCATTTATGTTTAGAATGCTTCATAGTGAGTTACTGACGATCTGTATATAATGTCAAACGTGAGTCTTCAAGGGTCAAGGATGTGTCCTCTGTTCAATCACTATTTAGAGACCTGACCTCCCTGAATACCTGGAAGGCAGAAACGAATCACTTCCGTATCCATGTATCAAATGCACAAGTAGGGGCATGGTCTTCTATTATACCGTTAACATTTTTTTTGTTGATAGTTCTGCTTTGTTGGCATGCTCATATAAATGAATGTTAAGTTCTGGTGTACATTGTGAAATACTGGGTTTAATATCGATGCTAATATCAGGGTATGAAAGATGACCCTCACATTGTAGTTGCATGAACGTTTTAGTGGAAATTACTGTAGGAGGGAATTAAGCATGATCTGGTTACTGTTATTTCAGCTTTGCTAAATATTCAATGTGGTTACTGTTATTTTTGCTTGCTAAATATGCTATTCAAATTCTGAAATCCATGTGTATTATACTTTTGTGGTTTTGCCAAGCATTAGCCCGCACACCATGATGGCTTGTGGAGGCCATGTTGTATGGTCCACACGCATGAAGTTTCCACATGTTTAGAGTTGTAGGCTTGTAGCTGTTAATTGATGCTGAGTCTTGCAGCTCTGCAAAATTATCTACATTTTTGTATTTCATCTTTTATGAAACAGATAAAGTAGTGCCCATGTCAGAACTATGTTTGCCATTGTCACAGGATCTCATGAACTGTCTGGGTGCTATACAGAAACTTTCGCTTTTTTCGCAATTGCTTGTTTCTGCTTTTATCTTTTCACTCTGTTTTGTCTTCCATGTTCTGCCAATAGCGATTATGTTCCTTGCTGTTCATAGGCTTGATTCACTTTCACTATGCTATGTTTCCTATGCTGTTAGGTTATTGTCAGCTGTGCTACTGTTGTCGCTAGTGTCCAGAGTTCAGACCATAGTCCAAGCTTGCATTACAGGGTCCAAACTTTAGCAAGTTTCTTTTTCATTCAAGTAGTATACTGCTGTAAACTGGAGACCCCTGGACTACACAAACTATATGCTTAGAAGTTAGAACCTTCTGTACGGTATCTGGACTTAGTTAACTGTTTGCTCTTACCTTATCAGGATCACCATCCATGTTTGTTGACTTACCTGGTAATGCTGATCAGAGGGAGATCATTCCATAGGTACGAGAAGCTAACTGGCACTACAAGAAGTTGATCAACACTGATTTGTGATGGGTAATAGGCTGGGCAAATATAGCTTTGTCACCTGGCTGTAATACTGAGCGAGAGAGAGAAGTCCGGAATGATTTTTATGCTTAGTAGGAATATGACCTTTTGTATCTACGATGGCTTTGGTATGAGTGGCTGTGTGCAAATTTATGGCTAAAAGAATGTTTGTGCATGGTGGTTAGTGTTCTACACGCCGTGGCCTGTGGGGGCTGAGGAAACTCTGTACATTGAACTAGTGCTTGAAAACAAGCTCTGGTTACCTGGAGATGAATGCCTGATTTAAACCCGGATGAACTCCTGGTGCCCATCTCCTCTGTCCTGTTCATGTGCGTCTCACCTTGCTTGCACCAGGAAGTTTGGAGAGATGGTTTGTTGCGTTTGCGTAGAGCTACAACATCACATGTTAAATACTTGGCCAAACATAGAAATCCTTATTTATCGTTTAGCTTTGTAATAGCAGTGGTAGGGCTGCACTCTTGCTGGCGTGAATGCTTGCAACCAACAACCAGGGGATGGTTGTCATCTACTCCGTACTACACATCAAGTCTCAGGAAATCATTTATATCGTGCAAATTAGAGAAGCAACATGCCATGTGTTCATCCGTAGATAGATCACCATGCTTGCGGATAGCTGTACCCTTCTGTTCCCTCACGCAAATTCTCAGGGAAGATGGTTGGCACCTGCCCTCCTGCGTCGTCCTGTGTGTAGTTTTAAGTCGCATGATGTGTGTTTTTGGCATCACATCACAAAATTCAGTAATAATAATTGCTTATTAGAGGGGCCTGGCAGGCATGTGTGTTGATGATCCTGATCCCCTTGCTCATGCCTCCACTCCATGTGCCTTTAAACGCTGGGCGGCCTCTGCCTGCCCATTGCCCAGTGCCCACACCATGTCGTCTGCATTTGCTCATCAGTAGTCGGCACTAGACCGAAGCAGCTATTTCAAGTCTTTTTCGTGATGTGGATGGTGCACTGCAGGCCCTGCAGCAGCCACGCTTGTTCAAGTTCATTAGCTGCAGGCACGCTTGTTAAGAGCAGCATCATCAATTCATCATCATCGTCGTCGTCATTGCTGCCGCACGCAGGCATGGGCATTAGCTATGCATACTTGGCTCATTCGCTGTGGTTTGGATGGCCGTGGTTACGGGTGACAGGATAAGGGGGGAGATGCGGCCGGGGTTTGGTGACCAAACGCCTTGGATTAGATCAGTTCGCAGATTTGCTTGGTTCAGTTGAGAGAGCCTCCATGGCTCCATGGTTGGTTGGTAGGGTGTCTATTGTGGAAGAAGACGGGTTTGGGAGAGATGTTTTGGAGTTATTGAAGTGTTAGCATCGATCGAGTTCCGGCTCGGAAGATGGATATCTGCGTCACCGCGTGTCGGGTTGTGGAGGAGGAAGGACGATCGCGCTTGTTGGAATGGTGTGTGCCCGTTGGTAGGGGAGTGTGGCCTGGGGTTGCTACGGCGATACGATCTTATCCTCCGGGACTGGACTGGATGCATTGTCCTGGCTAACACGCCGCCAAGAGATGTTTTGCCTCGCAGCAGCAGGAAAGCAGGGGCGTGAGCGTGCCTTGTGTTTTTTCTCCCTAAGCAGAGGTCAGAACAAGTGGAGACCTACGGTCGTGTAGGCACATGGTTAATGAAACGGAGGTGTGCAGAGTCGGCAGAGACGGAGTTGTGTAGGCTTGAGGGCTGGAGGCAGTGTGGTGCCACCCCTGCGTGTGTGGGAGAAGCAGGCAAGCAGCAGACACGCTGGTGATGGATGGAACTCGATCGTTGGTTGGGTCCGCGGTGGGAAAGGTCGGCGTCAGCTTTCTCCCCGTCCGGCCGAGGCGAAAGGGTCCCCGGAGGGCGGAGGCCGCCGGAGCGCGGGGGTCTCCACGCCCGTATCGCGCGCTCTGATCATTTTTAGTTTCGCATATATTCGTGCCGAGTCGTAAATGTGCGCTCGGTGGTCCATCTCCAGTCGCCCCCTCTGCCTGTAGGTCGCGCCGCGGCGCTGCGTAGCGGCGGGCCCCGTTCGCGTCCGGTCGCCGCCGGCTTTGCTCCGGCGCTGGCGCTGCTCTGGGAATCAGCGAAAGTAGTCGTTCGTGCTCTGTCTGCTTTCCGACAGGTTCTCCTCGATCGATGGCTTTGTTTGTTATTTACTCCCTCCGTCCTTAAATATATATGATGTTTAGGACAACAAAATTAGTTGATTTTGAACTAAACTTTTTGTTCCAAACGTCATATATTTAGAAAATGAAGAGAGTATTTGTTTATTTACGTGCAACAAGTCACACAAGTGGTGGAAGAATCCATGGCAGGAGGGGAGGCCGTGTTCGTTACGCAGCGCGCCAAAGCTGCGCGATCTCCTGGCTGAAGAGACAGACCTGCCAGTCGTGGCGGTAGGCGAGCAGAATCAGATTCTGATGCTAGATAGGCAGCCCGAAGATGAAGATCGAAGGAAAGCGCCTTTCGTCGATCGGAGACGGGGACGGCGAGATGCCAGCCGAGAAAATCCTTGCGTCGACGTTGCATGGGTGCGTCAAGTTCAGTGCCGCGCCGTGTCCGTGTGTGGAGGCGTATGCATGCAGCTGCGCCATGGGTCCCGCCACTACTGTTCCCGCTGCCTGTCGGTGTGCCGTGTCGTGTACCGTACAAAAGGGCCCTCTCCGGTGTACGAGATACCGGAGGCAGGCAGGGACACACGCGTGCCCTTTACAGTTACAGCGACCGACCGGTGAGCCTCTGACTCGTTGACGCATGTCTCGACACGCGATCGACGACGCGCATGCGCCTACACCACACCCCGACGTCTGGTACATCAGTACGCCGGCGACGCCACGCGCGTTCCGGACGGGACGCGCCGCCGCCGCACCTTCCACTCCTCCCCGACGAAATTCGAGTCAATGCATGCGCGCTACGCTACGGTCCAGTCCTCTGCGTGTTCTTCCGGGCTCGGACGCCTTCCTCCCAACGGTCGATCATGTACGAAAGCACGATAGGATTCCAATGATAGCATACCCATTTCGTGTTGCTGCGCTGTTGCCTCGCTGCCTCCTTGCCTGCACACCATGTCATGATAATATCACGATGCATGCATGGTTTCGTCTTCTAATTACTTGATTTATCTATTTCTTTTTTTTTTCGGTTCGTGAAACATGAATGAATCGACTGTGTAGCTCTGTAAAAAGCAAAGACGTGTGTTAATGCGTACTACTAGTACTAGTTTACTACTTACTATAGCTTTCATGTTGGCAGCTCTTTGCTAAAAGAGCAACATTGTTGTCCAATACTTTTCACACCTTATCATCGTTATATGGATTGCAACATTTTCTGTCTCGATGTTTGGCGCGCCAGGAATTTACGAGACGGGAAAAGTGAGACGACGAGGGCGTACGTGGCGGTAGGCGAGCAGAATCGGATTCCAGGCAGGGTGGCAGCCCAAAACAAATGGATTCCGGAGACGGGACAGAGAGCGCGCGGAAAGCCGCTTTCCTTGTTCGGAGACGGTCAGGGAACGGGACGGGAGATGCCGAGAAGCCGAGAAGGCGGTGCGTCTCGTTGCACAGGTCACGGGTGCCAACTGCCAAGTCAGGTGCCGTGCCAGTGCGTCGTGTGGTGATGCATCCGCGTGTCGCTCGCTGTGGGCTGACGGCTGTGATCTGTTCGCGCAGCCCGTCGGTCGGTGCCCGAGTGGCTTCATGTGAAATTGCTCTGGACTGGTGGAGAAGATCCACATCGACCGATCGACCACTGGCCCCACGTGCTGATTTATTTTACGAGAAAATACTACTAACTGATGATTTGTGACTATTGTTGATTTATTCTGAGAAAAAAAGTATTATTAGTTGGTGGTTGATTATTCAAGACGACGAAGAGAGCTTTGAACTCCTCTACGCTTTTCGTCACAGCCTCCGGCAGTCCGGCTGGCCGGCGTACCCGATGGATTCATGGATGAAACGTGCGCACATTTCACCACGTCCTATTTCTTTCTCTCTCTATTTTTTTTTTTGGCTCAACTAGCCCGAGTAATTCACAGTTCATTGCATCTTCCTACCATGTGGGGGTGATGTACGAAAGCATGATGTAGGATTCCAATGATAGTTAGCATTCCCATCATTCCCATTTACACACGATGCCATCTCATCGATCATGCATTGCTCTCGTCGTCTTCTTTGCTTTCCTTTTTTCCCCCTGTTCAGCTAGGGAAAAATGAATGAATCGACTGGCACGCATGCCCGCGTGTTCTTTTCAAAATAAAAAAAAGCTGTTCTTTTACTTGCCCAACCATGGTTTTCACCTTTATTATTTTGCAACATTTGTGTCTCTATGTTTGGGGCGCGTGAAATTTATGATTTGGACGTCCACGAACCAAGCTGTTGTATTGAAAAATAATAATTAAACATTACAGGTCCATATCCGAGAATTTTGTTTATGCAACTGAGCTCGTCCAGGTTTGCTACAAGAGAAAAGTCTACCGGTGCTCAAGTGGACTTCGCCAAAGCTTTCGACACCGTTAGCGGGAAAACCTACTTGCTGTCATGAGAGCTCGTGGATTCAACACTACTTGGTGCAAATGGGTGACGCAGGTCCTACGCTCCTCCCTCACCGCTGTCCTCGTCAATGGATGCCCCGGCCCGTGGTTTAGCTGCCGCCGTGGTCTGCGTCAAGGCGACCCCATGTCACCCTACCTTCTGCTGGTAGCTGATGTCCTCGCAAACATCGATCAAGACCGACGGCGGGTGCGGCAATGATCGCCGACTGCGTGCTCTATACTGCAATACGCGGATGACACGCTCATCTCGCTCGCGGCGAACTGCAGGATGTCTGCCGGCTCAAATACCTCGACCGGTTCTACGATGCCACCGGACTTGGATCAACCGACAAAACCGCTGCGTGCCATGCACATGGCCGAGGACACGATCGGCGTGCACCGCAAGCTACTGGGTTGCCGCGGTTCCCACATACTTGACGCCCTCTCATGCTCCAAGGCGAACCTCGATCGTTCTCCCCTACCTCGGCAAAGCAGAGGTATACGCGGTGGCGGGCCTGCTCGCCATCGAACCCTATGGGCGCACCGTGTTGATCAACGCTGTGCTCGATGGGCAGCTCTCCTACATCATGGGCGCGATCGCGCTACCCCCCGGGGTGATCGCCCAATTCGACAAGAGGCGCCGCGGGTTCCTCTGGACTGGGGACAACAACGCCAGCGGCGCCAGCTGTCTCGTCGCCTGGAACACCGTCCGTCGGGCGCGGGCAGACGGGGGGCTCGGGATCAAGGACATCGGTGTGAAGAACTCGTGCCAACTCATACAGCTCATACACCGCCTGCACCAAGCCGACTCCTCCTCGTGGGCTCGCTGGGTGCGTGAGCACGCCTGCATCGCCTCCATGGAAGGAGAGCTCTGTGGCCACCACTGCGGCGGGGGCGGCGCTACCGATCCTAGCGATCACCACTGTCGCGGTCGGGGATGGCGCCACCACCTCCTTCTGGAACGATGTCTGGATCAACGATGAATGCTTGGCCGACCGCTTCCCCGCCCTGCGCTCACACTGTGTCCGGGGGCAACATACCGTCCGGGAGGTCGTCGAACGGGTCGCGTGAGCTGGTGTCCCGGCTTACGGGCAGCGACGAAGCTGCGGGAGCTTGAAGCCCTCATCGCGCGAGTCGCCACGGAGACGAGCGGACACCGCCTCGATCCGTTGCTACTGCCCAACAGCGGCTCCGGAACCTCCTGCTCTACCAACTCCTGACAAATCAGGCTGGTGCGCCGGACAGTGCCGCGACGTTCGTTTGGGAAAGCGCTGCGCCGCCGCGCGTCAAGTTCTTCGGGTGGCTACTCAACCACGACAGGATCCAGAGCAAAGTGAACCTGCGGCGGAAGACGGTGCTACAAGACGCGGTCTGCGAGCTCTGCAACTCGGCTGATGAGACCGCCCAGCATATCATCTTCGAATGCCCCCTCGCCCGGGCGTTCTGGGCCGGCCTTGGATTCCGAACGCCGGCGGGACAAACGGTCACCGACCTCCACCGCCTGCCGCGGCCGTCTACGGTCCCCGTCCCGCACTACTCAAGCTTCGTCCTCCTTTGTTGTTGGCGGCTTTGGGCGTCTTCGTCTTCGGGCACGAGACGATCCACATGCGCCGGCTGCTCCAGCTCTGCAAGGAAGACGCACTACTCTGGCGGCTGCGACTGCCGCGCTCCAGCGCTTGTATTGCACAGCAATGGTGCCAACTGTTTAGCGTGCCGCCACCACGCTGATGCGTGTGTAACAAACCCCGGGCCGGTTGGGGCCAAAACAAAATGAATGAAAGTTTCCAGGTGGGGGACTCTCTCCCCCTCCGTTGACCCTCAAAAAAAAAAATTAAACATTACAAATCGTTTTCACGCGAAAAAATATGGAAACATTACAAATGGTTTTGATTTTTTTTAGAAAAAATGTTGCGAAAAATCGCTTCACCTAAAATCAGACACTAAAAAATCAAAATGGAAGAAACCAAAGATCTCTCCATCAATGATGATATCTCAGGGCTAGCCAGACACACCCCTCGACATGGACACCTTTTCACTCTCTCCCTCCCTCCTTCCTCCATGATTTCAACATGAACAACACAATAAACAAACAGTGACCAAAATATAATACAAACCATTCCCAAACATCACCACACACCCAGCTCACAGCCTCTCCTCTACCAATACACACATCACCAAAGCAAGAAAGCCCAACCAGCCAGCTCCCTCCACCGAGCACCCGCACCGCCACCGGCCGCAGGTGTGTCAGCCATGGAAAAATGCTAGGGTTCCGGCGAACCTTCTTCCCTTCCTCCGGCCATGGAAAAATGCCCGGCGGCCGAGGAGGTAGGCAGGCCAGGCGGCGCGGATGGTCATGGGGCGGCTTAGGGTCTGGCGGTGGCAGCGGCGGGCAGTCGGGCGGGGAGGAGCTCGCCGGCGTCTGGCGAGTTGGCGGCGGGAGTGCGGGGCGGCGGGAGGAAGAAGGAGGCCGCCGCGCTGTGGGTCTCGCGAGCTCCGCCCGCCGCGGCGTGAGCTCAGCGAGGCGCGCGCGATGGCGGGGCAGACGGCGGCGGGCGAGGGGCGGAGTGCGTGAGGAAGAAGATAGAGCAAAGGAAGAAGAAGATGGGGGCGGCGGCCTTGGCGATGGATTGTAATTCATCGCTGAAGCGATACATAACCGCACCCGGCTGGCAGCCCAAACAAATGGATTCCGGAGACGGGACAGAGTCACAGAGGGCGCGCAGGAAAGCCGCTTTCCTCGATCGGAGACGGTCAAGGAACGGGACGGGAGATGCCGAGAAGGCGGTGCGTCTCGTTGCACGCACGCGTCACGGGTGCCAACTGCCAAGTCAGGTGCCGTACCAGTGCGTCGTGTGGCGATGCATCCGCGTGTCGCTCGCTGTGGGCTGACGGCTGTGATCTGTTCACGCAGCCCGTCGGTCGGTGCCCGAGTGGCTTGATGTGAAATTGCTCTCGACTGGTCGAGAAGATCCACATCGACCGATCGAGTACTCGCTGCGGCGGAGACTCGGTGCCGCTGACTCGTTGACGCAGGTCTCCCGTGATCAGTGGCCCCACAGGCGCCAACTTCGATCTTCACTATAACGGTGGTTGATGGTCGGTTCTGAGAGAAAAATACTACTGACTGATAATTTGTGATTAGTATTGGCTGATTGATCATGACGAAGAGAGCTTTGAACTCCTCTACGCTTTTCGTCAAACGTGCGCACATTTCTCCACGTCCTATTTCTTTCTCTCTCTTTTTTTCCAGCTATCTCGAGTAATTCACAGTTCATTGCATCTTCCTACCATGTGGGGGTGATGTACGAAAGCATCATGTAGGATTCCAATGATAGCTAGCATTCCCATTTCTACACGATGACATCTCATCGATCATGCTTTGATCTCGTCGTCTTCTTTGCTTTCTTTTCCTTTTTTTTTCGTTAGGGAAAAATGAATGAATCGACTGGCACGCGTGTCCTTTTGAAAAATACAAAAAGCTGTTCTTTTTACTTGCCCGACCATGGTTTTCACCTTTATTATCAGAATGGATTGCAATGAAATTTATGATTTGGACGTCCACGAACCAAATTGTACTTTCCCCTCAAAATAACTAAACAAATACAAAATCATTTCGATTTTTTTTTAAAAAATGTTGCGAAAATTCCCTTAACCTAGAATCACACACTAATAAATCAAAATGGAAGAAACCAAAGATCTCTCCATCAATTATGATATCTCAGGGCAAGCCAGACACACCCCCTCGACATGGACACCTTTTCTCTCTCTCCCTCCTTCCTCCATGATTTCAACATGAACACAATAAACAAACAGTGACCAAAATATAATACAAACCATTCCCAAACACAACCACACACACTGACACACCCAGCTCACAGCCTCTCCTCCACCAACACACACATCACCAAAGCAAGAAAGCCCAACCAGCCAGCTCCCTCCACCGAGCACCCGCACCGCTACCGCCACCGGCCGCAGGTGTCAGCCATGAGCAAGGACTGCGGCAACCACGGCGACGACGAGTTCAAGCAGACGTGCCGTCGCCTCCTCACCATCCTCATCGGCTTCGCCCTCCTCGTCGGCGTCATCGCGCTCATCGTCTACCTCGTCCTCCACCCGACCCACCCGCGCTTCATCCTCCAGGACGCCACGCTCCGGCAGCTCGACCTCACCAACAACTCGGCGCCGCCGCTGCTCTCCACGACGGCGCAGGTGACCATCGCCTCCCGCAACCCCAACGCCCGGGTCGGCGTCCACTACGACCGCCTCGACGTCTACGCCTCCTACAAGTACCAGCAGGTCACGCTGGCGTCAAGGCTCCCGACCATCTACCAGGGCCACGGCGACGTCGACGTCTGGTCGCCCGTGCTGTCGGGCCCCAACGTGCCGTTCGCGCCGTTCCTCGCCGACGCCATGAGGAAGGACGTCGCTAATGGGTACCTCATCATGGAGGTCAGGATTGATGGACGCGTCCGGTGGAAGGTCGGGAGCTGGACGTCGGGGCACTACCACATCTTCGTCACTTGCCCGGCGTATTTCATCAGCAGCGGCACGAACAGCGTCGTCGGGGCGCATGGGCTCAGGTTCCAGACGCCAACCTACTGCCGCGTCGAGGTCTAGGCTTCCAGCATAGCACGGCGTGCTCTGCTCTGTTCTGGACTCTGCTTGCTCTGCTCCGGCGAGGTTGGTCAGCGTCAGCTTGGTCTGCTCTGTTGTGGACTCTGCTTCCTCTGCTCCGGTGTGTGTGCATACCGGAAACAAGGGAGAAGGGATTGGTAAATTGTAATAAAGGGTGGTGGTGTGGAGTGGTATAGAGGTTAAAAAATAAAAATATTGAGGTAATTTAGTGAGTGGGTTAATTAGTCTTTGTTCACATATACTATGTTTTTTTGGGTTGAATCTTTGTTCATCAGTTCTTCGTTTGATTGTTGATAAACCTGAGAGTCAACAGTCAAAATAAAAAGTGCATCATGTATTTTTCAGTTCGGGCATTGCTTTATTCCTTTGCTTTTAGATAATTTAGCATATCTTCTGTGTGGGGAATAGAAAGCTTTAGGTAATAGAAGGTTGGAAATCGATTGCAAATCACATACTACATGAGTTCAGCTCCCTCCAATGGGGATTTTGGAATTACGTTGGTGGCACCAACCCAAACTCCAGCGTCCATCACATAGTACATGAGTTCAGCTCCAAGCCTCCAATGGGGATTTTGGAATTCTGTTTGGTGAGAGGAAACAAGTACGGATTCAGACTTGGGAGCACGTTGTGTGTGTGCAGGTAGTTCACTGGTCCTTCTCTTTGTTGGAGATCCCAGGAAACTTCACAAAATGTAGAGAACTACAAAAATGTGCGTGTGCTGTCTTCTCCATGTGACCGACCATGTGCTCATGTGGAAAACATCTGTGCATGGAATTATTCTCCATATCATTGGGGGTTCCCAGTTGTCTTGTTAATCTACTCTGATTCATCTTCCAGCAGTACCAGTGAGAAGTGATAAAGTTAGCCGCATTACCTGATTAGCAATGCAGGCAGTGATTCCTTCAACTTTTTTTTTGGTAGTATTGAGTAGTTTTTTTTTTCTTTTGGTAGCAATGCAGGTAGTATTGAGTACTCCATCCGTTTCAAAATACTTGTCATTCTGACTTTTTTCAGATACATTCTCTTTGTTATGCACCTAGATAGTTAGTATGCCCAGTGACGGACCCAGGGCCCGGCGACCCTGGGCGCCTGCCCAGGCTCCAGCGAGCCTACACCTACATGGATGCACGGTTAGAGAGCAGATAGGCAAATAATATTGTAGTAAGCACCGGCAACCAACCAAGCCACAAGGCAGGCACAGGTCCGTAGAGCAGACGGTAACAAAGTAATCTGTTGATACATTGTCCAACTGTTTTAAGTAATGACTGAAATTTGGCAGCTAATTGAAACTTTGACTTCGCTTGTTATGAGTTGCTACATTCGCCCAGGCTCTACAAAATCTCTGGGTCCGCCACTGAGTATGCCCACATACATAATAAATGGAATGTATCTAGAAAACTCAGAATGACAAGTATTTTGAAACGGAGGGAGTACAGAGTTTTAAAGTTGAGGACAGGGTTTATCTGTTTTAGGTTTACAGTAGTGAACAAACTGGGCGCTGACGAGTTTTGTTCAGGTGCTGCATGAATTTTTCAGCACACGACTAGGTTTCACTGATGTAACTGTAAGATAGGGATGGTGACATTTACGTGATATAGTAAGATAAGATAGGGAAGGCGACATTTACCATAGTAGCAACAAGCAGCAGTCTGTGGCCCAGATTTCTACTAAAATGATAAACATCAATCCCTTCAGCTGCCTTATTTTTCTTTGCCAGGAAAAAGGAAGAGGAGGAAAGAGACGTCAGGAAATCCCAACTTTGGAAGAAACATAAAGAACGAGATCACTAATCATCATCAATCTGCAGACAAAGTGTTGCAATGTTGCACATGTACCCGGTTAAAAAACTTATTGACCACCTGAGCCAAGTGTTGCAACACCACTACAACAAAGTTATGTAAAAGCTTGCAACATGCAAAAGCATACATGTATATTAACAGTGTGAATCGAGAGGACAAATTAAACGAGTCAGAACCGGATGAGAATTCTTAGGTAGATTGCAACTTGCTTTAATTTGAAAAACCTTTGAGCAACAGAGATCTCTACAACAGAGATTTGCTGCATTTGCTGGAGTTACAAAGATTTTCGAATTAAAGCATTTCCAACAGAGATTTGCATTTGAGCCACAACAGAGGATTTCGAATGCATTTTCAAGTTACAAGCCTATAACTCCAGCTCTAATGTAGAAATATCTGTTGCTCAAATGCAGTTAGTGAGCAACTAGCTTGAAAGAACAGTTGAAATAATGTTTTACTGGGGTCATAGGCTGCATTTGTTCAGCATAGACAAGATGCTGAGCTCAAAGCAGAGTGGCCAAATGGGCAGACATGAGAGCAGCATCCTGTGCCTCCAATTTCTCCTGAAAGTGATTTGCAAATCACAGTGATTATTCGAGCAAATCACAGTAGCAATTCTACAACCTGATCTCCTTTAATCGATTAAGAACATGCTAAAAGTGACTTGCACGACGCTTCCAGGTTAACGTGGGACGGAGTAGCTTCTTCTTCTTCTTTAATACTCCAGATCGGCCCACGTTATGGATGGCCCTCATGTGAACTCCAGAATGCATGGGATCATTTTAGTGTATACCGCAGTCATAGTCAGCTCTTAGCTTGCTTCCGTCTGAATTGAATAACAACCTTCGTTTTTCTTTAACAAGAGTCTCAATTTCTTCTGAATAAAATAACCTTTGTTTGTGGCGAACCATGTGATTTGATCTGGTTCCGTAATGTGAGATCTGCCTCAGAAGCTGGCAGCTGGGGTCGAAAGGTCCTTGCTTATATTCATTCATTCATTCGAGGCTGGTTGCTGCTCCAACGACGCTGGCGAGGCGTCCTCAGGAGTCAGGAAGGCAGCAAGCAGCCTCTTTGTATGGGTATCCATCTAATCCTTCCAGGTTAGTGATCCTTTGATCCTGTTATCTTGCAAATTTGAGTGCTTTTCCAGGCTGATGGATCCAACAAAAGCTCTTCCAATCCATATCCATTTTCTAATCAAGTTAAACTAAAAATACAGGTTTACCTGTTTCTCAAAAGCTTTATTTGTTTCAGTTTCATGCTTGTGAGCAAGAAAAGGTAGCATATAATCCGAAACAAACAAGGTCTAAGTTTGGAAAGCTCCCAACATTTTCTATTATTTGCACTTAAACATATAACATTAAAAACATAAAATTTATAACCATTAACTTGTCCTTGCCGCATGATTCAAATTTGCAAAGTCAAGTGAGCATTGTGAAACGACAAATCTATTATATAAGTTGTACCGATAGTTGGCCGAGTCACGGGTCACGAGCAATAGCAAGGAAACAATATCTGAATGATTTTTCAAAAAAAAAAAAACAGACAATATCTGGATGGTGAATTTGGACCATGATTTTGTTTGTAGGTTTCTAGGTTTGACATGTGGTACCTTCATATCCAGTAACCTCATATTTTTCTGGTGCCTGAATTTTCAATTGTTTCATGCAACTTATTCCATGTTGCAGTGCGTTGTTCTTTGATGTTATAGAAGTTGTTGCTCGATGTTACAAATATTGCTCTTCAATGTTGTGGATGAATGGAAGAAGATGAAACATATTTCTACAACTCCGATGCTAATAATGTTGCATATGTTGTTTTTTCTTAACGGACTGGGAGGTGAGGTGCTTGTTATATTGAAAAAAAGAAATACTCGGACAGGCAAAACAAGTTTGTTTACATACTGTGACAAACAAGACCATACATTGGTTTTTTATGTTTCAACCCATTGACTGCATTTTTTTAAAAAAGGCACCTGAATATGTAGCAACAATTCAGAATTCGATGATGATTTTATTTTTCAATCCATTATGGTGCTAAACAGGTTTGGTAGCTTTAAATGAAATTCTGGTATCATACAATTAACTGCTCTTATGTTGTATAGTAGACAGGTTGCCTCAATGTGCAAAAGATTAGGTAACTACTACTACAAATAAATCTTTTTCATCGTTTGCAATCATTAATGTTCTGTAACTGTATTTCTTGGTAACATTCATTAACCATAGATTTATTTTTGGTTCTTATTTGATTGAAGGTAACAGTTATATGTGACTGTAAATGGATTCTGAAGCCAGCAATAAACACACGCTCTTGGAGCAAATGCTGCTTTGTGAAAATGAAGAGCCGACAGACCTGCCACTATCACTTCTAAAGGACATCACGAATAATTTTTCTGAAGATCAGGAAATTGGCAGCGGTGGGTTTTCAGTTGTCTACAAAGTACACTCTCGATAACTGCCCTCAACCTTGATCATGTTGGATCTAAAAACTCACGTTCATGCATGCTGACAGATCGAGTCATGTTATGACTGCAGGGAATACTTCAGAATGGGACCGCCATCGCTGTGAAAAGACTGTCCCAAGGGGTCGATATGGATGGGAAGGACTTCAACCAAGAGGTTATCAATCTCATAAGGGTGAAGCACGAAAACATAGTACAATTCCTAGGATATTGTGGTGACACACAACAGAAAGTCGAGAAGTACTGTGGAAAGATGGTCATGGCAGACGTACAACAAAGGTTGCTCTGCTTTGAGTTCTTGCCAAATGGGGGTCTTGATAAGTATATTAGTGGTATGTTTCTTTTTCATGTAGTATAGTCACTTGCCTATTCTCTTGAGTGTTGAGTGCCTATTGCGAACTTCTCGACTTACATATGGAAGTTATTCCTGAATATATTAAACATATGCATTATATTATCTATTTCTTTTATCAACGTATGAACTACCATTGAAAAATAAACCTCTTCTAGTACCATCATCTCCAAGAACAAACAAACAAATAAATATATTATCCACTTTGCAGATGCATCCACAGGATTTGATTGGCCAACCCGCTATCAGATAATTAAGGGAATTTGCAAGGGTTTAGATTGTCTTCACCAGCAGCGAATTGTTCATTTAGATCTCAAACCTGCAAATATATTGCTAGATTGTAACATGATACCTAAAATCAGTGATTTTGGTATCTCAAGGTGCTTTGATGAAAAACAAACACGGGCCATAACTTCAAATATTAAAGGATCACGGTAAGCTTGATAAGTATTTGAAGGCACATTTTTTTTGTTGGGTCCTAATTATGCTTCTGTCATTTGTTCTCTTAAGTTGCTCTGCACATAATTTTTTTTTTATGCAGGGGATACATGGCACCCGAACGCTATGATGGACAAATCACATTGAAGTCAGACATATATAGTCTTGGTGTAATAATTATCGAGATGCTGACAGGAAGCAAGACATGTCCTAAGGTCAAGAAGGTAAGAACAGTTTTTTATTTTTTTGAAACAAAGAACAGTTTGTTTTAAGATAAAGGATCGTTAAACACCCTACAAGCATAAGCCTAGTACAATGTTCTTTGCTAGATAAACTAAAATTATAATCATATTTATTATTCAATTATATAGTCATTGGAAACTCAACCATATAAGGCCACATACATTGTCAACAAACATTTGAAACAGTTAATTATTTTGTGAGACTTAACAAACAACGTATGATACACAGTCTCAAAATAAATTAATGTCTAGAGTTGTCAAAGTCAAACTAAGTTGTTACCAACTAAACAAGGCCTAAGTTGTTACCAATTTTATCGAGAGTAGTACCAACGTCTATAAAACCAGATAAGTAAACTATGAAACTATATTTTATGATAGGTCTGATAATATTAATTCAGTGCTATAGATATCAATGCTTCTTTCTATAAGTTTGGTCAAAGTTGAAACAGTTTGACTAAATACAACTCTAGAAATCATTTTTTCTAGACCCACCAATGAACCAATGGTGAAAATCATCACTGCAGTTCCTAATGAAACCCGTCACTGAAGGAGTGAAGGGTTCCTCCTTGACCCAAAATTTTTATCAACTAAACACAAGTAGAGAAACAACCTTTGATCCAACTCCTTTAGTCTCGGTTGGTTTTGGACCCGGGACTAAAGGTTTTTTGTCCCGGTTGCTAACAACAGGCACGAAATGCCACTTGCGATGGTCTCGGTTGGTAACACCAACCGCGACTAAAGGTACCACTTGCGATGGTCCGTGTTGGTGTTACCAACCGAAACTAAAACTCGCCTTTGGTTCATATTAGCCTGGCAAAGGACTAAAGATTAACACAGAGTTACTATAAGAGGATTGCATTTCCTACTCGATTAGATGTCTTTGTGTGGGTGAGATGGTAGAAGAATGCGTGCAGCGGTCTAGAGGCATGGGTTCAAATCCTCGCACAACGCACACACATATTTCATGTGAAAAATCGCGTGACTTGTGACTTGAGAAGTGCGCGTGTGTGGGAGCCTCCCGGGAATTTCCCAATATTTTCAGCCTTTAGTCTCAACAGATTAGTCTCGGTTGATCTTTAGAGTCCTTTGCCTCTTACCAACCGGGACTAAATGTTGGTTTTCCACCAGTGTACATACAATTGATAGGGTGAGTCTTAGTCTGTGAACCCCCTTCTTTCTTATCCACGGCCACTCCTCACTCATATGATAGCTCTCTCCCTCCCTCCTCTCTCTCTCTGTGACAAGTTCCTATACCACTATAGAGCCAAGAAAGATAGTAACTGGCCAAAGAAGGCCAAGGCCACGCTACGACCCACCTCCCGACCACTGCAGGGCGGTGAACTAGAAGCGTTGAATCCACTTTGGTCGAATGAGGGGCCCACAATACAATTGATAGGGTGAATCTTCGTCTGTGAACCCCCTTCTCTCTTATCCACGACCAATCATCTCACTCATACGATAGCTCTCTCTCTCTCTCTCTCTCCCTCCTTCTCTTTCTGTGACAAGTTCCTATACCAAGATACCCTTAAGAAGAAGATAAGCTTCATCAAGAGGCAAGAAAGATAGTAACCAGCCAAAGAAGGCCAAGGCCACGCTACGACTCACCTACCGACCACCGCAGGTCAGTGAACTAGAAGCATTGAACCTACTCTGTGAGAGCCAGGTGTGGTTCGAGGACCGGTGGATGGTCGCTTCTGGTGTGATGAGTGATTGACAACGTGGTGTGGGTGATTCTTGGCTAAGTATTGCGGTGCGGGTTGCGGCTTGGCGGGTGCGGTGCGGGTGAAGAACAAGCGTGAAAGGTGCGTTGCGGTGAGGCCTCCGGTGTGGAAGACAAGTAGGCTTGGTTCGAGGACCGGTGGCCAGTGAGGTCAAGTGCGGGCCGCATGGTGGCAAACGGCAAGATGAAGTCATGGGCGGTTTCTTGGTTGAGCCTCAAAACCAAGGTCGAGCCGGGACTACGTGGGAGCGAGTCATGAGTGGTGATTGGCGGAGGCTACAGGAGTTCGCGGGGTTTCGGTGGTTCACCGAGAAAACCACTGGGTTCCTTGGTTGATCCACAAAGCCAAGCAGAAGAAGCAGAAGGCGGAGTGCGGCGACTCGAGGCCGTGCGTGGGTGGTCGGCCGAATACGGCCGGTGAGTGCAGTCAGAATCTTCGGAGCGGAGGACGCGTCGGGATCGCAAGGCTTGCGTCGAGGCTAAGCAAGTTTGCGGTCATTTGGGCATCCGTCCAGATGGTGCGAAGACAAAGACTTCAATTTAAGCCCTCGAGGCATGTATCCCTAGTTAGCTAGTAAGGGTATTTTAGTCTTTCGGTTGCCTCCATATAACCCAAGTGGTGAGAGGATGGCAGCCATCTCTTGGAACCCTAGCTCATTTGGTTTCCTATTTTCCTTCCTATTTTCTTAGGATTTTCGTAGGACTAGCTTGAGAGCTTCATGGTGAGATCTTGTGAGAGGGAAGGATGATCGGGCGGCAAGCTAGACCTTGTATGAACCTCTTTGGTATGTATAGATGATTGTGGTTCCTCAAGGCTTGGATGTGTCTTTCCGTTTCTCCTTTTGGTGATTTTGACCTTTTCTTGGCGATTTTCTTGGAGCGATTTGAGGCCTTTCTCTTTGGGATTTGGTGGGGGATGCATGAACCCTTGTGGTTCTTTTCCTTTGATTCCCCTTCCAAATCCGTGAGCAAAGGGGCTCGATTTTGGGGTTTTCGTGGCTCTAGGGTTAGAGGCGTTCTTGGTGGGATTTCTTGATTCCTCTTGATTTGACAAGTTTTGGTGGACCAAATCTTGGCTATGGATACCATGAGGTGTTCCTACTATCCCCAAAGTCTTGTGCAAAACCGTGGGCGGATCGGGAGATCGGGAGTTGGATTTGGAGGAGTTGACTCATGGTATTTGTTCATCCCGAGCTGCCCGAACACGACGGTCTGCCGGTGCTCTTGACCGGTCGACGGTGCTAACCTGGTGGGTTTTGTCTCGGGGAACAGCCTTGTCCGTGTGGTTTTGTCCGTGGTCCTGCTGTTCGATTCTTGGAGTGTTTGGAGTTGTTTTGCTAGGATTTGTGAGGGTTCTTCTTCCTCACAGGTTGTGTTTCGTGGTGGTTTTGTTCCGGGGCCTAGAGGATTCAGAGGCTTCTGGAGCGTTTCTTTCTTGTTCTTTGTAGCCACCGGCTGGCCGGCTCAGTCACCGATCGGCCGGTGTCACCGGTGACCGGCCGAGCCATCGATCGGCCTGTAGACAAGCGTGCAAGTTTCTGTGTGTTTTGGTGAGTTTTGGCTAGGAAGGTTGAGTGTTGGTTCCTAGGACCAGTAGCACTCTAGTGGCTGCGTGGTCTTGACCAACTTGGGTAGTTGGGTCGGAGGCGTGAGTTGGAAGCCGTGTTCGTCTTGTTGGAGTTCCCATCTCCTTGAGAAGAATTTTTATCGGCTCCCATTCCTCCCCCTCTCTGGTTCGCCTAATCGGTCCTTCAATTGGTATCGAGCGGTTCGGGTCTTTATTGACTCTTACAGTCTAAGATCCAAAGATGGCGTACGAGCAGGGTTCGGGTCCTCCGCGCCGATGGGAAGAACTACGAGATGTGGCAAAGGCGGATGGCGGCGTTCCTCACGCGGAAAGGGAGATCCTTTGGGATGTCACGGTGAACACAGCTTATGTTCATCCGATGAACTTCCTTGCTCGAGGATCAAGGATATGTTGAAGCCAACAACAAGGTCGACTACTTGTTTAGGTGCTCGTGTCGACTGAATTGATCGGGTTTGACAGAGGACTTAGCTTGTAGGATTTGGGAGGCAAGGATGCTCATCTTTGGGAATGCTCGGTTCAGCGATGTACGCGACTTCTGGAGTAATGCGAGAACTTCACTCATCTCCCGGCGAGTCCGTCGATGCCCTTTTCCGGCGATTTACTGGTTGTGAACAACATGAGAGCCAATGTGGACGTCCTCCCATACAATGATCATGATAGAGTGAAGCTCTTGCACTCGTTGGATCGTCACTGGTATGGGACGGAAATTTGAGGCTATTGTTGAGTGAGAAGTATGACACCTTGACGGTGAGCGACCTGTTCTCGAGCTCAAGTCGGTGAGTTGGACCGTGGTATGATGTGACCAAGATCGAGAGCCGTGATTCTCATAGTCTCGCTCTCGTCGTGGCAAAGGAGCTAAGTCTAACGCTAACGCATCCTCCGGGATGTACTCTGTCTTCTTTGATGTCTTTGCGATGAGGAGTTCGGCGTGCTTGGAGAGGACGGTGGCGTTCTTGACAGCGGTCGAGAGGCTGCGAGAAGGTGAACACGAGGAGGACGACGGGCAGCTGCGCAAGCCAGACACTTCGCTGTCGCGCCGAGAAGATGGAGAACAAGGACTACAAGCAAGGACACAGGACCGATCGAGCAAGGATGGCAAGGCACCGATCGAGGCGCGATCACAAGCACAAGAACAAGCACAAGGCGAGCGACAGAGGATGGATGGCGGCAGAAGGCGAGCAATGGTAGGAGCGGGCGACGCCGACTCTGCCCGCCTACTCTTCCTCAAGCTCGAGTAGCGGTGAAGATGAAGGTGATCGGCGCAAGAACAAGAAGTCATCCAGAACTTGAGCGGGTTGAGCTGCTTCACGAGAGATGGGCATGGCGTAGCTCCGGCAGAAGAAGAGCCACTCGAGTGACTCGACTCAGGGATGAGGTATGTGATGAGCTCTCTTCTTTTTGCAAGGAGAATGATGAGTTGGTTGACTTGCTTGATAATGCGATCACATGCTTAGAGAGGCCAAGAAGATGAGGAAAGAGCTTAGGCCTCACTAGAAGATGCTAGGAACCGTGGGTGAGCTAGAAACCCGAACCTAGATGCTAAGCTTGAGATTGATTAAGCAAGGCTTCTCCACATGGTTTCGATGAGATTGATTCTGTGATTGCTTTGCGTACCTAGGCGATCTTATGCTCTTAAGGATAAGCATGCTTCTACTTGTGATGAACTAGATATGCTTAGGGTTGAAGTGGTGAGCTTAAGTCTAGACCGCTTTGCTAGGTGCTTGCACTTCTTGCCTGTTTGCATGGAAAGATTGATGAGATGCATGCTTACCTTTGTTTCACTGAGGCTAAGTTGAAAGAGCCTATTCCCACTTCTTGCTCTACTTGTGAATTGCATGCGGTTAAGAATTTGGAGCTTGCCATTATGTTGATCGCTGCAGGATGAAAATGATGAGTGAGAAAATGTATGAGCTGGTTGTCGGTCGGGAGCCTCGGCAGTATCATGATAGCGGCTTTCAAGCTATGATGGTCGGGCACTTGGGGACAAGCTTGGAGAGAACTGTGGTGAGGGAGTTGAGAGAGTTGAGAGATTCCTATCCCACCACCAAATGACACAAGAACAAGTTTGAGCCCAAGCCCAACCATCTCGAAACAAACTTGACACTACTCCGGATCCACCCATATTCCCTCACCCAACAAATGATTTTCGAAACCGGTGAAGTTTGTGAGCCCAAAGGGAGGTGAGGAAGGAGAGAAGAAGGGTGAGAAGCCAGTGGGCAGCCCAACCCAAGCCTAAGCCTAAGCCACAATCATAAAGTTCCATTGTGGGTATTGTGGGAGAGATGGTCACAAGGATGAGTTTTGCTTCAAGAGGCGTGAGGAGAGAATGGCTAGAGAGTGGGCTAACAGGGACAGTACCACCCCTCTAATGGTGTACGAGCCTCGTATGCATGCCTGTGCCAAAGGCTGTGAGGACGGTTCGGCTTGGGGAGACCGGAAGGCTGCGGTGTGTTGTGCGAGGAGCCACACACGGTCAGACCGGTGTGGTACACGCAGATGGTGCAGCAAGTGCGGGGCAGTGTTGCTCAATCCACTAGAGGCGTAGTATGTGGCCGCTAGTGTTGCTCTCACTCCTTTGGATCACATACACCATGAGTGACTTTGGTGAGGAGTATACCCATGTCCCACTTCAATGTGATAGCACTAGTGCCATAAGCGTTGCAAAGAACCCAGTGCTCCATTCCAAAACCAAGCACATAGAAGTGAGGTATCACTTTCTGAGAGACAACGTAGAGAAAGGGAAGATAGCTTTGATCCATGTACCCACACATGAACAACTAGCCGATATTTTCACCAAACCCCTAGATCAAGCAACTTTCACTCGTTTGCGGGGGGAGCTTGGTGTTTGCTTGATTTCTTGAGTTGGCGTGTGGGAGCTCCTTTGTAGCATATGTATAGCTTTCCTTTGTGCATTTCTTGCATTTGGCATGGCATATGTAGCATGATGTATAGGCATCTTTGTATCTTAGGTTGCATGCATTTTGTATCATATGCATTGTTTAGGAAAGGCTTCTCCTATACACATTGTTCACCATGGAATGACATATATGTCTTTGTGAGCTAATTTGGTAAGCTATGGTTAGTTTGGCTTAGCTCTTGATAATCTTGGTTTGTATCCATGGTTGATGGCTATGTTTTTGAAAAATTTCATATATATGCTCTCTTGTGAGTACATGCCTTACATGATCTTGACATGTTTTAGTGGCTTGGCTATGCTTAATTTGTGGTTGGATAGCTTATTTTGATCATATGGGGCCAAGGCTCATTTGCCATCATGAATGTTTAGCCCATGCTTCATCTTGTGGAGGGGCATAAGTTCCTTTTTGTAAGACATTTCATGTACCAATTATAAATCTGAAAATGAAATGTAAATTGCTTGAAAAAATGTGCTCCCATGTCATATGTGCTAATTTTAATTTGCTTTGGGTTAAATCGTTGCATGATGCCTACCAATGAGAAGTCTCATATATAGAGGCACATGGCTGACATGACATGAGGTGCTTGTGGGTGTTTATGATGGTCTTATGCTTAGAATGGTTGTCCTAGCATGAAGTTTGTGTGGCTTTGCCATTTTGACATGTTTTGCTCATGTTTAGGACTTTGCTCATGAGAGGGTGATTTTTCAAAATTGCTAAATTCTATCTTAGCTTAGCCCAATGGTTGTGAAACTTGGTGATCATGAAGTTTATGTCTTTCTGAAGCTATAGAGTATCTAACTTGCTCGTTTGGACATGTGTAGCATCCTATGTTGAATTTTGTCTATTTGAGAAGCTCTAGGTTGCATTTTTGCATTTTGGCTTGATTCATGCATTGTCAACAAGGGAGAAGTTTGAGCATGTTTTGGCCTCTTGAATGCATTTGGAAGGTTTTCGGTGGTTTCGAGCTATTTTGGGCTCTGTTGTGCACCAGTCGGCCGGTTGAGGTCACCGACGGCCGTCAGTCTTGGTCACTGTTCACATGTTGCCCACCGGTCGGCCGGTGGTGTCTCTGATACGGCCGGTCGAGCTGAGCTATTGCTGCTACTGTTTTGTGAAGTGGTTCGCATGCATTTGTCGAGGAGTTGCATCGGTTCGGGGAGCTTGCATGTGTGCGGGGAGCTCTTTGTGGTTTTCGAGCTTTGGTTTGATGGTTTGTGCTCTTTGCTTGAGCATGTTTTGTCTCGGATGTGTCGAGCCGTTGCCCTTACCTAAGGGGTCCGAGACTTGTCTTCTTCAAGTGATCTTGCTCTTTGCCTTTTCTTTGGCTTTCGATCGCTTGTTGGAGTTTCTTTTAGTCGTTTCTTTTCTTTTCCTTTTCTCTTGGTTACCAAAGCGTGTGTGTTGTCAATGCACTCATCAAGGGGAGATTGAGAGCCGGTGTGGTTCGAGGGGCCGGTGGATGGTCGCTTCACGGTGTGATGGTGATTGACAACGTGGTGTGACTCATTCTTGGCTAAGTATTGCGGTGCAGTTGCGGCTTGGTGGTGCGGTGCGGGTGAAGAACAAGCGTGAAAGGTCGTTGCGGTGGGGCCTCGGTGTGGAGAAGACAAGTAGGCTTGGTTCGAGGGACCCGGTGGCGAGGTCAAGTCGCCGCATGGTGGCAAACGGCAAGATGAAGTCATGGGCGGTTTCTTGGTTGAGCCTCAAAACCAAGGTCGGTAGGGACTACGTGGGAGCCGAGTCATGAGTGGTGATTGGCGGAGGCTACACGAGTTCGCGGGGTTTCCGGTGGTTCACCGAGAAAACCCTTTGGGTTCCTTGGTTGATCCACAAAGCCAAGACCAGAAGAACCGAAGGCGGAGGTGCAGCTCGACCGATGACGGTGGGTCGACCGGTCCGGCCTAGTGTCGGTCGGCCGGGTGAGGATAAGTCGGCCGGTGTGCGGCTTGGCAGTCAGGAATCTTGAGCGGAGGACACGCGTCGGGATCGCAAGGCTTGCGTCGAGGCTAAGCAAGTTTGCGGTCGGGCATCCGTCCAGATGGTGCGAAGACAAAGACTTCAATTTAAGCCCTCGAGGGCATGTATCCCTAGTTAGCTAGTAAGGGTATTTTAGTCTTTCGGTTGCCTCCATATAACCCAAGTGGTGAGAGGATGGCAGCCATCTCTTGGAACCTAGCTCATTTGGTTTCCTATTTTCCTTCCTATTTTCTTAGGATTTTCGTAGGACTAGCTTGAGAGCTTCATGGTGAGATCTTGTGAGAGGGAAGGATGATCGGGCGGCAAGCTAGACCTTGTATGAACCTCTTTGGTATGTATAGATGATTCGTGGTTCCTCAAGGCTTGGATGTGTCTTTCCGTTTCTCCTTTTGGTGATTTTGGACCTTTTCTTGGCGATTTTCTTGGAAGCGATTTGAGGCCTTTCTCTTTGGGATTTGGTGGGGATGTATGCATGAACCCTTCGTGGTTCTTTTCCTTTGATTCCTTCCAAATCCGTGAGCAAGGGCTCGATTTTGGGGTTTTCGTGGCTCTAGGGTTAGAGGCGTTCTTGGTGGGATTTCTTGATTCCTCTTGATTTGACAAGTTTTGGTGGACCAAATCTTGGCTATGGATACCATGAGGTGTTCCTACTATCCCCAAAGTCTTGTGCAAAACCGTGGAGCGGATCGGGAGATCGGGAGTTGGATTTGGAGGAGTTGACTCATGTGTTCTTCCCGAGCTGCCGAACACGACCCGGTCGGCCGGTGCTATTGGCCGGTCGACCGGTGCCCTGGTGGGTTTTGTCTCGGGGAACAGCCTTGTCAGTGTGGTTTTGTTCCGTGGTCCTGCTTTGTTCGAGTTCTTGGAGTGTTTGGAGTTGTTTTGCTAGGATTTGTGAGGGGTTCTTCTTCCTCACGGGTTGTGTTCGTGGTGGTTTTGTTCCGGGGCCTAGAGGATTCACGAGGCTTCTGGAGCGTTTATCTTGTTGCTGTAGCCGAGCCATGGCACGACTCGCTCATCCCAAGTCGGCCCGGTGTCTGAGCCATCCAAGTTTCCATTTGGTGAGTTTTGGCTAGGAAGGTTGAGTGTTGGTTCCTAGGACCAGTAGCACTCTAGTGGCTGCGTGGTCTTGACCAACTTGGGTAGTTGGGTCGGAGACGTGAGTTGGAAGCCGTGTTCGTCTTGTTGGAGTTCCCATCTCCTTCGAGAAGAATTTTTATCGGCTCCCATTCACTCCCCCCTCTCTGGTTCGCCTAATCGGTCCTTCACTCTGGTTGGATGAGGGGCTCGTAATGCCTCGCGCGCTCACCATTGTCAACTCGGCGGACTGGCTCCATACCAGTGCACATTCAATACAGGGCGCGGGCCCAATAGCCGCCCCATGTCGATGACAAGACCTAGATGAAGGATCTGACTTTTGGCTAGGAGGTCTTAGGGTGAGGCACCACCCTTTGTACTGCTTAGGATGACTCATCAAGAAGACTACACACAGATGCGCGTGCTCGCACTCCTGTCGTTAGCACTATCACCATCGAGAAGACCTGTTAGGGTTGCGAGCTTAGCCCAGCAGTGGGCCTTGTACGGGCCTACATGACACGTGGGGCCCAACAGGGAGTGACAGCGTGAGACCACCAAGGAGGTCGGGAGGAGTCGAAGCAAAGAGCATGCTTAGGCTCAGGCCTAACCACTCATTGTATACGAGCACACTTCTATCCCATTTGCTATCACAGAGTTGGAGAACAAGTCATGAGCCAGCCATGACGTAGACCAGGCCTTGCATAGACGACCCATGCTACGCAGGAACCGCCGTAGAAGGGGCGTGTGAAACCCATGACCAAGCCAAAAAGACAGGACAAGGATGACCTCAACTACCATGACCCCCTCCCGACCTCAGAGGTCTGGGACCACCTCCCTTTCTGAAAAATAATGTTGCCCGATCCCTGGCCTATATAAGAGGATCGGGGCTCCTTAATTTCTATGGATCTAGCCTTGAGATTCTAGTCTCTAGACACACGATTTCTAGCAACACAACTCTCACATGAAACCATGCTTGCATGCATATTGTTGTAATCCGAAGAACATACGATCTAAGGAACACGACTCCTATCAAAACTAGGCGTAGGAACATTCCCGAACTAGTATAATCCCTTGTGTCTTGTGTGCTAGCCATCAAAAGTGAGGGGAATGCAGGGTATAATCACTAGTCGGTGGTATGAAACATCAACTCCCTCTCTCTCTCTCTCTCCCTCCCTCTTCTCCCGATCCCTTTCGCCTCCTCTTGTCTCTCCACCTTTGTGTGGCTCTCACCTCGTGCATGTTGCAACAAGTGCCGACAACGGCCGACGGTGCCCAAGAGTGGTGGCAGCCTATGGGGACAAGGCAAGGTGTGGTGATACCTTGCGAGGTGAGAAGCTCAGCGGTGAGGAGCAACGGTGTGAGGAGCGGCTCAGTGGCGGCAATTACGGAGG
This sequence comes from Cenchrus purpureus, assembly GCA_022644695.1. Classification (NCBI taxonomy): domain Eukaryota; kingdom Viridiplantae; phylum Streptophyta; class Magnoliopsida; order Poales; family Poaceae; genus Cenchrus; species Cenchrus purpureus. The sequence continues at coordinate 67,730,396 of CP053466.1, forward strand.
GCGTGGATGCGGAATCATCGGGCACAATGGAGGATTCAGTGGGCGGTTGGGCGTGGCTGTGGGGGCTTGGTGGCACCAGGGTGTGGCGGTGACGACAAGCGAGGCAAGAGCGACTTCTACAGCCTTGCAAGGTGAGTGGAGGTGCAATAGTGGTAGTGTCTAGTGAGGCTATGACAGGGACAAAGGTAGACAAGGCATCAGTGCATTTTATTTTATTTTGAATAGCTTCACCGCCAGTTCTTACACGGGCCATAATAGGGATGAGTTTCATCACTATTATATCATAGCCATTCTCAAAAAAAAAATCATAGTCGCCACCAAAACGGTGGTGATGCACGGTATTGGGTCGAAAGTGATAAGTGGTTTTTGTAGTAGTGTAAGTTTAATTGCATATTTCAAAATAATTATGAGTAGATTTTTCTTGAAATTTAGTTTTTTTCCATCTACTCCAATAGTTTTTATTTTTATTACAAGAGAAATGTAGAGTGTTTGAAAAATATAAGAGCCGTCCATCCTGAGAAATTGAATAGTGCAAACAAAGGAAGTCTCAAGAAGTACCAAGAAGTTATTATAAGCTTTAACTTGAGGTTAATACCCCATTTGGTTTGGAGGGACTTATTATAAGCCCCATAAACCCCTCATATGGAGAGGCTTATTATAAACCCCAATGTTTGGTTGCATGTGCTTATTATCATAAGCCTCTATAGTGGGTAATGACCTTCATACCAAAGGTCTTCTAGCCTAGTTGGTTAGAGGGGCTGATCTATGGTCGCAACCAGTAGACCGGGGTTAGTTCAAATTCTCACGAAAGTGAATTTACAGATCTGGTTAAAAGAATCCCCTCACCGATGAAGACGGGGTTCGGGAAAGATCAGGAGAAGATTTCTTCTTCTTAATGAAAATCTGTGGAGCGGTCTTACCCCCCACTAGCCTAGGTGGGTAATGACCTTCATGCCCCTAATTAATATACCTTTTCGTCCTCCTCCCTCTTCCAACCACTCTAGGGATAGTGGATGGAAATGCGGATTAATTATGGTAGGGTCCACACAAAATAGGGGCTTATAAGCCTCATAAGCACCCTCCAAAAGGCTTATGGGATTACAGGAGGCTTATGGAAATAAGCCCCTATGAGCCTTTCCTGTTTGCTTTATAAGCCTCAAATTTGGAAGGGCTTATTATAATCCTCGAGTAACCGACTTATTATAAACCTCGAGTAACCAAACAAGACCTAGCTAGGATGTAGATCTAGTAGTGCATTTCACATCGATTGAAATAGTCATCAAATGGTTATTTAGGAGTATAACTTGTTATTTGATAGAAAGCAACGTATCACATGCAAACCAACCTCTCCGTGCAACCGTACGAAAACTTCTAATCTGAACCACATGATGTTGATCCATGGGGGCACATGGGATCAGGTAATTTTACACTTAATCGCCCGCCCCTAATCACACTTTTGCAAATTCTCCCTCTCCCTGCTTGGATCAACATCATGTAGCCCATATTAGAGTTTGCATGGTTGCACGCGAAGAGGTTGGTTTGCACCAGATACGTTCCCTTATAGAATGCAGTACCGACCATATATCTAGAGGGGGTTTTCACATCACATTTTTTAAAAATGAAACTGTGGGGCAGGTCCTCACAACAATATATTTCAAAGACTGATAGTCACATAGTTATTGAGATACTTACAAGGAAAAAAGGGGTAGGGGAAATTTACATAATCGATTCAAGCCATTGGATAACTAGTACTCTAACATCATCCCTAACTCTATAAATTTGTCGGGTGACTTGATCTTTGAACCGCACAGTCCAAAGGTTTAAAGTGACGCCTTTTCCTTAAAAATTTTTCCCATTTCGTAGGCTCCACAATTCCAAAGCGGCAATAATGAAGATCTCTATAAAATAGGGCTTTTGCATTGTCTGTTTCATCTTTGCAATTCTTTCGTTAAGGCAATGTGATTGATCCCAATGGATTCCTAGCTTCTACCAGCATGCTGTTGCAAAAGGACAATCGAAAAAAAGATGCAATATATCTTCTTCGTCCTGGTCATTGCTTAAGACACAAAAGATATCTGGCGGAACTATAAAATTTCGTCGAGTTAGCATTGATCTGGTGTTGAGACGGTATATTAGTATCAGCCATGCAAAAAAATTTTAAGCGTGGCGTGCAATTTGATTTCCATATCCACCTGTATGTTTTGGGCACTGGCAAATGAGTGAAAGCTAGATTGTAAAACCTTTTAGACGAATATGTTTGATTGCCCCAGAATAAGGACCATTTGTATGGGACTGTCATATCATATTGAACTTCATACAACATACTTTGCAGAGTTTGATATTCATCAAAGGCTTGGACTGAAAGAGGCAGATGGAACAATTCATCCAAGTGTTCAGCGTCCATTGCCTTTTGACTGATATGCTAGGATCCACCACAAATGAGTACAGTCATGGGAAGTGCTGTGAGAGAATTCTATGAGTCCACTTATCATCCCAAAATAGGATAGTTGAGCCATCACCAATAATACAGGTGGCAACCCCTATAAATCATGCTTAAGCGTAGGATATCCTTCCACCAAAAGGAACCTACTTCCCTTGTTCCATGTGGTACTTTATTAGCATAGTATTTTGACCAAATGAGTCTTACTCACGGAACATCCTTCTTGGCGTAGAACTTATGCAATTGCTTTAATAGCAATGCATCATTCTTTAACCTAAGATTTATAACTCCAATCCACCCTTCTCTTTCGGCTTTAGGACCATGGGCCAAGCTGCACGATTTAACTCTTTGTTGTTTGGTCATTCGCTCTCCATATACATTGCCTTCATGGACTATCTATATTTTCAATTACTCCAAATAGCAACTTAATGGTGCACATAGCATAAGTAGCAGTTGGTGAAATTACGGAGTTCACCATTTGTAGTCTTCCAGAGTAAGACAACAGTTGATGAACAGGCAGTTAATCTCCTCTCTATTCTGTCCATTATCAGTGTAAGGTCTAGCATTTTGGTTTGGTGGTTCCCATGGGGAGGCCCAAATATGTAAAAGGCAAAGTGCCAATTTGACAGCCTAGAGCTGCTGCTAAGATCTCCATCTTGCTGTCTGGAACATTGATGGGAGTTATGAGAGATTTATTGAAATTCACTTATTGAGACCAGTTGATTCAGCAAACTTGTTTAGCAGATTCTTCAAACATATATAGGTGCTGGGTAACATCAGCTTGCATGATTATTAATTAGTAATGTATCATCAACATACTGAATAATGGAAAGTCACCATCTCGTTGTGATATTGGGATTGTTAGCTGTCCATTGCTACATGCATCATTGATCACATATTGAAGGAGTCCTGCTGCCAAAACAAATAAAAGTGATGATAATGGCCACCCCTGTCTAACCCCTCTTTTGCATATGAATTGCTTGCTCGGCACTTCATTGAGTAGAATTGACGAGGTTCCAGTTGATAGGATCATTGAAATCCACTGAATCCATTGATCAGGAAAGCCCATATGCTCCATTATCTCCAGAATAGCATCATGCTCTATTGTATTAAAAGCTTTAGCAAAATCCAATTTCACTATTATGTTACTTTGATGACACTAATCACTAATGTACCTACTCAAAACTCCAGGCAAGGCAATCCTGTATTGTCCTACTTTTAATGAAGTCATATTGATTGTCATGTAAAAGTTTCATTATGATCGCAATTACATCACATTAGTTTCCCATCTCTTTTCATTAAACTTAACTCATGATTGCAATTTATTAGGTACGTAAAAGTTGGAATGATAGGTTCAAAATGTCGCAGCAGGGAGACACATCATCATGGTTGGAACATGTAACAGTATGTGCTAAGATAGGCAGGAAGTGCAGTAATCAGGACCCAACGAACAGACCACCTGCACGGCGTATCATTGGCATGCTCGATGAAATGGAACGTAAACACGGTTGTATTGAAACCGTCGGTACTTCGTCAGCAACACAGGTAATAAGTTTACTCATGGCACACGTAGCACATCATACATGATCCGCACGTATGACTCGTTTAGTGTCTGTGCACAGCACCACTAACAGCTTCTTTTCTCGAGTCATCTCGTTTAAATTGCTCTTGATATTGTGGTATCTAGAGCTGATAGGCTGAGTGCTCCCTTCATTCCAAATTACTTCATCCGTTTCAAATTACAATTCATTTGACTTTTTTTAGAGGTGGGCACTTTGAACCCGAAACCTGAAAACCGAACCGAACCGAACCCAACCCAAATAACCCGAATTGTCGGTCTATTCGGGTTTCGAATTTCGGATTCGGTCCAGAAAATATTATAATTCAAAGTTCGGGTTCGGTCCCCATGATCTATAACCCGAATAGACCAAATAACCTAAAATTCAATATACTTACGTATTTTGATTTATACTATGATGTTACAACTTTGTGTTTTATTAAAAAAAATCATGAACTTGTCAGTTATTGCTTTCGTCGTGTGATCCTTAAATCCATAGACTTCAAAGGAGTTGTGAATTTGAATTTCTATCGTAGAGTTTTAAGTGGTGACAAGGGTATCTTTGAAAATTTGGTCTATTCGGTGGACCGAATAGACCGAACCGAAATAATCGGTCTATTCGGGTTCGGTTCATATTTTTCTTTTTAAAACTTCGGTCCTCAATTTTCCAAAATCCGAAATTCTCAAACACCGAATAGACCGAACCGAAATGACCGAATAGACCGAATGCCCACCCCTAACTTTTTTACTTCAAATTTGACCACTCATCTTATTAAAAAATGTTATGTAGTGAAGCAAATTAGTGCTTACAAAATAGTTGAAATCGAAACTGAAATAAACTCTAGTGTAGTTTGACAAAAAAAAAAGAGAATCAAGGGTACTTGCAAAACTCTATTTAAAAAAAAATACATGGACACCATATACTTTTACCATGTTGCTCATTTGACTTACATCGTGGCAGGAACCAGATCAGCCTCAGCCGCAGCCGTTCGACCCCGATGGGACTAAGTCGCACCAGTCTGACCCCATCAACGTGGCGGCGCTGGTTGACGTCGCTGAGGAGGACACCCACGAGGTCCTGCCGCGCCGCTCCCTCTCCTTCGGTAGCAGTGTGGCCAGCCCGATCCACGCGCCGGAGGAGGAACCGTACTCGTACCACTCCATCACAGAGCTACTGAATCGCTCCCCGATCCGCCGCGTGGCAAAAGAGGGGGAACGACGTCGACCGCACCCGCTCCACACCCGCGGCACTGTGGTACTGAAGCACATCGCCGTGGACTACCACCCCGAGGCCTGCCTCCACGAGCCCCACACCGGTGTGATCCATGTGACCTACGATCACCACTGCCACCGGGGCTCGCGGTGGCGCTCGCGCCACCGCGAGCCTCCGGCAGCGCCATGAGCGCCATGATCCGCGCGCCGGCAGGGGACACGTCGGGCCTCGATTGCAAAATCTACCTCTCCTCACCGGAGGGCTCCCACGACCAGGACGAGATCGACTTTGACTTCCTCGGCCACGACAAGCGCGCTGTACATACCAACTACCACGTTGGCGGCGATGATGGCGGCGGCCGGGAGCAGGTCCACCAGCTCCCCTTCGACTCCTCCGACGGCTTCCACCACTACGCCATCGCCTGGGACGCCGAGACCATCGAGTGGCGCGTCGACGGCGAGCTGATCCGGAGGGAGGAGCGGCGCGAGGGGAAGCCATGGCCGGAGAAGCCCATGCACCTATACGGCTCCATGTTGGACGCTAGCAACGTCGACGGAGGCAGGTGGGCCGGCACGTACCACGGCCGCGACGCTCCCTACGTCTGCAGCTACAAAGACATCAGGGTACCATCTACCATTTGGGTTTCACACCCAGATTTGGATGAAAGTGATCAGGATGCAGATGCTGAGGATGCAGATTTCGTTGACGATTTTGAGGGAGGAAAAGTTGGCTCCTCCGCGAAGCCTGAACTGTTTCAACAATCGTGGTGGGTAAGATGGCAAACTCAGATCAAGGAGGCCTTCAAGACAGGCAAGACAAAGCAATCGCAGCAAGATCATGATGAAGTGGATAGTATGTAGCATCACGAAGCAGCCAAGGCAACGAAGTCCTTCAGTTGAAGGACGATGCTGTTTGGTTTTTATCTTATGCTTTTCATAATGTTTCTTGTTATCATGTTACTTTGTCAGGCTCCACCTTATATGCTTATGTTAGTCACCGGCAGATTATGTTGGCCTTCTATTGGCGTATATTTAAGGTCGCACACAAACGTGCAGCGTGTGGATAGGCTCGTTGCAGCACCTCCCATTCCGGCCGACCGGTGTTAAGACCCGTCGGACCGTTTTGCCAAGGTCAACCAACCGATAGACCTTCGAAGGCTAACCCGGAAAGGATCCGTCGAGGCAGGTGCACCCAAGGTTGTCTTAAGCTCATCGGGCCACCTAGCACTAGTGGATAACCAACTTTTGATTCAGAACCTTTAGTCTCGATTGAATGAATTTGGAGTTGAGAATAAAGCCTTTTAGTCGTGGTTGAAAAAAACGACCACCAAAAGCTAGCGGCGACAAAAGTTTTAATCTCACGGTTGGTGGCTCCGACCGGGCCTAATTCATTAGTCGCGGGTGGTGGCTAAAACCGAGACTAAAAGTCCCCCTTTAGTCCGGGGTGCAACCCCCACCCGAGACTAAATCCCCCTCTACTTATCTCTCCAATCTCATCTTATGTCCCTCTCCTTCCCTCGCTAGCGTCCATATTTTATCTCATCTTCTCTCCTCTCACACTAATCTCCTCTCCTAGGCTACGGTGCGCTGGGTGGCTAGGTGCGCGACACAGCTGGGCTTGTCACCCTTCGACTAGGCGTGTAGGGATGTCAGTGTGGAGAGTCGCCGCCGGCCAGGCGCGAGAACAGTCAGCGAGGGGCGGGCATGGCCACGACGCGGGCCTTGCGCGAGCGACGCCCCTGGCCACAACTTCGGCGGCCGCGGCCGCGGGACGCTAGCCTTCATGTCCATGACGCGACACCAACGAGCACACCACCAGTTTGTGATTTTTTTAATTCATAGTTTGTGAATCAAATCCATATATTGTGAATCGAATTTGTGTGAATTGATTGGTTGTATGTTCTTTCTTGTGATGGTCATATTGAGATGAGGATAGATAGATATATATCTCTTGTTTCAATTTGTGATGATAGTGTTGAGGTATCTTTCACTTTCAATTTGTGAAGTGTTTTTTTATTGTTTATGTGGTGTAATTGATGCTCAATATGTGAATGAGTGGAGCAACGGGTCAACAGTAGCAACGGTGGAGCAGGCGGGGAGAGGGTTGGGTTTTTAAAAAAAATACTTTTAGGCCCGGTTGTTAATAGCAACCGGGACTAAAGACTCTTTTTTTAATCCTGAGTGAACAATCGAGACTAAAAGGTCTTTCATCTCTACGTATTAATACCGGTTGGTCTCTGCTAGAGACCTTAGCCGCTTACTAACCGATACTAAAGCTTGGTTTTCCACTAGTGTAGAATGCTCTCGACCAATATAGAGACGAAGGAGGAAAAACAAGTAATAGATTGAAAAAAGTAAAAAAAATAAAAGATATATTTTTGATTAATTGGATACTCTCAATCGTCCGTTAGCTTTTATATTTATAGGGAGGGGAGCTCTTGTCACTGAATGAGTCGAAACTCTTACAAATCTCATGAAAAATGCAACTCTTAGTCGGATTTCTACAGACCTACCGGTTTAACCAATTTGCCAACCAGTCTCACCTATCAGCCCGGGTGCAGATCGAAGTCCAAATCGACGTTTTACATATGCATTTTGAGTACGAACATATACTCACCCCTATATTTCATACAAAACTTGCATGTCATAAAATATTCGTAATGACTAAAATTAGCTAAAGATGATGATTAACAATGCATCGTCCAGCTCTAAGTATGATAAGGCCTTCCAGGATATTGTGAAGTTTTTGCTCGTTCGCTTTGATTTATTTGCTCCTCCACGTGCAGGGCATGCGTGTGTTCCTGTGAGTGCTAGCTACACGTCTACAGTCGATGGCCCGAGTGGCTCCAGCCATTTCCCCGACTCTCTTTCCACCAGCCCAGCAAACCAGCGAGCACCGCCGGAGCCACCAGCCGCCTTGAGCAAGGACTGCGTCAACCACGGCGAAGACGACTTCCAGGCCCAATGTGCCGTTCGCGCCGTTCATCGCCAACGCCTTGAGGAAGGACGTCGCCAATGGCCAATGGGTACCTCATCATGGAGGTCAGGATCGACGGCGGCGTCCGGTGGAAGGTCAGGAGCTGGACGTCGGGACGCTACCACATCTTCGTCACGTGCCCAGCATACTTCATCAGCAGCGGTACATACAGCGTCGTCGGGGCGAATGGGCTCAGGTTCGAGACTTCCAGACGCCAACCTACTGCCGCGTCGTGGTCTAGCGTGGCTTTCTGTTCTGGACTCTGCTTCCTCTGTTCCGGCGAGGTAGGTCGATCGCTTGTTACTGTGCATTGTGGACTACTCGCTTCCTCTTCTCTGGCGAGGTAGGTGTGTGTGCATACCGGAAACAAGGGAGAAGGGATTGGTAAATTGTAATAAAGGGTGGTGTGGAGTGGTATAGAGCTAAAATGTTGAGGTAAAATGTTTTGAGTTCAGCTCCCTCCAAGCCTCCAATGGAGATTTTAGAATTATGTTGGTGGCAACAACCCAAACTCCGGCGTCCATCCAATCCAAGTCCGGCCGGGGTTTGGTGAGAGGAAGCAAGTACGGATTCAGACTTGGGATCACGTTGTGTGTGTACAGGTAGTTCACTGGTCCTTCTCTCTGCTTGGAGATCCCTGGAAACTTCAAAAATTCCGTTTGGTGGATGTCAGTCATGGACGAATCAATCCGGGATGTTCATCTGGTCTCGATGCACGTGAATTCTTGTCTCTTCCCACCATATGGACATGTATTCGGAAATAAAAAAAACCTCGTATGTGTTAGTGGCCAGACGGTAAAGGTAGTTGGGGTTCGGGAAAGCTGCCGCACTGACCACCTTTTTGACCACTTCGCCTCCGCTGGCGGTGCCGCGGAACCAATAGTACCTGGCCATGTGCCGGTCTCATAATGTACTCTGGCCCACACCATCCCAACGTGGCCGCTTTATGGGTGCACTCTGGCGCCATTCTGATCCCCGAGGTGGGGCCCCCCAACGCGGCGGGCAATGTGCTGCGCCCTCCTGCACACGCCATGTACCCGCCGAGTGCACCATGTGTACCATACCCTAGACACATCCCCTCTCCATTGCAACATCCACAATTTCACCATTTTGCCATTTCCGCCGCCGGCCTTGTCCACACATAGATCTTTCCAGCTAAGGAGACTGCCTCCCGTTGTTTGTTGTCCCCATGGCGTCTCACCGGAAGGCCCGTAGGGGCGGTTGTTCCTCCGAGCCTCCCCCTATTCCCCAGCCTGTTGCTTCAGATCCACTCATTCCAGGCCACCCTCACTCATCCTCGGCTCTCGAAGAATCTGCTTTAAGCGACGATGAGGGAGGATCATCATGCGCCATCATGAATCGATGCTCTCCCAAATCTGTGTACACTGTTGTATGCAAATTTAGTGAGTTCAAGAAGCAATGCGTCAGGGAAATCAGTTTTGGCGGGATTCTTGAGCTACCATGTGTCTCAAAGGTAAATCTTAAGCTATCATCTTGGTTGCTAACGAAGCTTGATTCGGAGGAGAGTTCTCTTGTTTTTTCTGAATCTCGCCAGTTGTACGTGCACGAGAAGGATGTCGGCATAGTGTTTGGGATCCCATGTGGAGATCTTGATGTTGCGTCTACTGAGATCTCAAGTGAGCAGATTGAGTTCATAAAGGAGGATTGTGGCTTAACATGTCCTCGATCTTTCAAGTCTTTAGAACAAGTCTTGTCTAGGCACATAGATGACAAATCACTTAGGCAAGAGGTTCATAGGTTCAAGGTTGAATTTGTTATTTTTGTGATGGGTCATTTGCTGGCACCGGCCGTTAAGCATGACCAAGGGTTCATTGATTACTGGGGTGCACTGAAAGACCCTGAGTTCATTTATCGATTCAATTGGTGCCGGTACGTGAATTGCCATGTACTCGAGGCAGCTCAGAAGGCAAGAGATGAGTTAATACGCAAGGGCCGCGTAACAACATTGAGTAGCTTTTCTTCCAGGTCAGCATTGTTCAGCACCCCAACGTCATTGTGTTATCACAACAGTATCTTTTATGGACATATCATTTGAACTTATATATATTGGTCCCTTTTAAGTGGTCAATAGGTATTCTTTCTGGACAATATCGAGGTTAGACACTTATCGAAGAACCACAATGTACTTCCCCGCATAAAAGTATTCGATCAGGTTTTTATTAAGAGGATGACGGAGGAATGTGCGTCACGGGGAGGGGAATGATTTCTCGCAGTTCCTCGGGGTTAGTAATCACTGAAGCTTTCGTATCATTTAACCGCTAATCCCCACTGCACAGCATCCAACAACAACTCTGATGCCCATGTTCTTTTGCCCATTATTTCAGTTGCATCTCCGAAGACTTGTCGCGTACATGAGGTCCACATATGAATCAGATGGCCCACCACCTGCTCACAATACTCCTCCACCGAGATCCCCATATTCAGACCCACCACTCATCCCCCAAAGGAATGACTTTGGGGGCATCACTATGGTATCCCCCGATGATTATCAGTTCAGCTCACCGAGTGATTTCGGTTCGTATTGTGTGGCGAAACACCCTCTGGTAATAACCTTAATACATACAGTGCGAAGTTGTTTTTCAATTTTATATTTTCTTGTCCTCCAGAAATAAGGGCACACGTAGTGTTCACACTTCCTCACTTGTCGATGCCCCCCACATTGCAGGCTAAGCATTACGTACTTGACTTTTTAAAGTTGCACAACGCCCAGATGATGAGGGAAGTAGCTAATTTAAGGTGTGCTTTGCTGAGAAGGAACACCAAGTTTTTTGATTGGTTTGTTGACAATGTTGGTATTCAGAATATTGAGAGGATGCACAAGAGGCCTACATGTCTGAATAGCACGCCACGAAGTGGTACCACAAACCTGTCGGTATGTCATCAACCAGAGGTCACCAATTTGCTTTGCCCAGATCCCCCCTTTTTGAACTACTTTGGCTATGTACTGATGCAAAAACTTATCACGCTTCACTGTCTGACAGCACTAGCGAACCCTGATGCTGGAAACACTAGTTCTGGGACACTCGCACCAAAGCCTGTTACATCAGGTTTGCAAATAGGTGGGGTCACGATCACACGGGTGTATCCCAACCCGAAGCGGGTGAACACATCAGGGTACATTGAGCACTCTAGCAAGAGGCTGCACACTTGCGGTATATACTTGCACACACACACACACACACCATATTTCATTATCAATTATTCATTTATACTTTTCGGTGCCCCCTAAGATGTTTGTCCCTTTTTTTTGCATTATCTGGGAAATGTGGATCAGATCCACATGAGCAATAGGCTAAACGGCCTACAGTGTCTGCCCCCTCTCTGAGTAAAGGTTGTACATGTCAACCCTATTGGGTTTGCACCCCCCCTAGAAGACTGCACCTTATTAATTTAACATCTTTTCTGTTTCATAGGACAACCAAACTTAAACTATTTTGAAACTACTGATGTAAACGCACTGACTTTCCCTCTGCTGGATTCCAACAAATGCAGAGGTAACTACCGCTGTTCTACATTCAACATGTACTGGACATACATGTTGCACACACTATAGTCCCCATTCAATTTTACACGCATTCATCTAAAGGGACCACAATGTTCTGAACATAATGTAGGACAATATGAGCAAGCCTTGACAACACCGACAATGCAAAGGCCTGCACATGGTAAGTACATACCCACACCCCCCACACCCTCACCTTTTTGCAATTTAACCAACTTTATTAAGACATTTTTCCTATGTGTGCATTTGTATCGCCAGTGGATGTGAACAAAGGAAATTAAGAAGCACCAACTGCACACCCACCGCCATGTCCACTTGTCCAGGATCTTCGGAAGACGTTCGACCAATATGCTGGTATGGACTTTACGAATCGTTTTTGTTATCAACATTTCTTGCATCCACTGTTAGTACGCCGCGTGGACGGACGATGAATTGTCAATTCTTATATGCATTTTCCTTGTCCATCTGACCATGCAGATACCCCCTCATTCGACCTCGGCATACCATTTTCCCCTTACCCAGTATCACCCCAACATGCCCCTCAACCCACAACAACAGCAGCCCAGCCTCACCAACCAATGTCGAACGAAGGAAACGTGTCCACCGATGACAGGCATTCAGCCAACACCTGCAATATGTCCCCTAAAACTGCCACTCTAAACTATGCAAACAATCTCTTGTATGATCAAATGGCATTACTGGATGAAGAAACTTCACAACAGGAGGAGGTCCTATACGAACAACTTGTACGTGGATGTTTTGAGAGACAAATTGTGCCACACCAAGGTAGACAAAGTACAGTGACTCTCTCAGCGCAAAGACACCCACGGCCCGACCCTGAACTACACCGGATGATGAGGTTGATCATAGAGAATGACCATGCAATCAACAACACCAGGTCAGCCTTTTCTTCTTTCCCTGCACGATTCTTGTACCCAACTAAACGTTTACAGTTGCCGGTAACCCAATTTTTTACTTGTGTTTAATTACGGTGTTGTAGCCCCTGGATCATCCACCCGTACCCACGTAAGATCGTTGTATCTGCTGGCCAGATCAAGGGTGTGTTGATGAATGCAGAAAGCTTGGACGGTGACTTCATGGATTCAATCATTAGACGTTTCAACCAACTAGATTTAACAATTACCAATGCAAATGGTGGTACCCGCTGGAGGCACTTCCTCGAGTCCGAGCAACTACCTCAACTTTGGAGTAAGTATCTAAACACGATCATTTTGCTGGTCAAGGTACTATCCCTTGGTGGTCACCCCCCACATGACACGCAGTCGATTCTGCACCAGTTCCTCCAAGTTGATTACCTCATACCTTTCTGTAAAATGGTGCGAACATTATCTTATTACACTAGTTCACACTACATCCATTTAATCACCTTACCTTTCTCCGATTGATGATTTATGTCCTTTCCCCCTTTAATAAACCCCGTCTGTGTAACAGGTTATTGCTCCAGTTTTGGTCGATGACGTCTGGTGTGTGTACTTCTTTGACATCCAATGTAACAAGTTGCACGTATTGGACCCCGTACACAGTGCAACACATGCTCAGGCACACAATTCCTTCATGAAGACCTTCATCCGTTCACTGGATGGTTGTTTCCAAGCATTCTACGACAACTGGTGCATGAGCCCTGAAGATGAGTGGGAGATCCACTATCCAGAATTAGGTTGCAACTCTATTAATAGGTACCCTTTCATGCCCCCCAACAATTTTTTCCTTTCTATTTGGTCCACCAAACTTTAGATTCACTTTTAGAATTTTTTGCACAATCCCAGGAACGACAGTGCAATCTGCATGCTTCACTTTTCTCGTTACTACAACGGAAACGAGGTGGAGGCTACTTGTGATCAGGTTGAATGTACCTTAGTTTTGCACTGATCTTACTCTGGGACTCACCATTTTAGTTGTTCAATTTATTAAAAATAACATATCTAAGTACCAATTTTTTTCCAGGAGACTATTGATGCTGAACGGAGTAGTATGGTGATTGAAGCGCTGTCACTTGTTCTGAACGAGGGTGACATTCCATTGGTCATCAAGCGCATAATCGGATGCACTGAACGAGGCTGAAACCACACTTTCATTAATGAAATTCCTTTGTTGCTACAGGGGATGCGCAGATATTTGACCATTTTGTAAAACTCATTTTGTAACCGCACACGCGGACCATTGAACAGTACCTATTGGATCCCAACATATTGGACCGCCTCCATTTCCTTTCTCGTCAAAACAATCGACGCATTGTACTTTTCTTCAATCAAGCAAGGAGAATTTGCATATGCTCACATGATTCAATTCAGCACTCACAGGCATCGCCAAATCGGTCTTTATCTATGCTAAACCACCGCATTTGACATTATATTATTTTCCCTAGAGCACACTCATGTTTGTGATTAATTGACGGTGTACAGCTCACCGCGGTCCCACGTGACCGCTGCCCCCACCGCAGGTAGCCGTTGCCCTAGCAGTACTAGCCGTTGGCCGCTGTCTCTCTTGTGAACGTCCACCCATTATAAATAGCAGCTGGGATCGCCGGTTCATCCCATTTGCAAGCAGCCTCCTCGCCGTTGCTCCAGATCATCGTTCTGTAAGTACCATTTTTCGGCTCTCTTCGTATCATGATATGCACTACATCCAGTAATTCCATTTCTTCGTCTTCAGCCCCCTTACACTTCCCTTTGCTCGACAGGCACCATCTGGTGATGAGGTGGTACGTCGTTTTTAGCGGATGCAGGCCCGACGTCTACAACGACTGGGGCATTTGCAATGCCCAAGTTGACGGATTCAGAGGGGCTTCATACAGAGGCTGTCGTTCACGGCAGGAAGCTGAAGAAGCACTTCGGGCATACTTCGAGGGCCTCGCTGACATCCCCGTCATCGACAAACTGCATCCCTCACTATGTGCCAACTGCACTTGGAAGAACTATATGATCGGCGTCCAGATGGTGATCATCGCTGCCATTGCATACTACATGTTCAAGTAGAGAACTCTAGGTACTAACTGTTCACTACTATATATGTATCAAGCACCTTTACATGTACGCACACGCAATGTACTTTTCTTTTCTAGACATTTATGCACTACCCAGAGATGTATCAAGTCCCTCTACATGTACGCATGGCGGATGTACTGATCTCTGGGTGTGTCAACCACCGTATGCCTCACTTGCCTAGTTTGTTTCATGTACAAGTCATTCGAACCGCCTTTTACCACTGCTTACCACATGCTCAGGCTTACATATGAGATTTTATTACTCCAAAGAACCACTAATCCAACAGTGGTCTTACATCATTTCATACACGTAATTAACGATCACTTAACTGTCAGCAAGTGGTACGCAAACCATCTTGAATTACCAACTAATCCACACATTACACTGGTTGCAATGTTGCCTCGCATTTCACATCAACTAATCCACCTACAATTAGCCCATACATTTTGTGCTGCAATTATCAATGATATGCCCCCATCCTTAGTTGCCATCAACGATCCCAGCTGGCACCTCTGCCTTGTTCCCCTCCATTGTTAAAAGGTCATATATAATTGATTTACTCAGCCTGACCACCTCCTCCTACAATATTGTTACAATCTATTCAGTTGTACAGTTAAGCCACAGTCGCTACCTAATCACATCTACTATACAAAGGTAAATTGTGTTGTTTATATGCTCACCACACCCAGTAGTCGTGCAATACGGTCGCCATCGAACCACCTCATGAAGTGCAGCACACATAGTCCAGTGTTCCCCCTACAGTTCAGGATTTTGCGAATCGTTTCTTGATTTAGTGTCTTCAGAAATAAAAAAGAAAAAACAGATGTTGAGCAATGGGCAGTAGTCAAACATACACTTCGCAGTATTGATCGCGCAGGTTGAGGAAGTCAATGTGCATAGTATCGTAGTCGTACTCCCAGTTTGAGAATAGATCACTTGCTATCAAGTTGAAAGCACCCTGGAGCTGTCATAGTATCGCTTCATGCTTCATCTTGTACTTTATCTTGTCACTTGGATGGATGTACTGCATCAACGGGTCAATGACATATACTTTCCGAGGTCTTCGGTCGAAACAGTACAGGCACCATGTTTGGTCTGCATTGCTCGGCACCATGACCTACAACATAATTTAACATAGGCTTCAGGTACTTAGTTTATTGCCTAGCTGGTCCTAAATTCTATGCATTTGTTTATGTGTGCACTTACCATCCTCACATTCTCAAAAAGCCCCCGGATGTGAGCACCGACAACCATCTCTCTTATGCAATCTGTTATTCGAATATGCTTCTTTTGTTTTAGAATAGTTTCCTGCAGCACATCAATAAAGCGCGCATGTTCAGTTTCAAAGGCTCCATGAAATGTCTCCACTTGACTGCCACACGACCATTCTTCTCGTACGCAGCACGATCTTGTTCCTGTCCTCAGAACCCGTCATGCTGATTTGCCACGGTATTGCATGCGTATACCATATCCTGTCCTCAGAACAAGCAACAACACAACAACATTGGCATACAATAGAATCCCGCACATGCATCCTACTGTACAGGTTATATTATACAATTTTTACGGGCTTACTTGTTAAGAATACCGCCTCCCAACTTTGAAAACACCTTCCACTTCTTAACCAATACATCTCGAATCATCCCGGGCAATTCTTCATCTTCTTCAACTGGAGATTTTGGGAAGATACATGAGTCTTCATCATGACGTCAGCACCCCAGCTCTGTACGACAGCCGCGCGGGAGGGCGTCTGGGCGCACCACGTGGTGGCCAGCCACTAGCGCGGACCCCGCTGCGGCGCGTCGCAGGCGCACGCGGGCGGATCCCGCCGGGCCACGCGGCAGGCCGCGAGTGGCTGGTGCTCCACGACGCAGATCGCGCCCTGCGGTGCTGCGCGCGCGGGGAGCGGACCAAGCCGGAGACAGGTGGTGGCTGAAGACTGGCCCGCGGTATGTCAGTTCCTGGTCTGTTGTGGTCCGCTCGTCTTTCCCTCCGGTTTAGACCCCAGTTCGCTTGGTTCAGGCAACCAACGGCCGGTTCAGGCCCGGTTCATGTGCCTAGGGTCCGGTTCTGCGCCGGTTTTCAACTCCACTGACTCGAGCACCTTCCAAAGCATGCTACAGTGTTGTGGCTCCCCTGTTTCCTCCCTCCTACGGCTGAAAAATAGGGGCATTTTGGTGCTCAAACACCCTCAAGACAAGCCTCCTCTTTGCCTATAAATACAAGGGGAGGGGGTCATTTTGAGACACCATCTCACCCAAGGATGAGAGCTTCCCTTCAAAGGAGAGGCCTCTCCTTGGTAGATTAGAGAATAGGAGAGTGAGAGGGTGATTTGTATCTCTACGGATGCTTCGTTCTTCAATTAGAGTAAAGTAAGTATTTCTGCATTTTCTATTTAGACTAAAGTGTGATTGATTTGTTCTTGTGTTCTTCGCCTGTTCATCATTTAGAGGCATGTGTTCTTCATGAACACGCCCCCTCGATCTAGTTGATTAGGTCCACAAGTTTGTATCCTGTTTGTATGACTTGTCTATTAGAATAAAGTGGATGCTTGCATGCTCTGATTTGGATAAAGTGTGTTCGTGATTCCTTTCTAATAGTTTATGCTAGGTTGCATGAGTAGACTTTTTCCTCTGCTAGTGCGTAGATCCCAGGTTTATGCTCGCTCGTCGCAAGTCGCTCAGATATCGTTGGAAGCATACACGGGGTCGAGTGCTCTCTGCATGCCTTTAGTATAAGCTAGTAGTGCCTATAGTGAGACCGCCTCTTCCGTGGTCGTAGTTCTATAAGTAAAGTGTCGTAGTCCATTGGCTACAAGAACTACAAAGATAGACGTTGTGTCACGCTACCGGGTTATCATTCTCGGCTTATCCCAAGGTTAGGTAGAGGCAGTCCTGTGGTGGTGATGTTCGCCCTGCCTCGTTGATCCTCCGCACCTGGATATAGTCGAGCTCGCTCCACATAGATCCGCTGGCCGAGTCGCCTCGTTAAGTCGTGGCTATCGGTACCTAAGCCAAGTTCTATCTAGAGATCGACCTTTAATCTCATCTATAGTGCTATCTTTAGGAATCCTCTCTATCCTTGCCTCTTATCCGGGTGTGTCCTTAGACCGCTATAATGGGGTTAGTACACACACGTTCCCTTGGATTCGATACCCTTGGAATACTCGAGGTGAAAGCTACAACAGATCCACGCTATGGATTTATTTCGTGTGACGCTAAAATACCCAACAAGCTTTCGCTGCTGTCGGGAATGTTGTATCTATCTTCGTACCCAGTGGTCCTCGTATCTTTTTATCTTTCTTTGTTTCTACCTTCACCCCCGTTATCATGGAGCAGCCCACCATTTTAAGCTTCTCTACTCCGAAAGGGAAATTCTTAGAGCCACCATCTTCTGAGCACCCGATTCTCACATCTGGATATGAAATCTCTTCTGGTTATATCACTAAGGTTCAGGAATATCCTTTCTCTGGTTTAGGTGGCGAGAACCCTTACCACCATTTGCGAGAGTTTGAGCAAGTGTGTTCGTGCATCGCTATCGCGGGCATGTCACATGACACCCTTAAGTGGAAGTTGTTTCCCTTTTCTCTTGTAGAGGGGGCTAAACAATGGTACACGAAAACCGTAGGTAGCATGAACGCGGACAATCTTGTAGGCAAATTTTGTCTTAAGTTTTTCCCCGCTGCTCTACGGAGGGATGTTCTCGGTTTTCAGCAGAATGAGAAGGAATCCTTAGGTGCAACCTGGGCTAGATTCTCACTTTTAGTGAAATTTGGCCCTATCCTATCGATACCTGATCCAATGTTGCTTCAGCACTTTTACCTAGGTCTCGATAAGGACACTACCTATGATCTCTACATCACTGCTAGAGGGTCTTTTGCCCACAGAACTCCAAGCAAAGGGACAGAAATCCTAGATCGTATTGCTGAAAACACCAATTTCGTAGCTGAGTTTGAACCCTCCCGGGAAGAGAGTATGATGAGCCAAGAGGATACTCTAGTGGCTAAACCTGATCCTTTGCCTTCCACATCCTCGTAGCCAAGACTAGGATCCTCCTCGAACGACGAGTTTCGAAGGATGAAGAAATTCAACCTTCGGAACTCCCTTTCAAATTCGAGGATAATCATTCTACAGATTTCGAAAGCACCTCGAATTGTCACCATGTAAGGGAACCGCGGGCCCCTATCCCTTCACACGACTCTGAACGAATCGAAGAGGTAAAGAAAATTCTCCTTTATGACTCACCAGAATCTCTCCTTGAAGCATATGCTGTGGATTTCATCGAGGAAATAGACGATTCCGTTGAACCCGTAGATCTATCTGAGTTCGAGACTCCCTCTAGGCCTCCGATCAAGTTAAAGACTCTACCCGCAGGCCTTCATTATGCCTTCCTCCATGGTGATATTGAGTCTCCTATGATCATTAGTGACAAACTTTCAGACAAGGAATCTGCAAGACTCATCACCGTCCTAGAGAAACATCGATCTGTTCTTGGATACTCCCTCCAAGACCTCAAGGGAATAAGCGCAACTCTTTGTACCCATCGCATTCCTGTAGATTCCACAGTCCCACCTTCGAGAGAGCCTCAGAGGAGGTTAAACGATACAATGAGGGACGTTGTCAAGAAGGAAGTTCTAAAACTCTTGCACACGGGATCATATACCCTGTGCCGTATAGTGAGTGGGTTAGCCCCGTTCAGGTTGTGCCCAAGAAGGGAGGAATGACGGTTGTGCCTAACGAGCATGGCGAGCAGATCGCTCAACGTCACCCCATTGGGTGGAGGATGTGCATTGACTATAGGAAACTCAACAAGGCTACAAAGAAGGATCATTTCCCGCTTCCTTTCATTGATGAAATGTTGGAGCGGCTTGCAAATCATTCCTTCTTTAGTTTCCTTGATGGGTATTATGGGTTTCACCAAATCCCCATCCATCCCGATGACCAAAGCAAGACCACTTTCACATGCCCTTATGGAACATATGCTTATCATAGGATGCCTTTCGGGCTGTGCAATGCACCCGCTTCGTTCCAAAGGTGCATGATGTCTATCTTCTCAGACATGATTAAGGAAATCATGGAGGTTTTCATGGACGACTTCACCGTCTATGGAAAAACTTTTGATCATTGTCTTGAGAACTTAGATAGGGTCTTGCAACGATGCCATGAAAAGGACCTAGTGCTTAATTGGGAGAAGTGCCATTTCATGGTCGTGAGGGCATCGTTTAGGACATTGAATTTCTCGAACGAGGATAGAGGTGGATCGAGCTAAGATTGAAGTAATAGAAAAGCTTCCACCTCCGATCAATGTCAAGGGAGTCCGTAGCTTCCTAGGCCATGTCGGGTTCTATCGCCGCTTTATCAAGGATTTTTCTCAAATCTCTAGACCCCTCACAAGCCTCTTAGCTAAGGATGCCCTCTTCGACTTTAATTATGAGTGCATGGCTGCCTTTAACACTCTCAAAAGGGCACTCATCACAGCTCCAATCATCCAACCCCAGATTGGAAGCTGCCCTTCGAGATCATGTGTGATGCTAGTGATTATGCCGTAGGGACCGTCCTAGGCCAAACTAAGGATAAGAAGCATCATGCGATCGCTTATGCTAGCAAGACATTGTCAGGAGCTCAACTTAATTATGCTACTACTGAAAAGGAGCTCCTTGCTGTTGTCTTTGCTATAGACAAGTTTAGGTCTTACTTAGTAGGAGCTAAGATTATTGTTTACACTGATCATGTTGCTTTGAAATATCTGCTCACTAAGAAAGATGCTAAACCCCGCTTGATACGATGGATCCTTTTACTCCAAGAATTTGACATTGAAATAAAAGATAAGAAGGGAGTAGAGAACTAGCAGCGGATCATCATCGTATGCACTTCACTAATATGCAGGAGCTATTGATAAATGACTTCATGCAGGATGACATGCTATTCAAGGTCACAGACTCCAACCCCTGGTATGCAAATATTGTCAACTTTATGGTTGCAGGGTATGTACCACCAGGTGAAGACAAGAAGAAGTTGATCAAGGATAGTAAATGTCATTACTGGGATGATCCATACCTCTACAGAATTTGTTCCGGTGGCCAACTGAGAAGATGCGTACCTACGGCTGAAGGAATGAAGATCATCGAGAAATGTCATGCATCACCATATGGGGGACACTACGATGCATTCCATACTCAAGAGAAAATATATCAGAGTGGATTCTTTTGGCAACCATGTATGAAGACACAAAAGATTTTATTTGGAGGTGTAGAAGATGTCAACTGCAGGGGGAATCACAGCAAGAGATGCAATGCCTCTACAGAATAATCAACAAGTTGAGCTATTTGACGTATGGGGCATTGATTTCATGGGACCTTTTCCAAAGTCCCAAGACTGTGAGTACATCTTGGTGGCAGTTGACTATGTGTCCAAGTGGGTAGAAGCATTACCGTGTCGAGCTGCAGACTCCAAGCATGCGAAAAAGATGTTCCATGAAGTCATATTCCCTCATTTCGGGACACCAAGAATGGTGATTAGTGATGGGGGGTCTCATTTCATTGATAAGACCTTCCGAAACTTCCTGAGAGAGCTGGGAATACAACACAATGTTGGGACTCCATATCATCCCCAAACAAGTGGTCAAGCAGAGACATCAAACAAGCAAATCAAGAACATCCTACAGAAGACCGCAGATGAGATGGGGAAATCATGGAAGACAAAGTTACCTGATGCACTTTGGGCATATAGAACTGCCTACAAGACCCCAATAGGAATGTCACCTTATCAGCTCGTGTACGGAAAATCTTGCCATCTACCAGTCGAGTTGGAACACAGGGCTCACTGGGCCATTCGGAAATTCAATATGGACTTCACAACAGCTGGGAAACAATGGAAACAACAGCTATTAGAACTTGAAGAATGGAGGGAAAAAGCATACCATAATGCCAAAATCTACAAAGAAAGGACCAAAAGATGGCATGACAAGAGGATCAAGAAGAAAGAGTTCAAACCAGGAGATAAGGTATTACTCTTTAATTCTAGGGTCAAGTTATTTGGACATGGGAAGCTTCGAAGCAAATGGGAAGGACCGTACCTTGTTGTTGATGCTGCTTCTCATGGAGCAATCACACTCCAAGATGAAGAAGGTAAGACATTTAAGGTAAACGGCCACTGCTTAAAGGTCTTTCTTGAACCTGATGATAAAGAGTATGATGAGATCCACCTCATTGAGGAAACCTAGGCTTAAAACCAACTCCAATAATAATTAGGCTAGGTAACCTTCTTTTCCTAGACTCCCTTTGTTTTTTTTCTTGTTTTCTAATAATGCAGGTAAGAAATAAATGTGGGGAAGTCACCTGGCTCCCACTACCTACGAATAAAAGCAACAAGAGGTACACTACTCTCGCTCTCTGTTCTCCCTGATTCATGAGTTTGAATGAGTTTCAATTCATATCTGCTAAAATCAACTCATGGAATCGTGCTCGACTTGCTCTACATGTTTCCTGTGGTTGGCTTGCATATGTTTTATTCCATACTTATTATTTTGATGCTTGTGAACAAATATCATTAGGGAACTCATGCTCATCTAAGAAGTTGATGTTTGTGATAGGTTTGATGATATGATCTTCTCTCTGAATGTTTGAGTGCTTGGGAATTTTATTTGAAAATTATGAAAACCCTTTGCAAAGCTCCTCTTTGATATGCCAAAGTCCTACCAAGGCCATATGATGAGTTATCTTGAAAACCTTAGACCCATATGCTGCTTGTTATTACATTGAGCTTTGTCAAATTGTTGTGACTCTTGTGAGAATTCTTTTCATACTTTCATGATCAAGATCCATGTGCACTCCATATCCCCTTGCTATGCTTCTACACTGGAAGTTAGCATTGTATCATCCATCCATTTCATAAAAATAAAGCTCTGTGTGTGGTGTGACCTCTCTCTCTCTCCAAAAGTATTCTTGAAAAAGAGACATGGGCTATGCAAAAAAAAAGAGAAAAAAGAGAAAAAAAACCATGCTCAAAGCATGAGTGAAAAAATGCCCAAGGCATGAAAAAAAAGAGAAAAAAAGAGAGATAGCCCATGTCCAAGAAAGAAGAAAAAGGAGAGAGATGGAACATGCAAAAAGGAGTTCCAATAAATTTGATGGTAATAACTAGCACCCATTCCGGGCCTAGTGTCCACCTTACCATCACCACAACATTCATCATATATATGGTAATATCTAGCACCCATTCCGGGCCTAGTATCCACCTTACCATATCCATCACATCCATACATGTGCACATCTTGATCCGATTGTATGACTTGATTTTCTCCTTGGATTTGGTTTTTGACTTTGCAATAGATCTGATGCAAGTGTGCTTTATCTTTTATCCTACCCTGAGCTCCACATATAGCCATCATTAGAAGTAGGATGAAAGAAAGGCAATCCTAATGCCTTGGTGAGGACATATACACATTGAGCGATCTGAGAGAATCAAATACGAAGCTAAGCAAGGTTTTGTTTTTGAAAATTTATTGCAAAACCCCAAGTAACTTAACATGATGAGCAGGAGTGATTTGATTCATGACCGTTCCATTCCTCAACTACCCAAGATGACATGATAGACACTTCACATAGTTCACAAGTACAAGGTATGGTTTGGAATATCTCTTATGCTCGCTTCATACCTATGGATATCGTGTCTCACCTTGATCTTTTCTCCTTCACTCGAGGACGAGCAAAGGTCAAGTGTGGGGGTGTTGTTGACGGCTGTTAAGTACCACTTTTATGCTGTGAACTCCTGCATAAAATGAATGAAAAGTGATCATCAACACTAGAATAGGACTTTATACTGACAAGTTCCACAAGTGTTGGTGTTTCTAGCTTTTGTTGCGGGGCCTTAATGAAATAAGCATTAAATGGTATAGTTGAGAGCAAGTGATCCAATGGCATATATAGGACGTCATCCAAAACAATCTCAAATGCCAAGTTGGACTACATCATTGCGACGGGCTCGTGGAGACGATCAAAATGGATATATTATTTGCCTACTTTGGAACTCGGGTGCAAAAGATATTAAAAGAACTAATAAATTATGAGGTGCTGACGTCATCATGACGTCAACACCCCAGCTCTGTACGACAACCACGAGGGAGGGCATCTGGGTGCACCACGTGGCGGCCAGCCACTGGCGCAGAACCCCGTTGCGGCGTCGCGGCGCTGCGCCGCGGGCGAATCCCGCCGGGCCACGCGGCAGGCCGCGAGTGGCTGGTGCCCCACGACACAGATCGCGCCACGAGTGCTGCGCGAGGGAGCCGGGCCGGCGGGGGCAGTGGCGGGCTGGCCCGCGGTATGTCGGTTCCTTGTCTGCTGCGGTCCGCTCGTCTTTCCCTCCGGTTTAGACCCCAGTTCGCTCGGTTCGAGCACCCGGCCGGTTCGAGCCTTCACGTGCCTAGGGTTCGATTCTGCGCTGGTTTTCAACTTCACCGACTCGAGCACCTTCTAAAGCACGCTATAGTGCCATGGCTCCCCCGTTTCCTCCCTCCTACGGCTGGAAAATATGGGCATTTTGGTGCTCAAACACCCTCAAGACAAGCCTCCCCTTTGCCTATAAATACAAGGGGAGGGGGTCATTTTGAGACACCATCTCACCCAAGGATGAGAGCTTCCCTTCAAAGGAGGGCCTCTCCTTGGTAGATTAGAGAATAGGAGAGTGAGAGGGTGATTTGTATCTCTACGGATGCTTCGTTCTTCAATTAGAGTAAAGTAAGTACTTCTGCATTTTCTATTTACACTAAAGTGTGAGTGATTTGTTCTTGTGTTCTTCGCCTGTTCATCATTTAGAGGCACGTGTTCTTCACGAACACGCCCCCTCGATCTATTTGATTAGGTGCACAAGTTTGTATCCTGTTTGTATGACTTGTCTATTAGAATAAAGGCAACATATCCTGTGCAAACTCCATTCGTGTGCGACCTTTGCAAACCTCAACTACAACCACTAGATTTCCATCCGATGGTCAGATTGAGAGGTGGGAAATTTTTTCACTTCAACCCTCCCACCAATGCATTTGGTGATCAAAACACCCCCTAATCTCACCCCGTCACGCCGTGCCGCGAGAGAAATGATTCGTTTCCCCGGCGGATGCCGCCGCCGCCGCGCCGCGGCCTCTGTACTGGACGGACGCCGGACCACCTCTGTACCTTCACCTTCGTATCCTCTGAAGAAGGGCTCCGCGTTGGACGCTTCCTTTTCTCGCAGGAGGACGCGGCTCCTGCCTGCTCCATGGCCGACGCCCCTGCCTGCTCCACGTGGACGACGCTGGAGCACGGACGCCGAATGGACTCCGCCGACCACCACCAGCTTCTTTGCTCCCCGTGAGAGGACGCCCCTGCCTGCTCCGTGCCGAGCTCGAGGCAGGACAGAGGACGGACGCCCCATGGACGCCCTCAGACGGGCTTGCTATTAAGTGTCCCTTTTTTTTATCTCAACTAAAGCGTTGCCCTTCCAATCTGGCCATCGTCAGATGAAAATTCATTCTCTGGATGCTCGAAAAACATCATCAGAATCTGGTAAAAATGGTAATCATCACACTGATGAATCAATGATGCTTCGACAAAAATGGTCTCTGAATCTCTGAATGAATACATTTCCATGCGCTCGATCGGGCAGTACAAAACTTAAGGTCAGGAAATTAAACGAGCAAGCTGCAGGGTTGCCGAGGAGGAGCGTCACGGTCGGGCAAAGGGCGGCGACCATGAGCAACGAGGAGACGGCCGCCGCGCCGGAGGTAAAGCAACCCAATGGGCGGCGTCCTCGAACGGGGCATCAGCGGCGTCGAGCGGGGCGTCGGCATCCTGTCCGGCGCGGAGCAGTCCACCGGCGACGGAGTCCCAGGGCCGCGTGGCGTCCGTCCTGGCGGCGGCAACGTCCCAGGGCATCGAGCCTCGTGAAAAAACGAAGCGTCCAGCGCAGAGCCCTTCTTCAGAGGATGCGAAGGTGCAGAGGTGGTCTGGCGTCCGTCCAGCACGGAGGCCGCGGCGCGGCGGTGGCAGCGTCCGCGGGGGAACGAATCTTTTCTCTCACAGCACGGTGTGACAGGGTGAGATTAGGGGGTGCTTTGATCACCAAATGTAGGGATGAAAACGGATCGGATACGGACGGATACTGCGGATACAGATACAGATAATTTTTCTTTCTCGGACTGAATTCTCGGATCGAATACGGATACGGACAGTATATTTTTTGTCGAATAGTGATATGCATCATATTTGGATCATAGAAATTCAACTTTGAATTTCCGGATACTAATGCGGTACGGATAGTTACGGATATTAAATGTCCGGATTCGAATACGGTATTACCATTTGACCCTTTCGATTCGATTGATCGGACGGATAATATCCGTACCACTTTCATCCCTAACCAAATGCATTGGTGGGAGGGTTTAAGTGAAAAGATTCTCCACCTCTCAATCTGGTCATCGGATGGAGATCTAACGATTGTGGTTGGAGTTTGCAAAGGTTGCACACGAATAGAGTTTGCATAGGATATGTTGCCTAGAATAAAGTGGATGCTTGCATGCTCTGATTAGAATAAAGTGTGTTCATGATTCCTTTCTAATAGTTTATGCTAGGTTGCATGAGTAGACTTTTTCCTCTGCTAGTGCGTAGATCCCGGGTTTGTGCGTTCGTCTGCTGCAAGTCGTTCGTATACGTTGGAAGTATAGTACGGGGTCGAGTGCTCTCTTGCATACCTTTAGTATAAGCTAGTAGTGCCTATAGTGAGTGAGATCAGTTCTCTTCCATGGTCGTAGTTCTATAAGTACAGAGTGTCGTAGTCCGTTGGCTACGGTAGTAACCACAGCGTAGACGTTGTGTCATGCTACCGGTTATCATTCGCTTTCCCAAGGTTAGGTAGAGGCAGTGTGGTGGTGGTGATGTACCGTCCTGCCCTCATTGATCCTCATGACTAGATATAGTCAAAGCTCCGCTCCACATAGATCCACGTACCGGAGTTGCCTGTTAAGTCAGGGCTATTGGTACCCTAAGCCAAGTTCTATCTAGAGATCGACCTTTAATCTTATCTATAGTGCTATCTTTAGGAATCCTCTCTATCTTTACCTCTTATTTGGGTGTGTCTTTGGACCGGCTATACGAAGTTAGTACACACACGTTCCCTTGGATTCGATACCCTTGGAATACTCTGAGGTGAAAGCTACAACGGTATCCGTGCGCTTGCGGATTTATTTCGTGTGACGCTAAAATACCCAACAGTCACATAAAGACCACAAATTTACCAACTTTCTAAAACGACTTAAAAAACACTTCGTGGCCACGACACCCACCTTTTCCGGCTGAATCCAGCACTATTTCTTCTGCCAACCTCCCAATCTCAACCACTTCATCCCAACTGCCGCTGCGCTGTGTCCTACCTGGGGTGTTGTTTTTTTAATCAGGATACAACAGTATAAAGAACCATCCATGTAAAATCACAGCACATGTAATACTACTTTTTCATGTCCTTAAATAGGAACTGGTGATCAAAACTAATACCTACCATGACATCCACATTACTTTCAACATTCACTTCATCACCTCTACCGCCCCCTCTCCTACATATACGGGTGTATGAAAATTAGGAACCTTAGCACATTTATCTGCACATGTATCATTCAAACAAACAATCATATAATTCATTCCTGTATATTTGCAAAAAGGCCCTATACATCTAAAGTGCAGCTGGACTTACCACTTCCACTCCGTAAAGTTCTTTCTTCTGCATCATTAGATGCTTCATAATGTGGGGGTACCGCTGTTGTCCCTGTACGCACGCAACAAGTTGAACAAACCAGAATCACTACACCATTATGAAGCATAATGTGCTAACAGAAAACACCTGGTCATCCTCCCAGTTACCCGACGAGTCTGCAACACCTGTTGCAGCTGTATCTAAAGTTGCATTTGCCGATGGATCTCGGGTACACCGCCGTCTGCCCGTGCTGCCCCCGCTGGACACTGCTTAACATATACGGTTCAAACATTATTCTTCTTTGCAACACGATAAGCTGCTCACCAATGTATTTTTGGATTGCATGTTCCTCCGATCGAACCTGGGTCATCTCTTCCACCGCGTACTACCCCTGCACCAGCGCTGCCCACGTTTCCCTCAGCACTGCCACCACCGTGGCTACTCAACCTTTCAACAACTCCTACACAGCTTCTCAGCATTGACACCAGTTCAGTCTTGTGCACATTCGCTGCTTCTTGGATGGTACCAAATCGTTTAAGTATTGAAGACTGCATCATCTTAAATTGTCGCTTATTCTCCTCCAAAGCTGTTGAGGCAGACGCTTCTAAACTCCTAATAAATGTTCCATGTGCTGACTCCACTTTTGACAGCAGAACCTGGTCATCAAAATAAATTTCAATCCATGCATCCCTATTCATACAACGCATCATGCAAACACTCATCTCAACACTACTTACTCTTGCTCCGACGACACCGCCTGACAGTCTGCTCGGTGGCTCTGAGTGCATGATGCTGGGCCCATCCAGGTCACTTGCCTCCTGCAGCAAACATGTTATCCACCTAGCGACAACCTCCACAATATACTAAGACGCTTTACTGTGAGTATTACTTCCCATACCTCTAGCTTCCCATACTCCACCTTGCTTATCTCATCCATCAATATTAGTTGACTAATGTTGTGGTCCTTGTATGCCAAAAGGCATGGCACAATGTTATCTGTCACATTCAAAGCTCCAAAGTTTATGTGGTCAACATACATCAGCTCTAACCAAGGTGGGGACAAAAAATCAGTCAAACTCACATTTGCATAACGAGAAATTGTATAGAATGGTTGAACACAAAGTAGAACCTACAAATTGAACATCTAATGCAAAGTACTGTACCTCCAGGTGTAGCCAGCACCCCCAAGTTTTATAGAGAATGGTCTACTGTTTTGTCGTACATGCTTCTGCACCTCAATAGCACTCCGCATTATACACCTTAGAACATAATCTCCCCAGTTGCAACGCTCAAGATTTAGTGGGTTTGAAATGAACTTCTAGATGTTCTTCGGAACCACAGCAGCACGGCTGTTACTGCCTAGCATATGTGCACAGCAAAAAGCAGCTAGCGCTACTGAAAAACGCGTCTCATCCTCTCTACTCATCTCAGTGCTGTAGTCCTTTAGCAACACCTGCTGCAACTCTCCTATAGAAGGCAACTTGCTAGCATCTGCACTACCAAACATTCTATGCAACCTACACTTAAGCTTGTTGTTTGGTCCATCTTCATCTTCCTCCACCTCTACACCTTTTGCTCTTACGCCTAGCATTCGCTCAACCGATTCACTGCTCAACTGCATGTACCTTCCCCCACCCATCATTACTCGTTTTTTAGCTGTATCCACTCTCTTAAACACCCAAAGTAGCAGGCTTTTGCAATGGGCCATAACAGGTTTAACATGCACCAAACCACCCAGCCCTATTTTCCTCATCACAGACAATTTCTTCTCACCGAATGTGGAGACGACATTGCTTACTGTGTCGGTGCAGTTCCATCCATGGAACCTGATTGGATGGAAGTTGACTACCTTCATATCCTCCCACGTCATGATGCTGAACTCATCATCTTGGTGTCCATCCTCATCTTCCGGGCGCAGAGAACCAGGGTCCTCGTACAGAGGCTGTGCGGTGCATGTACCCTGCTCCTCACCACGAACTTGCCGTTGTAGTCGAACAGCACTTCGCATAACCCTAGTAGCCGCCTGCTCTTCTTCTGCTCGATTCAACCCGCAAGCGCCGGCCGCCTCCTTTATGGACATTGCCGCCTTCTCCAGAACCTTTTTTTTAAAACCTGCCATTTAGGGATGGAAAACGGATCGGATTCGCATGGAATCGGATTCGGATAGCACCTTTTACCATATTTTTACTCGAATACGAATACGGATTCGAATGTTCTCGAATACGAATACAAAACGGATGTCTCGAATTCGGAAACAGGTCGGATATTTACTTGATTTGAAAGACAACATTTACCAATTTTCTTTATTGATAATTTACAATTACAAACATGTAAAGACTAACGTATTAGTACATATGAGAGATCACTTATTAAGAATAATCACATTCATCCATATTTATTTTAATAATTAATCATATAATAAATAAAATTATTAATAAATACATATTTTTAATATATATTTATCAAACAAATAATAAAAAAATACATGAAAAATATTTTCATCAATACATAAATAAACAAGGGTAATGAAAATTAAACTTTATATTAATGTATTTTTATCATTAGAATTAATGATATTGGTCATTAAATTTAAATATAACTTTTAAATTGTTTATGGATGTAATATTTTTAATATTAAGATTAATGTCATAATCATTAGTTATGGATATAATTTTTTTCAATTATACACTATCATTATTAGTATTTTATTGAATCTAATTTGCTATTAGTTATAGAGATAAGTTACAGTTTTATATAGTCGGATACGGATAGTGCCGGATACTGCCGAATACGCATGGAATCAGATAGAGAAAAAATCGACAAAAACGAATTCGGATGTATCCACCTTCCTACCACATTTGAATTCGAATACGGATACGAATATCCATATTTACGTTTTAGCGGATACGAATATCGGATAATTCGGATTTCATTTCCATATTTCCATCCCTACTGCCGTTGCACAAATGCAAAAACTAATTGACAGATCTAATGCAAATCGCCCAATGCTTGGGCGATAGCGGCTGGAGAATCAAGTTCGAGATCCGTTTCAAAGTTACAGATCTTACCTAGTTCAAGTTCCCTTGATCCTATGAACGAGCAATCCAATCCAGATTCTTCACCCGCCGCACTCCGGCCGGGCGGGGGCGTTTTGGGGTGGGTAGGGGGTGATGCCTTGCTTGGGTGCGGGGACAGCAGATCCTGCTCGCGCCTCTTCCCTTCCACCGCGTCGCTAGGTGGGTCTTGTGGAAACTGAGCGGAGCGCCCGAGCGGCTTGGCTTTTTGCTAGCAGCTGAAAAGGTCCCATATTTTTTTTGATAGTTGAAAAGATTTCACATTAAAGAAAGCAAAACCATGTACACAAGACCGCTCCCGGGGGGCAGCTACATTCCCGCAATAAGATACATCATATTTAATGCATCCTAAGTTAGATTTTCCATTATAAAACATACCATTGGACACATATCCACACAACATTGGATCTCATAAACAATGGACTTGTTCAGTTCATTGTACACAACGAGTGCCTTCCACATACACTTTGGTACACCACATAAATCAAACGCCGCGCTCAGTGCCGGCCAAAAAAATAACTCGAAACACCCACAACACACCCTGGTTGTAGTGGGCCCCTGTTGGGAGAATTACATTCCAGATCTATGCGCTACCCTATTTTTTTTTACAAAATCACCTTTCATCAAACCTAATAGCCAACTCGAATTACTATATCGCTGTCATCACCAACCTACCATGACAAAACGTGCTCCCAAAATCCACAGCCCCTTCTCAGAATGACAAACCTAAACCGATGCTTCATCTCTGTTCCAGCTCGCAGCGTCGTCAGCTTCATCACTCTCCAAAGCAGTTGTACCTCCGCCAAAGACGCCCGAGGTCTGGTCTCCGTCTGCAAGATCTTCACCCTCATCACCTGTTCCCGCGTGCTCAGCAGGGTCATGCTCTGTTCGGCCCCCTCCTCCTCTTGGCCCACCAAATCCAGCGCAAGAACCTGCATCAGGGGGGACAAACAGCAAAAAACGATTCAATCACCAAGCCCCTTTTGTTTGTGGACCACTCAAGCCGGGACCATAACAATGCAGATGAAGGTCCCCCTAGAAATAACCTGCTCCAGCACCATGGGATCTGCCCCCCAAAGGTCCCCCATCTTTATGTGCCCGTGGACAGAATCCTACAAGATGCGAAAATCACCTTTTTAACCTCAAAATCACATACAACTGATCGTAACACGACCTCTGCAGGCACATTAACAAATCCTCCAACGAGATGCTAAAAGAACACACCTCGTCTGATGAATCAACCAGAGCTGACTCTTGTTCGCCCCGCTTATGCTTCCCAAGCACACCGGCTACCAACGCATTGTTCTCCTCAGCCGCAGAGCCCAGAGCCGCCACATTCCGAGACAGCTGGAACCTCCTGATAACACGGATCAAACAATGCACACAACAATGGACTTGAATGAGGTAAAATACTCTGCATTCAACCCGCGTACCGTCTCTCCCTCTGAAGAACTCACCCGCTCGCTTGCCTTGCTACACCAAACACTTGTACACCCCTATCGCTTTGTGCTGACCCTCGTATCTATTCAGTTCCTTTTGTACTGCTCTTGTTCACTTTTCCCCGGCCGCACCTACCTAGGGGTGTTTATGGAATTTTGTTTGCTGGTTCGAACCATCGGGCTGCAACTGTGCTGCTAAAGAACTGGACCGCCCAAATTTTCATGCTTAGGGTCTGCGCTTGCATTCCTTCTCGTGTGTGTGGGGGGGGGGGGGGCAGCCACACCAGCAAAATACCTCGAGGCCCAGGCCTAATCACACCTAAACGGCCCATCCTAGTTTATGCAATGTGCATCGTTCCCCCCGACACACTCATCGAATTTACCAACCACAATGTACACATACCATACCCTGGTATCTAAAACCGCGCGACTGCAGTGAGCAATTCACAACTCTTGATTACTACTTATTCCCCCCTGATCCTAACCCCACACTCCCACATGGAAAGTGCGCTTTTTTTGTTTCCAGCCCCCTGAAAGCCACCACATACGAATACAGACATAATCATCACAAAAACACAGCATCATTTGTAAAATATTACTCTATTCGCGGTAAACTCAAATTCGTCAGATATGTGCATCCGTCAAATTATTGTGCCAGTGTTCATATAAGCAGGCACAAAAAAGAAAAATACAAGGGATGCTACAAAATGTTGCCACCTATCATACCCAATTTGGTCAACATCTTTATATGAATTCCTCCAAAGCAATGACGACATTACTACCACCTTGCCCACACATGTTCGACCGGTGTCCTACCAGCCCACAATTGGTACACGTGGTGGCACGTCTTTCTATATCAGCGGCTAGGTCCCTATCTGGGCACTTCAACTTGTTATGGCTATCACTCTTGCATATGCTGCAATGTCTAGGCCTCGTCGAGCACCCTTCATGACCTGCCTGTGCCCTCTTGTTCGTCGGCCTCCCACGCTCCCCCTGCTTACAGGCACTCGCAAAGGAAAGTGATCCCGACCAGCTCCTTCGGGAGGTTCCTCAGCAGGTGGAGCATGATCAGCTAGGCCCAGGCCATCCGCAACGATCCCAGCTGCTTCCATTGCCACCTTGCCCTCTGCCAGCACCTGCATCCCAATTTTGTATGCCTCTACATTCTTATCTGCCAGCTCTGCAAACTCCAACAAACTTACCATGATCGATGAATGCCAGTACGTCTGCGCTCTTAACTCTGGGTTAACCTGGTTCAGATGCTCCATGTGCGATGGAAGCACCAACCTTGCTTTCTTTGTCCATCTTCTGAGAATTAGTCCATCAGGTATTTTTTCGACCCCCCTCGTAATCAAAACCTACAGAAACAAATAAAATACATCAGTGAACAACGTTTTCCTCCATTCTGACTTAACACATACTTTTACAAATGCTTGTGTGACATACTACCGCATGTTACATAGCCTAAGGTTTTGCCAAGTTTATGTACTATCCCTCACAATGTGCTGACATGGCAACCCGAAGTGTTCAAACAGCCCACACTCGCAATCGTACAGGTCGCCATTGTCGTGCACTGTCACTCTATACTTTCCTTTGCACCAGCGCTGCACATGTTCAGCGTGATAGTGCTCAGCTTCATAAACCATACCTGGGACAATCTCTGCCGACCTATAAAACTCCGACTTCTCTTTAATAGCACAGAACATCACCTGTACATTCGGCGTGTACGTCTCATAACCATGGAACATCAGCGGACCACCAGAGTGCCTTCTTTTTGATTTCTGCATAAACCACCGCACACAACCATGATATCAAATAACAATATCACCACAACAGTATTCACATGATAATATCTACATGCAACTGCATTTACCACTTACCATCTTACACCTTTTCTCCTGGAAGTTTTCCTCGTCCCGAATGTGCTGGAGTTTGTCATATTGCTCCACAAACTTGTGCAGTGTTGAATTCGGTGGAACAATATTCTTCAGCATCATGTTAGCACTCTCACTCCGCTGCGTACTGGTCATCCTTGCACAGAAGACTCCTTTGAAGTAACATTTAACCCACATATCCCTTGTAGCATAAACCTGATGCAAGAAGGAATTGTCCTGCAACCCGTACTCCTTCATCAACTTTTCCCATTCACTCTCAAATTCATCTTCAGTCATCATCTCATTCAACAGTTTGTGGAACTTGTCCGTGAAATCGAGATTGGCATTATAGGTACCTACACACTCGCCGACACGTTTCAACACATGCCACTTGCACCAACGGTGAGTGGTGCCCTGCCACTCCTCTTTTATAGCAACCTCCATAGCTCTACATTGGTCTGCATGTACAAAGCAGTTTAGGTTAAATTACATGAACTCCACTACTCATATCAGGTAATTCCTTTTTGTAACAATGAACAACGAATCAATGAATGTAATATTGACTACCTGTTAGGATTGTGCGCGGCTCTGTACCACCCATCAAGTTTGCAAATTCCCTGAATACCCGTCGGAAGCTATCTATGGTTCCATTGGTCATCAGGACCCCACCAAGCAGCACACTCTGGAAATGGTTGTTCACACCAACAAAAAGATCAAATGGCATGTCATACTTGTTGGTCTTATAGGTTGTGTCAAAGGTTATTGGATCTCCGAAATGAGAATACTGAAGGCGGCTCCTGGTGTTTGACCACATTAGTGTCTTGATTCTCCCATCTTCATCACGATCAATAACATATTTGTAGCCTGGGTCATCTTTCATCAGGTCACTGAATTTTGCCAATGTCTTGTTGATGTCATCTTCAGCTGCTTCTATATTTATCTTCTGGCATAAGTATTTCAGGCTTCGTTTAGTGGTTGGGACATTAGCCATCTTCCCAAAAAAAGTACCCAGGATGTTGTACAGCTTTGTGATACCAATGTTGTTCTCCCTCAGTTTGCGGATAAGCTCCTGTGTGTACCGGTCCAAATGGTGATGAGATGGCCACTGCCGGTTCTCACCGTATGACTCAGCCATGTCATGGTTGTGCTCGTCAATATGTTCGACAACAATCCAACCATGATCACTTGTTCTGCCTACCCTCAGTTTTGCAGGGCACTGTGTCCTTGATGATATTGTCTTCAGATCAGCAGCCGGCCTCCCCTGCAAACAATAAACACATGCGAATACATGAGTAAAACACATCCGTGACTTCTTCGAAGGCAACCATAGAGAAGGTCATGCCCCAAAAACAAAACAAGGTACACTCCAGCATAAATCAAAACCACTTACACTGTAGCTGCAGTTAATCTCCCTGCCTAGCTTGTACCTCTTTTCAACTGGCAACTTCCTGCTCTCTCTGTTATTTGCAATACGTTCTTTACCCCACTTTATACCAAAACCACGCTCCCACGAGTACATATTGTAGTACTCAAATGCTTCTTCTACATGATCAAATTCAGTACCCACCTCTGGGCATATTATGTAGCTATTTTTCCTGTCAGCAAACTTCATCATGGCCTGCTCCATTGCACCCATTCTTCCGAGGACCTTATCTCTTGAATGTGGCCCCTCAGCACCACAATTCCTACAAACAGGCGCGACAATTTGTGATGTCAATAAAAACACACATACATAGTACCACATCTAATAAAGAACAACATGTCATCACTTTCAGCTACGAGGTTCCTAGCTCCAATTTACAAACAAACAACTATTTCCTAGTATGAGAAACCTCGAAACCAAAATATAAACCTTCAACCATGCAAGTATACATAATACAATGATTCCTGCCAATATAAACCTGTGACAATTGCCCATACCATTTTTCCCCACAGGTCCTCTCTAATCCAAAAAAAAAACAAAAGTCCATGTACGCCTCCCTAAGTCATGAACGTTCCCCTTCACAAACCATTGGCTGCTAATGGCATTAACATAAGGCAGTCCACAAACCCCCATCCCCGCGACAAAGTTCAGATACCCTTCTCTAACCACAATTGCTAACAACTCATACCCCCCCTAACACATGACCACCTCAGCATTGTCTAATTATTGGATTTCTTAGCCGTACCTTCTCTTCCATGGTGACACAATCTGCCCACCCGAAACATCTCGTTCAGCTGGTACTACTGCTCCAGCCACGCCATCCATCACGGGTGCATCCACAAGCACAATAACGCGGCTACTGTCACTCGAGGAAAGGCTGCGCATTAAGGTCTAGCGAGACAATACTGCTGCATTGTCCCAAGAAAATTTACACACCAAACGATTAGAAAAAATAAAGAACAATATTATTCATCCACAAACTTTCAGGGGGGGGGTGCTCACCGTTCATCACTGCCTTCTCTTGAATTGTTCGAAACAGGCACCGCGGCCTCATCCTCCAATGCCTCAGACCATTCGAGCCAAATGTCCCCTGCGGGTTTCATGTTCAAATCCATTGATGACACAGGGGAAGACCCAGCATGCTGCTCATCCGCCACATCTGTGGCCAATCCATCGTACCCACTACTAATCCTGCCAAAAAGGACATAGTAACATCTAAGGCTGGACAAAAAACTCGAAGCTCGTTAGCTCGCTCGGCTCGTGGTCGGCTCGGCTCAGCTCAGCTCGGCTCGGCTCGTTAGGATATCAAGCCGAGCCGAGCTCAGTTTCTAGCTCGGTAGCTATAATGAGCCGAGCTGAGCCAGCTCGCAAGCCGCTCACAAGCCAATCGAGCTGATTGTAAATGGCGCAGCCCACCCCATGAAACCTCTCTCAGCCAACAAACCACGACCCATATGGCCCCTAGCGGCCCAGCACCAGCACCCCAGGAGTCTAACCCTAGCGGCTCACGGAGTCACGGTCACGGTCTCACGAACTTGCCTACTCGCTGTCACGGACTCCCCCTCGGCCCCTCCACAGGCCGCCCACCGCCGCAGTTCCGCTCGGCCGCTCGCCTCAAGACGGACGCTGGCGCCACGCCACCGTGCACCCCACCGCCGCTAGACCTACGAAGAAGGCAAGGGAGACGCAAGATGGCCAGACGGGGCAACCAGGAGGCAAGGAAGCAGCGCCCATCTGTGACTGTGAGTTCTTGTTGTCCTCACTCGATCGGTCGATCCTTCCTTCCTCTGTTCTTTTTCCTCTGGGCCTTCTTCTGTTGATAGCCGAACTGGTACCGTACCTACATACTTACCTGCTGCTGTGTGCTTGTGCTGTGTCTCTGTGCTTGTGCTCAGCCGCAGCCATGGACGGAGATAAAGATAATAATCGTGGAACTGGAAGTTTGGAGTCAAGGAGTAAGATCCGTAGACGTGGAACTAGCACTCGTGCTTCATCAAAACCTTCCGTGTCTGTGGACGTGGTGGTATGTCATTTAATTTTCAAATACTAGTTCTAATTTGTATTGAAATTTCTTGATTCATTGATTGGGCTGTATTGAAATTGCTTAATTCATTGATTGAGCTGTATTGAAATTGCTTGATTCATTGATTGGAGAATGTTTCCTTATGCAGACATTGGAGAATGTTGCAGAAGAAGAATCTGATGATGATAACAGCTTCGACCATAGGGATGATATGTCTGAAAGCCTACCTACAACTACAGGTGATGGTGGAAGTGGAAGTGAAAGGGG
This sequence comes from Cenchrus purpureus, assembly GCA_022644695.1. Taxonomy (NCBI): domain Eukaryota; kingdom Viridiplantae; phylum Streptophyta; class Magnoliopsida; order Poales; family Poaceae; genus Cenchrus; species Cenchrus purpureus. Next base: position 67,767,927 of record CP053466.1, read on the forward strand.
TGATGAGGTTGATGATGGAACGTCAAAGGCTAAGAAGGCAAGGACAGGAAGGAAAAAACTGGTGTTACATTGTCTCCCAAGTGCAAGCCAGCAAGAGGCAAAAGGGCACCTTGTTGGCAGCATTTTACTACTGTAAAAGTCGAGTCCAAGACAGAAAGAGGTGTCATGGAGACCAAGGCAAAGTGCAAGTTCTGCCTTAGGACTTATTTGTACCGTCAAGGTGGTGCCACTACAACTCTGAACCGACATCTACTTAGTTGCTCCCAATATCATAACAAGATGGCAAAGGCTAAAGCTCAAGGTACAATAAACTTTGGTCCAGATGATGGCACTCCTCTTGTTGTTAATCCTACTGTATATGATCATGATCACACTAGAGAATTGATTGCCAAGATGATAATTGCTCATGAGTATTCATTTAGGATGGTAGAGCATAAATGGTTTAATATCTTGATGAAATAGATGAATGATAATTATGAATGGATTGGTAGGAAGACTATAAGAAATAAATGCATCAAAATTTATGAATTTGAGAAAAACCAACTCAAGGAAAGTTTGAAAGGGGTAGAATCAATAAGTTTAACAACTGATTTATGGACATCTAATCAAAACCTTCAGTACATGTGTTCGGTGGCACATTATATAGATGAGAATTGGGTTTTGCAATGCCGTGTCTTGAACTTTATCGAGGTGGATCCTCCCCATACTGGTATTGTCATAGCTCAGCCTGTTTTTGAGTGTATGGTAGAATGGAAAATAGAAGACAAGGTCACGACAATAACTCTTGATAATGCTACAAACAATGATACTGCTGTTACAAATTTGAAGGCAAAGCTTCTTGCTAGAAAGAATTCGATATTTGATCCTGGTTACTTTCATATTCGGTGTGCTGCTCACATAGTCAATTTGGTTGTTAATGATGGTCTCCAACCAATAGATAATTTGATATCTTGCTTGAGGAACACAGTAAAATACTTTAAGAGATCTCCATCTCGCATGTATAAGTTTGTGGAAGTATGCAACAATTATTCTATCAAAGTGGGAAAGGGATTATCTCTGGATGTTAAAACAAGATGGAGTTCAACTTACAAAATGCTAGCTACGTGCATTACCTATAAGGATGCATTTGGTTATTACAAAGAAGTGGACAACAACTATGCTTGGAAACCTACAGATTCAGAGTGGGTAATGTTTGAAAAAATTAGGCCTATACTGGGAACAATGGCAGAGGCCACTACTGCATTTTCTGGGTCAATATATCCAACTGCCAATTGTTTCTATCCTTACATAGCAAAAGTTAAGAGAACATTGATAGGGGCACAACAATCTGGAGATACATATTTGAGGAGTATGGCTGCTGCTATGTTGGACAAGTTTGACAAATATTGGGAGGACAAGAATAATGTAATGGTTATCGCTACAATTCTTGACCCGAGGTTTAAGATGAGGTACATTAAATGGTGTTTTGAAAGGATGTTTGATACATCTAGGGCTGAAGTTGAAACTAATGACATCAACCAAGAGTTGGAAAGGCTGTACAACAAGTATGAGATGTTACATCGACAAAAGATAGGTGACAATGGTATGAATAGGCAATCAACCTCAGCTGAACTTGATACAACCAACTCAATGGCTTCTATTGCAAGTGATTTTCATGTGTTTTTGCAATCAAGTGTTACTAAAAGTTCAAAGTCTGAGCTGCTGATTTATCTTGATGAAGCAAACGAGGACATAAATAACAAGCATTTCAACTTACTTAGATATTGGAATGTGAACTGTCATAGATTTCCAGTTTTGTCTACCTTGGCAAAGAGGTTCTTGGCTATTCCAGTGAGTAGTGTATCATCTGAGTGCACCTTCAGTAATGCAGGCCGAGTTCTTGATGACTATAGAAGCTCATTAAAACCAGCCACAGTTCAAGCATTAGTGTGTGCATCTAGCTGGATAAGGGGCACTTATGAGGACAAAAATAAACCTCCTGTGGTACGGATTCATCATTCATATATATACACACACACATTTGTACATTACTGTATTCAACTTTCGTTATCTTTTTGACATGCTAATTTTTTTTCTATTTTCAGGTTGGAGATGGTGAAGATGATGTCGAGTTTATTGAATTCCCAAATTGCATTGTGGCAAGCAATTAGTGTCTATGGATGTCAGGATGTGGTTGGGGACTTGGGGTACACCGACATGGCGACATGTGTCATTCTGCTATGTTAACTTATGTATCATTCTGCTATGTTTATGCGCCCTTCCTATCTAGTTCATGAATATGGATGTTTGGATGAACATGTGATGGAGACATGGATGATGGACCTAATTCGTACTCTATTTCATTGTTGGCTTGCTATTTAATATGTTTGATGGATAAATATGTGATATACATGTGTTTGATGGATAAATATGTGATGTAGTTGCTGTAGATTTCATCCTGTTACATGTTTAGGTGCTTGGCTCGCGAGCCAAACGAGCTGGCTCGAGCTTTTTCCCGAGCCGAGCCGAGCTGGCTTTTGAGCTCGTTAGGGATAACGAGCCGAGCCGAGCCGAGCCGAGCCAGCTCGTTAACGTAACGAGCTACACCGAGCCGGCTACCGAGCCGAGCCGGCTCGATATCCAGGCCTAGTCTAACATCTATTATTGTAACAATCTAACAGAGTCAGGAAATGCTCCCAAATTCCCCCCCTGCAAGCTTTTATTATTTTCACATAATAAGACCTTTACTACTCACGAAAATTTTTGGCTGCTCACTGTCCTGCAAGGCTCTCAAAAAAACTACAGAACCAGCTCTGCTAGTCGGACTTGGTCCACCTTCACTGTCACCTGGTGCTAATTGACAAGTACCAACACATGCAAGCAGGAAACCATCTTTAAAGTGGCTAACCAGCCTAAAAATACATGTCATACGGATTCCGTTCCTCCCAAACCACATCCACCATAGCTGACGTAAAAACAAACCCGGAATGTTTCACATTCATACAAAACCATCCACGAGCAAAATAGATGCGAAAACAAAGAGCAGATTATTCTAAAACAGTAGGCATACGGAATCCGTTCCATCCCCAACCACAACCACCACTGAAATAAAGCAACGCCGGGGGGTTTCACATGCATCCGGACTCATCAAACGTGTGGGACATCCCGTGCAAATTAGATGGAGAAACAAACCCGATTCATACACACCTGCTGCGCGCCGCGTCAGGTACTGTGCAATGCCTGCTTGAATCACCGCTCCCGCTGCTCCGCGGAGATCCACAGCCTGACCACCATGCCCCGCCAAACTCTTCTGCTTCCGGCATCACGCATCCGCTGGCACCCGATTCAGCTCTTCCGCCCATGGCCCAACAACACGGACCCCGTAAAAAACTCCCCCTCCCCCCGCCCCCTAGATATTGCGGCGACTCAGCTTCAGATGGTGGCAATGGCGGCCCCGCTAGAGGATGAACCCAGCAATGGTGATGGTTGGTGGAGGACAATGGCGACGAGAGGTCGCCGGCGGGGTGGTGGTGTTGTTCTTGGGGTGCGAATGGACGGGCTACTGCGCCCTGGGCGGCCGCTTCCAAGACCTAAATGGTTCGACGTAACCCCACACCCGTGTTTTTTGATTTTCGAATATCATGTCCCCATTCTGAGCCAGGGACTTTGAACCTGTCCAGCGCATGACCCCCTTCGTTCCTGGTCCGGTACACCACCTTCCTACTCTGAAGACCTGACCCCAACTCGCCCCTCCCCACATACGTATTCGCTTTTTGGTCACTGTATTCGCGCTGACACGTTCTGCCGCACCTGCGTCCAGGCCCGCATCTCGGGGTGCCAGCTGCGCGGTCCCTACGGTCCAGATGGCATCCTCCATGACTACCCTCCACTATAAATCTTAGTCCAGGAAACTTCACAAAATGCAGAGAACTACAAAAATGTGTGTGTGCTGTCTTCTCCGTGTGACCGACCATGTGCTCATGTGGAAAACATCTGTACATGGAATTATTCTCCTTATCATTGGGGTTTCCCGTTGTCTTGTTAATCTACTTTCTCCATCTTTCTTCAGTAGCAGTGATAAGTGATAAATTTAGCTGCATTCCCTGATTAGTAATGCAATCAGTTATTCCTAAATTTTGTAATATTGAGTACTAGTTCGAAAGTTTACAGAGGTTTTGGGTTGAGAAGCAGGGTTTGTCGTGCCGTGTTTCGTAGGGAGTTGAAAATTTTTTTCAATGAGGGAATCTTGCATGCATATGCATGAAATACTAAATGAAATTTATTTGTAAAACTTTTTTACAGATGAATGCAACTTTGCGTGACGAATCTAATGAGCCTAAGTAATTCATGATTTGCTATAGTAATGCTACAATAATCATCCTTTAATTGTATGGTCAAAAGCCTCATTAGATCAATCTTAGTGGAGTTTCATGGAGAGTTTCATTACATTAAATTTGCTGACGTAGCGAAGAAAGAAAATGTGAGAGTTTCATAGGATGTGAGGAGAGTTTCATCACCATGAAACTTCACTGGCACAGTTACCTAGTTTTCAGTCTATGTAATTGTGTTCATGATTCCACTGGCACAGTTACCTAGTTTTCAGTCTATGTAATTGTGTCCATGAAACTTGCACTGAGACTGACCTTAGATTCTTCTCGTGAATTAGCTGAGAGGTTGTGAAGGTAGTTTTCTAAACTGCCTATTTAATATCCCTAATTAGCAGTCAAAGGGGTTGAAAATTTTTTTCACCCTCCCATATAAACACCCCAGCAGTAGCACTAACAAAGTGATAAATTTACCTTTGCATTACCTGATTAGCAATGCAAGCATGCAGTGACTCCTCCAATTTTATTTTGCAGTATTTAGTAGTTCGAAAGTTTACAGAGTTTTTAAGTTGAGGAGAAGGGTTTATCTGTTTTAGTTTACAGTGAACAAAAAGTTTTATCTATTTTTAGTTTACAGTGATAAAGTGTCGCATGAATTTTCCAGCACACGACTAGGTTTTACTGACGTAACTGTAAGATAGGGATGGTGACATGTGTGATTATGTGAAATAGTAAGATAGGGAAGGGGACACTTAGCTACGTGATAGTCTCATAGTAGCAACTAGCAACTAGCAACTAGCATCAGTCTGTGGCCTAGATTTTCTACTAAAAAGATAAATACCAATCCATCCGCTGCCTTATTTTTCTTTGCCAAGAAAAGGGAAGAAGAGGAAGAAAGAGCATGTGTTGGTAAGCTGCATCAGGACACATGGCTGTTTCACACGATTCTCAAAGTGCTACAGAGGCTGCACCGCGTGAAACGCAAAACCAGGTCGTTCCACGCGATGCAGGTTGGCACGGGCGCTATCGAGTTGGTTCGGTGACCTCCGGTCTTCGGTCTTCCTTACGCACCACCACCGTGTTCTTCTGCTCCTCTTCGTTTCCGACGGCGGCAATGAAAAACGAATGGGGGAGGCGGCAGTTGCCCACCAGTGCGGCGTGCTTGGCGTGGAGATTGGCCGACACTGATGGGGAGGCGGCATCTAGTCGCGTCCGCAGGAGACGGAGCTCGAGGCGGGAGGAAAGCAGAGGAGACCTCAAGATGGAAGAGGAAGCGAGGAAACGCCAAGGCGTCCCGCCGCCGTCGTGACGCCGTCCCCCGTCGGTGCCACACTGTCCCCGCCACCGCGCCCCAATCGTAACTGCCGAGACCTGCTGCCCCAACAACCGGGCCTAGCTACCTGATCCTGAAAAAGTTGCGGCGGCGGAACTCAGAGGCCGAATCCTACTAGATTTCGATTGGTTTGGTCCTGGTCAAATCTTGCTTCCACCTCAGCCTCATTGCGGCGCGAGCGGCTGGCAGGGGCCCCTACAGCAACGACATTCGATGCAAATCTTAGCACCGTCTTTCGTCGCATCCCTCAGGGAAAGGTCCAATCATCCCAAAAGACGAGTCCGTTAGGGGAATTGTGCTTTCCCGGTGACTCCTCCCAAGGCGAGGTGGGATAATGAAACGCGTCAGCCACGACTACAATTAGACCACATAGTCCATTTATATTACGTCTTTGCCAACCGATAATAATAGAGAAAGATATCCTTATCAATCTCAGCATACCACGAGCCTGGTTGAGCCGGCCAGAACTTGACTCATGGGCCTGGCCGAGCAGAATCAGGCTACCAATCATACCCGGCGGTACCAACTTTTCTGCAGTAGTGGAGAGGCACTCACAGTCACTGTCGTGTGGGGCCTATAGTCAATCAGCTGAGTGCCTCCGCAGTACTGTAGAGGAGACTCGACACCTCTCCTCGCCGCAAAGGCAATTGTCACGGGCCTCAGCGACTGAGCTCCCATCTATCACGGCCGCCTAGCAAGAAGCTTAGATAGATTTGGGCCCATTCCTATTTCTTGGTCCGGGCTTTTTTAGTCCGGAAACCTCTCGTGTAATTAATTGTTCAAGTCTGGATCTTGGATCGGGCTCGATTTGTACATAGATTATGCACTGGCCCATATGCTTTTGTGTCGCTAGAGCATTTCGTTTAAGTTTTGTTTGTTTACGGCTCTGGAACATTTATTTGTTTCCTCTCCGTTGAACGTTCATTTTCTTTCCACAGCTGGAAAACATTCTTATCTTCTATTTCAACTTCTTCACGTATCGTTTCGGTAGAAAAGTGTTCCAATAGTACAAAGAGAATGTCTATGAAAAGGAAAGGACTGTCCTAGTAGCAGGGAAGAAAATTTATTATTACGGCGCACGATCAGCGTCCAATGGACAAAGTCAAGGTCGACTCATCTTTTTTTTTCTACATTTATTTTCCCCCCTAATTTGATGATGATAGGAAGCAATCCAGGTCTTTTATGGCCCATGCAAGTTGATGGCCGTCACATGAACGCCATCATGAATGATGATTGATGAATGGAACCGTTTACTTTTTTTTTAAGGTCAACGGAGGGGGAGAGAATCCCCACCTGCAAATTCATTTTTCCATTTTTGGCTCCAACCGGACCGGGAGTGATTTACAACACAACACAACACACTTGCGTAGCATATTGTCAACTCTTGCTGGTGCATGCACTGCACTCGACTGGCCCTCCTTCGATTTGTTTTTTGGGAATCGTAGTACGTGTAATTTAATCTGGTTTCGTCTCGTGAGTCGTGACCAGCAACAACTGGGATCGGTCGACCATCTCCATCTAGGCGAGTCGTCGTTCTTCTCCGTAACCGTAAGGCGGCAGCCTGGAAACCTGCGTGCAGACCTCTCCATCTCCTTCCAGGTTAGTGACCCGATCGATTTTGCCGGTATGTGCTCACTCTCTTCCATTCAGGCAAGTACGTACTGCATGCCTTGCGCTAGGAATCCATTCTGAGTTGCTGACTGCTACTGAAGTGTTGAATTGGATCAGTGTTTCCCTGACGATTTCCATGCATCCTTAGCGTATATTTTCAAGATCCTTGGTAGCAGGAGCATGCAGAGCACGAGATCCATGGTTTTGATAGAGAAAAACGAAGGAAGCACAAGCTCTGTAACCATCTTTCTTTATTTCTTAACACTCGTGATTACAAATAGATCATGTGAGGCTAGTATACACGATCTCTCTTCAACAAATTTGCCAATATAGCTTCTAGAATCCATCACCAATAATTTTTCTCATGACAGAAAAATTGGCGACGGTGGGTTTGTAGATGTTTACAAGGTAGGGAGATCAACCCAAAAAATTAGCCTGATAGGTGATAGTTTTCCGACCTATATGTTGTGCTCTCCAACCATCATTTTTTATGTGCGATTAAACCTAACAATCTAATCCATCATATATTGGGTTCAACTCTTCCGTCCAATACAACCTAGGAGTATGTGATCTTCCAAAGACATTATACCAGGCTTCAAGTCCAACTATTCAGTCACAACAACTCCGTGTGATCATCCGAAGATGTTCACAACATCTCGAAATTTGCAGGTTTTCCGACCTTTTTGGCCCTGAAATCACTTGTTAGAGTATGTAGCGGATTTCGGCCTGATCTATCTGTCACAGGTAGATCCCAGTAAACTGCTCCACACCTCAACTTTGTCCCTGCAACCTACTATCAGACTCTGTCACTCCTAAGCACCCAATGAACGACAATAGAACTCCAATTAGTTGCCTTGCACATCACAACTGAACACCGTCGACAGCATCAGCTCGTCACTGACGAGTCCGCAACACCGGCATAAGGTCCGACGACCCCGCAACAACATCATAAGATTTGGTGTGCCAATCGCTACCTCTACCTGTTGAAATTTTACATCAGCTTCCCCCAAAGTCCTATCGTGCACTATAACTCTGTTATGCGTACAACCCCTACCACATCGAGGCATGACACCTTATCGCAATATATAAATTGATCCGACCGACTTGCCTTGTCGACCAAACTCCCAAACGACTGCAGCGCGCATGTAGGTTTCTAGCTCCCCTGTTCAGCTCGGTCAATGCACATGCCCTGGAAGGTGGGTGCTACCCTGCCCCTACACAAATCCAAACTCTTGTTCGGGCAAACCTTTGGATCTCCTCTTCCAATATAAGTTTATTTCTCAATTTTTGAGGTGTTTTACGGTGCACAATACTACCCAGCGGTAGTATGGTAGTATAACCGATTTTTTCTATGGTAAAATGGTAATTTGCTCGAAATATATTATTTGAAAATTTCTCCTGTTGCTCATTCTCCCTTGACACACCCCGTGCGACTTCGTATATTTGATTTCATATATTACAACAATACTATTTTCATAGTTCCAACAATGCCTCTATACTACCCATACTACCTATGAGGCTATGACTACTACTCATATATTCATACTACAACTAAAAAAATGGTAGTATTAGAATTAATCTCAACCGTCGGATTCTTCAAAATAGATCATTACATACGAGTCTTTTTCAATCGGTAGTACAGGGTAGTATTGTGCACCGTAAAGACCTCAGCATACCACGATCAATACTCATGGTCGGATTCGATGGGGAGAAACGACGAAAGAAACAACAAAAGAAAGATTGCTTAACATTCGCCAACCAGTGATTAGTTATCGTTCTTGTTTGACTTGAAGGGCACGTACAGTTGTGTGTGATTACAAATGGATCACGATCTCTTGGAGCGCATGCTACTTGGTAAAAGTGCAGAGCTGGCATACTTGCCTATATCGTTTCTACAATCCATCACAAATAATTTCTCTGAGGATCGGAAAATTGGCAGCGGTGGGTTTGCGAATGTTAACAAGGTATTGTTACTCTCTAACTGCCCTTAGTCTTGACAAATGACAACAATTGATCTAATAGAACCCATACATGTTCATACTACTGACAAGGTAATAATATTAATTATTGTGACTGCAGGGCGTACTTCGAAATGGTACAGTAGTCGCAGTGAAAAAGCTCACGCTGTTCGGAATGCTGGTTGATTCGGATGAGAAGAAATTTCCACAAGAGATTAGTAGTCTGATGAAGCTCAAGCATGAAAATATAGTACGGATCCTGGGTTACTGTGCTGACACACAATCGAAACTGTGGCCGAGCCCGATCGATAACAAGAAGTATGTAATGGTTGATGAACCACAAAGATTCCTCTGCTTTGAGTTTGTGCCAGAAGGGAGTCTTGATAAGCATATCAGTGGTATGTTTTCGTTCATGTTATTAATAAATGGAAATAGAAAGAGCCATCCATAAGCCGCATGCCTTTTTATGAGCGTCTAGAATGTAACTATTGACCAAACTATACATTAAACAAGCTGTTCCATTCCTATTTTCCTTTGTACCCATGGTTAAAGTATTTCCCCCTTGCCCACATAAAACATAAGAACAAATAAATATGCTGTCCACTTTGCAGAAGCATCCCGAGGACTTGACTGGAGAACACGCTATCACATAATTAAGGGAATCTGTACGGGTTTACATTATCTTCACCAAAACAAGATTGTTCATTTAGATCTCAAACCTGCAAATGTACTCCTACATCATTACAAGGTGCCTAAAATTGCTGATTTTGGTCTGGCACAGTGCTTTGATGAAGAACAAACCTGGGTTAAGGCTTCAAAGAATATTGGAACCCTGTAAGATAGCTAACCACCTTGAAAGTATTTTTTCCTTAGGTAACATTTTGTTATATTCATTTTGCTCTTAATGTCTCTGACCTAAAAAAATCAACGCAGGGGTTATATGGCGCCAGAATATATTGATCGCGGAGAAATCACACTGAGTTCAGACATATTTAGTCTTGGAATTATAATTACTGAGATATTGACAGGAAAGAAGGACAATCTTCTGGTTGAGAATGTATGAACAGTTTATTTAGAATAAATTCTCAGCATTTAAATCGGCTGTTTGCCCAAGCATTATGTTTGCGGGTATCGCAAAGTCTATATAGTACACTATTTAGGCCTTAACCCTCTAGATGCAAGCCACACACAACATACTACTCTTTCCGTCTCAAATTACATGTCGTTTTGCCTTTTATAGATACATTCATTTTATTATGTATCTAGACATAAATATATATCTAGGTGCATAGCAAAATGTATGTATCTAGAAAATTCAAAACGACAAGTAATTTGGAACGAAGGGAGTAGTTCACTAGACAATTCTAATGTCGGCGATTATAATTATAGCTGTATTTTTTTATATAAAGTTAATATACAGCTACAGTCAGTAAATAAGGCACATATTTGTCATTTTTTCATTTCTTCATTAATGAGATAGTATTTATAATTTTTGTCTTTTTTCTCTCATCTATCTGAATGGATGAGTTTCACAATGTCTTGAATAAAATAGCTCACGGTTGCCGTTTCTAGGTGCTTGAAAGTTGGAGTACTAGGTTCCATACGTCGCAGGGAGCTACATGGTTCCAACATGTAAGAGTATGCGCTGAGATAGGCCTGGAGTGCAGGAGCTTTGAACGCGAGAAAAGACCGACCACACAGCATATAATTGAGAGTCTTGAAAAATTGGAGTGCAAATATGGTTCTATAGAAACGGACATCTCTGCAGCACATGTAAGTTTACAGCTTATGGCATATATATAGCATGCTGCATATGCTCCAATCTATGTAAGTTTACAGCTTATGGCATGTATATAGCATGCTGCATATAGCTTATGTCTTGCATTAACTAGACTTAAAAATTCTTCTCATAAAGTTATCGCAATCTATGCAATTATTTTTTTTGTCTACATTTAATGCTCCATACATGTGTCCAAACATCCAATGTGATGGGTGAAAAATTTTGGGGGAGGAAGACAGTGCGTTAGAAACGGGCTTTCTATGTTTGTCCTTCCATGTGCAACTCGCTACTTTGTTCACTCGTACATAGTACAAAATCCAAGTTGTTTCTTTTAACTGAAACATGATTATTGCAACACTTAATTCGAGGATGGTATTTTAACCTATTATTCATTAATTTAGTAATCATGACACATACTCCCTTTGACATGAAATGCAACTATGCAAGACATTTTAGTTTGTCCTAATCAAACTATTCTAAGTTTAACCAAATTAATAGAAATATTTAGGATTCCAAATGAGCATAATTAGATTCCTTATGAAATATATTTCCATAATTTTCATATTTCATGTGTTATATTTCAATATCCTTCTCTATAAATGTGAACAAACTTAGACTAGTTTTGCACTTATAGTACAAACCAATGCAAGGTGCCTTGTTCTTCAGGATGGAGGGAGTAATCCTAAACTAATACTCCTAAGAATTATTACTTTAGTAATACTCTTCTCCAATCTTGTAGACAGCATCCCATTGTTTCCATAAAATGCAATGTGATAACATCCCATTGTTCACGTTGCAGGACGAGTTGCTTGAGGTCCATCTGGGGGACCAGCGCATCACTTCAAAGGTGAAGAAGTCTTTCAATGTTGTTCCCTCCAACATGCAGGTAGCCAATTTGTTCATTCGTGCATAGTAGAAAATCCAATTATTTTTCTCCCTTTAAGTCAGTGACTTTGTTATTTTTGTTAATCTAGCAACCATGACACAGAGACCTAAACCAATACTTGTAAGATTTACTTTAGTAATATTTTTCTCTAGTCTCTAAGACAAAATCCCAGCGTTTCCATAGAATATATGCAAACATTGCAGATGTGCTCTGACTTGGACTAGTCCTTTGGGGTCGATCTGGGAGACGGTCGTCGTATCTCAGCACGTCCCTGTATATTTTTTCTGTTCGATCTTCTGATTTCTCCCTGATTAAAATCCACACAGGTGAGGGTTGCCAAGATTGGGCTTTGGGGTGGACTCGGAGGGCCTGATTACCTAGACATTGAGGTGGTACCCGACCGTCTGGAAAGCTTGACAATAGGTAGTGGATCAGGCATATGTTCATTTGGGTTTTCGTACACTGACCATAGAGGGCAACAACGCACGGTAGGTCCATGCGGTGGTAAGGGTGAGAAAGAAAAGAGCGGGCTCTGTCAGATGGTGAGTATAAATCTTAACCAAATGAATTCTCAAGGCAAATAAGCATATTGTATATTTTGTATTTCATTTTTTAACCCACGTGTTCCCCAATCATTGTAATGTTTGTGACACATGATGGTTCTAGTAGTCCTCATACTAATTTTTCTCTCATGTATATATGTAGATTCACCTTAGCCCCTCAGAGCATCTAGTGGACGTTTGTGGAACCATTGGTCCATTTTCCGTTGAAAATTCTGTTATTATAACATCGCTTACGTTCACCACTAATACACGTACCTACGGACCTTATGGAGAAGCAAGAGGAACTCCCTTCCAGATTCCGGTGCAGAACAATGGCAGCATTGTTGGTTTCTTTGCGTGTGCAGGATGGTATTTGGATTCATTAGGCGTCTATGTGAAACCTAAGCAGTATGGGGGGATTGAAGAAGAGGAGGTACTTTATAAATGCAGTAATTCATATTTCCCTACTTTCTTCCTTTTTTAATTATGATCTGTGTATACATATATTGCACTCGTTAGACTGTCCTTGCCAAGATCGGGTCGTGGGGTGGGAATGGAGGGATTCCCTGGGATATCAAGGTGGAACCAAAGCACCTGAAGAGTGTGATAATTCACAGTGGCATTGTTGTCGAGTTGGTCGAATTTTCATATATCGGTGAAAACGCGGAGATGTATACTGCAGGTCCATGGGGTCATCCTGGTGGGAGCATTTGCACGGTAAGCGAATGCCTCCTTATTAGAATGATGGAAAGCAAGTTTAGCTTTACAATTATTTACAACATCGAACAAAGGATGCTTTTTGTTGAAAAAAATAAGAGAAAGAATGATTTATGTGCAGGGCCGGATGTATTAAAATATGTTCACTCATACAACACTGCTTCTGTCCATTACAGCTTCGTTGTCCTTTCTTGCAGATTGAGCTTGGCCATTCGGAGTTCCTAACGGCTCTTTATGGAACAACCGGTCCATTTTTGGACGCACCATCTGGTGTTGACGTGTTGTGACATCCCTCACTTTTGTATCCAATGCACACATCTATGGACCTTTCGGAAGGGGCGGAGGGGTACCTTTCGAGATCCCAATGCAGGGCAATGGAAGCATACTTGGCTTTTTTGGGCGAGCTAGCAAGGTTATTGATGCCATCGGTGTCTATGCCAATCCTAAGGAAGAAATGAAAAGAAAGGTACTACATAAATACTCCATATGTTCTAAAATACTATTAATTTTATCTTTCTACATACGTAAAATTTTTATATGTATATAGATGTAGTATAGGTGCATATCAAAATTCATATATCTAGAGAAGTCAAAGGGAATAGTAATTTTGGACAGGACACTAGCTAGGTGCTAATGTGTTATATGATTCTCTTCCTTTTTTCTACTAGTTGTTTTCCATCATATATATTACTCCTATAAATCCTTTCTACTTTCTTGGTTTACACTTACAAGACTGGGCTTACCAAGACTGGGCCATGGGGTGGAACCGGAGGGATGGCATATTACGTCGATGACGAATTGGAACCAAAACCCCACCGTCTAGAGAGCATGGCAATTCGCTATGACCACGTCATCCATTCACTTGAGTTTTCGTACAGGGACCATTCCGGAACGCAGCACTTTGTTGGTCCGTGGGGTCGTCCTGGTGCGGAATGCCTTTCGGTGAGTCAACATACCTCAAAATTAGCTTAAAGTCTTCAATCTGAAAATAACAATGTAAGCATGATGATGTTTTGCAGTTTAGGCTCAACTCTTCAGAGTATGTACAGAGCGTTTCCGGGACATTTGGTCAATTGGGCACATCACCTAATGTTATCACGTCCCTTAGATTTGGCACAAATGAAGGCCGTGTTTTTGGACCCATTGGACATTACGTAGGAATTCCATTCAACATTCGGACAGAGAGGGATGACCGCATTGTTGGCTTCTTTGGGCGTGCAGGGTCGTATCTTGAGGCCATTGGAGCCTACGTTCACATGGATTGATCATCATATATGGTTATTCTGTTTATGCTGCTTTAAACTTATTTCGTTGAATTTGTTAGGCATAGCAATGCAAGTTTGTACCCAATATGTATTTTTGGGTCACTATCTCGGTTCATTTGTTTTTTCCTTTTCTTCCTTTATTATTTATGTACTGTTCATTTGATGTATTTTGGTTCGACCTTATAATAACCCAAAGAAAATTAAATGTCCATCCTTTTTTTAGATAAAGGAATAAAACCTGGTCTCAACAGTCAATGCCGACTGTCCACAACCAAAGACATCTCGTAGGATGGACAGTACACAGACTCCGTACGCCCAGAACAAAGTATATCCTCGACGTACAAAAAGAAGTAAATAAGAAAAACACCATGCCATCGAATATCAAGATACACACTAATACTTAATTCTCTTCAGAACATTCCAACCCTTTCTGTTGAAGAACTCCAATGCTATTGTCTCCAACCAACGACACCCCTCCTTCAAAATGCGCCCATCGTCCTCTCTAGACAAGATGGACCAAGACCGGATCCAGAAAGTTCCCCTAAATATCACCTGCAAAATAGATTTCGACTTTGATTTGTGGAACACAACATCATTCCTACTAAGCCATAAGGCCCAACAAAAAGCGGCAACACCGACGAGCACAAGGTTCCTTTGCTTATGTGAAAAACTTCTAAGCCAAGGACCAAAAAGGTGAGAAGTATGTGCAGGTTTTGTAATGCTAAAAGTAATACTAATTGCACTCCACATAAGTCTAGCCATAAGAAAATAAAAAAAAAGATGTTGAACAGTCTCATTCTCACTACAAAAGCAACAACAAAGTGCACCCCTTCCATTGTCTTTTCGCTAGATTATCCTTAGTCAAGATTACACTTTTTCTAAGGTACCAAAGGAAAAATTTTATCTTTAGGGGAATTTTAGCCTTCCAAGTATGACATATAAACGGTGTTCCTGTTCTCATTAGCACATGATTATACATTGTTTTTACCGAAAAACTATTGCTGCAGGTCCAAACAAAGGAGTCCTTATGGTCATTAAGACGCACTGTAAGAACACTTCCCACCAATTGCAACCACTTGTCCCAATTATCCCCCACAAGCGCTCTTCTGAACGAGACGTTCAATGGAATAGTACTTAGTACTTGAGCCACCGATGCATTCTTTTTCCTTACTATGTTATAGAGGGATGGGTATTTCTTCATCAAAGATTCATTTCCAATCCAAAGATCCTCCTAGAATCTAGTTCTGGTTCCATCCTGGACCTTAAACCTGCCTCTTTCCAATACCAAATTTTTAACTTCCATTAAACCAGACCAAAAATGTGAATCCCCTTTCTTCTTCTCCACTTGAAAAAGAGTCTTGTCTTTAAAATATTTTTTCTTTAGTATTTCCTGCCATAAACCCTCATTTGCTAGTTTAAAAATCCATTTGCTCAACACACATTTATTCTGAATATATTTAAGTCAACAATACCCAATCCCCAAGACTTTTAGGTTTGTGGAGAATATTCCATTTGGCAAGTCTATACTTCTTTTTGTGCTCATCGCATTGCTAGAAAAATCTAGATCTATAGTAGTCTAATTTCTCCAAAACACCTCTAGGTATTCGGAAGAAAGACATCATGAACATTCGTAAATTTAAGAGCACTGAGTTTATTAGAACAAGTCGCCCCCTGATGATAGCAACTTACCCTTCCAACTACTGAGCTTTCTTTGAAACCTTTCCTCAACCCCCTCCAATCCTTATTTGAGAGCTTGCGATAACTCATCGGAATTCCCAAATGTCCATCCCTACTTTCATGTTTAGTATGAACGAGTTTATGTATGAATAGTGAGAACTGCCTGCTAATGATCATCTCTAATTCTGAATTCTCTGCAATTTACAAGGATTAAATTGTTGAATTTAGTTTTCAAATATCTTGGACATATGTGTTTCATCTCTGTCTAATAAGTTCAGAATAACAACTTTTCTTGCATTCTTGCTGCTTTGGCTGAAGAGAGAATTCCTTCAATGCTATTGAAAATTATACTACTCCCCTCAAGGCTATTATAAGTTTTTGCACTTACTTCACTATCACTATATCAACTTTTCATTCACTTCCGTGCCATTTCCGTCGATGAACCCTTAAGGCTCTATTTAGTTGTCAAAGTTTCACCAAAAGTTCTCACCTAGAGAACAGTGTCAGTTCTTCTCTCTGTACACGCGGCTCAATACAAAAATTTTCATCACTTTTCACTAAAATTTCACGAACTAAATAGGGCGTCTAATAAGTTTCACCAAAATTGGTCGCGTCTGGTGGAGGTGGGGAGCTGGACGGCTGCCCAGCATAGTTCATCACTGTGTCGTGGGGGCGACAGGGCCAGATTCCAGAGGGTCAGGCGCCCACATACTCTGCCGCGTCGAGGTCTAGCGTGACTTGCATTCCTCTGCTCCGGCGAGGTAGGCCAGCTTGCATTCCTCTGTTTCTTTGAGTTCAGCTGCTCCAGGAGCTCCCTCCACCCGGAGCCCATCGATGCCCAGTTGCCCACCAAATTGTGTCATCGACGGTGCCCGGATCAAATACCTGCGACGACGACGACTCGCCCATCCAAGGAGAAGAGGGTTGTTGCTGGTCCGGCCACCTGTATCTCTTCCTCCGCTCGTACGCTTCCGTCGCCAGCTTCCTCAGCCGCTGCCGCTCGCTCGCAAACTGCACACGGGGGAGAAGCGCCTTGGGCAATCTAACGATTTTGCGGAACGAGGACGGCTGCTGCTTCCAGATATCGTGATACCTCAGGGTGTCCAACAAGTCCTCTATGCCGAAAGCCAGCTCGCGCAAGTTTTCGATCAAGAAACCCGACACGGCACCCCCGTGGTCGTCGCAGTGCTAGGAGAGCTCGTCGTCGTCGATGGAACCGACGATCATGCGAAGCTCCTTGACGAGGAATTCGATGTCGCTCTTGACGCCCCTGTGCAGCTTGTACTTCTCATCAGCGAGCGAGAGGAGCTTCGGCACGATAGCTCTGATTAACCCGCTCAAAAGGGCGGCTTCCATCATCGTCGGCTTCGGCTGGGGATCAAGATCAAGCATGCGCTGGATCAATTGAGCACCAGCATCCCAGAATCGCAGCCCTAGCAGTCGGGGTTGACTGAGAAGACTTGGAACAGTGCAGTTGAAAGTTCTCTGGTTCTGAGTAGGGTCAGAAAGGACAAAGAGAGAGCAATATGTGGAATACGTTTCTCAATTTGTTTTCTTTAATTTGTGTCCATGATTATTCCTAACGGGACAAAATACATAGTAACGGAGAAATAAGGAACAGAAAGAGTATTGTACTCATAGTTTAAAAACAAAAGCTAAAATATCTGAAGTTTTTTGTGTTAGTCTGAAAATATCGTGTATGATAAGTCACTATTGTGCAATAAATTATTTACGCTCCGTTCTGTCTGTCACATTCGAGACAAGGGCGATGGCCAGTAAAGACGAAGGTGAATTATATCCGCCCGCTAAGTTTTCAATAAAGCTGAGGGTAATATCTTTGGTTAGAGCATCTTCAGCAGTTTAGCAAACTAACTTGACATCTATCTAATTTTGGTAAAATAAAAAATTAGTCTCTAACAATTTGCCAAACTAACTTGACAAACATAGAAACTTGGTAAAACTCACCTCCCCACGTGTAAATACTGATCCGGGTTGACATCGATGTTTCTCCCACGTGCAAGTCAGGTGAGAGGGTGAAAAAAATAAAGAATAAAAGAGTATATGATGCAAGTTTTCAAGAGGTGTAAGTGCATAATCATAATTTTGTTTCTCTCTCAGGGTTCCTGATGTATGTTAGATCTGGATTTGGCTGGTGAATTATGCCAAACTGTTAGAGATGAACTCTCTTTTTACTTAGCATATCTTTTTAGAAGTTGGCAAAACACAAGATTTGCCAGGTAAAATTTGACAAACTGTTGAAGATGCTCTTACGAAGGTGAATTCAACTGACAGGAGGCGACACAGTGTACTTTGTGCCGAGACTCGTTGGCAATATTTACGCTCTGATCGTCTGGGTTATCAGTCACCAGCCAACAGTAAATCAACATCAACCACCAACTAGTCAACGATATTTTCCTCTCATAACAAATCAACATCAGTCACCATCCACCAAACAACCAAATAGACCGTTGGTTGGGAGCTAGCGATGAACATGGTATTTGTGCTAATAGCCAGGATGAAATTTTTTTTCCCTTTTTCTTTCCTCTTGGCTTTTCTACAGTGATCCGATCCACTCCTTCCATTTTTTTTCTCACTTCTTTTATTTCAGCCACCAACCGGTGGTACTTTTTTCTCAGAAAAAATCAACATCAACCATTAGTCAGACAGCGGTATTTTTCTCTCAGAATAAATCAGCATCAGCCACCAACCAGCCGAACAATGCCGCACGATCCATCTCGCATACCTTCTTGCACATGCGCCGTCTCGCTGCGATGCTTACCAAGAGCAACTCTAGTAGGAGCCTACAACTTGAAGCTTACAAAACCCATTTGCAGGTCGATTACATAGAATATAGGTTCAAAATTAACTATCAACTCTTGTGGAAAATCAACTCATACCTCTATTTTCTTGTGGAGCCTGTTTGTCGGTGAGAAACAGTGTAAGGCCTGCTCACGTGCGTGGGTCCCACCCACAATCTCTATCCTCCCTCATCCTTCCACCAACGCACTCCTCGTCCTCGTCCTCCACCAAGTGCGGTGGACGCCTACTCCTGCCGGCGAGCTACCGCCCGGGGAGAGCGGCACCGCGGACGCACCCTCCCCCGGCGAGCTTCCAGCCACACAGGGCGGCGGCAGCGACGGCCCTCCACGTGTATCTGTGCAAAACCATCTCATCTGCTCTGTTATCATGATGTTTGACCATACATGTGCGCATGACTGATGAGTATTTAGGAAGATTTTTTACAACCTTCACTGTGCATAGGGTGTGTTTAGAGCTCATCTCGACGCATAGTAGATTTCAATTTTGCACTAATTTTGCAAAATTGGTGCAAAACTTTGACATCTAAACACACCCATAGTTTTTTTACCAACCTTACCGTGCGTACTGTTCTGGAATATTTTTTAACAAAAGATTAATCTTTGGAATGTTCTTTTTTAGTTAGTGAAAACAAAAGTTGTGTATATGCCCATATAAATTTTGTGCAAAAGAATGTGCAGACTGGTATATTGTACTATACTTTAATTCATTTCATGATTTTTGAAAAAAAAGGTGCATCTTGGTTTTATTGGAAATGTTTGTGTGCGTACAAATATGTGCATGTTTAATGATTTTTCTATCCAAACAAAAAAAGTTTTTTTTTGAGTGGCCAAACAAAACAAAAAAAGTTATGCATCTCATATATGTGCATCACTAAGAAAATTTTTTCCCTGCACATATGTGCATCTCGTTAAAAAAAAGTGCATCCTGATCATTTCAAAAAAAAATGTGTACACCTTGGTACACGTAGCACAAGGCAGACCTCGATTTGCGAAATCTCTCTGACGCTCTTCTCTCTCACCAGGTGTAAAACATTCTTGATTGTAAGCAGCTCCCGCTCGTTCCACGTTGCCGTCTTCGATTGGACAGGCACGGTGGCCAAGACCTCCGCCGGGGCACACCAAGTCCTAATTGAATTTCCGAACAGCCTCGCCGCCAATCCGGGCTCCCCAGGGCGCGACGCTGTCAGCGCACGCGTCTGTGAGGTCTTGTTTAGTTGGTTGAAAAATTTGTAAATTTAACTGCTGGAACTTCTGTAGCACGCTGTAGTATGTTTTGTTTGTTTGTGGTAAATATTATCCTATCATAGCCTAATTAGGCTCAAAAGATTCGTGTCGCAAAGGACATCCAAACTGTGTAATTAGTTATTTTTTACCTATATTTAATACTCCGAACATATGTCTTTTGGCGAATTAAATGTGATGTGATGGAGAGAGAGTGGAAATGTGACGCCCCAGGTTTTTAATTAACCTTAATTGCCGGTCAAAACTTGTTTACTAGGGTCAAAGCATGGTCAACCCGGGTCATCACCGAAAACCTCACCAACACTCACCCATTAGCATCTTAAGCAAGTCTAGCACACTCTCCTTGGTCAAAACCCTAGCTAAGGGGGGACACACCCCTTGATGTCTTTGTGTCAATCTGGAACTTTTGCCGCGTTCTCCAAAATTCACCGAAACACTTCAAAATCCCCCAATATAAAAGTTGTCCAGTTTTTCATGAGACACAACTTTCATGTTGAGTGGCATTTCAAATTTTGACGGAAAAGGTCCAAAATTGCCATCAAACTCAATTCTGTTCACCGAGGCTTAAAATTCTCATTTGGCATTCGAATTTCACCTTCGATTTGAATCTAATTCAAATTCGGTTTCAGCCATGTTGTAGAGGATTAACTCACCTACAACTTTCCTATGTACAAGTTTTAGAGCTTACATGCAAATTTTCGAGAATCGTGCAAGCCAACAGGGGCACTTGGGACGACCGGGATCGGGGCGCTGGCCGCGCCACGCCGCCGCTGCCCACGTCGCCGCCGCCAGCCGCCGCCGTGCGCGGCCGTACCACACGCTCCTGAGTCGCGTGAGCGCGGTGACGCCCCGCCTGCGCGCTGCGCGCTCGCCGGCCTGGCCGGAGCGAGCACGCGGCGGTACGCGCCGCGCGCGCCGCGCCGTCTGCGCCAGCGCCTGCACGCCGAGCCGCCAGACCGCAATCGCCGGGTCGCTGTGCCTCGCTCGCAGCCGCCGGCCATAAAAGCCTCTCTCGCAGCCCGCCTGTGAGCCCGCCGCTCCACCATTGCCGCCGCCGCCAGCGAGCCTCCGCCGCTCCTCGCGGCCGGGCCAAGCCTTCTCTAGACCTCACTAGAGCTTCCACCAGCTTGTTGCCTTGCTTTTCACCCACTCCGGAACCCGAGCCGCAGCGGGCGCCGCCCGCCGCCGCCGCTCGCCGGTGACATCCCCGACCGCGCCACCACCACCAATCGGCTGGGGTGAGGCCAATCACACGCCTCGCTTGTTGCCCGCTGCCCCACCTCGCCGCGAACTCTCCCGCCGCAAGGGCATATGTGTGAAGGCCAGGGGCATGTTTGTAAACTAGGGGCCCGATTGCAATAGAAGTTATCTTAGTTTTCTTGCAAGTTGGTCCAGTACATTAGAAAAAGCCTAGAAATTCACAGGAAACTCAGAAAATTGCAAGCCCAATTTTTTTGGTCTCAGTAAGAGTAGATCTACAACTTCTACAAAGCATGACAATAGTTTTGACTTATATATTTTGAATGAAAATTCAAATTCAGTTTGACACATTTTTGCTATAATTTAAAATCTAGAAAGTATATGGAGCTGAATTTTGGATATGTTGATAGAATTGTCATGATTAGACTCTGGACCAAAAATTGCACAAAGTTGTTGAGCAGATCTTTTATTATTAATTACTTCGTATTTATGATATTTCTACTTTACTGATTTTTGTAGCAAAATATAAATTTACTTTTGTGCTCAACTTGTGGCTATGTTCATGTTATGCCTAGATGCAACTTTCCTGAATTTATCATGAATTTATCTCTGTTAGAAATATTTAATCTTGTTTTATGCTTAGGTATATCTTTAAATGCATAGTTCAAGTTTCAAATATAATTGTGGTGAACCTATGGGTGTTCTGATCTTGTTTAGGGTCAGAGTAGCTGTAGGCTTGTTGTTGGATGCAGGAGCCTTATATTTATTTATTTATGCATTTCCTTTAATTCAATTAGCTAGGAAATGTTATTTTTGCATATATAGGTTTTGTAGCTCTTTTAATGACCAAGCTTGAATCCAGAGGATGCTTAGTAGTAATTAGGCCAGCAAGGACCCCCTGTCCTTGTTGTATGTTTTTTTTGTGCTTTTAAAAAGTAAGATGCACATAAGCTTGTTATTAGAAGTTAATGAAGAAAATAGATCCTTTAACTTTGTGACCTTGTAAATAGTTGCATAGCTTAATTTTAAGATCTCTAAATACCCTTGCTGTTTTAAGAAATGGAATTGAAATTATTTACATAGATGTGCACACAATTGCTATTAAAAGATTGAATAATAAATCTCACATGAAATAACAATCATGAAGGTAAACATTAATTAATTGTTGGTCAAAGATTAAACCCTTGTCCATAATAACCTTAATGAAAAGGAATTAATAATTAATTGTTTATTAAGGTGAATGTGGCCAACAAGAGTTGGATGAAATAATTAATCTATCACTCCACCTGAACCCTGCATTGCATTCCGTGTAGAGCTTCCTGACGGTAACCACGCTGCGTCGGCCGGCCGGAAGGAGGAGCCGACGCGAGCTGCGAGACGTGGAAGTGATCGACGACACCGAGGACCCTCGCTAACCTCGCCGACGAAGGCAAGCCCCAGACATTAACCAAGTGTTTTGAAATCTTATGCAACTATCTATGGATGATTGTGCATTTACGTTCAGGAATTGATATGAAACCCTAGATGCATGATCCCTAGGTACCTATGTCTTTACTAGAATAATAGGTTGATAGCTGCTATGCTATAGGACCGTTACAAGTCGAGTGATGCTTGTCACCGAGAATAGGTTCTTATGTTGGAATCATAAGATCTCCTTAAATGGATTGCTCATGTGGTAAGAGCATGGGATGTGGGCTCCGGTCCAATGGCTTTCGTGGGTTAAGTGTTTGAACGTACTAAACACTTGTCGGAAATGGGTACGGTAAGCCTAGTACCTAAATGAGGCGGTGCGGGAACTTTGCGCTACTAATCTTAGGGTTGCGGCCCTGGCTCGCCACCGAGTACATGTGTGAGGTGGTGACCTTGGTGGCGAGCCCAGAAGCCTTGTACTTAAGATCTGTGATCGATCCCAATCCGAGGAATGGGGAACCGCACCGGTGGTTGTCCTCTGGGGCACCCTACCGTGTGTTTAGGTCCACCTTGCAAGGTTTAAATCAATCGATTGTCGCCTCTCACCGTTATCTCGAGACTACTTACTCCACGGCCATGAGATCCCTAATGATGGAAGTTGATGAATATTATGCTTGATTAATTGTTTGCACAACTTATGCTTGCACTAGCTTGCTAATTTAGAAAGGAATAATCAACTAGAACTTGTGCTAAAATATTGAAAGTAAGGACATACTCTTTGTTGCTTTTCAGCAAAAGAAACCCCATTGGCCAAAAAGCCTTTCATGTCTAGAGTTGGTGATGTAGTTGTCACCGACGGGTAAGTCTTGCTGAGTATTAGTATACTCACCTATATAACTGTTGCTCGGTAATGCCTTTGCCGATGTGTGGCCCGAGAGATCCTACCGAGCCGGAGTGGGTTGAAGACGATGAATGAAGGCATCATGGCAGGCCTCCGTGATGTTTCCTCGCACTGCTTTAGTTTAATTCCGCTGTTTTCAAAACTCGAATTTCGTTGTCATGTCAAAGACTTCTTTGTAATAATTAAGCCCTTCGGGGTAAATTTGGATGTTAATCCTTATGTTGTTCTCTGGACTCGCCTTGTGAGTTTTAATGCATATATGTCGATCCTTGTTGCTTTGTAAGTGATTTCTGGGCGTTAACCCGGCAACTAACGACATGATGATACTTTATTATTGTCTAATGACCAAAGTGGATTGGTTTAGGCGATAGTACGGTGTTTTCTTGGGCGGGTTGTCACAGCTGGTACCAGAGTGATTATATGCACCAGAGTTTAATTAACAACCTTAATCATTGGTTTTCGAATAAAATTTGCCAAGATTGTTTGGATTTGCAAAATCGTTGTTCGTTAAGGATAAACTAGACCGAGAGGCCCTAGAGGGAATTTTGGGTTCTTTCAGGTGGCTTATTAATCTATGGTTTATTTTGCTAACTCCCAACACATTTACTTTCTGTCAGAACTTACTTTCTGTACAACCATACTAGTTCATCACGTTTTGCTATACGTGGTGGTACCCACAGAAAGTCCTATGAGGGATGGATGGGACCTATTCAAATGGGCACGTCGCGTCTGCGTCTCATCACGTTTTGCTATACGTGGTGGTACCGCATGGAAGTCATGGAGGATGGATGGGACCTATTCCAAAGGGAACCCACCGTCGTGTCTCGCCACGTTTTGCCATACGTGGACATTCCGCATTTTATATGCGAGGCAAGGATCCGCTTCATTCCAAAAGGAGCGTGTCGAGGTTGGACGCTGTCCATGCAGGTGACTTGACGCATGGATACCGTTTCTATAAGTGAGCGGTATGCGTGTGGGCGCTTCGTGACGTCTTGGCACGGAAGGTTCTTTTCTGCGGTACATAACAGCGCCGTTAGACGCTAAGTGAGTACCGCGACTAGCTATTATAGGAGAGATGAATAAAGCCTTGCCACCGCACTAACTTCGATTTTGGCTTGATTGCCGTGTGAGGTCGAATAGGACGTCTTGCATGCATACTAAAAGTCGAAACTTTTAAAATGGACCCAAAACAGAACTTATATGCTCTCTAAGGAAGATTTGCTAGTGTGTGGTTTCGTGAACTAGATTACCTCTCATGCATAGGTGTTGTGCTGTCCAAAAATCTGTATTGCTGCTAGCTTGAATTTTTGCACCAGATTCTAAAAATGTTTAGACTAGTTGACCTATACCAAAGTCGCTCCATATCTAATCTAGTTTTGCTCGCAAAAATTCATGGTCATAGCTTCTGTAAATCTTGAGTTGTACCCTTTTAGTGAACTCAGGTCATGCTGTTTTCAGGAAGGCAGAACCTGAAACTTTGCAACTTTCGACCTTGTTCCTAAATGATCTAGCTCAACCTTTGAATACCAAAAGTGTGTATAAAAACCTTACGGAGTAAGCCTGTAAAATTTGGGAATTTTGGGGTTCTGGATTTTTAGTTATGAATTTTTATTCACAGCTGCCAGAATTTGCACCATTTGACATGTTGCTCTCTTTTGAGTTCTAACATGCGTTACATTTTTGTACAGATGGCTGCCCCATGTTTCTCGATGCAGGCGCTGACGGTTCGGTCCGTCGACGGACTGCGGAGGGTTTTCACGCCTTGCGTGGGAGGCACTCAGCTGCCCGGCTACACCATTCCGCCGTCTACGAGGCACTCGAGTTAGAGCACACAGGCGTGCCTTGTTGCAGAGTGACCATCACCGTGCCACCTCACGGACCACCGCGGTTCGACTTGAGCTCGTGTATTGGGGTTTTCGTCAGGAGTCCTTTGAGTCGGCTGCCCTCAGGTATTGGCCGGATTTGCGACCGTAACACGGTGGTAGCACCTCACCATTGACTTGTTTCCGTGGTGAACCCGCACGATCCGGCATGGAGGGACCGTGTGGACCACCTTCAGGAGTTCTTGATGCTCGCGGTCCCACTGGGCGTCACGCGATGCTAACGCGCGTTGCTGGGCCGCCGTGTTCACTCTCCGAGGCTGCGTAACACCACCGAGTGATGATCGGCCCGGCCCGGAGTCGGCTCGGCTGCGGCACAATCTCGGTGGCGTACCGGCGGTGAGCTTCACTCTCGCCAGACTCGGCGGAGAATGACCCGACTCGTGCGGGAGGTTCCAGCTTGGAGTTAGAGAGGTGACCGCCTCAGAGAATCTTAGACACGGAGGCGGTCACTACCCTTGAGGACGTGGACACTAGAGAGATCGAGAGGTTGACACCTGTAACATCATCGAGATGCGGCAGCGGTAGAGGAGGCCGAGTGCGTAGCAGCTCTGAGGCCATTGTGGTTCTGCGGCCACCACCTCCGGTGGAGGCACCTCCGGAGGCAGCAGGTCGTCCCGGTCTTGACCAGGCGAGTCGACGACCACCGCTACCGGCCACCGGCTTCACTGGCTTGATCGGCAACTAGGTTGCCGTAGTGTTGTAATAAGATGGGTCATACTCACGTGTGTAGCCTTTTGGTTGGTTTGTGGTAGGTGAGCATAGGAGTATGCTTTTGTGCAACATGGCGATGTAACCAGATGTAATGTGGTATTTTCAAACCTTGGAACCTTTGTAATGTTCTCGTGAACACTTTATCCGTAATGTTTGTTGTAAGGAAATGCTTAAGCAATTTGTGATCGTAATCGAGTTTGGTGTTGTATACCAAGCTTGTTTGGAATTTTTGACGATCGTGTTCTCAAAATCTCAGCAATCGTGCACTTTCTTATTGAAAGTTATGCAATTTTTTAAACCCATTCTGGCTGCTGTCCAAACAGCGAGACAAGGCTTAGGAAAGGGAGTTTTCGAGCAATTGAATGTCGAAATCTTTTCATGCGTTGAATACCAAAGTTGTGCGGAATATTGCCATGACCGCGCTCACCAAAATTCAGCATTTTTGCATAAGAGTAGAGGGAGCTACGAAATTTTCGGTGAGTGTCGGCCGGCTGCCAGGACAGCTAGGTGGCTTTCGCATAATGGCATTCTTCGGGCATGCGGTTGAAGTTCGCAATGTGGAATGCCAACTTTGGGGCGTATGAATTTTGGCATCTACTAACCAATTTTGGAAAATATCTCGGTGACTAGGCTGTTGGATGTGAAGTACTCTTATGACTGTGTTGCTGCAAATGTCGAGTGAATGCACGAATGAGCTTTTGTCATGCATGTTTTACACTTGTCATTTCTTTCTAAGCAAGATTATGGCTATGTGTCTAACAAAGGCTCGCATTTCAGATGGTGGGACCAACACGCAGCTCCCCCAACGGTTTCGGAACGTCGGGCAGTGGTGAACTACCACCGCCACCGCCCATGACGCCGTCGGAGGCATTCATGGCCACTCAGACCGAGGTGCTACGCCCGGATCCCTACTGACGCAGACAACAAATCGCCTAGCAGCTGAACAAAGGCCGCCACATGTGGCAAATCATGAGGGTCAAATCAGGTCACCACCTACCTCGGTTCATCGGGATGAAGCCCCGACCTTTCCAAGGCGGAAGACCCCCTTGAAGCTGAGGCATGGATCAAGGCAATCGAGGCCAAATTCTCTGCCTTTGTGCTGCCTTGCTCAGAGGAAAACAAGGCCAACTTCGCAGCTCTGCAACTGCGAGGTGACGCCTTAATGTGGTGGGATCATTTCAAGACCATGCAGCGAGGGCATCTCACTTGGGATGAATTCAAGCAAGCTTTCAAGAGCCATCACATTCCTAAGGGATTAATGGATAGGAAGATGAGGAGTTGCTAGCCCTCGGCGGGGGATCCGACATGTATCACTATGCACGTAAATTCAATAGCCTTTGCCGAGTATGGTGGACATCACGTGGATCTTGCAAAGAAGATGGAAAGGTTCCGTGATGGCACGGATGGTGAGTTGTACAAATGGCTGAACTTGATCGAGCCCAACAACTTCCATGAGCTCGTAAACAAGGCTATATCCCAAGAGGATGCTATGAAGAAGGCCCAGAGAGACAAGAAGAGGCAGGCTGGTTTTGCTTGAGCGGAACTAACAAAAGTTTCGCTTTGTGAAGAAAATGTTCCTAACTCATCCCAATCTTCAACGGGCCGGGCGATGAAACCACCAGAGCAAGCCTTGAGGAATTTCCAGTTCCAACACGTGACAGCTCCCAAGCCTAATGCGCCCCCACGTAACCCCGGTGATCGCCGTTGTTACAACTGTGGACAGCCGGGGCACTATATCAATGACCGCCCAAACCTAAGCGAGAACAAGCCCAACCAGAATCAAGGTTCGGGGACCAAGCCGACCAATCCGGCTAAGAAGCCAATGGTGCAAGTCCGCCAAGGCAAGCTGAACTTCACCACCATGAGTGACATACCGGAGGGAGCTACAGTGCTTACGGGTACATTCTCTATCAATGGCAATCCCGTTAAAATATTATTCGACTCCGGGGCCACTCATAGTTTCATAAGTGAAAAGCTAGTAGGCAAATTGGGTTTAAGTGGTTCACATGTTAAGGAGGCTTTTACAATTGTCACTCCGGGTGGAAAAATCTCTTCCCACACCTTAGCCCTGAGTACCGCTGACATTGGGGAGTAAACGTTAAATCAAACCTCATTGTCATAGGCTTAGAGGGTATGGATGTTATCTTGGGTATGGATTGGATGAAAGCATAAGGTGGTTCTAGATATCTCGGGGAGAGTTGTAGCAATCAATTCACCTACATCTCGGGCACACCACATTGTACCTACCTTTTAAGGAGTGCTTGTGCCTATGTGACCATTATCTCTCATCTTGAAGAAATTCCGGTGGTTTGTGAATATCCCGATGTCTTTCCGATGAGTTGCACGGCATGCCACCGCAGGATGTCGAGTTTGTGATTGAACTCCAACCCGCATCGCGCCCATTTCTAAACGACCTTATCGTATGCCTCCCAAGGAATTAGCTGAACGAAAAACCAACTCCGAGAATTGTTAGATAAGGGCTACATTCGCCCAAGTTCTTCTCCTTGGGGTTGTCCACTCTTTGTCAAGAAGAAAGATGGTAGTTTGAGGCTATGTGTTGACTACGGACCGCTCAATGCGGTGACCATCAAAACAAATATCCTCTTCCCGCATTGATGTTCTTTTGATCATTGGCTGGAGCCAAAGTTTTCTCAAGATCGATCTTCGCTCGTTACTATCAAATCAAAATTCGACCTTGTGACATTCCCAAAACTGCTTTCTCCACTCGTTATGGTCTCTCGAGTTCTTGGTGATGTCCTTGGTCTCACAAATGCCCACCTACTTCATGTATCTCATGAACTCCGTATTCATGATGGAGCTTGACAAATTCGTAGTGGTCTTCATCGATGATATTCTAATCTATTCCAAAAATGAGAAAGAACATGCCAAACATCTTCGAATTGTCCTACAGTGTTTGAGAGATCATAAGCTCTGTGCTAAGCTCTCCAAATGTGAATTCTGGTTGGATAGTGTGAAATTCTTGGGGCACACTATTTCCAAAGATGGCATATCCGTAGATCCTAGCAAAGTACAAGAGGTGATGGATTGGAAACCACCCAAGTCCGTACACCAAATCCGCAGTTTTCTAGGTTTGGCGGGTTATTACCGTCGATTCATTCCGGACTTCTCCAGGATCGCTAAACCTATGACCGAAGCTCAAGAAAGGAGTGAAATTTGTATGGAGTGAAGCATGTGAGAAAGTCTTCCACACCTGAGACAACACTTAACTTCAGCCCCGTGCTAGTGCAACCGGATAATTCCAAACCTTTGAAGTTTTCGTGACGCGTGCAGTCTTGTGTTCTCATGCAAGAGGGCCGATTCATTGCCTATGCCTCACGGGCACTTGACCCCATGAGATCAATTATCCCACCCATGATCTAGAGCTAGCGGTTGTTCATGCTCTTAAGATTTGGAGACACTATCGATGGGCAATCGTTGCAATATCTTCACCGATCACAAGAGTCTCAAATATATCTTCACTCAATCGGATCTCAACATGAGACAAAGGAGATGGCTTGAGTTGATTAAAGATTATGATCTAGAAGTGCACTATCACCCGGAAAGCCAATGTTGTTGCGGATGCTCTTAGCCGCAAAGTTCACCGCAACCATCTAGAAGTGGAGCCGTATAGTGACACCTTGTGTGAAGACATGAGGAAGCTTAACTTGGAAGTGGTAGAGCAAGGACATCTATATGTCCTGCTCGAATCCAATCTTTATGATCGAATTGTCACTGCTCAATGCAATGACGAGGGCATACAGCTAATCAAACAGAAATTAGCAGAAGGAGACCTCAAGTATACCTATTTCGGAGGGATTCAAAGCGATGTGGTATGGTTTGGGAAAGCGTCTTGTGGTTCCCACCGACCAAGAAA
Organism: Cenchrus purpureus; assembly: GCA_022644695.1. Lineage (NCBI taxonomy): Eukaryota > Viridiplantae > Streptophyta > Magnoliopsida > Poales > Poaceae > Cenchrus > Cenchrus purpureus. The sequence continues at coordinate 67,798,040 of CP053466.1, forward strand.
TTAAGAAAACAATCCTTGATGAAGCTCATCTTTCCAAATTCTCTATTCATCCCGCACCAAAATGTATCAAGATTTGAAGGAAATTTCGGTGGTCCAATATGAAAGTCGATATAGCAAAATATGTGTCGAGTGTGATACTTGCCACGTAATGAAAGCAAGCCATTTGAAATCGGCAGGTGTACTCCAACCCTTGTCGATACCTATGTGGAAATGGGATGACATAAGTATGGACTTCATTGTGGGTTTACCCACGCTAGAAAGAAGGATTCTATTTGGGTTATCGTGACGACACTCACGATCGCCCATTTCATTGGTACATACTACTTATTCAGTGCAGCAATATGCAGAGTTATATATGGATCACATAGTCCGTTTGCATGGAATTCCGAAGACCATAATCTCGGATAGAGGAACTCAATTTGTAGCTCGTTCGGGAGCAATTGCATGAATGTCTAGGAACCAAGTTGATCCGTAGTTCCAACTATCACCCGCAGAATGGTCGAACGGGTAAATCAAATTTTGGAAGACATATTACGGGCAAGCATCCTGCATTTTGATAAAAGTTGGGACAAGTGTTTGTCCTTGGCAGAGTTCTCTTATAACAATAGCTACCAAGCTAGTTTGAAGATGGCACCGTTCGATGCTCTTTATGGACGGAGATGGCGCACTTTGAACTGGTCGAAGCCGAGAAAGGACACTCTTTGGTCCGGACTTAGTCAAAGACGTCAAGAGAAAGTGCAAGTGATAGGAGAACTTGAAGTTAGCAGATGAGGCAAAAGAGCTATCACGATAGAGGAACGGCACCCCGACAATTTGAAGTTGGTAATTATGTATACCTAAAGGTTTCACCAACCAAGGGTGTGCAAAGGTTCGGTGTTAATGGAAAGTTAGCCCCGCGCGACCTTATGAAATCATTGAAGTATGTGGGCCAGTGGCTTATCGCATCCGACTTCCGGAGCGGTTCTCCGCAGTTCACAATGTATTCCATGTGACCCAACTGAAGAAAGGCGTGCCTGTGCCTGAAACCGAAGTGATCACGGAAGCAAATGCTTGGATTGAGCCGGTTCTCGCTCATGCATCCCATGAGGGTGTTGGACAAAAGGAGAGGAAGACTCAAGACAAACCGTAAGGATGTACAAGATACAATGGAGTCATCATACGGAGGAAGAAGCAACTTGGGAGACGGAAGAGTATCTCAACACCAAGTACCCGGGTTTTCTGCAATCTCGAAACCGTGAGTTTCTACTACCTACCTTGTTTTTTTCTTGAATCGAATCTCGGGACGAGATTCCTTTAAGTAGGTCAGTGACGCCCAGGTTTTAATTAACCTTAATTGCCGGTCAAAACTTGTTGACTAGGGTCAAAGCATGGTCAACCGGTCATCACCTCGAAACCTCTCCAACACTCACCCATTAGCATCTTAAGCAAGTCTAGCACTCTCCTTGGTCAAAACCCTAGCTAAGGGGACACACCCTTGATGTCTTTGTGTCGATCTCGGAACTTTTGCCGCTCTCCAAAATTCACCTAAACACTTCAAAATCCCCCAATATAAAAGTTGTCCAGTTTTTCATGAGACACAACTTTCATGTTGAGTGGCATTTCAAATTGAGCGTAAAAGGTCCAAAATTGGCAAACAAACTCGTAATTCTGTTCACCCGAGGCTTAAAAATTCTCATTTTGGCATTCGAATTTCTCCTTCGATTTGAATCTAATTCAAATTCGGTTTCAGCCATGTTGTAGAGGATTAACTCACCTACAACTTTCCTATCTACAAGTTTTAGAGCTTACATGCAAATTTTCGAGAATCGTGCAAGCCAACAGGGGCACTTGGGACGGACCGGGACGCCGGACGCTCGCCGCGCACGCCATGTGTCCACTGCCGCCGCCGCCGCCTCCGGCGCCGGGCGGTACCACGGCGCCGCCTGGAGTCAGCACGTGAGCTGCGGCCGACGCCCCGCCTCGCGCGCTGCGCCCAGACGCGCCTCGGCCGGAGCCGAGCGCCACGCGGTGTACGCACGCGCCATGGCGTCCTGCGCGCCGCATGCACGCATGCCGAGGGCCGTACCAGCGTAATGTGCCGTCGCCGCTAAGGCCTCGCTTCCTCGTGCACGCCTGCAATAAAGCCTCCCACAGCTCCCAGTGAGCCCGCTGTCCGCCGCCCGCCATTGCCGCCGCCGCGGCAGCACTCCGCCACTCCGCCGCCAAGGCTTCCAAGCCCTTCTCTAGACCTCACTAGAGCTTCCACCGCTGCTTGTTGCCTTGCTTTTCACCCACACTCACCGGAACCCGAGCCGCAGCGGGCGCGCCGCCGCGACCTCGTCGCCGCCGCTCGCCGGTGACATCTCCGACCGCGCCACCACCACCAATCGGCTAGGGGTGAGGCCAATCACACGCCTGTTGCTTGTTGGTATGTTCGGCCCCCTCACCGCGCCGGCGAACTCTCCCGCCGCCGCAAGGGCATATGTGTGAAGGCCAGGGGCATGTTTGTAAACTAGGGGCCCGATTGCAATAGAAGTTATCTTAGTTTTCTTGCAAGTTGGTCCAGTACCTTAGAAAAAGCCTAGAAATTTACACGAAAATCAGAAAATTGCTAACCCAATTTTGTTGGTCTCAGTAGGAGTAGATATACAACTTCTACAAAGCATGACCATAGTTTTGACTTATAGATTTTGAATGAAAATTCAAATTCAGTTTGACACCTTTTTGCTATAATTCAAAATCTGGAAAGGCTATGGAGCTGAATTTTAGATATGTTGCTAGAATTGTCATGATTAGACTCTGGAACAAAAATTGCACAAAGTTGTTGATTATATCTTTTATTATGAATTACTTCGTATTTATGCTATTTCTACTTTACTGATTTTTGTAGCAAAATATAAATTTACTTTTGTTCTCAACTTCTGGCTATGTTCATGTTATGCCTGGATGCAACTTTCCTGAATTTATCATGAATTTATCTCTGTTAGAAATATTTAATCTTGTTTTATGCTTAGGTATATCTTTAAATGCATAGTTCAAGTTTCAAATATAATTGTGGTGAACCTATGGGTGTTCTGATCTTGTTTAGGGTCAGAGTAGCTATAGGCTTGTTGTTGGATGTAGGAGCCTTATATTTATTTATTTATGCATTTCCTTTAATTCAATTAGCTAGGAAATGTTATTTTTACATATATAGGTTTTGTAGCTCTTTTAATGACCAAGCTTGAATCCAGAGGATGCTTAGTAGTAATTAGGCCAGCAAGGATCCCCTGTCCTTGTTGTATGTTTTTTTTGTGCTTTTAAAAAGTAAGATGCACATAAGCTTGTTATTAGAAGTTAATGAAGAAAATAGATCCTTTAACTTTGTGACCTTGTAAATAGTTGCATAGCTTAATTTTAAGATCTCTAAATACCCTTGCTGTTTTGAGAAATGGAATTGAAATTATTTACATAGATGTGCACACAATTGCTATTAAAAGATTGAATAATAAATCTCACATGAAATAACAATCATGAAGGTAAACATTAATTAATTGTTGGTCAAAGATTAAACCCTTGTCCATAATAACCTTAATGAAAAGAATTAATAATTAATTGTTTATTAAGGTGAATGTGGCCAACAAGAGTTGGATGAAATAATTAATCTATCACTCCACCTGAACCCCGCATTGCATTCCGTAGAGCTTCCCGCGGTAACTACGCGCGCTCGTGCGGAAGCCGAGGAAGGAGGAGCCGACGGAGCTGCGATGCGTGGAAGTGATCGGACGACACCGAGGACCCTCGGGCTAACCTCACGAAAGGCAAGCCCGGTGCATTAACCAAGTGTTTTGAAACTTTATGCAACTATCTATGGATGATTGTGCATTTACGTTCGAGTTGAAATGAAACCCTAGATGCATGATCCCTAGGTACCTATGTCTTTGCTAGAATAATAGGTCGATATAGTGCTATGCTATTGGACCGTTACAAGTCAGTGATGCTTGTCACTCGCGAGAATAGGTTCTTATGTTGGAATCATAAGATCTCCTTAAATGGATTGCTCATGTGGTAGAGCATGGGACGTGGCTCCGGTCCAATTTTCGTGAGTTAAGTGTTTGAACGCATACTAAACACTTGTCGGAAATGGGCACGGTAAGCCTAGTACCTAAATGAGGCGGTGGGAACTTTGCGCTACTAATCTTAGGGTTGCTTGCCCGGGCTCGCCACCCGAGTACATGTGTGAGGCTGGGTGACCTTGGTGGCGTAGCCCAGTAAGCCTTGTACTTAAGACTGTAACATCTGATCCCAATCCGAGGAATGACGGGAACCGCCTGGTGGTTGTCCTCGCGGGGGCACTCTACCGTGTGTTTAGGTCCACCTTGCAAGGTTTAAATCAATCGATTGTCGCCTCTCACCGTTATCTCGAGACCTGCCACTCCACTGGCCATGAGATCCCTAATGATGGAAGTTGATGAATATCTATGCTTGATTAATTGTTTGCACAACTTATGCTTGCACTAGCTTGCTAATTTAGAAATGAATAATCAACTAGAACTTGTGCTAAAATCTTGAAAGTAAGGACATACTCTTTGTTGCTTTTCAGCAAAAGAAACCCCATTGGCCAAAAAGCCTTTCATGTCTAGAGTTGGTGATGTAGTTGTCACCGACGGGTAAGTCTTGCTGAGTATTAGTATACTCAGCCTTGCTATAATCTGTTGCTTCAGGTAATGCCTTTGCTGATGTGTGGCCTGGAGAGATCCCGCCTGGCTGGGAGCTGGAGTGGGTTGAAGACGATGAATGAAGGCATCATGGCAGGCCTCCCGTGATGTTTCCTCGTGCCGTTTAGTTTAATTCCGCTGTTTTCAAAACTCTGAACTTCGTTGTCATGTCAAAGACTTCGGTTTGTAATAATTAAGCCCTTCGGGGTAAATTTGGATGTTAATCATATGTTGTTCTCTGGACTCGCCGCGTGAGTTTTAATGCATATATGTCGATCCTTGTTGCTTTGTAAGTGATTTACCGGGCGTTAACCCAGTAACTAACGACAGGATGATACTTTATTATTGTCTAATGACCAAAGTGGATTGGTTTAGGCGATAGTACGGTATTTTTCTGGGCGGGTTGTCACAGGAAAAAAGGTTAGAAACTTTAGCCATCTAAACCAGGCCTGAGTTCATGCAGTTTGTCGCCACATCCCTTGGCCCTGCACGCCAACAAGCACAAGGCCGACGCGAGCGATGATGACGACATTTCCCGTCGTGGGTGTCCCAATACAACATGGAACTCCTTCGCTCCCCTGCTGACAGCGTCGCCATTAATGTTGTGGTGACGCTCGACGCCAGCGGCAACACGCTGTCGGGCCAGCTGCTCGCTGCGCTGGGGCTGCTACCGCTGTCGCTCCTGTCAACCGTGGGACAACAGAGCTAGTGACGGATTCGCGCTTGGTGGGCAGTGATGGCCGGTGCCATGACGGCGCTCGTAGACCTACAGCTGGGCTCCGTCGCCGCTGCTGGCGGGGCAACGGCAGATGAGGCGACGACTAGGCCGTCGATGCTGTGGCACTACTAGCGAGGCTCACGGAGCAGCCGCCGGCACGCACACCATGGCGGCGAGTGTCATGAACGTGGGCAGCATAATGGGCTTCCTAGGCCAGACAGAGGGATTGACTTGAGGCAGCCTTGGCAACACAACAGCATGGGGGAATAAGAGAGTCGAGAACCGCATCGAGAAGGGCATCGAAGAACAGAGATACAAGCCGACGGCCTTCTTCCTCTTCTTGCTCTCCTCTGTACCCTTTTCGGTTGTTCCCCTTTCTTCTGCTTCTCACTCGTGAACCTTTGATTTCTCTCTAGTTCCTCCTAAGTACCATAAATCCCTTCCCGTTCCTGTCGATTTGGTGATTTAGCTATCCTGGAACAACAATTGGTATCAGAGCCTTCCACAAATTTTTTCTCCAAATTTTTTCTCGGAGCTGGTGATCGAGCTGGTGGACTTCCTCAGCGAGTCGGCGTCGCAGTCCGCCAGGAAGCACCGCGCATCGCTACTGACGGCACTGGGCCGGCACGACGGGGACATGGTGCTCTACTTTGCTGCTGCCAGCTGGCTGATGCGCATCACTACCACCAGGAGACATGGGCAAGAAGAGCGCCTCGTCCTGGCTCACCGCCGTCAACCAGGCCTTCCACTCGTCGACCAGCCTTGCTTCCTCCCTCGCCTCAGAATATCATATATCAGTTTGCAATTTCGATTTAATTCCTTCTTTTTTTGCTAACTAATTTCGATTCAATTCCATACATAAACATCAACCCAAATTACTCTTGAATTCCAAACCTCTAGGATGTTTGATCGATTGCCAAGAATCCAAATCTGACATCACCTACAACGGGAGGTGGGGAGCACGGGGATTGGGGGCACGCGGGATCGGCGTAGTGCGTTCTGGTGGAGAGCACTACGCCGTCGACGCCATCCAGACCGTGTTCCGGGGGCCGCGCGCTGCAGGCGCTCCGGGGCCTCGCCAAGCAGCAGGCGCTGGTGCGGGGACACAACGTCCGGGAGCAGGCCTCGATCGTGGAGAAGGCCTTGCCGGCGGCGAGAAGATGACGGTAGCAACGTCAGCGCTGCAGAGGATGGAGAGCTCGCTCGCCACAGCGGATCATCGCGGTTGTCTGCACCGCCGAGATGCGCGCGGTCGCCACGTCGCCGGGACCTCCGCCGCGGGAGAGCCAGACAGGGGGAGGAGAGAAAAGAAATGAAAATAAAGAAAAGAAATAAAAATGGTAGGATCCACGCTTTGGGGGGAGAATTGGAGGTCCTCCAGGAATGGAGGCTTGGACCTAGAATTTGGATGGCTATGAAAAATGCAGATCCATTTAGAGACCTTAATGGAGTTGAATTTTTGCATCAAAACTCTAAATTTTATAGTAGAATGCTATTTGCCGGCCTCCACTGGAGTTGCCCTAATGCTGCGCTACGCCGCATCTGTAGCTGCTCCTTTGCCAGTCCCAGCACGCGCGGTCGCAGCTGAGGCATGGATGGTGGACGGCGCACTCGCGCCGGTCCCAACCGGATCGATGGCAGCAGGCGGCGCACCCGCTCTAGCCTTGTAAGGAGCAGCTGACCTCGTCCGCCGGCGAGCCTCGCCATTGTCCCGAGGTATAGCACAATTTTGGATGGCAATTTTGGATGTGATTTCGACAAAAAATGATGAGCAGTTTGATAACAACATGTGCGGGAAAGGGGAAAAGGCACGGGGAGCCAATATTTTGGGCTCCAACTCCATCCATCGGGTTATTTCAGCAGATTTCGCGGGGCTTCTTTGGTGGAGTTGATTGCAGGCACCACTTTGGTAGGGGTGTTCGGTTTTTCATGAAGCCCTCCTAGACAGTCGATAAAAATCTACTACCTCTGTTCTTAAATATGTGACACCATTGATTTTTTTCGTTCGTTTGGCTATTCGTCTTTTCTACAACTATTTCTGAAAATCGATAAACCAACAAGTTAAATCTAAAGTACATTTAATAATAGATATAATGACATATTTTATTTAGTTAACTAATTTATTTAATATATTGATAGTCAAAGTTGAGTAAAAAATCAACGGTGTTATATATTTAAGAACGAAAGAGTAGCTACTTGCATTGATTTCTGTGGTGGAGATGCATCCAGCATGGATAAAAATAACTGGTTCTACACGGCAGCACGCTAGAGCTGACCCGGTCGTTTGAGCATTTCACACGCACAAGACTTTTACTTGCCTTGTTGCTGTTCACATTATACGTAGTATTCCCTTTGTTTCATCATACTTGTGATTCTAGTTTTTCTAGATACGTTGTTATGTATCTAGACATATTTTATATATATATATATATATCGTCTTTCGTTTTCAGATTCTTGTCATTTTGATTTTTCTGAATACATTTTTATATATATAAGAATGTATTCAGAAAAATCAAAATGACAAGTAATACGAAACGAAGGGAGTACGATTTAATGGTTGACGTCCCTGCATCCAAAGATCTAATACCTGACACAGCATAAATACTACTCTGAACTTTTATTAACATCCTCGTGGCCGATTTAATTTGCTCTATACAGAAGCTTCGACGAAGTCTCTACCTCCTGTGGCAGCCGGCTTTCAGGCCTCACCCAGGTAGGTGATCGGTTTTTGTCATGCCTCTCTGGTATAACGGAGCAGCTCGTATGCTTAGCAGCTTAAGGCCTCACCCAGGTAGGTGATCTGGTTGAACCCCATGCTCTTAACTCGACCATCATCACGAAGACTTAAATCTCCTGAAACTCTTCTGCTGTCTATTGCTCAGTAAAGCTCTAAATTAAAAAAAGGTTCATCACGGACTAAGCACACATATATCGTAACTCTTTATTCTGGGTAATTACAGTTTGTGATGTGTTTTTGCATGATTGTGAAAGCTCCATAAATTAATATCTGTGCCTACTGGTAGAGGCGGAGATGAATATTATTCATTTGTGTTCTTACCCTGTTTTGATGTGTAATTGTAATTTTTTCCTTATTTTTAACTTTGTAATATTACTCTCAAATATTCACAAGTCAATGTGTTTTTCCATTAGTCAGTGACCAAAACTAGGGTATTAAATACAGACAAAGGGCGGAATCACATTGACTTGTGAATAAATGAGGTCAAATAAAGTCGCAAAGTTAAAAAAAAAAAGTGCAAAAACATAATTGCACTTCAAAGTAGAGGCAAGATCACCAAAAATCATATTCTGTTCTGCAAACCATATAGCCCATAAGTATCCGTTAACCATATCAAATATTGTTACAAGATAACTATTTGTTTGGTACAGTTGTATGTGACCCCAAATGGATTGTGAAGCTAGTGCACGCGATCACTTGGAGCATATGCTACTTGATACAAGTGCAGAGCCGACAGATCTGCCACTATCACTTCTAAAGTCTACCACGAATAATTTTTCTGATGATCTGAACATTGGCTGTGGTGGGTTTGCAGTTGTTTACAAGGTATATCAGTACTCTCCACCCTTAGTCTCTTGATTTTGATCTAAACTAAAAAGCTCATGTCCGTGGTTAAACAAGCCAACATTGTGACTGCAGGGAATACTTCGTAATGGGACCATCGCGGTGAAAAGGCTGTCCCAAGCACTCGACATGGATGAAAAGAACTTCAACCAAGAGATTAATAGTCTCATAAGGGCGAAGCACAATAATATAGTTCGATTCCTAGGATATTGTGCTGACACACAAGGGAAAGTTGCGAAGTTTGAGGGTAAGATGGTAATTGCAGACATAAGCCAAAGGTTACTCTGCTTTGAGTTTCTGCCAAATGGGAGTCTCGATAAGTACATCGATGGTATGTTTGCTCCCATTTATGGAAAATAAAGAAAACAACCATAAGCTAGGCAAATGATTTTACTTAGGGGTGTGTATTCGACACACCATTCCTAGCTAGTTTCCATTTTACGAATAATATAGTATGGTTTCAAGTATTCTTCAGTCGCTCCTTCCTCTTTTCATAAAATAATATGAATAAATAAATCTGCTCTCCCCTGCAGCTCCAAATCGAGGACTTGATTGGAGGACACGCTATCAGATAATTAGGGGAATTTGTGAGGGTTTACATTATCTTCACCAACATAATATTGTTCATTTGGACCTCAAACCAGCAAATATATTGATGGATTATAGCATGGTGCCCAAAATTGCTGATTTTGGTCTCTCAAAGTGCTTTGACGAAAAGCAAACCCGGCTAATAACTTCTAAACTGTTTGGATCACTGTAAGCTAGCTAAGCATATATTCAAGCAGAGTCATTTTAGGGGTTTGTAACCATTTTGATCTCAAGTTGCTTAGTCTAAAAACTTTCCATTCAGGGGATACATGGCGCCTGAATTCTACAGTGGAGTAATCACATTCAAGTCAGACATATATAGTCTTGGTATTATAATTACAGAGATGTTGACAGGACAGAAGGGGTATCTTCAGATTGAAAATGTAAGAGAGTCTACCCGACATAAGGTTTGGTGTCTTTTTTTTGTTATTTTGATTTGGATAATTAGCCAGAGGGCAATATATATGGCTGTGTGTATTCTATTATTGTAATCCTGTATACAACAAAATATATACCTTTCAGGGCGGAAAATGGATAGCAGTATCCATATGATCTGATAAAAATACAACAAATCTGGTCACATTTACCTATTTTAGCAAAAAAATATCTTTCTACTTTTCGGTAGATTTATCATCTATCAGAAATGAGATGCCCTATGTTGATTTTCCATCATTCTTGCATCAGATAATTTTATTACTTGCGAATTGGCTTGTAGCATAATGGTAGGACAGTCCAGTGGGACGCTACTCACCAGGATTCAAATCCTGGTGCTCGCACATTTTTCTGGGATTTTCCCAGGATTAATCGGTGTTATACGTTAAGTGGTAAGCGTCGTTCCCGTCGACAACGATGCGCCATTGGTGACTTCAGATATGTCGGGTGCTCAGTCCTTCGAAGGTGCCCACAGGAGTAGGGTTTGCGTACGTGTATTCATAGGTGTGTGTGCGTGCGTGTTATGAGCGTCTGCGTTGTACTATATAACTCTTAAAAAATAATTTTATTACTTTGTAAATTTATTATCATTTAAGTTGTAGGATATTCACGAGTACAGCTCAACTTAGAAGTGCTTGGATGCGGGTTTGAATTCAATCTATGCAATTCATAGTTGTATTTAAGAGGGTTCGCGGAAGCATATTTTTATTTTCTTTGAACTTTGGATATTAGTATAGGACGTAGGCTAATCAATTAGTCCAATCCTATTGGTTTCCATCCCTACTCTTTTTTTTTCAAGTGGATGTGTAGCAGTTTGCTATATATACAATTCTAATGTAAACAACTGGACTGTAGTTGTATTTATATTATAGAACTTCAATATCTCGAATCGGTTGGTATAGTTATAAGCTTTTCTACCCAAAGTAAACACTGCATATAGTTATCCTTTTCTTGATTATTGAGACACTGTTATTTATGTCTTTCTTTATTTTGTCCTGGTTTTATCTGATTTATCTGAATGAAGAAATATTACAATTCCTTTGAATACTGATACCTTATATTTATATAAACTAACTTGAGATTAAGTGTGACAATTCATGCTAGGAAGTAGATCTAAACAATAAATTGACTATAATGCATTTTTTTCCCGCAAGCATCAGATCAGGCTGAAAATTGTAAACTGAAAAGAAGAGCATTCTCTTAAGTGAGCTAGAAATAGTAAACACATACATAGGAATATAGATACAGAAAAATGGTCACACGGATAGTCAACTGTTATTTGCAGGTATAGCATTGTATGATCAAAGGTGGAAGCCAATTTCATCTAGCGTACGTTATATATCCTAATGTGTGCGCACAACATATTTTGGTGTTAGTTATATGGGTACTTTTTCACAGTAACATTCCATTTCTTAATTTATAAGTGCAATAACTCTTTTTTAAAGAAAATGGAATAGAAGTGCTATAACTCATGATTGCCATTTCTTAGGTACTTCAAAGTTGGAGTACTATGTTCCAAACATCGCAGGGAGGCACATGGTTGGAACATATAAGAGTATGCGCTGAGATAGGCTTCCGGTGCATGGACTCTGACCCAGTAAAGAGACCAATAATACAGCATGTCATTGCCAAGCTCGATGAATTGGAGAATAAGTATGGCTTTATCGGAATGGAAAACTCGACACTTGTAAGTTACTCATGACATGTAGTATACTTCCACGTTCATAGTACAGTTATGGCATATTGCTAACGCTCTGGCCCCTCCAATACACCACCTCACAAAGGCCGGTTGACGTAGACACCGGTTCTAAAACTCTATTAGTACCGGTTTTGGAACCGGTACTAGCTGGCCGGTACTAATGTGGAGATCACATTAGTACCGATTTGTAATAACCGGTACTAATGTGTTTCCTCCGTCAGTCCCCGTCCGTCCCCTCCCCTCCGTCCAGTCCCCGTCCGTCCCCTCCCCTCTGTCCGTCTCCCGTCCGTCTCCATCTCTCCCTTTTCTTTTTCTTTTTCTTACCCTTTACTTCTTTCCTCTTCTTCTCTTTTCTTCCATTCTTCTTCTGTTAACAAGATTCACACACAAATCACATCTATCTTTCCCCCAGATTCACAAATCACAAGATTCATAGCAAAGTTACAAGATTCACAACACAAATATATAGGTCACAAGATCACACCACAAGATTCATCGCACGATCACAGTCATCTCAGATTTTACAGATGAAAAATCACTGATCTCATCAGAACAAGAACACAAGAAAACGATTCAGCGCAAGAGCGCTGCCTCCGCCGGCCGCGGGCCCGCCAAGCCAGTCCGGCGGACGGGAGGCCGCTGCGCCCGCCCGCTGGGGGCCTCAGCGCCCGGGAGCCGCTCCGCGCCCGGCGGCGGCGCCGGCGGCCGGGCCGCCTCCACCCACCAGCCACCACGCCGCTCGGCCGCGCCGCCGGCTCTGGAGGCGCCGCCACCGGCCACGCCAGAGGCGCGCCACCGCCCCTGCGTGCCCGACGACCCTGCAGAAGAGAGGGAAGAAGTGAGATGCAGATGGGAGTGGAGAGATAGAGAATGAGAGGAGGAAGAGATAGGATGGAAATAAATGAAGGAGAGGCCGGTGGAGACGGAGATTTTTCTAAGTCGTATTAGTACCGTCCGGTACCAATGTGGCTACATTGGTACCGGGTGGAAATCAGACCCGGTACTAATGTGAGACCAACACATTAGTACCGGTGCTGGTCTTCAGCCGGTACTAATGTGATCACATTAGTACCGGTTCTTGAGCTAGCCCGGTACTAATGTGGCTCACTAGGACTGCGTCGGAGTCTTACCTTCCCAGTCGGTACTAATACCCACATTAGTACCGGTTACAAAAAACTGGTATTAATGTGAAATCCTCCCCAGGACGAAAGGTCGATTCCCTAGTAGTGAGGAAAGACGAGTCGTGGTGACAATTTTGAGTAGTCGTGTTATGGCCCTAAGAGGGCCAGTTGGGCTAATTGGGCCAACTAGGCAAAAGAGTCTAAAGGGGACCCGCGTGAACCGTACCCGTGGGTATTGTAGCACGCTGGGCTCTGGCTCCTTATCTAGATTAGAGTTTAGGAAGAGTCTAGAGATAGGTTTGCTTGTAAGACAAATCATTAAAATGATTTGGGAGTCAAGTAGGATCCTCTCCATAAATATGAGAGGAGACGTAATCGTTTGATTCAAGAAAGCAATTAAGTGGTAAAACCCTAAAGCTCTCCAGCTCTCAGCTTCGGCAACCCCTCCTCTCCTTGCATCACCGCCGCCCCTCCAAGGGTGCTGTTCATGAATGAACAGTACCGCCCTCCTCCTATGGGCACCGGTCGCCCTCTCCCTCAAGCCCCAATTCCAAGGGGTAGCCAAAAACCATAACATCTGGTATCCAGAGACCAGGCTACCGATCATCATGGCCTACAGGAATCCATAGGAATTGGCACTACGCATTCCACCATCAAGCAGCGCCAATGGATTGTCGACAAGGCAACCAGCACGCAGCAGTTCACCACGCAACAGTTGCAGCGCTACTGTTCATGCCGTGAACAGTAGCCATGGTACTGTTTATCTCGGGAACAGTACCCTCCAGGATGCAAATTGGAAGGGTGACGCCATCAAGGACGTGGAGAATCAACCTGCTACATCAACAACCTCCGCAATCGACACCCAGGTCAGCCCGAAAAATTTTACAGATGCATCTCATGATCCTAATCGGTGGGAATAGATCTCGAGAGAGGTGGATGAACTACTAGCCAGGCTAGGAGTATCCACTATGGCCACATCCACAGCTTCGTCGTCAACATCTTCTCCGCCGACATCGCCCACATCTACAGCTGCATCTGCAACCTTTAAATCAACACCATCAGCAACAACTACACCAACATTGGCTGCCAAGCCAAATGCATCTACTGTGGCTTGCTGCATCACCTCTTTAGAAATAGTGATTGATCTAGAGGAGCTACCTATCAACGCTACTACGGCAACAACCACAACCACGACCACGACATCAACACTCAATGTCAACAACGAGGTCGTGAACATGCTGCTCGCCAGCCCATCTTCTGGGCGAAACACCCTCAGCTCGGCCACGCCTACAACAACATCGTCACCCCGCTCTTCTACAACGACGACTACAACACCGGCCACGAGGACACCATCGACGTGCTGCGCCACTGCCACATCTACGTCGGCAACCTCTTATACCTTGGACGTCTTTATCCAAGCACCATCAGCCGACTCGGTGCCTTTGACATACTCGGGTGTTGCGCATCTGGAGGAGCCCTTGTCCACCAGACCATCCACGTCTTCAACCCCCATGCTATTCAAGGATGACAAATTTGCAACGACTACATCGACCTCGTCCTCCATCAACTCAGCACTGCGACAACCACGGTCAACACAACAAAGCGCATCTACCCCGCCAGCTCCAGTCATTAACACACCATTGAGGAAGGTGAGGAAGGCGATCACTAAATCTTGGTGGTCAATAACCACAATTGGTGCATCACATAGGGCAGGCGGCCCTATAACCCAGGTGTGCACAGACCACCTGACAGAGCATCAATGCCTCAAACTAACGGAGGCAACAACGGAGGGCCCCAATACGAGGACAACTCAGCGTGTTCATAAGGAACACGAGGTTGCTTCTCCATCAACAAGCACTTCACCCTCCAATGGCACATCGACGACAACAACAACCTCTGGAACGCCTCCATTGGCTATCAAGAGAACACGCCTTGGGCAAAGGGCCCAAGGACGACGGCTTCCACGACCACATCACCGACTAATTCCTCCTCTGGCGACTCTCACAAACGAGAAGCATGCGCCCCTACCTCATGCCTAGTGATGAGGTACCAATGGCCAACTCGACCTCCTCCACCAAAAGTGACAGGATCGATCCTTGGCCTGCCTTCGGCACATCCTCAAAAACGGCATCCGATCTTCGCTCAGCAGCCTTCTTCCTCAGCAAGAAGGATTTCCGGATGGTCAACTCTCCATGGAGGCCAGACACGACCACATCAACCTCAACATCAGCGGAGTGTCAGCACACAACAACCATGGATGCCTACGGAACAACGATAAACTTATAACAGTTGAACATCTTAAGGTTTGCAACTGCTTGTACATTAAAGCAAATAAAACTAAAGCGGTTTACAACGGAGTAACAACCTGGCAACCACAACAACGATGGCGAGCAAAGGCGCCAACAACACTACCAGGCATCAGGACACGACAACCTCTTCAGCAATGGTGAAGTGTCCATCATCAACCCAACAACGACATACGACGCACTCTAGCAAGGTCCCATCAGTGATTGCGTCACATGCCATCAGAATTGGGATGATTGACTGCCCTCTTCTTCCGTAGTCAAATGGAGCACCAAGGGGCGCCCGAACCCTTCTTGTGACAAAGGGGCTCACACCTTGACCGGTCACACTTGAAGTATCAACTAGAGACACATCGACACCGGCAAGGGGTATAGATCCGCAAGACATCACCAATAGGAGTCACATCGTCGCCATCAGGAGCAGCAATATATCATCGACTACAGGCTGCCCTCGACGTAGGCCTCAATCTTCACGTCGCCGACAACACCTACAACACCGTCGACGTCATCATCATACTGCTCAGGTGACCTTCAATGCCTCGACGACAACCAATGCAGCAACAACTTCATCAGCACGCAGGAACCGACGTCCACATCGACATCAACAATGCTTCCGCAACAATATGCTGCAACGCCATCAACCTCAGCACCTCCACACTACTACATGCATGCAGCCATTCAACAACAAGGAGGTGAAGACACCAAGGCACAACACCGGCCCAGCATCACCATGGGGCTACCTCGAGCGACAACCATGCCCCCCACCTCGACCGGCTGATCTACTCCCGCCACCAAGCATAGGAGGACAAGTGCAACCGCAGTGTGAGGACACGCTGCTGGAAAATGGGGTGGGTATTGTTATGGCCCTAAGAGGGCCATCTGGGTTAATTGGGCCAACTAGGCAAAAGGGCCCAAAGGGGACCGCGTGAATAGTACTTGCGGGTATTGTAGCATGCTGGGCTCTGGCCTCTTATCTAGATTAGAGTTTAGGAAGAGTCTAGAGATAGGTTTACTTGTAAGCCAAGTCATTAAGTTGACTTGGGAGTCAAGTAGGATCCTCCCCATAAATATGAGGGGAGATGTAATCGTTTGAATCAAGAAAGAAATTAACGGGTAAAACCCTAAAGCTCTCCAGCTCTCAGCTTCGGCTCCCCTCCTCTCCCTACGTCGCCGCCGCCCCTCCTAGGGTACTGTTCACAGATGAACAGTACTGCCCCTCCTCCTATGGGCGCCGGCCTCCCTCTCCCTCCCTCTCTCTAAGGCCCCAATTCCAAGGGGTAGCCAAACACCATAACAAGTCGTGTGTTGGTAATGCTCAGGTACTTAATACACTACTCTCTCATAGAGAGTTGACGTGGAGGGAGGAGCCGTACGTAGGCATTCCGAGACCTGCTCGCATGTAGTATTTTCTTTCTTTCATTTCTCACGTCATGACTTAGAGGGTGTTTGGATAAGTTTTAGTTCCATGACTAAAACTAGTCTGACTAGTAGTCTCACCTCACTGTCTGGAAGATGAGACTAAAGTCAAGATTTTTCTCTCTCTCCCTCCCTTCTCTCTCCCATGCATGAGGAGTAAAAGAGGAGAGAGAAGACTAAAACAACTTTTAGCTACTCCCTCCCCAACTAAAGAGTTTTGAGTCAGGAGTTTTAGTCATCTTTTAGCTAGGAATTTAGTCTCTCAAAGTGACTAAATTTAATCAGACTAGTTTTAGTTACCACATCCAAACACCCCCTTAGTGAGGCGGAGACAACCTCAGTATTTAATAAGTTGGTCATCCTCCAGCTCTACTTAGTAAGGTAGTAGGACTGAAGGTTCCATCAGTCCCACCATTATCCATTTCTCTTGCCGTGCACGGTCTTTGAGATTTATTTGGAAATTTAAATTAATAAATGAGCTTAGCCCATAAATACATATTCTAACAAAATGTATGCGAGTCTTAACTCTTAACCAGTAGTGTAACTCCACAACACATGGCAAATAAGTGCAGTTTCACAAAAATGAACCCTGCAGCAGGTTTAATTTTACCTTTGTGAAGTTCATCTGTTGACAAACGGCATAGCTGTTAAAGGGCGCTGAGTAACACAAGCAGGAGGCCCTGATGGCGGAAGCACGGGTGTGGCTGGAGGCGTTCTGGGATCGACGCAAGGGCAGCGCTCCTTCTGAAGACATCTTTTGATCTCTTTAGCGTGCTAGACCTGAGTCGATGTGTGTAGCTTTTCCTTTTATATCTGAGTCTAGCTGTTAAACATTCAGTAGGAGGTAGTTCCTAGTCGCTTTTGTTTGAGCTCTTTTCTGGTAAAGCTGGTCTCCCTAGCTCCTGGAGTCGGTTTGTAAGAACAAACTTATTCCCTTTCTATAAAAGCAGGGTGATCCTCTTTCAAAATAATGTAAGTTCTGTGGTTTAACATTCTATCAGGTACGTCCTTTGATGAAATTATCCTTATTATCAGGTTCTGGACGTACACCCGCTGGAGCTTAGCTTCCCCTTCGAGCCAAACAAGCGAATCGAATGCCCAGTTACCCTAACGAACAGGACGCACCATCACGTTGGCATCTGGATTACAGCGATCTACCCAAATGCATGCTCCAGCCTTGGCTTTCCCTATTTCTGGGAGAAGCGATATTGCGACGACAATGGCTCAACCCTATTCCGTAAGTTGGAGCCACATTCTAGTATGGATGTTTATATGATCATGAAAGAGCTTCAGCAACCGCCATCACAAGCAGACACGGGCATGTTTCATGTGGAGATGATTGTCACGGAGTCGGAGAAAGCCCTTCGTGAACTGGAAAGGTATTTGGTCCACGGTGCGACTATGGTCAAGGACGTGGGGACTAAGGTGTACCGAGCGATGCTGAGGGCTGTCACCTGTGATCCAGCAGCAAACTGCCAGGAAGTAGGTACCCACCAGGTAAGTTTGCTACAATTCAAGCTATGATGTATAGTGCCATCAGCCCATCACAGGATTATGCATGCTACCAATGCGGTGGCGTGCAGTCGTTTCTTGCATTACTGAATAAATCTTGCCGATTCTTGCTGTTTGGTGGTATCAGTTCATACAAAGTCGAGAGTTTGGCGACATCTTATCCATAGATGTACACCCCACCAAGACGTGGTGAGTAGCTAGTCCCACTAGGACACCCAATTTTGTGCGAAATACCTGATTTTGATATTACGTAAATTCATTAAATTTATATGGACTTGCTCTTTTTTAAGAGAAATAATATATACGCACTTAAAATTGTTTAGAAATGGTTACTAAGTAGTCTATCCTCTATCCAAACATTCGAAAATGAAGTGAATGAGCGACTGTTTGCTTAGAACCACCGACTGGATTAAATGACCTAACCTGTTTTATCCTTGGTACTCCAGTTTATGGTAAATAAAATCATGCCTAGCATCTCTCTTATTTAACTTATCAAAAAATACTTTGGATGTGCACACCGCAGGGTGTTGGTGGGCTATGATGCAGGGTATGTTTCCATTTGGAACTACGATACGCAGGTATCAAGAGCACATCTCTAACCTTCTTGTGTGATCGATAGACGTCAATCAACATATGGCACTTGCGTTAAATTGGTTGAACTTATTCTTTTCATATCAATTAATTGTCGGCAGGAGACAGTCATGGCGTTCCAAGTCACAGGTTTATCTACTAATGACCACTTCTGGCGTTCCATTTACTCGACCAAATTTATCGCTGGACAGAAATGGTTCGCAGCCGGGGATGGCGGTGGGTCGGTCCATGTGTACGCCTACACTACGAAGACCAAGGTCAAGGAATTCAGAGCTGAACCCGACTGCAAATGTATGCACCTGTTAGCAGTTCACCCAACCGCCAAGCTATTGCTGACAGCGTCTACGTCTGACAAATCAATCAGGCTCTGGGACTGGGGCCAGGGCTGGACATGCACTCGAGTATTCGACAAACACAATGACAGATTGTGGTATCTCACATTTGGCCCAGGGGAGACCAACACTTTTGCTAGTTCTTCCTTGCTGCAGAGAGACGTAAAGGTTTGTTTATTTGCATATATGTGTTGGTTGCAGATGTTTATTGTTAGTCAGCTGTGAAGACGAATCAAGCAATGCGACTCTTCAGGTCTCATATGGGGGATCTTCACACATTTGATCACATCTTCTCTGCATGAAATTTGTAGGTCTGGGATATTCATTCTTCGGATCCTATCGCCATATTCAAGGGGAGCAGACCAACTTTTTACACTGACAGGCATTGGCACTTCCTGGTTACTACTGATTGTGATTGGTTGGATAATTACCATGCTAATGTGCGTGCACTATTTAGCATTGATAACTTGTTTGACACGTTTAGTGTACAATAACTGGTCTAATATAGTGACGCTCTTCCTCTCCGTTTTCATGAATCAGATATGGGATTTGCAGACAAAGAAACATGTTCACACACTTTACCACATGAAAAGCAGGTGGCCGATCCGACAGGTTGCTTGCCACCCAACGCTTCCAATATTGGCTACCATCACGGGGCTGTTACAGTCAAACGGGAAGTGTCTTTATTTGTGGGATCGCAGGACCTACAGGTAATTATTAACTGCTCCTCAATTCTATAGCTAAGCATGTGACCCGGGCGAGTCAAGTGGTGTCATTGAATTAATCAGCTCCCATGCTTCTCTTGATTTGCGGATAAAAAACTTTATTAGCTGTTTCTTTCAACCTCCTATATGCAAAACATACCGCCATGAATTACCCTGCTGTGTTACTTTCCACGTATATGCAAATTTGCAACAGCATTATTGTTGCTTCTGCTACTGTTCTTATTTTCATTGTGGTTTCCTAATTATTAGGCTAAAGAAAAAGGTTGAACTTTCTATGGACGGTTGGATTATTTGCATGGCATTCGATGGCACAGAGGGGTTAACAAGGTAACTACTTCTTCTGTTCTTGAATATACGACGTTTAGGATAAGTAATTTAGTTCATTTTTGAACTAACTAAGTTGTCCAAAACGTCATATATAAAAGGACCGAGGTAGTATTTTTAGAGTGACTGAATCACTAAATTTTATTGAGGTATGACTTTCTAAAATATTAATACATTGTGGTTGTGCAAATAAAGACACGAGCCATGAGATATTCGTTTCTTATGTCAAATTTTGCAGAGTAGAAACATGGGACAGTTCCATGTATATAAGCATCAGAAATTGATCCATTCCCTAGCGTGCCACTCAAATTCTTCACTTCCCTTGTGTGCAAATTTGCATTCCCCTCTATGCCATTATCGTCAGTCCTGTTAGATTGCTGCTATGTTGGCATGTAAAAGACGCTTTACCCCTCCCATAATAATGAAGTAAAAAAAAAATTGGCTCATGGCGGTATGTTCCCATGCTAATTAAATAATAACAAAACCTAATTCAGAATCTCCGAGTAAAAAAAAATTTGGCTCATGGCGGTATGTTCCCATGCTAATTAAATAATAACAAAACCTAATTCAGAATCTCCGAGTAAATTCCCAAGACGAATCTATTGAGCTTAATTAGGTAATGATTAGACAATGTAGTACTATAGTAAACATCTTATAATGATGGCTTAATTAAGTTTTATAGATTCGTCTCGTGATTTTCAGTTCATCCGTGTAATTAATTTTTCAGTTAGATCCTGTTTAGTCCTCCTAATTAGCATAACACTGGTGGAAAAACGACCTTTGTTCCTACACATTAGTCCCGGTTGAATTTTGGAGCTGAGACTAAAGGTTTTGGAGCGACGTGGCATGAGTGGTAGGAGAGCTTCGACCCTTTAGTCTCGGTTCGTAACACGAACCGAGACTAAAGAGGGGCCTTTAGTCTCGGTTCATAACACCAACCTAGACTAAAGGCCCGAGACCCTTTAGTCTCGGTTGGTGTTACGAACCGAGACTAAAGGGTCTCCCACGAGTTACTATAAGAGGATTGCATTCTCTACTCAATCACATGTCGTATGGGTGAGATGGCAAGGAAGCTACACGCCGAGGCTACAGTCACGAGTTCAATCCTCGCGCACAAGACGCCGTATATTTCGCGTGAAAAAATCGTGTGGACGTGCGCGTGTGTGAGGGCCTCCCAGTGATTTTCAATTTTTTTTCTGACGCTTGCGCGTGCTCCCCATTTAGTCCCGGTTGATAATACCAACTGGGACTAAATGCCCCCCACCCGGTAAGAAAGGGGGGTCCTTTTGTCTCTACGTATTAGTTTCTAGAGGTCTTTAGAGAGCTATGGTTCTTACCAACCGGGACCGAAGGCCCTTTTTCCACCAGTGTAAGTAAACTTGATGTGATATTTTCAGCAAGTTTTTTCACCAAACTAAACAAGGGTCCTAATTCATCTCGTGACATTTTGAATTCAATCAAATTTCAAAGAAATTTTGCACTGTTGGACCCTTTGACAAAGAAAAATGACTTTCTAGCTCCACCCTCGCAGGGTTTTAATTACCAACCGTTGCGGTGCTACCGCCGCTGAGCGGTAACGGTATACCACTCGGTATACCGCGGTTACCGCTAATTACCGTTCAAATTCAAATTCTTAAACAAAACCCTCTATTCAATCGGTAGCGACCGGTATACCGTTCGGTAATAACGGTATACCGAACCGGTTGTGACGATTACCGGTTGAAAAAGCAAATTACTGCTGATCTTCGTATGGATGCTACCGGTATACCGGTTGGTAATAACGGTATACCGGACCGGTTGCGGCGGTAACTTACCGAATCAATGAAGAATTTGGTATGTTTTCAAATTTGAATTAAAAAACTGAAAAAAGGTGCATGGAATCTAATGGTGTCAAAATTTTTCAAATATTAGTGTATTTAGTATTTTTTTGCTGGCATTTAAAGTTCAACCTGCTGCATTTTTTCTTTTTCTTTTTTGATTGAACTTCTAATGTCCGCAAAAAATACTAAATAAACTAATATTTGAAAAATTTTGACACTATTAGTTTCTACGCACCTTGAAGTATTTTTAGAGATTTTCTTTCATTTTTCAGTTTTTTGAATGTAAATTTAAAAATTTGAAAACCGGTTGGTAACCGGCCGGTACTGCTACATCGGTCCGGACCGGTAATACCGTTACCGCCAACGGTAATTAAAACCCTGCACCCTCGTCGCCATCATAACCCCCAACAAGGATCGATTTGGGGAGGGTTTGCCTCTTCAGTAGTGGAATTTCGGCGCTTATATATGGGCCCATCTCATCAGCGTAAGGAGGGACAATAAAGACATTTCCAAGGGCACCTACACCCAAAACAGTAGCACCTCGCATATGAAACTGACGGCAATGTCATCAAGGGCATGCAGATTTCAATCAATGACACACAAGAGAAGTGCAGAATGTTTTAATGGCACCAAAGGGAACAGATCAATTTTCGCTGGCATTCAGAGAATTGAAAGTTGAGAAGAGCGCGTAGCTCAGTTGGTCGTACCTAGTGGTCGGCAGGTCGCCCACCCGTGTTCGAATCCCGTCGGCACGGGTGTCTCATCAGGGTTTTCTCCCCACAAAAAAATCCCCCCACCGGTTAGTCGGGATTCAGAGGTTTTTCTAGGCCGGAGTCAGTTCCTACTTCTTAATGAAAAACCTTGGGGGGTCTCCCCCCACCGGTCTATTTTTTTTAGAGAATTGGAAGTTGAAACAATTCCAACAAAGGAACATTCTTCATTTACTATCCAATATTCTCGTTTAATATATACTGCAAAACTTCAGAATTGCTAAGTTTGTAGGTTATTATGGACTACATTCTAACTCAAGTAATTGTTTTTGTCCAAGTTCTCTTGTTACTTTAGTATGATTGCTTTTCTAATTCTTCACTTTTGTCTTAGGCTTGTCGTTGCAAGTTCTAGAGCGATATCTGTAATCAAAATCAATTTGCCTGCACCATTGACCGGTGGTGGGAACTAATTATGGTGTTGGTGGTGGTGTACTATGGGCAACACTAAGGGCCTATTTGAGAGCTTCATATTATTTTTCACATGTAACATTACACCTGATGTAACAGTCAGAGAGGGATGCTGACATTTATGTAATAGCAAGATAAGATAGGGAAGGCAACATTGCATGATATATTATTATAGGAGCTTTGTTCCGGTACTTGGGTAGTACCGGGTAGTACCAGGTAGTATCTTGTGCTAATATTTTTTCACCAGATAATTTAATTAGGTAGTACCGGGTAGTACCTAGTACTGGGTCCACCAAAATGATACTACCGGGTACTACCTCATTGATACTACCTAGTACTACCTGGTACTACCACCGTTAGATTTCACTGGATGTATGACTCACATTAATTACAAACACCCTAAAATTTCCCTTATCATAGTAGCAACTAGCAGCAGTCTGTGGCCCAGATCTACACTGAAACGATAAACAGCAATCCATCACGTGCCTTATTTTTTCTTTACCAAGAAAAAAAAGGAAGAGGAGGAAAGAGACCTGAGAGGCAGGCCTACGTTTTTGCAGTGAGGAGGCGACTGGGCTCCCACCAGACTCAGTTTGGTGTCCATCTTTGAATTTAACAATCACCGACAGACCGCGCCACGTCGGTCGCCAGGTCACCGGCCGCGGCCTGGTCGCCCGCGCCACGTACGTCTCTCAACCGCGCTCCACTTCATCGGGCCGCAGCACGCCACGTCGCCACGCCACCGGCCCAGGGTTCATCATACCGAACCGGAGGGTCGAATCGCCACCCTCCGGTACCAGTATACCGAGCGGTATACCGCGGAAACCGCTCAAAACCGAACAAATTTGAAAAACCAAATTTGAACCCCCGTTCATTCGGTACGGATCGGTATACCGAGCGGTTTGAGCGGTATGCCGGCCGGTTTCAGTGGTTTACCAGTGAATTAGCCTAAATTACCGACTCAATAAAATATTTAGCATATTTTCAAATTTGAATTGAAAAATAAAAGAAAAATTACTAACAATATTTTAAGGTGCGTAGAATTTAATGATGTCAAAATTTTTTAAATACCAGTTGAACTTCTAATGCCCGCAAAAAATACTAAATGAACTAATATTTGAAAAATTTTGACACCATTAAATTCTATAAATCTTGAAGTATTTTTAAAAAATTTTGTTTCATTTTTTAATATTTTGAATTCAAATTAATTTTTTTTTGAAAACCGACGGTTTGGAACCGGTGCGAGCCGTACCACCGTGAACCCTGCACCGGCCCTGCTGCGTAAAGAATTGGAGGGCATAGGAGTGGCTGGGCTTGGAACCAATTCTGGGAAAACAAATTTGAGCGCCATACCACTGCACTACACCTAAACTTGTGATGAAATCCTATATTCATTGTTTTATACATTTTCTTTTCATGTTTTATTTCAAAACAAAAGCTGCAATATTCGTGAATCGAACCTGTGGGTTGCTAGAGGTAAAGTAGACTAATTCACCTCACCGCCACACTACGGTATTGTTGTTGACTTGCTAGATAACGTATTTCTATTGTTGAATAGGGAACACGTCGTAAAACAAATTTTTTTGCATAACAAGTGGTAAAATAAAATTACTCTTTTAATTTGGGAGGTAAATGTAAGGCTGACTTCAAGTTTGAGGTTCATAAGAGTTTAAAAAAGTTACAAGGTATTCAAATCCTAAAGTTTGACTTATAAGAAACTATATGAGACATGTATATATTTGTGAACAATGTATAGTGCCATTTTATCAAAATAATTTAAATTTTTTATCATAAACTTGTGAGTCTAAAATATATTTTCACACCAATTTTTAAATTTTTTGACCAAATTTGGCTATTATTATATTTACTATAAGATAATTTGGATATAAAAGTTTGAATTGCCCTTATAAGACAATTGAATTTTTCATCACTCTTCAATTTATGGGCTAGAATGGAGCATAGGTGCCAAAATATATTTTTTGCAATTTTTTGAATCTTATTAGAGGTGCATATAGTTCAAACTTGGAATTACTTTTGGTAAGCACACAAAAATTCATTTAAATGATAGAAAATAGCAAATCTATTCTAAACATCTTGAAACCCCTTGATGACAACTTATATCTTGTCTGTACATGTTAAAAAATCATCAGGGGTATATAATATAATTATTTTTCCAGTTAATTCATAAGAGGTGTATTAATTAGGTACTTAAAAATAGAAAAACATTTTTTCACAATAAGTGGAAAAGTAAATCCCTATATGTTAACATGAGAGTAAACTTAAGGTTGTGTCCAAATCTGAGGTGCACATGAGTTCAAAGTGTAATGAGGTATTGAAATATCAAAGGTACACTTGAGTTATATGAAACAACATGAGAGATCTATCCATTTTATGAACAATGTATACATTAATTTTTTAAAAATTAATAAAACTTTTATTTCAAGCTTAAACGTCCATAAAATGATTCTATAACAATTTTCAGATTTTCTAGAGAAGTTTTATGTATTATTATCATTATTTTATAATAAGATGGCTATTAGAAGTTTGAATTCCCCTAGAATACAATTGAATTTTTCATCTATCTTTAGGATGTGGGATAGAATGGGTGGGCGGCGACGCGGGTGAAGTCGTGAAGGATAGAAGGAGGTCAGGGACTTAGCGCTCCTACCAGACCTGGGTTGTGTTGGGACTTCACTTGGGCTAATGAATGAGCAGAATGGTTGATGGGCTGAAAATCCGGGTTAAATCCGGGACCATCCCGACCAAATACGAGATCCCGAGAATCCGATTGGGGTGGAGCCTCCCCGTTTCCGTCCCGCTCCCGCAGTTAGCCGACACGTGACCCGTCCCGAACCCAAATTTTTCCGGAAAAATGAAAATGATTGGGTTAATTGTGGAAAACGAGGTGGGTCGGGACGGGATTTTACTGGTCCGTCATCACATTTAAGCTGTCATTTTTGTAGATTAAAATAATGTGAAAATTGCTTAGTTTTCAAACATGGGGGACTCAAGAGAGAGTGGCGGCTCCCGCTCCCTGGCAGCGACGCGGGCACGGCCTTGATGGCCTCCTTGACGCTGGGCTCCCTGCTCGGCTCGTCCTTCCGGCGCGTGCCTGCACGACGCCGGCCATCCGGGTCGTAGATCTAGTGGAGGCGCTGATCGACGGTGACGCTTCGGGAGACACTTCTGGTACGGCCGACGATGACGAGGTGGCCTTGGTGTTGATGGGGGCGAGGCCGTGGGGCGGGGGCGCCGGCTCCGGAACGCGCGCTGCGAGGCAGCAGCAGCGCAGCATGTCACCGCGCTGGACCGGCTGGGCGTGTGGCTGACGGAGCTCGGATCCTGGGTGAGGAGCGGCACACGGCCCGACCTCAGAGCCCCTAACGCCGGCAGCCATGGCACGAGCCAGCCTGTGTCAGCGGTGGTGCAGCTCGGACGAGTTCAGCCGTGAGCTCGGCGTGGTCTGCGCAGGCCAGAGGAGCTCGGGCAGTGGGCCACAAGTGGAGTTGCGTCGCGGTTGGCGTGCAAGAGCGGTGACCTCCGGCCGGCGTCTCCATCTTCTTCTCCTGGTGGTGCTGCTCCTTATCGGGGCGCGGTGCCAGGACGGCTCGACGTGCGGTTCCGCGGTGATGGTGGCGAGCCGGTCAACGGAAGGGGCATGACCCAGCGCACGCCACATAGTCCGCCCCTTGTGCCCGCCCTCGGTAGCACGGTGGAGCTGGTCAAGGGGAGGCCAGGGGTTGCAGTTCCTGCTGAAGATGTCGTCCATCCCGGTGAGGAAGCAAGCCACCGGGTTGCCGGCTTCAGCCAAGCTACGAATGAATATGTCATAGCCATCGGGGTTGTTGTTCTGTATCTGCTCGAATGGAACCCGATCTAGTGCCAAGTGCCCACCAACATCTCTATCGTGGCAGGGGCCGAGCATGCTCTTGCAGGTGCCCGTAGGCTCTCGAGGTCCTCCATAGGCCGATTCGATGTCACACTGACTCGGCTAGTGATGATTGCGCGCAAGTCCTCTGGGAGTTCCGCGAGCGACCGCAGGTGCTCTCTCGATGCCATGAGTGCCGGCGTGAAGGGGAAGTCGCGCGGTGCAGAGCATGAGAGGTGGGTGGAGTGGGCGCGGCGGAGGAGCGTGAGAGTTTCCAATAACCGGCTTCTAGTTTCCAATAACTAGCGACGACCTCTCCAATTTCCTATAATTGGCGGCGGCCTTTCCAACTTCCAATTTTATCTTTGCGTGATAGTATAAATAATATAATACCAAATTTTCTTGTACACGCGATGCATCTCTCGGCAGGTCGCCGTAGGCAATGGAGGTCATCCATGGCCCGCTCTGAGGTCGCAGCGAGGTGGGTGGTGATGTCAATGTTCACCTCGGTAGGGAGCACCACCAGCAATAACGGCAACCACCTCGACG
Source organism: Cenchrus purpureus (assembly GCA_022644695.1). Classification (NCBI taxonomy): domain Eukaryota; kingdom Viridiplantae; phylum Streptophyta; class Magnoliopsida; order Poales; family Poaceae; genus Cenchrus; species Cenchrus purpureus. Next base: position 67,825,472 of record CP053466.1, read on the forward strand.
GTATGATTACTGACCTACCGGCGTCCTGAAAATAGTTTGATCAAACATCAGGGTGCCAGGTCAAATGCACATTCAAATTTATATAGAGACTAGGAAGAGAGCACTGTACTCTCACGGATCTTCCTTCTGAGAGGAGGAGATGCAAAAAGGTTTTCTCAGACGCCGGTGAAGAAGTCGAGGATGCCCCATTTACAACAAATCCACCGCCTTTCTCCGCATTTACAAGAATTCATCGCTCCTTCGCCACCCAAAACAACCATCGCTGCTGCTCCGTTGATTTCGGGATAACAATAAGAATTCATTATGACTGTTGGCGAACCTAATGGAAATTTTGTCCTTGGAAATGTGAAGAGGTCGGACTAAATGGTCAGTACAATATGGTGGATACTAACTGCCGCACATTTCTTGGTGGATTTTGGTAATGCATCATCAGTACAATGTTCAGAAGCATAAGACACAATGTTCAGAATACATGATCGACACAATCTTCAGAATACCAAAATAACACTTGCAGAATAAACACCCCATTAACAATCGCTGTTGATCACATGAACCACATAAGCAGGTAGTCAACTAGCCATTACCTTTGGGAAGCGAGCAAACCGGCGACCAGGGTTGAGAAAGGTTTAAGCATATTTCACCACATCTCTCAACTCGTGTTTGCACTTGTCTTTAGGATGCTAATGGCTACTATTGCAGGAAGATGTCTCTAAGCAGTAACTACCAATGGAAGAAGATGCTGGAGTACACAGACGCTACAAAAATTCATTACAACTTGAAATCAATGCTTAGTTTTGCACTTTCTAAACTAAAGCCTATCAATCAACTTGTAACAATAATCGTGCTTCAACCGAAATCCCCAATTCCAAATATCACTTCCCTTTGATGAAAGAGGAAAGCAGAGGCACAAAACAGGGTACTGACTCGACCATAGCTCACTCTCCTCCCTTCGATGTGAGGATGCGCCATTCCTGTCGCGGATTGTAGATCTGCGCACCAACGCCTCTAAGCTAAATATTTTCCACAACGACCCACAGGAGCCTGCTGGTGAGCCCTTTGCAGTGTACGCGGTTGGAGATATAGCCATTGGCCGCACTTAGTAAACTAGCTCTACTTTTTTTGGAAATAAACAAAATGCATTATGTCTTCGTGGTTCTGTGTACCCTTTTAAAAATCAAATGTCGCGGGTTCGACCCCTGCTATTGAGATTGTACCTTTTAATTTTCCTCTGTTTTTTATCAGACTTACTTATGAGACCCTATTAAATTTTATGACAAGTTGGAATCATAGTAGGAAACAAGTAGTTACACGATCGTTACTCAGGAAGGTCCTTCCAGCAAAACATAAACAGACCAGACCTTTCTCGTCCACCAAGCAGCAAACATCATATTATGATCAGGTAGCAACAAGTTTCTCAACTCATAACCACAAAATTCACAACACCAAGTAGCAAGCATCATAGGATCATTATTACAATTTTCACAATAATCATAACTACCCATTTGTAATCATAACGATAAGAACTAATCATCAATTTCCATCTGTAGACGTTGATTCTCCTTCCATAGCTCCATCATGCAGCTCCTGCAGAGAAGTAGCTTCAAGCTTCTTGTTAGCTTCTGGCGATCCTTTCCATTGTTGTTCCCTTTGTCGTTTGCATGATCTGAAGTAAACATCAGCAGCAACAAGTTTCATAACACTACATGTCATTAATGGCCATTCATCACTATGAAATGAGCAACAACCAATAGTTAAACATCAATAAGCAACAAGTTTCATAATAATCATAACTACCTATTTTTATTGAACTCGCACAACATCAATTCCTTCTCCTTCTCAACCTGTTCCAGCTTTGTGTTGACGGTTCAACAACACGCCAAGGTTAGCTTACGGATCATGTAGTACCTTTTTCCCTCGAGTATCACCCAAGGTATCGAATCTGTGGAACAATGTGTAATGCAAGACTCAATCTAATAACCGAGAAACACTTGCATCTTGAAGAAGTTTCTAATGCATCTAATCTATTAAGATCATGAGAGGTAGCAAGAGAGAGCATTGGGGTAACCGATCTAGAGGGGTCTAGATCGTGTTTATGTCGTAGTTCCGAGCAAGATATAAGAGAGCAAAACGAATCTCATTAAAAGCGTCTTTAAACCTTGACCTTCGGTGAAACCCCCTAAGTCGCCCCGTTGTACTCGGTGTCAACATCCTATCACGATGTTCCCCTTTTTTCGTGGTCGAATCTTAGAGCACACTCACGAGGAGTGCATTGAACTACTTGGTAGATCGGGTATGCACCTCTAGCCACCGCGGCTACAAGAACATCCCATGCAATCTATCTCGAGAATAGATTGAGGAAGAAAACACCCAAGCAAGAACAAGAATCATAAACAAAGGTACTCGATCGCTAGAAATCGGATCCATTAAAACTCCATCATAAGTGTATACAAGAATAAGATCCAATCGGGATCCTACCTTGATCTTGATTCAAGCCTCCGGAACTCCAACGTGGTCTTCCTTGCAAGGTTCCCATGCCAGCTAGGTAAACCCTAGATGACTAACACGACCCTCCTCTCTGAGGTGGTGTCCCTCAAGCTCCTCTGCTCCTCGGTGGTGAATGACGAATGGCTTGATAGTTGGAACTTCGCATGGGGACTATAAATAGCCCGAATGGGTGCTAGGTCAAAGGGGGTGCCGAACCGACCCACAGGAGGGCCAGGCTGACCAGCTTGGGCCGACCGGCCTAGGGCCTCCTCGGCCCGGTTCGCCCCCGGTTTTCTTCCCGAAGCTTCTCGCGACTTCCTGAGTTTTTGCCGAGTTGCATGTGGGTCCTTGACGTCATTTTCCTCGCGGTTTAGATAAGGGTGCTTGGTGTATGAACTCCCACATCTTCCGTCTAGGTCCTCAACACTTTTCGGCTTCACGCTTTAGTCCTTGGTTCATTTGGAGTCATGTTCATCTTGTATCTTGACTTGTACCGGGCTCCATGATCTTCTTGTAAAACCCTTGAAGAACTTTACCTGAAAGTCCTCATTTAGGCTCTTGATTCCTGTGTAAACAATAAACTCCAAAAACCATGCACAAGTGCGAACTTAACATATAATGGGGGTTAGGATCGTTAGTGTGAATATCAAATTAATACCAACATTGAAGGTAAACTCATGGCTAGGTTGACGGAAATCGACCGCCAACATCCCCCCATGCTTAAACCTTGCTCGTCCTCGAGTAAGCCTTCAATGGATATCAGAGTTGCCTTTTGATGTTCATACCCTACACTTGATCATACATGAGAAAACATAATGCTCTCTAGATTTATATTCATTAAAGTTCCATAATGTACTAACTTTTATCTTTATGGAGGGTAGATATCATTCAAGCTCTTTCCACAAGTACTTGATCATGCTCTCAAATTTTTAAACAAATCTCAGAAATTTTGAAAATGAGATAAGGAGAAAAATTGTTTTACCAAGGTAAAAAAATAACCATCTTGCACCTTGCTCATGTACTCTCATCTCATCTTGTTTCTCAAGCCTACTTGTTCTACTCCTTTCCTCTCTCAAAGTATATAGTGGAAGGCTTTATATGGAGCTATAGAAAAGTTTAGTCCTACCAAGATATTATAGTTGAGATATTATCAAAACAAGACTAGCTTCTCATGGTCTTACCGAGACTCGTCAAAAAGGTCATTGGAAAAATAATGTTATCAAGTAGGGGGGGAGGGGGGAATGAACACACACTTTTAGATAGGTGGACATGTGCAAATGGCAAAGAGTGATCCCGAGGCACAAACGAAGTCCTCCTTATCGGATTGCACATGGTTGGAAAGATGAGTATGGGTCTTGATCTTGAATCCTTTTGAAAACTCAAAGCACTAAACATAGCTAGAGAAGGGAGCTTTATTATATATTTTTCTTTCTTTTCTTTCTTTCTCATCATACTTTTTTCTCATTTTTTCATCATCATTTTTTTCTTTCATCATACTTTTTATCCCCCTTTTTTTATTATTTGCTCCCCTTGAACTCTAGACTATACTAGTACTTCCTTAGCAACCCCCCATGCTTAGCGTTTGCTCGTCCTCGGGCAAAAGAGGTGATAAATGTGCCAAGGTAGAAATTGAAGCTCTCATATTTTCTTAGAGAGAGATACTCGAAAAATCTTCTAGGGATCCTTTTGGAGGTCTTCCAAAGTCTTGCTCACTTGATGCACCTTCCTTGTAATCTTCCTCGAAATATTCATCCATACTCATATATTGGGTTGTGTTTAAGGAGGTGAACACAAGAAAAAGATATTTTTGGGTTTTGTGGTTGGATATCCAGCGAGGTTTGCGAAATTCCCAATGTGGAAACTTACAATGCACGGATAGAAGAAGCTAGCATAAAGAACGATACGCAAAAACGGAATGACCAGCTTCTTAGTCTCAAGCCGGAGAAATCAGGCCTTGAATTAATGCACCCAAAAATAAATCTTGTATATACTAATATTTTGCACTCAAGTAAATTTAGGCTTTGGATAGGTAGAGCAAAATGCAAGCGGTACTTGTGACAAGGTTAGCATAACTTTTTAAGAACAAAAAGGTTCTTTGATTCATTCAAAATTGAGAGCAACGAAAAAGAACTACGGGACTTAAATTATCATAACCTCCACACAAGATTAGGTTAGCATTTAATTAAATTGTAGATTCATATTAAAAGAGAGCACTAGCTTAAACATGCATAAATCAAGCATAAGATCGAGCAAAGCGGCAACGATCATCACATATCAATATGGTACAATTTTCCATCCATATTAAAGATAAAATCGATGGTGAAACTTATTCATGATGATGGATAACAAAACTAATACTATCACACACATGCTGAAAATAAATAAAAACAAGAAAGTACTACGCACACGTAAACGCACACAAGATGAAAAATAAAGAAAAGGAAAAGGAAAAATCAAACCACACTTAAAAAGCTTCATCCCTTCCTTCTTTCTTCACTCCTCATCCGATTGTTCTTGTTCCGTCGGTTGACTTTCGTTGAATCCTTACTCATAATATGTTTGCATGGCCCCTCCATGAAATTGATCCGGTGGCACAATTTGAAGGCGTCCTAGTTGATGGGCGATCCCCGCCGTTCCTTCTTACCAATGGTCGACATGACTCCGGATCCTCTCGACGTCTTGTATGTTCCTTTGCATATATGCCCCAATGATGGCTACACTTTGTTGGGGCTGGGGCATGCTTGCATAAGGTGCCACAAATACTTCATTTGGCACTACAAAAGTCGGTGGACAATATGTTGGAGGAGGTGGCGGCATGGCTGCACCACTCTCCCATGCTTGAATTGGCACAGTTCCATAGTAGGGTGGTGGCATAGGAATCCCTCCATATGGTTGATGATATGCAGCCCCTCCTTGGTCTTGGGTTGCGGAAGATGATCCCTCTTCTATAATTCTTCCTCTTTTGTTCTTCTTGGCCGGCACAAGAATTCCTTCTTCTAACCAATTTTCTCTCCCTTCCATAAATAATTTCAGCCTCATATTTGAGAGAGGAACATTGACTTTTGCCACCTTGTACCCTCTCTTTTCATCTCCACTAATGTATTTTCCTTGCTTCATGTAATCAGTCCCAAGTGAATTCCCCACAAGTAGGAATTTTGGGTTCCTTGAAATTCCCGGCTTCACAGAAATTGCTATCATAGAGAGATAGCATCCCGAACCAATATGTCCAGTCCTCCTCACAACACCGATTGATCATGATATATGACGGATCAATGGCTTGCCTTGCAATCAATGCCGAATAAAGCCAATTAAGTTCCATGTCGGTGATCTTGGACTCTCTCATTCTTCCCAAAATCCTTTTGCTCATCCTAGAATGAAATATCTGGATGATGGGATTCTGGATGCTATTTCTTTGCTGGTTATCTTTTCCCGAAATCATACTCCAAAATCCTTCCAATACACTTTCATTAACATAAACTTGCTCCGGGGCTTCCCTCTTGAAACCGAGCAACTCTTTAATTTGCTCATAAGAAATTATTTGCTCATCATCCTTGAGTCGAAATGGGAGGGATGGCACCCCTTCATTAATAACCGGTGCTATCGTCATGAGGATTTCCATGGAAAGCTCCAAATTAAAGCTCACTCCTACTCCATCGGAAAATTGCCCCCAACCAAGGTGATTCATCATTTGATAGATATCCGGAAGAAATCCCAACACTTGGAGGGCATCATCGTCGAAGTCAATGTTGGGCACAATCCTCTTCTCTAGGCGACCAAGCCTCTCCTCCTCCTCCTCCTCCTCCGTCATCATGAAAAATCCATACTTGCAACATCGCGGAGTGTATGGTGGTGGAGCGGATGAACGAGTCGAGCGACGAGGTTGGACAGGTGGCTCTTCCATTCGCCCTTGCGGTTCCGTGTACCGCATGGACGAGCTTCGCGTGTCTCTTCTTCCACTAAGGAGCATGGTGTCGCTCCTTGATGGTGCCACGTCCTCTTCCATGCTTCGCGGCGACTCGGAGATTGAGTGCCTCCGCGAAGAACTTGTTGATGGCGGCTTCGACGATGACGATTGTGTCTTCCTCCCAAGGACCTTGCGAAAAGCCTTCCTCATTTTGTTGTTGCTGCACAAATTCACAAACGAACTCTCCTAGAGGTTTCTTGCTGGTAGAAATACACACAAAAGAAGTATATGGAAGGGCAAGAATTGTGACGAATTTTTCTGAATTTTTGGACTCAAGAATGGAGAACAAATTTTTCGAAGGTGTTTCTGGAGGTTCTGGACTAGGAGCTCAAGAACATGAAGTAGCAATGGAGCAAATAACTTACCTGAGAAAGACGAGCGTCGGGGGGCTAAGAAATAGGCCAGCCGCCTGGGCCGACGCCTAGGGCCCCTACCCCTCTGTTTTGGCTCTGCTTTCTCCCACTTGTTGCTTGATGCATCATGGTGCTGTGTACTCCTGCTCGACGCCGTCCACCGTCTAATTTCTCCCGTCCACTCCTTTTTTCTTGCATGATGAAGTCCTCCATCTTGATCATTTACTTTGTGTCACTTCCATGCTTCCTTGCCTCCCATGCTTTCATTCATATCCTGCAAAAATCAAGTCTTGCTGCCCCCCATGCTTGTCCTTGCATCTGCTCAAGATGCCTCAATGATGAAGCCTTCCCGTGATGCATCGTGGAGCATTAGAAGTTCAATTAAGCTCAAAACCTTCCCTTGATCATGTTTAGATGCTAATTATTCCTCTAATTTCTAGAATTAAAAATTAACTCAGAGATATCAATGAGTTCAAATGTATTTTTAGAGGAGTTTTTAGGCATCAAAAATATTTGTAAGTCGAAATTTTCTGACTACATTGATTTTGGTTACACCGGGATCACTTGCTCTCATTAATTGATAGCGAGCTCCTCCGGCTTGACCGTGGGGGTATGGGTTTAGGTTCTAATTTTGGCCAAACATGATAGAGATGTTTTGAATAAACAAAAATAAATGGGACTTGGAAAAATTCTAACTCTAGAGAAACCGGTAAATATCAAGTTGAATGAAACCAAAAATTGATTTTCCTAGGTTCACGCGAGTCCTACCATGCGTCAAAAGTTAAAAAACATTAAGGAACAACGCGGGGCTCTACTCGTGTGTTTTTATGATGTAAAGCAAACCAACTTTGTCATCATGAAGAGGATGAAAGTTGTGGCTAGGTTCCGAATTTTTGGTGTTGGTTTCTCGATAAGAGGCAAATAAATCGTAGGATGGCTCATGTCATAGGTTTATGGTCAAATAAAATCCAAATGAAACATCCAAACAAATTAAATGTCTCAAAAATAAGTTCAACCACTTACGAGTTTATACCAAGTCTTGCGTAGCAAATTCTAAGACCAACTTACTTGAAATCGGAAATAATCCGAGTTGCCCTCCCGACAGCTTTATTCTTCATCAGGTTGTCCTCCCGGTAGCTTATTCTTGACTCGACAAACGGGTTACCTCCCGCCTAGCGCTTCGTTTATAGTCCATGGCTAGACTTCTTCTCTTCTTCACTTCGGATCAACGCTCTTTGCGGGCGTTGCAATCTTGGGTGCCCACTTCCGCACCATCTTGTGCACGGGCTTATTCTCCGGCTTAGTCATCTTTTTGGTCTTCATAGGCGGCTTTTGTTCTTTGGTCTTGATGGATGCAACGACTTCTTTGATCACCTTTGCTTCTTTCTTCTTGGGCCCTTCCTTCTTCTTTGGATCTTCCTTGCTAAAGCGACGATGAGGTGGAACATATTTAACATTGATCATGTTGCATACCTCGAAACGTGGACGAAACTTGAATATGCTCCTTGTGCCATTGACGTCGAACTTGATCTCTCCCTTGCCAACATCGATCATTGCCCCGACGGTCTTGAGGAAGGGCCTCCCTAGGATGAGAGGCGGCTTCTCCCTTTCTCCCATCTCGAGCACCACGAAGTCAACGGGAATGAAGTGATCACCAACTTTCACGGGCACATCTTCGGTGATTCCCATGAGATAGCGAATAGAGTTGTCGCCCAACTCCAAGCACATACCTGTAGGCTCTAGTGGTAGACGTAGCTTCTTGAACACATCTCTTGGCATGACACTCACACTTGCTCCAAGGTCGCATAATGCCTTCTCGAATGTGAATGAGCCAATCGAACATGGGATGGTCGGACATCCGGGGTCTCTTTGCTTCTCGGGCCCTTGATTTGCAATGGCAGCACTACATTGTTCAGACATCTTGACGTGATCCGCCCGAAGTGTTGCCATCTCATACTTGTTCGCAAGTATGTCTTTGAAGTAGCGAAAATATGTAGGAACTTGGAGAGCGTCCAATAGCAGCATGTTGATGCTTAACCTGCGCACCACTTCCACAAACTTTTCAAAATGACTATCAACTTTACCTCGAAAGTAGCGTGTCTTTAGTGTAGGTGTCTTCGTGTCGTCACTTGGCATTTCGAATTCCGGATCTTCGGTAGCAATCTCCAGAATAGTAGCACCTTCTTCTTAGTGTGATCCTCTGCTTTGACGGTTGGCTTAGGCTTCCTTGCTCCGGCTGGAAGTTCGGGATCCTCCGTCTCCTTTCCTGAGCGAGTTTGAATAGCCTTCACCGTCTTGGGACCTTGGGGCTGCCCCGGCAATCTTCCTTCATTAGCGGTTAGGCGCCCGACAAGTTGTCCCACTTGCGTCTTCAATATCTTCATCATGTTGAGCACTTGATGGTTGGAGCTCCCGACCTCTGTCACCTTGCCATTAATGTTCTCCAATATCTTATCCATAGCCTTGAACGTAGTGATGGTGTCCTTGTTGATCTTTGCTTGCTCGTCCATGAAATCCTTCAATTGTATATGAAGAGGCACAGTATTTTGAATAGACGAACTTGCATTAAATTGAGGTCTACCTTGCCTGTAGCAGAAGTTTGGCAAATCTCCCTTCCTCATGTAGTCGAGCACCTTTGCTTCCTCCGGACAATCTTTTTGGACATGGCCGTACTCCCCACACTCTTCACACGTGGATCTTGCTTGGCCTTCGTCTTGGGCTGCTTTCTTTTCTAGCTCCATCTTCTCCAACCTCCTCATGAGTGAGTCAATTTTTCCTTCTAGAAGTTCCTTCTTTTCAACCTGCAAAACACCTTTAACATTGCCCGTGGGTTGAACTGGAAGTAAGCGTCCGGATGACGCCCATGTATCATTATCCGCAACCTTCTTGAAAAGAGTGAATGCCTCCGTCGGAGTAAGCTCAATGATAGATCCTCCTGCCGATGCGTCAATTACGGTCCTCGATGCTAGATTGAGACCTTGATAGAACCTTTGAATGAGGTCCTCCTTTGGGAACTTGTGATGTGGCACGGCTCGGGTGTACTTATTGAAACGCTCAAAAGCTTCCGCGATAGTCTCTGTTGGATATTGAGCAAATGTACCAATCTTGTTACACAAGCTTTGAGTCTTACCCGGCGAATAATACTCCTTCATGAAAGCTCTCATCAACACTTCCCAATTTTGCACCATCTCTACCGGTAGAGTGTAGAACCATTGCAAGGCTTTTCCGAGTAGTGAGAATGGAAAAGGCCTCGCCCTCAATTGATTTTGATCCAGCCCTTCCATCGTGAATGTCTGACAAAGTTGAATGAACGCTTGAATGTGAAGGTTAGGATCCTCTTTACCGGTGAAAGTTGTATGTTGCACCATGTGGATGGTTGAAGTCTTGATCTCGAACGGTCTTCCGATGTCGGCTAGGTTGAGGATGGGAAGATCAACGAGCTCCGGGATGCAAAGCTCCCCAATCTTCCTCTCTTGTGCCATTGGTGGCGGTTGAGGTTGATCTCTCCTTGGACTTGGAGGTGGTGATTCCTTCTTCGGACTTGTAGGTGATGATTCTTTTGGAGATCCTGACGATCCTTCAGCTCCGGCTTTTGGATCTACAATCTCCAGCTTCCTAGTTCGTGCTTCGCGTATCCTTTGCCTGTAAAGTTTTTCTGGATCATCCACAAAATTTTTCGGTTTGTTGGAGAGGTAGCCGTCCATCTCCTGTTAGGGTTAGCGATAAACAAAATATATAAAAGATCTAAAAAAAGAAAACTATAAAAAGGGTTAGTCAAAAAGTAGATTAGATTGGTTTTTGAGGATGATCAAAGTTTAATAGATGCAAAAGAAAATCAAAAAGAAAACTGAAAATACTTACAAATGAGATACTAGATAAACTGAAAATACTTACAAATGAGATACTAGATTGGATCTTGATTACTTGTTCCCCATCAACGGCACCAGAAAAAGGGCTTGTTGATGGTTCAATAACGCGCCATGGTTCACCGCAAGCTTACGGATCATGTAGTACCTTTTTTCCTCAAGTATCACCCACGGTATCGAATCTGTGGAACAATGTGTAACGCAAGACTCAATCTAATAACCAAGAAACACTTGCATCTTGAAGAAGTTTCGAATGCATCTAATCTAACTAAGATCATGAGAGGTAGCAAGAGAGAGCATAGGGGTAACTGATCTAGAGGGGTCTAGATCGTGTTTATGTCGTAGTTCCGAGCAAGATAGAGGAGAGCAAAACGAATCTCATTAAAAGTGTCTTTAAACCTTGACCTTCGGTCAAACCCCCTAAGTCACCCCGCCGTACTCGGTGTGAACATCATGTCATGATGTTCCCCTTTCTTCGCGGTCGAATCTTAGAGCACACTCACAAGGAGTGCGTTGAACTACTTGGTAGATTGGGTATGCACCTCTAGCCACCGCGGCTACAAGAACATCGCATGCAATCTATCTCGAGAATAGATTGAGGAAGAAAACACCGAAGCAAGAACAAGAATCATAAACAAAGGTACTCGATCGCTAGAAATCGGATCCATTAAAACTCCATCATAAGTGTATACATGAATACGATCCAACCGGGATCCTTCCTTGATCTTGATTCAAGCCTCCGGAACTCTGACGTGGTCTTCCTTGCAAGGTTCCCACGCTGTCTAGGTAAACCCTAGATGACTAACACGACCCTCCTCTCCGAGATGGTGTCCCTCAAGCTCCTCTGCTCCTCGGCAGTGAATGACGAATGGCTTGATAGTTGGAACTTCGCACGGGGACTATAAATAGCCTGAATGGGTGCTAGGTCAAAGGGGCGCGACACCCAGAGGCCGGGTGTCGGCTGGGCCGACCGACCAACCTCCTGGCCTCCTCCTTCCCCTGCTTCTTCCCGCTTCGCGACTTCACGAGTTTTTGCCGAGCTGCATGTGGGTCCTTGACGTCATTTTCCTCACGGTTTAGATAAGGGTGCTTGGCGTATGAACTCCCGCATCTTCCGTCTAGGTCCTCGACACTTCTCGGCTTCACGCTTTAGTCCTTGGTTCATTTGGAGTCATGTTCATCTTGTATCTTGACTTGTACCGGGCTCCATGATCTTCTTGTAAAACCCTTGATGAACTTTACCCAGAAGTCCTCATTTAGGCTCTTGATTCCTGTGTAAACAATAAACTCCAAAAACCATGCGCGATTGCGAACTTAACATATAATGGGGGTTAGGATCGTTAGTGTGAATATCAAATTAATACCAACATTGAAGGTAAACTCATGGCTAGGTTGATAGAAATCGACCGCCAACACTTTGCCTTCACCTTTTCTAGCTCAGCGGTAGTAGCTTCAAGCTGCTTGTTAGCAATTTCACAGTCTTCCTTCAAATCACTTGCTTCCTCTTGACCTTTTTCAACAATCTTTGTCAGCCTCTCCAGAACAACAGAAGTCCTAGCATCAAATTCGGGATCAATCCAAATAAATGTCCCACATCATTGTTCTTCAGGTTGTAGACACCAAATACATACAAGTTCATACAATTATCTATTTGCAACACCGACATCAAGAGTACAAGTACTATAAGTCAACTGAAATTTAAACAAGTTATTATTTACCTAACCACAGATTCCATACCGACACCCAAGGGTGCCCAAGGGTTCCTTAACAAGGACAACATACCCATGCTCGCACTTGTTATAGCGATCCACAAGGATAAGATCAACATTAGGAGGCACCGATGTAACGAAATCAGTGGACCGAGACACCTCCAGAAGCTAGTAAAATACAAGAACCTATCAATCTATAAAACGATGCAAATTGAAAACTAACTGAATCTAACACCTATGAATTGTCAATAGCCTATCAACTTCTAACACTAATCGTAGTGCAAATCTGAGGGTACAAAGAAATCTGAATCAATTGTATTTGTTTATGCTCATCAATCCGCTAGATCCCCAAATCTAGACATCTTCATCCCTAGGTCGTTAGGAGAAAATGTAGTGGCTCAAACTAGAGGACTGACCTTGTCGTGCTGACTCAGGTAGTGTTAGCCGGGAGGTGCCGAATAACTCACCCTCTCATCACTGCTAGGATTCGCCATTCCTACCATGGCCGCCATTGCAGATCTGCGTAGCGGAATTCGAAAGTCTTTGTGAATTCTGACCGTCTGAGTGAAGCGTCTCGCCAACCATTCGATAGGTAATTATATTATGGGTTATTTGGTTCCAGTCCATTACGATTTTGTGGAGTTGGAGAAACTCCATTACTATTTTTCTATTTTGAAATTTGCCTTTACAAGTCTTCTTCTACCTAGTTCTTGCCATTTTCTACGTCTTATAGACGTCGAGACCCACTATCAGATCGTATTTATATACAAAATTTTCGTATGCTTCCCTCCCCACTCGCTGACATGTGGGCCCCACAAGTCAAATTCTTCCTCAATCTCCAGCTCCATGGCGGTTACTCCAGTTCGGGGATGAGTCCCGCAGCGAGGGCGTCGCTCGTCGCGAAGCGCCGCATCCCTGCGCCGGGGGAGGGCGCCACCATTGCCTGGAGGAGGCTTGCGGCCGTGGTGAGTGGGCGGAGGAGCGCTGGGAGGTGCGCATGCCGAGGACATTGTCACGGTCACGTCAGAGAGTGGCGAGAGCGCCGCGCGGTAGAGGAGAGTGCGCGTCGCCATCTCCATGGCGGCAGCAAAACCCTAGCAGGGAGGGACGACGGCGAGCGGCGCGGCGAGGCACCTCGCTCCATGGCGGCTGGCCTCCCTCTATGGCGGAGGCCGCCTCCTCATCCATGGAGGTACCGGTGGCCGACATAGCGGGGAGGAGAAGAGCAGCGTGGAGCCTCCTCCCGGTAGTGGCGGCGCACACCTCCCGACGCCGAGGATGCGCGGCTGCGGCGTCCCTGCGTGGGACTCGTCCCGGCCCCGGACCAACCATCTCGAGATTGAGGAAGAAGCTGACGTGTTGGGCCCACATGTCAGTGAGTCGAGAGGGAATCATACGAAAATTGTGTGTACAAATACGGTCTGACAGTGGGTCCCGACGTCTATAAGACATAGAAAATGGTAAGAACCAGGTAGAAGAAGAATTGTAATGGGAAATTTTGAAATAGACGAATAGTAATAGCGTTTCTCCAACTCTGCAAAATTGTAATGGCCTGGAACCAAATAACCCTTATATTAAAGACTCACCTGAAACTTACTTGCAGAACCTGGTCACCGTAAATAATTCTCCAGAAATTATAAGCATAAGGAAAAAAATTTCCATAAATTGACACAACCAAGAAGTGGTGCAGTGGTAAACAGCGCAGTCTTGTTCCTATAGGTCTGCAGCTCGAACCCTTGCAATGGCAAAAATTTTATAACGACTTGGAACACTCTATTTTCAAAAGAATACTTACACGTGGGACCCTACTGAATTTTATGACGACTTGGAACACTCTATTTTTAAAATAAAGCTTAATGTGAGATTAAAGTTGGTTTATGACGCTATTGCGTAGCTTATACCGTCACAAAGCATGTATGGAACAGGGAATGCTCGGCTACAGTAGCAACCGTTATGAGAATAGTTTTTTGTCACTAAATTTGCTCAGAAGTGAAATATTATGACGAGATCAGTCAGGAACGTCATAAATCAATGACGCTAAATGTGGTTGTGTCACTAGTCAACGTTTTTCTTGTAGTGAGTGGTATATCTTTTTGCTTGCGGATTTCGTTCGTACTCATAGGTATACCAAGTTGCCTTATCGCTCACGCTAATTAGTACCATTAGCGGTGACGTTAACAAATATCAACAAAGCTCGACATATATACAAATAGAATTCAACATATTTATATTTACAATGTCATTATGTTAAATGAAACGATTTAACATTTATAGTGTGTCAACACAACGCTTTATATTTAAAATTCAACATTTATATACACTTGAACCTAATACTACATATTTGATTTCAACATTGCTAATCCAACATCTTTATATTGGTGAACCTCAAGATTAAAGTTTTTAGTTTCAATATTTTTAGTGGGTTCAATATTTTTAGTATTGCGACACAATAATTTATATTTTAGTTTCAACATTTTTGATGGTTTGGTTCAACAACTTTACTAATAGAGCTTAACATTTTCCGTTTAATATTTTTGAACTCTTTTGAGAGTCTTCAACTCTTTCTTAATGTTATTACGAATCCCTAAATTGATTTAGGTTTTCTGACATGATTTCTTTTCTAAACTATTTTTCTCATCAACATTCTTTTAAACATCCCAACATTTCTAAAACGTAGAATAATTCTATGTTTATTATTAACATGTGCTACTATTTTTCATTAAGAGATAATTCAATTTAGAGTGGTTAATGGTTGGTAGTTGAGGATCAAATCTGGAGTTTACTTAGTTAATTATTACTACGACTTGTATTTTTTAGCTTCTCAAAATTTTGTAATAACAAATTGTTTCTAACTTGTGTTCTTTTCATTGGGCATATAATTACCAATCACATGTAAAAAATTATATATTAGTATATCAAACTTGAACTTCACTTGCACGTGCTCACCGGTTTGGATCCCACTTTAAACCACTTGCCCAGCAAAAAAGTCAAAAATGAAAACTGAGCTTGTTTAGATCCACAAATTTGTGCCAATGAATAGTATATTAGGGTGAAAAGATGTGAAAAAAGTGTGCATTGGGACGCATGCTGTAAAAGAAACTATGACTCGATGTGATAGATGAATAGTTCGATATGATGGATTTGTAGTGCAAATTTGCAAATATAAACCGCATGGGAAAAAAACTCAGTTAAACAGTCAAAAAAGTCTAGATAAAATTCAAAAGAAAGTCAGTTAAGTAACGATGCCTAGAAAAAAGTTTTAAAAAGTCACTTGAGTAGTACCGATGTCCAGAAAAAAGTCAAAAGATAGTCAGTTAAGTACCAATGCCTAGCAAAAAAGTCAAAAGAAAGTCACTTGAGTAGTACCGATGCCCAGAAAAAAAAATCAAAAGGTCCCGTGTCCCGGAAGGAAAAAGATCAGCTGAAAACATTTTCCCCCACGCCTGCCATTGTTGTTGATATATATCAACGCGCATGCACCACAGAAATGGAATGGATGGGATGCTCACCTTGGGCTTAAGTCGTCCTAGTTGGGTGCGCCCAACCAATCGATAGTTGGTGGGCCCCGTCGTACAGAGCTATAAAGAGAGAGGTGGGGGTCACGGCTCGCAGTACGAGGTTCACCGCGCCGCCACACACTGCGCCACCTACAAACCCTAGCGACCGAGAGAGCACTGGAGTGGCGGGAAGTTCCGCCACTGCCGCCGCCATCGACTCTCATCACTTGACATCGCTGCCACCGCCCGGAGCAGTGCCGTACACGCAGCGACCCCATCACCGTAGCCGGAGTCGCCACTGCTTCCCCTGCGTCAAGCCGCGGCCGCCCCTGCGACCACCACCGACGCCATGGCCACCGACCCTGTCACTCCTAGCACCCATGGTGTGTGTCCTCTCACTCCCTCTGTAGATGTTATATGTTGTAGATCTGTGAATATCAACTTGTTATCTCGATTACATGTGTTAGTACCCGTCTAGATCTAATGCTAGCGATCCTGTTAAAGTTACCAAATCAACTTCAAGTAGGTATATAGGAGTCCCCGCAAATGTCCAATGGACAAAGTCAAGGTCAACTCATCTTCTTTTTCTACATTTTTTCTCCTTTGATTTGATGGTGATGATAGTAACTGAAGCAGACCAGGTCGTGTTTATTTGGTCCAATTAAGTTGATGAATGATGAATGGAATCGTTTACTTGTCTACTCTTGCTCCTGAAGTCGACCAATTCGGCTAGTACGCAGTTAGTGGTTAACCGCCTATAACCCTCCTTTGATTCAGTGTAATCGCATCCCCGGATGCACAACGTGATCTCCATCTTGCCACAACATATACTGTACCAATCTACTCCTGAGTTCGAGCTCCTTCAACTACAGTCAACGCTCGAGTCGTTATTCTGCAGCGCAAGCCAGCTTGCCTTGCGACCTGCACGCAGATCTATCCCATCTTCTCCCAGGCTACACTGGTGGAAAAACGACCTTTGTTCCTAAGCATTTGTCCCGGTTTAACTTTGGAACCGGGACAAATGCTTTTGGAGCGACGTGGTCTCGGAAGGCTATTTGCGCCGCCCCCCCTTTAGTCTCGGGTGGTAATACCACCCGGGATTAAAGGTCTGGCGTCCAACGGCTCCGAACCGTAATTATTGGCACCAGACTTTAGTCCCGGGTGGTATTACGACCCGAGACTAAAGGGTGAGCCTTTAGTCCCGGGTCGTAACACCACCCGGGACTAAAGTTTTGTCCCGGTGGTATTACCACCCAAGACTAAAGTCTCATCTTTAGTCCAGGGTGGTAATACCACTCGGGACTAAAGGGTGCGCCTATATATCCCTGCCTCCCTTCTTTTTCCTCTGCCTGAGCTCACATTCACCCGAGAGCTTAAGAGATAGTTTGTGAAGAGCTAGCTAGTTCTTCTCCTAGGGAGGTGATGACCAATTTTTTCGTCATCAATTTATGAAGATTTCTCTCCTCCAAAGTGTTTCTAAGGTTTGATTCTTCATCCTTCCTTCATTTGTTATGATTAAATTTCGTTTTTATGATTAGAAATGGAGAAAATATGGATTTAGATTTTTAGGTGGTAGGAGGAGCTAAGAGATGATGTTTTAGATTTAGCTAACATTGTATTTAGTTTCACTTATTTTTTAAGCATAGTTTCACATAGGATTTATCCTCTAATTTTATAGTTTTGCTATAGAGATAATTGATTTTAACTTTTAGATGAGAGATGCATTTAATTTTACATTTAGCTTAATTTATTAGAAGTTAGTTTATTAAAAAATGGTCATTACCAAATGAAAATATACTACCTACCTATTTAATTCATTTTTGTTAAGTATTTCTTGTATTTATTTAGAATACATTTAGGCATTCTTTTATTCTTTTTTCTTTTTCCATATATACGCCGGTTGGACGTTTCATCAAGAGTGCCTTACATCTAGTTGAAGATACCAACATCACCTACGAGCCGGGCTATACGTGGCTCTTGATGTTGGTCAGAGCTGGTAGGAGATGCAGGGTCGTAGCTTGCCATGAATCCGTAAGTGGGAGAGCGAGGTGTGTATATGATGGTGAGGTGAGGTTGTACTTCCTAAATGATCGGGTGATTAGAAAAGGTATAGCATGTACTTACGCCGCCTCCGGCTCACCGCACCGAACGAGCTCTTGCACTTATCTGCTTAGTTATTAGAAATGAGAAAATAGGTCTTATATATTATGTTTTTATATAGAATAGATTTAAGCATTCTCTTATTTAAGCATTGTTTATATATATTATAGAGTAGTCCGTAATAACTATGGCAAGTTATTCGTCACGGTGGTCGCCAGGAGGTCGCCATGGCGGCGTGGAATCGCTTGATGATCGGCCACCTTGGCCTGTCGTCTGTGCATACACTTCACCCATGGTGTGATTGAGTTACCCATCGGTGATCGGCCGTGACCTCGTCCCAACATAGTAATATTCTTTCGTTGTATAAATTTGATGTTTACGCATTACACACACGGATAATAATATTATTTTCATACAATGCAGGTTCTCAATCATTTGCAAGTGGCTCGCACATGTTGTTGAAAATTTAGGTGGTACCTCTTGTTACACAATGCGCCATTGTCGGTCCAAACAATTGCATACAATTAAAAATCTCGCTTTGACATAGCCGTCGAGGACAAAATCACTCCTCACTGTCTTCGTAACCCATCCAAATGGTATTGATTGTTGGGTGGGGTACCCCTCAGACCGGTTAAGAGGACTTATGAAAGGACCGCCGTGCAGGCATGCTTACAACAACTAAACGCTAATGGGTATTTTGTGCCAGATTACTCTTATTTTCTAATAAAGTCACCGAGGAAGGAGAAAGTGTCACCACGACCGCAGAGAGACTTTGTCGGCTAAATGAACATGACATGGTATGGAGCACCATTTAACTTTTTTTAATCTTCTTATTCAGCATTTTTAATGCGTCGAATAACATTATTCATATGTTTGGTCAAACTTTTGCGGCAATGAGCTTTCATGCAATTCTAGAGCAAGTGATGGATGTTGTGGGATTTTCTTACAGTTCAAATGCTATACAAACAAGAAATTGGAAGTATCAAACTCATCTTTCATTTTACAGGCCATATCACTTTTCCTCGCCACTGTTTGACATTTATGGAAGTCCATGTGACCGTAATTGTGAAGCGATAGAGAGTGCAGATCCATTCTTCGGCATATTTCTGAAGTTCTCGACTTCAAGATCGGAGACTTCAACTATATGGACTATCTAAGGAAGAAGAATGAAGTATGAAATATGTGTGGCATTGATGCACCCTCTATCTTTGTTAAGACCGTACCTTAAGTATTCATGTATGAACTTTTTATGTTTGTAAGACCTTAATTAAGTATTGATGTACGAACTTTTTTATATTTTTTGTTAAGACCTTAAATATTGATGTTAGGCTAGTGACTAATTTATTGGAAACCTTAATATTAGGGTTCTCACCTCCAAAGTATTGATTAAGCCTTAATATTAGCCTTTATCACAAATTTTGGAGACCTTAATATATATTAAACTAAAAAACAACAGGTCATTGGAGGCGACCCTTTAGTCTCGGTTGGTAAACCAACCCGGACTAAATGCCGACCTCCACGGCACAAGAATGATTGGGGGCCTTTAGTCCCGGGTGGTAAACCAACCCACTGACAAAAGGCCTGTCCCCTGGTTTTCAACCACAAAAGGCCTCCCCTATACAAAATCGACAACTTGCTCCCTTCTTCTTCCATGCCCGACCATTTTTCACAGCAAGCTCCTCTCAGCTCCATGGCGCCTCAAACCTTGGGAGGTGCTGCCCAAATTTTCGTGGAGTTTTCTCACCTCAAGGTGTTGCTAAGGTATTATTCTTCATCCTCCATTCATTTGTTGTGTTTAAATTTCGTGTTATGATTTAGAGAAGGAGAAAATAGAAATTTTGATTTAAGAGCTAAGAGATGAGGTTTTTAGTATACTTTAGATTTAGTAATAAGTAGTTATCATTTGTTATGATAATCTTCTATCATTCATTTGTACTAAGATTTTTTTGTTTTTATAAAAATTTTACTTTTAGCTAGCTTTATTTATTATTAGAAAATAGAATTTATTAATTTAGTTATTAGAAAATGAGACCTAGGGATAGTGTATATTTTTATACTTAAAATTTATGTCCATAATTAAGAAAATAGAAAATTTGATTTAAGAGCTAAGAGATGTAGTTTTATATTAGTATACTTTAGATTTGGTAATAAGTAGTTTTCATTTGTTATGATTATCTTCTTTCATTCATTTGTACTAAGATTTTTTTTGTTTTATATAAATTTTACTTTTAGCTAGCTATATTTAATATTAGAGAAAATAGAATTTATTAATTTAGTTATTAGAAAAGGATACCTAGGGATAGTGTTGTAGAATTAACATGGATATTTTTCACTTAATATGATGCGATGAACCGGCAATGGATCTACAACACCGATGTCATTTGTCAATGAGTACATTACCGGCATGCATGGTTTTCTCGAAGTGGAAAAAAACAAGGATGCGAGTGGGTTCATGTGTTGTCCATGTCTCGATTGCGAACGAAAGAGACTACCATGACCCGCACACTTCACATCCACTTGTTGAAATACGGATTCATGCCGAACTATGTGGTTTGGACCAAGCACGGTGAAAGAGGGGTTTGATGGAAGACTACGAAGAAGAGGAGGAGGGTATTCCGGACTGGGCCGCAGGTCAAGCTTTTGCAGATACTTTAATGGAAGATGCCGACGATGAAGAGTTACCGACATGCCGACGGCTGATGATCTCGGCCAGTTCTACAAGATGCACAAAGGGACTGAAACGAAAAAGAAAAATACAAAGTTCCAACATATGATCGAAGATCACGAAACCGTTATACCCAGTTGCAAGCCATGTCACAAAAAGCTTGGTACTACACTAGAAATGCTGCAATGGAAGGCAAAACATGGTGTGTCTGATAAGGCATTTGAAGGGATGCTAAAAATTGTGAAGGACAAGCTTAGAACAATGAATTACCGTCCACCACATATGAAGCAAAATGTGTGCCCTCTTGGGTTGGAGGCATGTGTTCCATGCATGCCCTAATGATTACATCCTATATCGGGGTAAGGATTACGAGAATTTGGATGCTTGTCCTGTGCAAAGCGCCACGTTATAAGATTCGGCGAGATGAAGATGTCAGTGATCTCGGGGCACCGTGACAAGACGAAGAAAGTTCGAAGGTTATGTGGTATTTTCCTATAATACCACGTTTGAAGCGTTGTTCCGGAACAAAGCACATGCTAAGTTGATGAGATGGCATGTCGAGGAACGTAAGCAAGACAACCTCACGAGACATCCTGATGGGTCTCGATGGAGAAAGATTGATAGAGAATTCAAGACATTTTCTCGAGGACGGGAAAGGAACATAAGGTTTGGTTTAAGTAATGCGGATGGTTTCAATCCATTCGGGAGTTTAGCATGGTCATAGCACTTGGCCTGTGACCCTATGCATGTTCAACCTTCCCGGTTGGATGTGCATGAAGCGAAGTTCATTATGATGCGGTGCTCATCCAAGGTCCAAAACAACCCGGCAACGACATTGATGTACCTAAGACCGCTGGTCGATGAACAATTACTGCTATGGCGGGAAGAGGGCGACGTGTGGGATGAGGATAGGCAAGAGAACTTGATCTACGAGCATTGTTTTCATAACCATCAACGATTGGCCTGCCCTAAGTAACCTTTTCTCGGGCGGACAAACAAGGGATATCGGCATGCACGCATGCTTACATAGAACACAAGGTATTCATCTCAAAAACTATAAGAAGGTCGTGTATAATGGTCACCGTTGTTTCCTTCCAACTAATCACCCTTACGGAAGAAAGAGATGCATTGGAAAGGGAAGGTGACCATCGCATTTAAGCCACCCCATTTTAATGGAGATGCCGTATTTGAGATGGTAAATGATCTAAGGGTAGTCTTTGGAAAGGGTGCCGGTAGTGAACCTGTTCAACCGACGCCAACAGTGCACCAATGTGGAAGAAGAAATCTATATTTTGGGAGCTACCTTATTGGCGTAGCCTTGAGGTCCGACATGCATTGACGTGATGCACCTTACAAAGAATCTTTGCGTGAATGTGCTAGGCTTCATGGGTTGTTACGGTAACCCGAAGGATACCAACGAAGCACGAGAGGACCCCGAAAGAATTTCATAAGATTCCCAAAGTTCCGCGGAGGGTGATGATGAAACCGATCCGAAGAGGATGATGATGATGTTGATTACTATGGTCTGCTAGTTACACTCTCACCAAGAAAGAGAAGGAAAGCGTGTTTGATTGCACGAGCAAGATAAGGTTCCGGCTGCTACTCCGAATTTAAAGGGATCATAAATATGAAAGAGAAGAAGTTCACAAATCTAAAGGCCCACGACTATAACATGTTGATGACACAGCTTGCTTCCAGCTATGCTGAGGGGTGTTCTATCGAGAATGTACGACATCGGTCGTAAAGCTTTGTGCATTTCTCAATGCAATTTCACATAGGGCAATCGATCCACCAAGTTAGGAAAGCTAGCACGATGCGGTTCAATGTCTTGTCGGCTTTGAGTTGGCATTTCCACCTTCCTTCCTCGATGTTATGACGCACCTCCCTGGTACACCTTGTGAAAGAAATTACTATTCTCGGTCTAGTATACCTTCACAACATGTGGCCTTTTGAGAGGTTCATGTCGATCCTCAAGAAATATGTTCTTAACCGTGCGTCCTGAAGGAAGCATTGCTAAGGGATATGGGCGAGGAGGTCATTGAGTTTTGTGTTGATTTTGTCACAATTGACTCGATTGGGCTTCCGATATCACGACACGAGGGAGACTACAGAAAGGGTACCATCGGAAGGAAATCAAGTTTGAGCAATAATACTTGATTTGTTCCATAAAGCACACCTAATCGCAACAATCATCACCGGTGACTCGTATAGGATGGAACACGAGCAGATTATTGCTTCTCAAAATCCAACCAAATCCCGCCTAGATTGCACGTCACTTGGAAACATTTCCCTCATGGTTGAGTGAACAACTAATCGGAAACTCAACGATTCATCCACAACTAGCTTTGTTAGCCGGACCTTGTAGCACAATTACAAGATTTCAAGCTTACGATATGAATGGTTACAATTTTTACACACGAGCTCAAGATCGCAAAAGCACAAACCAAAATAGTGGTGTCCGTATGGACATCATCGGAAAAGATGGGGGCAAGACCTGCTATTATAGTATCATAGAAGAGATATGAGAGCTTGAGTACGGTGCGATGAACATCCCTCTGTTTTTTTGCCAATGGGTAAACCTGAATGGCGTAAAGAAAGATGAATATGGAATGACAATAGTGGACCTTACCAAGATTGGGTTTAAAGATGATCCATTCGTGCTTGCTAAAGATGTGCATCAGGTTTTCTATGTCAAGGATATGACTAGCATACCAAGAATAAAAATCCCCAAGCGGGACCACAAGAGGCAAAGCGTCACATAGTTCTTCCAGGTAAAAGAGTAATCGTGGGAGTCGAGGACAAAACAGATCAATCCGATGATTATGACCAGTTTGATGGCATGCCTCTGTTCGCTGTCGAAGTTGACCCAAGCATATTGCTTGGACGTGAAGAAACACCGTACTTACGTGCTTGAGATTAATGTCGTAATGTAATGATTATTGATCAAATCAATTGTGTAATGCTAATGTGATCAACTCTTTTATTAGTCTCCAACAAGTTAACGATTCTGAAGTCCATGCACTTTGCAGTGTTGTATCGGTCTCAAAATTTTTACAAAGCTTGAATATGTCATGTGAGTTTGACCCACCAAGTTTGAGATTTTTCTGAATTAATTTACTATTTTTTTCAGTTTAATTGAATTTCCGTGCGACATCACCTAGAAATTAAAAGTAGAGCTGAGAGCACCCCTGAAATGATCCAGAATGGAGCCAAACTTGGCCACAAGTTCTCTTGTGCCTTAGGAGTCTAATTTATCTGGAAGCCGAATCATAATTCTTGAGTTATTGATGTGTAATTCACAATATTCTAGCTCCTTTAGCACGAAGAAAAAACCTAAAATACATTTAGTCATCAGAAAAATCTAAGATCTTGCGTGGGCTAATATTTTGAGTGTAAATGACAACCAAAAAAATTTCAGACCATTTCGACATAGATGGAGTACACGTGCTTCACAAAGCTATATAGAACCTTTCATCGAACCATGTCTATACCACTTATGTCTTAACGATTCGAAGTCCATGCACTTTGCTGTTGTTGTATCGGTCTCAAAATTTTTATGAAGCTTGAATCTGTCATGTGAGATTGACCCACCAAGTTTGAGATTTTTCTGAATTAATTTACTATTTTTTCGGTTTAATTGAATTTTATTGGGAATGCACATCAATATTGCAAATGAAAATTGAAGTGAATGTTTACAACTCTAAAATATAATTTTGTATAGCAAAGTACAATTTATTATATTTTAACTAAATATAATTTTGCATGAAAAAAAATAGTAAATGTTACTATATTTTTTGTGATTTCAAAGAGATAGAATGTGAAAATGAGAAAAGAAATAGGAGGAAAACAGTTCCCGAAAATTACACTAGTCCCGGGTGGTGTTACGACCATAGACTAAAGGGGTCCTTTAGTCTCGGTGGTAACACCACCGACTAAAGGTCGAAATTTTGCCCTTGCCCTCCCTGCGAAGGGGCCTTTAGTCCTGGGTGAGATACGACGGGACAAGGGCCTTTAGTCCCGGTGGTGTCACCACCGGGACTAAAGGCTCTTTTGCTCCCGAGTCGATTACGACACGAGACTAAAGAGGGGATATATCCCATGGATCCACCCTCTTCTTCCCCAACTCCTCCACTTCACACACTCGCACCCCGCCGTCGCTCGTAGTGATCTCCATCCGTCATCGTCTTCCCCGTCACCGCCTCGCCGTCGTCGCCGCACTCCCCGTGCCGTCGACCCGCCGCACCCCGTAGCCTGCCGCCCGCCGGCCGCCGACCCGTCCGGCCCTGCGCCCTCCACCGCGCTCCGGCCCGCCGTCCCGCCGCCGCCGCCGGCCGCCGCCCGCGCCGCCGCCGCCGCCGCTCGGCCACCGCCGCCCGCGCTCGCGCCACCGCTCCCGCCCCGCCGCTCCCGGCCGCCTCTCTCCGCCGGCTGTCACACCCGCCGCCGCTCGGCCGCCACCCGCCCGTCTTGCCTTGAGGCCCGTCACGATGCCACCGATATGGTGACGTCAGCAATTTTATTTTAATGTTTTCAATTAATTTATTTATGAATTTATATTTGAATTTAGAGATTTTAGAATTGAATTTAGAGATTTTAGATTTGAATTTAGAGATTTAGATTTGAATTCAATTAGTGTTTTTAGATGAAATGTATTTAGAGATGAAATATGTATTTAGAGATATTAATTTTTTCGCTCGCTCGACAATTAGGTAGTATCGCTCGACACGCTCGATTCTTTCCCAACTCGCTCGACCCCGTCCGACACTTAGGTTTTCTCGCTCGACTCGCTCGACTCGACTCGCCGACTCCCCGACACGCTCCACTCCCGCCCGACTCGCTCCACTCCCGCCAGACACTTAGGTAGTCTCGCTCGACTCTCGCCCGACTCGGTCGACTCCCGCCCGACTTGCTCGACTCCCGCCCGACACTTAGGTCATGACGTATTCAGAAATTCATTTATGTGCTCAGAAAATTATTTATGTATTCAGAAATTCATTTATGTGCTCAGAAAATCATTTATGTGCTCAGGAATTCATTTATGTATTCAGAAATTTATTTATGTATTCAGAAAATCATTTATGTGCTCAGAAAATTATTTATGTGCTCAGGAATTCATTTATGTATTCAGAAATTCATTTATGTGCTCAGAAATTCATTTATGTGCTCAGAAATTCATTTATGTATTCAGAAATTCATTTATGTGCTCAGAAAATCATTTATGTGCTCAGAAATTCATTTATGTTTTTAGAAATTTCTAGTTATGGATAACAATGAGGACGAGGAGCGGCTGATGGAGAGTCTTATTGCTGGGGGTCTAAATACCGAGGTCCCAACCTTCACCGAGGAGGAGCGTAGCCAGGCGGACGCGTTCCTCAACATAACCGGGACATCGACACCGCATCATGACATCGACTCCGCGCAGCGGATCGAGCAGCATCGGGAGGACAATAATGAAGACCTTTTCATAGTTAATGCAGAAGGTTCCAATGAGGTATATATATCATGCATTAACAAATCCACAAATGCATTAACAACGAGGTATATATATCATTCTGGAACCCCGCGCGAATAACAAATCCGCAACTTGTTGGCTTCAACCTCGACAAGCAAAAGACTAAGAGAGGCGTACAAAAGTAATCGTCGATCATGACGTGAAGTTTCATATCATCAAGTCAACGAGCTTGGCCACCATGGGAACCAAAGAAGGTCGGGGACAAGTTTGTGTCCCAATGCGGTGCTATTGTGAGGGACAACGTGCCCATATCATATAGAGAATGGAAGGAAGGAAGATAATCCATGGGTGGTTCGGATTCACTTAAGAATATGTTATGGGATGATATCCTAAAACACTTCACACTTCCACCGGGCGTGAACGCAAACCTTGTGAAGCGGACTCTCACGAAGATGGCAACTCAATTGCGAGTTTCAAGAAGCACAGTAGATTATATCAAGCGTAATCGAACTCCAAATTTTGATGATTATCCCAAGCTAAAGGATCACCGCAGTCCTTTGTGGATTACAAGAATAGTGAAGAATTCGCCAACAAGAGTGCACGAGCTCGTAAAAGTGCGCAAGAAGACGGATTACAACCATCGCCTTGGTCGCGGTGGTTACGCTTGCAGCACCCAAGTGGCGGAAGATTGAACAAGACCTCCTCAACAAAGGTATCGTACAACAGGGTCTTTGACCGAAGAACGATCAAGAATTGGTATTATACCCGGTGGAAGATTGAACCACGATGATGGTTCCTCGAATTCCCACCCACGCTACGGGAGGCGGCACATGAGATAATGAAAAAGAATGAAGACATCAAAGCGCATTGGTTCCCCGATGAGACATGGATGAGCTCACTTTGGCGCCGGAACCGGAACACCAGACGTTGCGGTGGGCTACGGGTAGTCCCGTGGAAGTTTGCTTTCAAGGGAAGTGCCGACACCTCTGTGGCCGCAAAGAAGAAGGGAGCGTGAAGAGGGGTGGTGGCGTGAAATGATGGAGCAGAGACTTAAAGATCAAGAAGAATGTATGAATGCAGAGATTGAACAACGAGTGGCCACCGCAGAACTCGGGATCACCGCCGAGCATCCGCCTCAAGCACCGGTGATCCCGCCATTAGCCCTTCCGCCGCAAAAGCAAGGCCCCAGAAGAACAAAGGCGGCAAACCAAGAAGAAGTTCAAGTAGAGCACAACGAACGGTACCGTGGATGAACTCGTCAACAAGACCGCATGTGAGCTGCACAAGCCGATCGGCAACATCACAATGACGGTATAAACCTGATTATATGTGCAATTATCTCAACCTTTGATGCATGTCTCATTTAATAACTTCATCATTTCTCTACATATATATAGGTGGCGTCTAATGGCTTTAGCATATCTCCCAGACCAAGCCACGGCATGGAGATTCCATGGCTACGCCGGTTGGTTTGGAGGAGATTGTTGACCCAAAGTTTAACGACATAGAGCTAGACATACAAGGAGGTGACGAGGAAAGGACACTCCACGATGCGCTTCACGGATCATATTGTGGCCCAAACGTTACATCATAATACCTAACATGCCGCCACCGGTCCCTCCGAGTGTTGCCGAGCAGCAGCCACTATCTCCTGGGCCGTCAACAATCCCTTCGAGTGTTGCCGAGCATCAGCCACCATCTCCCGGGCCGTCACCGGGCCGGTCGTCACCGAATGATTGGAGCTCACCGTCTCCACAACGGGGGAATTCTACTACCGTGAGCGATGGCGATCGTCAGCAATCACCACCAAAGCATCAATCACCACCAAAGCGCTTCACCAAAGCTCGCCAAGAGGCGGTCCCGATCAAAATCTACCGCCGTCTATGCCCGTGCCAAATCCGGATCCCCCGAAGAAGAAAGGGAAAAAGCTGGTTGTTAAAAGGAAGCTGCCATATGAAATGACAGCATCAGAAAATGAGGCGAAGTGTGATAAGCAACTCAAGGCGTGGATTGAAGGGAATAAAGAGATCGCTAAACAAAAGCGCTCAAGAAATGGAAGCGTAAAAGAATAAAGATCGTCCAGAAACTCAAAGCTTTCATAGAGAAGAAGGAAGTAGAAAAGAGACAAGAAATTATAAAACCCTACTAAGTGATTATGACCGGTCATCACAAGTCCCTAAAGAAGAAGAGACAAGGAGGGTCACCAAATAGTTACATCGACCAAGTACCGGGGTCGACGATGCCACAGGATTATAGGAAGAAGAAGGCAACATAAGCGTCGATGTCGACGAAGGAGCCTTCAACGAAGAAGGCAACACAAACATCGACGTCGGCGAAAGAGCCTTCAACGAAGAAGGCAACACAACGTCGACGTCGTGAAAGAGCCTTCAACGAAGAAGGCAATACAAACGTCCGTACGTCGAAAGAGCCTTCAACAAAGAAGGCAATGAGCGCGTCAACGTCGAGTACAAACTTACGCCGCCTCCGACCTCACGAATCGAACGTGCTCTTGCACTTATGGACACAGAACAACTAGCGCATGTCATTCAAATGCAAGAAGCAACAGGGCTCCCACTACAATATGTTCTCGGCCACGAATCACCTCCTCGGGACAAAAACTTCATACCTAGATGGCACTACGAGCATGGGAAATCTTTTGTCAGGCCTGAGTTGGTGAAGAAACTCCCTACTCGATGTGCAGATTGCATGACTTCTACATGAAGACGCTCTAAGGCGGGAGATGATTGGCGTGCTTGTTAAACCGGAGATTTTGTCAGTGAAGGCGAGAAGTTGGTCCTGGCCGATTCAAGGATATTTATGAAATTTACCATCTTGACTCCTTGAATACCGATCTTGTCATGGGGTGCCTGTAAGTGATGGTGCAATACATACCCTAATTAACAAATTAATGCATACTCTAATTATTAACTTTGTCTTTTATTTTCAGAGCTCGAAATGCATAACATGCGGAAGAATGGTTACCAACGAATAGGTTTCATGGACCCATCTTTAGTTAATCAAGATCAAGTAAAGCTCCAACCAGAAACAACATTCAAAACAATCCTAAGGACCTTGTGTAATTTGCATTACAAGGATTTGATACTTCTACCTTACAACTTGAGTAAGTGTGATTACCATCTTAATTGCTAAGGGTTCATTTCTAATTATCTTAGTTAACATTATTTAGTTCTAATCTTTTGAGCTTCCATGTATATACAGCCTAATCGGATTCTTCTCATAATTGATGTCAATGTAAGCAACGTCCTTGTCTTTGATTCATTGAGAAGAGATCCGAACAAATACTTGGACCTTCAAGATATGTTTCAAGAGTAATAATTCTATCCATACATTCCCTTTTATGCAATAGTGTGCTTTTACTAACACTATCTAGCTCTAACTTTCATTATTTTCACGTGAGCTTGGGAAAAATTCAAGGTCAGCCAACCCCAAAACATGGAGACCTAGAATAAACTTCTCTACAAATTTTCCAGTACGTAAACTAAATAACAACTTCAGCTTGGACAAATTAAAAATGTATAACACTAATTTTTCATAATTATCTTCTTCAATTTAGTGTATGAGATAGGAACCAGGGACACATTTATGTGCATACTATGTGTGTGAGTTCATCCACAATTTCTGTGAGGCAGACCCGTCAGATTATACTGTAAGTATTATTTTAAACCAATTAATAATACATTTTTTCTAACCGCTTATATATTTAATTCTTGTGTGTAATATATTAAATTATTTGCACATTACGTAACAATATGATTAGGGACGCAATCATTGAGAAGGACTCTTGGCGATTCAAGAAAGTCTCGATTCATAATGGACCGGTGATTGATACACAAGGCGTAAATCACTATGACTCATCCAATTGATAAAGTTTAATTAGCACCTCGGTGGAACTTTAGACTAGAATTAGAATGAAACGGTATTTTGATGTATATATACTACTTTCAGAAAATACTATCTATGCTTTCGATGTAATATAATGTGTGTATATATTTATTTATAAGTTTATTCTCTTCATATAGTACGTATAGTAGACACGTATAATTAGTGTAAACATTTATACGTACACGTAAATTACACCCAAATATATGAGAATATACACGTATAACATTATTAGAAAAATTGGAATTGAAACAAAAAAAGGACAGCGGGGTCTTTAGTCCGGGTGGTGGCGAAGACGGTGTGCCCTCCCATTTGTCCCGGCGGGGCTACCACCCGACTAAAGGGGCGCGACAGCCGGTGTGCCCTCCCTGTTGTCCCGGGCTACCACCCGGGAATAAAGGACACCCTTTATTCCCGGTTGCCCACCCGGTGACAAAGGGGAGGCCTTTTGTCTCTCTCTTTTCGTCCCGGTTGAGCTTTAGAGACTTAAAGCCTTTACCAACCGGGACGGAAGGGTGTTTTTCCACCGGTGTTAGTGACCGATTTTA
This sequence comes from Cenchrus purpureus, assembly GCA_022644695.1. Classification (NCBI taxonomy): domain Eukaryota; kingdom Viridiplantae; phylum Streptophyta; class Magnoliopsida; order Poales; family Poaceae; genus Cenchrus; species Cenchrus purpureus. The sequence goes on from CP053466.1 coordinate 67,856,010, forward strand.
CCCTGGAAACCTGCATTGCTACTTAACCTTTGGATGGATCAGTGTTCCCAACGCTTGGGATCAGGTTAGTGACCGATTTCATGTATCCTTTTGCACTTGTTTTTCAAATCTTACCGTCAGCGGTGGAGGGAGGATTAGAACTTAGGCTTCATTTGCCTGCCTGTGTGAGCTAAATCCCGTGTGTACCAAAACGCTTGGGATCAGGTGAATCCACTTCCCTCACCCAATCCACGTCGGGGGCGCGGGTTGATCCCTTGATGACTGGTTCCGGCACCCCACATCTGCATTTCATTAATTTGACAACTGCTATGAGCTTTGACAAATATTAACCGGACAGATAACTGGTTTCAAAATGAATAGTTCAATCAAAGCAACATTAAAAAGTCAGAAGATTCTATAAAATCAGAACTAGAAATTATTAAAAATACTTTTTTCAAAAAAGGTAAAACTTAATCGTGATGCTCTCATCTGATATACATTCAGATTGACACGACAACTTACATATATCATAGGACAGGGAAAAAGGAAAAATTTTGTAAAAGTGCCGACATAGGAGCCAACTTAACATTTTCCTACTGCACTGCTTTCGAACACAAATAAAATTACTTCAAAGCCTTCCAAGCTACCAGTTACATTTCCTTTGAGGTTGTTTCAACATCACTCCAAAATGAAGGCACCAGTAGTGAGCTGAAAAGCTATAAGCGCATCGATTCAAAATAGACATCATCAGGTAGTGAAATTGTGAAAATATTTATTTGAAGCAAGAACTAGTCCTATTTTTTCACTAAGATATTTGCACCAGCAACAGAAAATAAGTTATATGATGCTATCCAACACAGGAAAAGTAGCGAGGCAGAACCAATCTAAGATATTTCACATTCTACTAATTATAGGTAGAAGAAACCAGTTATCTCAGAGCACTTCAGATTACATCACATATTGTAGCCAGACTTCTACTTAATATGCTAGCAACAACATAGGACATGTCAATGAGCAACAAGTGCTACTAATGTGGTTCCTGTTCAAGCATGCAAAAGGACAGGTGTAAATTGGCACATAAGCTGGACAATTTACTTGTGTCTTTTTCCAGTATAAAAGATGTATTAAAAGCATTATCTCCTTGTCTTCTTCCTCATGGTTCCTAACAAGATCCTCCATTGTTGAACCCATTTTTCTACAAAAAAACATATATGTGCATATTAGCATATACAACCCATTTAAGCAATCAAAATAACTATTCTTTTTAACTATTTATAGCATATGAATATCTGCAGGAAAAGATCCCTTCTGAAATAGTTAACTCGAGCAAATATGTCCTGTCAATGTAGTATATGTCCTGAAAATATATTTCAGAGTACAATCTGAAACTTTCTCAAAGAGTCTTATTGACTGTTCTATTTTCTAAATTTCATACTATTATATAGCACTAAGCCTGAGTACATGAAAAAGTTAGATGAATGCTAGTCCAACAGGGTCAAAGATTGTACAAACAACTACTACTAATGTGATTCCAGTTCAAGCATGCAAAGGGACAAGCTTGAATTGGCACATAAACAGGACAAATACTTCTACCTTTTTACAGTACAAGATGACTAATTAGTGTAAAAAATAATTTTTAATAGAATCAGAGATACAGTACAAGATGATGACAAATTTTAAGGTAGTTGTTTTTTTTGAACCGTCCATCCGACGAGATCGAACGGTGGAATACCCAGGAAGTATCAGGAAGTTCCCACTAGGAAGTATCAAAATGGTAGAGCCCACAAAAAATGTTAATTAAAATTTTAATTAATTGAGAAAGGGTAATATCGTAATCTCGTGTCTGTCATTTAGAATGGATGCTGTCCAAACCAGGCGTCCCTCCCGACCATTCGTATAATTTTTGCATTTTGGTCTCTTTTAAGTAAGAATTCTACATTTGGATCCCTGTGGGAAAGAATTCCAAAAATAAACCCATAGCACGGCGCCACACCACGGCGCCCGCTAGAACAGCACGGCGCCAGGGGCATGGCGCCGTGTTGCTAACGGCGCCGTGGTTTGTGGCGCCGTTTATGACACGCCGACGCCATCGCCATCCGAAATCACCTAAAAAATAGCACGCACAAAAGTCACGCGTTGTATAACAGCATGGCGCCATGCCCTTTAACGCCGTGCTGTTATACAACGACGCCGCGGCGCCGCATGATCTATTTTGAAATTCTTTCCCCCAAAGGTCCATACGTAGAATTCTTACTTAAAAAGTCTAAAATGCAAAAATTATACCCGACCATTCGTTCTGATCCTCACTCTCACTGTGCTGCCCAGGCAACCCCGCGGCGCAAGGGGTGGCGGCGCGACCGGGGGTGCCCGACGGCGCAAGGCTCCGCGCGGCCGGACCGGCGGTGCCGGGCGGAGCTATGGGCGGCGGCGCGGCCCTCACTCTGCTGTGCAGGCACTCCTGCGGCGGTTCGAGCAGTGGTGCCCGGCGGCGGAAGGTGCGGCGGCGCGACGGGCGGTGCCGGCGGAGGAAGGTGCTGCGGCGCGGCCGTCCGCGGGTGCAGTGGCGGATCGGGGAGGCGGCTGGTGGGGCTCGGCTCCGCGGCCGCTCCGGCGGCGCAGGGAGGCGGGTTCGTGGGGCTCGGCTCTGCGGCCGCTCCGGCGGCGCGGGAAGGCGGGTCCTGGAGGGCCGCCGCTCCGTTGGTGCGGGGAGGCGGGTCGTGGGGTCGGCTCCGGCGGCGCGGGCAGGCGGGTCGTGGAGGGCGGCAGCAGTCGCGTCCGCGGCCGCCAGGATTGGGCCGAATGGCCTCCAGCGTCGGGCGGGGAGGAGCGCCTGCGGGAGGTGGCTCCAGCTCCGGGATGCAGATCCGCCCCGCCGGTGTCGTCAGGGAAGGGACTTCGGTCGTTCTTCTTCGTCGTCGGCTTGAAGATTCGACAGCAGGTTCGTATACACGCTCATCCTTCCACATTGGGCATGCTTGTGAAGTGAGTTTTTTTCTCTCTGGGATTGACATGGGTAGTAGCACATTCGGGTGTGAGACTGAAGTGCATAACATAGTAGTCACTGTCCGTACTTAGCGTATGGTAAGCTCCTAACAGAGGCACCATATGCAGTGGCGGAACACCCGGTATGGCAAGGTATGGCGGCTGCCATACCTTGATTTTCCGGCGTGAACCCCCAGGGCTACGAGTACTATCCTAGTGTCCTATGGCTGCCATTAGAGGTCCAACTCTTACTTATAGCTGGAGAAAAAGAAGCACACGCATCGTCGGTCTAGATTGCTGAAATGGAATCATTTTTGTGCGAAATGGACCAACTAGTTTACCAATCTATAGTCCCCAGCAGTAAGTAGAGAGAGAAATAGTTCGGGGTACGTACTGAATTTTGTAGTTGCCAATCTGATTAGTTAATTTTCCGTTTGTTTCCTGGTTTTTGTACTTAGCATGGCACTTTGCATTATACAGTTACATATCACTTTTAAATTGTTGAACCCTAAATTCTGGATTATGCGACTTCGCCATATCTTAAATTTGTTTCGTCCTCCGCCACTGGCCATATGGTTATATTGCCTCTGAAAGTAATGGCGTACATATGGATATGCTGTTGTATGTTGATCCTGTGATCATTGTGAAGGTGCAAATAGCCTCTTCTTTTGTCGATCCTATGATCATTGTGAAGTTGAAAATTAGCCTCTTGTTTTGTCGAGATGAATCAGTGCAGGCTTTATAGAGTGTTTGTAATATATTAAAATTCCATTCATTCGCCTAGATGGTTTTGTCAGAACTGATTGTAACATTAAAAATAACAAATGTGAAGCATTTTTTTATGTGGTACATAGAAAGTAGCAACATGTACATATGGAATTCGATTAAAATGCCAACAAATAGAGATGCCAACTAAATTTGCTTGTAAGGGCTCTTTTGAAGGGGTCCTGGTTTCGTGACCCTGGTGGTCTTGCTCTGAACCTTCTTAGCGATTGTCTCAGTTTCAAAATCAAGTAGGATAGTAGTATTAGGTCGGTGGACTTTTTTTGGCCGTCCACGTTTCCGCTTTGCACTGCCCACTTCTTTGGGTTTTTTGTCAGCATTTGAATTGCTGCCTTTTTTGGTGTTCCTTTCTGAACACTTTCCTCGTATTCTTCCTTCTACACAAGGGAAAGGTATACATGACTTAGGGAGATTTTGTATTGTAAAGAACAATTTTAAATGAATGTATATTGAGCATCACAAACCGTTAGCACTTTCTTGTATGTTTCCAATCGGCATAGGTTGTAATCTGAGAACAAAAGCGTAGTTCAAAATTTCCAGCTGAAAACTTCAATTTGTGACTATAGTGCACAAAAATGGGTATGTTAGTACATCATCGATTACATCAACAAGCAGAAGCATTGTAAAGAAATATATTTGCTCATTTACCTGTGTAAATTGTTCAGCCATCTTTTCTCTGTCCCATACCATCATGTACTTGAGTACGAATGCCCCACAAGAATAGCTGCATATATTAGTTGATGTATCAGGATATATATAATGTATAGGACACTAATAAGTTCGAACACAGTACATACTTGGTTGTTTGTTGTGGTATGTTAGTGTAGCAGTGTGGTTTCCACGCAGTAAGGTTGATGGGGTCAGTAATGGTCACCTCGCCATCGGCCGCGGCAGAGTCAATACAGGCTTGTATTGACTCCACCTGAGTAATAAGCAGAACAATATTTTAGGTGTGTTAACAGTTCATGTGCCATTCACATATTAAGAGAGAGTGGTAGCACACTTACAAGGGTACGTTCCTTGGCCTCATCTCGCAATTCGTGATTCGAGGCTAAAGAGTTCAGAATCTGAACCTCTTGCTTTCTGAAATGAAGCACTAAAAGAACCCAGTGGCAATCACGTACATTCATTGGGAGAAATACCTGTGGAAAAATTACGTTAGTAATTGCATTGCCTTTTTGATGGTTAAGTGATTGAAGACATTTTGTGGAAGCATAGATACCATTTCTCGTCCTATACATTTTTTAGCAATTCTGTGAGCCCATGAGCTCTGAATAGGTCCATTAGCTCCGGTCAGCTTCGCTGTATCAAAAGTTGAAAGGACTGACGTCGGCGCAGTATCCACATCGCAGACATACGCATAAGCATCAATAACCTGCAGTTTGGTAAGATTAGGCATAGGTTGTACTAGTTGATGTTGTTGGAACGGGAATGGGAAAGAAAGGGTCTTACTTGGCCGTAAATCATTTTTTTGTTGACATTTCGCACTAACATTTCAACTGTAACTGCGACGTTATCACCAACTAGGACTACTTCAGCTTTTTCATAACCGTTTTTGAGGAAAAATGCAACATCTATGTCTTCCTGTGTAAAACTGTAATTGGGATTGGCAATAGGAATTCTCGGCATAGGGGAGTGTTTGTTGGCAGCTTCTTCGGGTGTCTTGTTTTGCAAATCATGTCCTGTATAGGGTGTTGCAAGCGGATTTTTTGGCAACGATATATGTTCACCTAAAGTGCATGGTTCCTACAACAAAATGATGTCACACCATATGTATACATGGTTAAGATAAGCAATGTGTTGGGACATCTTTTGAACCTGGACATGTGCAGCTTTTGAAGTCTGTGCTGCATTGTTCTGAAGAAGATTTCTTAGGTCCTGAAACAGAAAAAATAGGAAATTAATTTAGCGTTAAGATGTATGAGATATCATTTTTTAAGTCTCCCTTACCCTCATTTCCCTTCGTACACCAGAAAGGTCGGCCTCTGTGTTGGCCAACCATGTTCGAACAGCACCTTCCATGTTCAGGTGTGCCCTAATTTCTGTCAACTGGTCGTTTATGGAGATAGTCTTGGAATCTAATTTCTGCTCCATTTCCATTGATGTGAGGTTTATTTTTTTTTCTAGTTGTAGAAAATTCGTCTTCATAAACTCAAGTATCATGTCCACCTGAAACATATCGGAGTCATTAGGTACAGTAGTGATGCTTGGTGACAAGATATTTAGGGAAGGCAAGAGATAAAAAATAACATGTCGTTGATGTTAGTACTTGTTGGCTACTGAGACAGTTGCCTTGGGAATGTTGCTGGTGGCTGACATTTCGAGGTCTGTGTGTACCGTCGCTGCGCTCGGCCATGGTTGGCGGGGAGGTTTGAACTGCAATTTTGATGACAAGCTTGCAAAAGATACACTGTCCAAGTTAGATTCAATAGAAAAGTAAATGAAATAATTATATCTCCAAACATACCTCTCCTCCATCTAGGTCTTCTTTGTTGTAAGCTTCAGTTCTTAGGCTTGCCTTTTCGTCATCCCATCGTGCCATCACCGGAGGGGGTATTGGAGAATAGGAAATACCATACTTCCTAGGTGCATGGACGTGTTCCCAATACCAATACTGCAAGAAAACAGAAATAAATGTACGGAGTTGGTTGGCATAAGATTGTTGTGTATGTTTGCTAGTGCAGTGAGACTTACTTGCAACTAGGGTTGAAAACAGAACGGGATGATCCCGTTCCGTTCCGCCCCGTTTTCTACATTTTTCCGAACCTTTTTCGTATTTGCGGACAAAAGCGAAAGCGAAATCGGGATGTCGAATACGGAATCGGGACGAAATCGGTTAGGGTCTTATTCCGACCTTTTTCGTTTATCCCGTTTTTAACTCGGGATATCCCGTATTAGAAAAACGGATCATCCCGAATTTAACTCCCAAGCAAAGCAGCCCAGCAACTCAAGCGGCCCATACCAGCCCAAAAAACTAAGGTTCCCCGTAGGCCCTGTGAGGCTGTGGCGTTGACCCCGTCCGTCCTATCGATTGCGGCGCCGACGGCATCTCTCGATCTCTCCTCGCCTCCTCCACCTGCGCCGCTGCTCCCTGCCCACCAGCACCGCTAGCCCAGTCGCCCTCGCCCACCAGTCACCACCGCCCACCAGCGCCGCTCGCTGCCCCATCCGGCCATCCCCGTCCGCCCACGCCCACCGTACCTGCGCAGCACGCTCACCGCTGGACCTGGAGAAGCCGTTGAATCCGGCGGCAACCAAGACGATGGCGCCCATGGGAGTCCTCGTTCTGGACTGGAGCTCTAGTGCTTGCGCAGCTATGCATTCTGTGCTTGTGATCTTGAGGACGTGTGTCAGTGTGTGTGGTGGATCACGGCTGGTGGTGCTCTCTGTTTTAATTTGCACTTCAGCTTCACTGCTATGTTTGTGACTGTGAGACAATCAGAGTATCAGACTTATGTTTACACACTAAAGCTATTTAGACCGTGTTCTCAAAAAAAAAGCTATTTAGACCGTTGCTTATTTGTCATGAATTGCTGATTGCCTGGATGGGGATAGGGATTAACTGGCTCTACCGGTCGGTGTTTCCGATTTGTTTTTCGTATTCCGACCGTGTCCGACATGCTTCCGATCGAATCAGTTCGTATTCGAATCTTTGGATATCCGCATGCGTTTCCGACCTTTCCGAATTCGATTTCGTTTTCGTATTCAAATGTGAAAGTGAAAACGATATTGGGGTTATCCCGACCGAGTTCGACCGCTTTCAACCCTACTTGCAACAAAGGTAAGTTGCCTTGAAGACTAAACTGCCCCTTAACATTAAAAGTGTGAATGCAGTCCAACAGGTACGTCAAGGTGAACTGTCCCCAGTTTAACTTTGAAATGTCCTGGACGTTGTCTACCAGACCCAAATACTTGGAGTCTACGTAATTTTGTGTAGTAGGAGCAAGAATTGTGCCAATAGCAAACAAAGCAATTTCTCTTTTGAAGTCATCATGAGGTACTTCAGAATTAACAATCTTCTCCTCGAGAGTAGCAAGCATAATTTTGTTCTTTGATTTATATTTATTGAACAAGGCCATATCTACAGATTTATATGTACGAACTTTTGCATCATAGCCTTCTATAGGAAGACCCATAATGACGTTCACGTCATAGGGGATCATTGCAATTTTCTCACCACAGAATTGAAACTTTCTATCTTCAATGTTGTAGCGCTTGAAAATCTTGAGCAGCATTGCTCGTCGTAGCTGCACCGGCTTCATGTGAAGTAGCCCACCAAGCCCAATTCCTTCGACTGCGGCCTTGTGATCATCTGATAAATTCTTAATCAGGTTTGCGAACCTGACGGGTGAGCAAGCCATCTTCATTCCTACGTGCCTTGCTGCGCCATCATCTTCCAGCCTTGTATTGGATGTCCCTGTACAAAATGGAATCTGACTATGAAAATATGAAATCTGCAGGTCTTTGCTGCTGTGGGTGCATAGGCTATGTCCTGTAGGAGCTACCAGGTGAGAAATAAGGAGTTTATAATGAGGTTGATATACCTACAGCTGTTGTCTGTGTTTTTGCTGTTAACAAGACGTCATCTGCATTTACATTCAGTTAATAAGGAGGTTGATCTACCTACAGCTGCTGTCTCTATTTTATCTTTACTATAACATGACGGCTCATTCATTGGTGTTTCTCAGGTTGAAAATTGACCTTGAAGGAGTTCACATGTACCTGGAACCCCACCCAGAGCAAGAGCACAAGGTGCAGAAAGAAAAGAATAAAGAAGAGCCGGTAATTTGTAATATGTCGAATGATATGTCTATTGAAAATTATTTTCATGCCTTGCTCATATTTTCCAAATATTGATTCTGTTCATTATAATGCAGAACCTAATTATGGAATTTAGGTTGTACGTGGTCAGAGAGGAATTTTTTGCATATCCAGAAGGAACCAACATATCACTACCCCATTTCTTCAGATTCATGAAGCCTGGACCACTGGACTGGTTTCATTTGCAGAAACAAATCGCAGGTGCAAATTTAAAGGTGACCTCTGATCTGTACTATGTAGAGCCCTCGAGGAAAGCACCGGATGGTTTGGTGAGGATGTATGGCGAAGATGATATGGATGGCCTATTACGGGCGCATTTGGGGACAAAGCTATGCTATCTTTACCTTGTTGACGATCAGTACGTTAAGAGATTCTATGGAATGGATGACAGTGATCAAGACTATTGCTACAGTGATGATGGAATGGATGACATTGTCAATGAACAATACTATGCAGACAGTGATGGTGGTATGGAAGGCAGTGACTAAATTAATATGAACGAGTCTAGGTTTAGAGATGCCTTAAGCGTAAGGTTTCAGTTCCAGTTGCAGTTGTCTATTTTTTATTCATATCAAGGCACTTTTGTTATTTATGTTTTCTAGCTTCATGTGCCTGTGCTTTCTTTTGAGTACTCAATTATGGAACTTTGTAAAGATTGTTCTCCCATTTTGTTTCCTGCTATTCCTTAATTTTAGCAGCTGTAGAAATTCCAAGCCAACCGCAATAGGTTCATTGGCTACAGCCTGTCAGATAGTACATAAGTCATGTACGTGGTGCTGAAATATTCAAATGACCTATTGCTGTTCAATTGGCACCATATCCTACATCCCATATTAAAGCAAATTTTTGGCCGTTAAGCAGCAGGCATTATAAAAACAAATTCACCAACGGTACGTGCTGAAACATGGCAGATCCGTACATGCTGAAACATGGCAAATTCACCAACTTTGAGGGTAATAAAATATCTCCATAACGATAATTATATAGTATAAGTACATGACATTACAGCAGAAAGAAGCGTCAGCAGCAGGGAGCATCGCTCCTGCTCAATTTCATACAGGTTCATAACATAACCATCTGCTACCCCCAGTGGCGAAGCTAGGATTGGGATTTCGGGAGAGCTTGTTCTTCTTCTTCCTCCTTTAGCTCCTTCTTTCCCTCTTCTACCTCCTCAATTTTGTAGGGAAAACTTGGAGAACTTCATGACATTGCTAGCAGTAGGAGGGGCTCCAGCCCCCCTAGACCCACTGCTGGCTACGCCACTGGCTACCCCCCCTAGCATCTACTGAATGCAACTCTGAAACATACAAGATTTTCGGGATCAACTCCAGAGGCAGACATGGTGGCAGCTTGGAGGCACCAGCTATCTACTTGATTACTGAACCTTTGAAAAAAATGCAGTGATGCAAAAAAAAACACACTGCTCACCGAAACTCCCTCAAGGTTCCAATACCACATGAAAAAATATGTTCCTCTGTTCAGTTTGTGCTTTGTTTCTCGATCAAGTCTAAGAGGCTTCATGGTGATGTTCAATGCTCCTGCTACAGCCCCCAATGCTGATGAGTGATGCCTGTTTGGTTTGATGAGCTAAAAGCTTCAGCTATTAGGTATAACAGGGGAGCCTGCAGAGCTGATCTCCCCAGTGAAAAAAGCATAAACATACATCAACACAAAGGTATTTGAGTCGAAATTTTCTGCCATATATTATGCAGCATGTCGCTAGAATGTATGGCCCTGCAATTCGCATCTGCCGTTCAGGTTGCATCCCTACCAATTGCCTCTCCCACTCTGCTATGTCCCTTGCCGCAAAGAGCTTGCAGTTACCCCTGCGATGCAAGGAGTTGTAATATAAGTACAAGGGTATGAGAAAATAGTACTTGCAAAAACATAAGAATATAAGTTTCAGTCTCACAAAGCCATTTTTAAATCAGAGCAAAAGGCCAACAACAAAAGTCAATATAGTTAAAAGCTCATCTCATGATTATATGCAATTTATCTTGTATTAGTTCTGTATGCATGGTTTCTTAGTAATTGAATTCTACAAGCTGCAGCAACGGATGTGCTACAAATTATTTTAACAGAAAAAAGGAAAAGATTTGACATGATCCTTACATGGTATACATAAAAAAATACATCTCCATCTAAAATTGTTGACCTCTGTTCAAAATTCATACTTAACAGCTTTTGCAGCAATTAGCATTCACAGTTCGTATTGCTAAGCGAAATTATTTTTTTACAACTGACATGTCATTCCTGGTGTCTATGGTGTTACAAGTATCAATTATAATGGGCAACTATGCTTCAATTTTTCAACAACCTCCACCGCTTAGGAGCAAACTGAGGAACAAAAATACAGTTGTATATATCCATTGTTGTTCACAACATTAGGTAAATGATATTTGAATCTGAGTGACAAATCTGAGTGCCAACAATAGCCAATTCTTGAAAATACATTAAAACAAAGACCAAACGCTGAAAATACATTTACCTTGTATAACAATCCGTTTGGGCAGAAGAGGTTACCAAGAATCTGGCACCTTGTTTTTCTTCAAGTCAATGACAAAAATTAATCTACATTCACTTTGATATTAATTCATGCAAAATAAGAAGTCTACAATCAAACTGAGCTACTACCTTTTTTGTCTTCAAGCAAGTTCGCCGATTGTGACCCACAAGATGACAACGACTACATTTTTTCTTTGATATTTTTTTTCTCCATTGCCTGAAACCTTTTCTTCGGTGCTCCTCTACCTTTCACATGCTCGGGATCCAAAACATTTCGCCCATTCACAGAAACAAATTCCTCAGTCTGTGCAAGTAGCGGTCCATACCTCATGGCTCCATTATTACCACTTGATGGGGTTCCAGCTTCTACTAGAAGAACATGTTTCAAACACTCAAATGACTCGTTACTATGTGCTGCCTTGAACGATGCTGCATGACTCAAATTTCTTAACTCACGGTACCACTGCAGGTTTTCTGAATACTCATACATGCTGCTCTTTCTGGTTGGAGGAAACGCTGACTTTGCACTCATTGTCCACCTGATGGCGACGCAACACTTGGGAACTTGATGAACTTGCAAAACACTCAAAACATAGAATATGTGAGAACATGGTGTGCCTTTGGATTCTAGTTTACGGCAGGAACACATAATTCCATAAAGAGAGCGTTCCTTCAACTCACAATGCACCTTGAACTTCATCTCTGAACCTGTATTGTCCTTCCTACCAACAATGTAAGTAACCAAATCACCTCCATATTGTGTCTCGATGAGATCACATTTCTTGGCAGCATGTATGCTCCATCTGACCAGGTCAAAGATTGCAGGTGTGAACACTTGGGCAGCGTGCTCCTCTATTAAAGAAGCATATGGCTCTGTGAATGGAAATGATTGCAATGCGTCAACATCTAGCTTTGCCTCATTTCTCTGAAACACTGAAAGGCAATGATCATAGTGCTGCATCATTTCAAATAGTGTCATCTTACGATCAAGTTGTGTATGAAGTTTTGAGTTCAAGCTCTCACTTCGTTGATTGCTCCTCAATCCCAAGAAACGTCGGCCCTCCTGATATGCAGCACACCATAACTTCCTCATCTGATACATCTGATGCAACCAACTTCCTGACTGACTTTATTCCTCTTCAAGAACAGTACCCATTTCCTCTAAAGCTCTTCTGTTGAACAACAATCGTATATAAATTTCCTGAATTCTTCCTTCACATCATCATCGTGCAAATTACGAAAAATGTTCTGCTCAATATGCCAGATGCACAGCCTATGGTTTGAATTAGGCCATACCACCCTTATAGCTTTCTGCATTGCAAGGTCTCCATCTGTGATCACTGATATTGGGTGCTTCTGGGTCATGGCTTCAGAAAAAGTCCGCAACATCCACACATATGCCTCACTTGTCTCGTGAGAAATAATTCCACACCCAAAAATAACAGTGCTCCGATGGTGATTCAACCCCACAAATGGAACAAAGGGCATATTGTACTTATTGGTCCTGTATGTGCTATCGAATATAACGACATCACCAAAAGCTTCGTAGTCAAGCCGACACTGACTATCAGACCAAAACAACCCATTTAGATGGCCCTCCTTATCAACCAAATACTTAAAGAAAAAATCAGAATCTTCTCCATGCCGCCCTTTTAGATGACGGATAATTGTCTGAGCATCACCAGCTGCAACTGTCTCCTGCTTATAACGATAACAGAAATTATATATGTCCCTCCCTATGAATCCGACATTATCCCACCCACCATACTGCATTTCCATAATATCCATTATTTGGTGTTTTCGGATCCCAGAAATCTGCATCTCTACTATTGATGCTTTCTGCTCGTCGCTGATTCTCCTGTGAGAACGCAACAGACAAGCAAGCTCTCGTGTGACTAGAGGATGGTTGTGTTCATCAATGAAATCCTTCACATACCACTGACATGTTTCCTTGTATTGTGCAATAACTATCCTAGCTCTACACCCAACCCGAGTTATATTCCTTGCCTTCCTCTTCCTATCTTCTCTATTCATGTGCTTTGATGCACGGAAACCTTCCCGACTGCAAACAAATTCCCTTAGAACATGTTCCCGGTTCTCTTCGTCCCACTCCAGATAGCCTTTCCGCACACTAAACCCTTTCTCAAGAGCATACTTGTTATAAAACTGAAAACCTTCTTCCTCACTGCCAAACGACTTACTGACAACTTCTTCATACTCTGATAGAGCCTGTGGGCTAAAATTGGTCATGTATCCCTGCATATAACACCAATTTGTGCAATCTTTTTACTAAACAAACAACAAGTATCAGAAAGTATGTTACTTTGCAAACATGTACTAGTCAAATTAAACCAGGATCATAGATGGAATATCTACCCTAATAAAAAATGAACAAAATTAAGAATCGAGTTCATGTTCGAGCAAACTTTGGTATCAATTTCATACGGTTCAACAGCAAGCCTAAACGACGGTGCAAACAGGGAACCCATGTTGCTGAAAATTATATCTCCGGAAATTAACAACCACCAATCTTAAACATACAATTACCATGCATCAGATAAATTTCTTCAGGAACCTTGTTGATAGAGCCCCCATTGCTAGTACATTTTATCAAAGCATCATTGACAACACTTGGAGAAACAATTTCAAATACATGTGTAACTTCATCATGCCTACATTTAAAACAACAAGTTCACCTGGCTCAATTACGGTAGCGCTGGAGAACTAGCCACTCAAAACTTTCCACAAGTATATTAGCTACATGGTAATTTCATCTTATCTTGTCTACGTCCTCAACGTCATAGCCAAATTACTATTCTGATGACTAATTTCAACAAAATTAATGTTCCAATGCCCAGATTCATAGCCTTTCCACCATCAGTGAAAGCATTTTAATAGTGGAGACTGGATTGATTATCACCCATTCACCCCTACAACACATAATCTGTGAAAATGTACTGCCTCCACTGATGTTAAGATCTAATTATATTACAGTGATTCCAATATGATTCTAACACACCAAACTAACACAACCTATAGGAGTCTTGCAAGCACGAATTTACATTTCAATGATAAAGCATTCCTTATTCACTTCAAACTGCGACAAAATGTAACTTCACTATTTTGTTTAAGAAAAGTAGCAATACACGTACCTGTCGAGATCGACGGAGGCAGCCAAAGGCCCGTCCCTGCCCCTGCATCGGATGCCGCGGATCCTCTTCACCAGGTTGTGTCCTTTCCCGATCCGTCCGGGGCAGCGGCTGCCCCCTTGCGTCATCGGGCAGTGGCTCGCCCCCTGGGTCGCCGGGCAGCGGCGGGTCCATCTGGTTCAGCCTCGCCCAGAGGATGTGCCGCTGGGTCGCACGATGTCGTCGCCGATCCGAGCGGCGGTTGCCGCGTAGGGAGGCAGGCACGGTGTGGGTGCCTCTCGGCCTGGGCGGCGAGGCGGAGTAACTCCACGAGGAGGGAGTCCGGGGATTGGAGGGGGTCAAGGAGGGGAGGGCCGGACGAGGCCTGGGAGGTGGCGATGGCGACGAGCCCTTGGAGGTGGCGAGGCGGAGCGAGGAATCGTCAGCGGCGGCGTGCCGCGACCTTCTGCGACCGAACTAATCGAGAGGAGGAGAAACGGGGTCGTCAGGAAAAACGGAACGTGAGGGATAGGAGGAAAAACGGAATGTGAGGAAACAGATAGGGGAGGACATTACCATAATACCCTTTCCATATTTTCTTTAACTTTTTAATTAATTTAGCTGATACTTCCTACTACTTCTTACTACTTCCTAATACTTCTCAAGTACCGTAAAAACCTCCATAAAAATACATAGGATCTAACACACATTAGCACAATTTTATCATAGCATAAACAATTAAAAAAAGGCATTGCTGCCGTGACAGATGGTGGGCTCCTAGCAAGCAGAACTTGATTCCTAACAAAAGAATTGTAGTCAGGCATCACAGAACTGGAAAAATATGAGGCACCTTGGAGGATGGACTTCTTGGTCACGGTCCAGTCCAAGAATCAACACGACCTGCGAAGCGAAGGCTGTGGTCATGACTCATGTGTACTGCAGATCAGAACTTTCAATTGTAAACCTAAACAACTAGTTCAACTGATGGTTGATAAAGCACTCATGACTAGCTAATATGGAGTAGATGTTGAGGCAATTTCTCCTCGCACACCCACGGTGCCCATCGTCCTCTAGCAGGTGTTGGGGCTGTAGAAAACCTCACCTATGGGCACCGGGGGTTTGCTATAGCTAAACAAATGGTTGGGCTTCGGATCCTTTTCTAGGCAAAATAAAAGCCGCGGGCTTCGCAATTGTTTTCCTTGAGACTAGAGGTTGTCTCGCGCCCGTGAACACAAAGAGGCAACAGGAGAAGGAGGTTGGGCTCCGGGGCGATTGTTTTGCTCCACAAACATATAGTTTTAGTGGTTTCTCTTTCTGGAACAACTAGGGAATCTGGGCTCCGGCATCTTCATCATTTATCAGCTGATTGCAGGACTTAACATCATTACGAGCTGTGTCATTGCAGGAAATAGTCCGGAGCTCCCGCTCGAGGGCGGTAAAGGGCGAGGGTCCCAGCTTCGCCTTAAAACCAAGCCAGTTTGTCACTCTCCACTTGGGAGGCTCCGAAGCTTTGAGCTGTGGCAAGGATGAAGCGCCGAGAGGAACAAGATGGCGAAGCCCGGTGCTTCTCAAAGATTCAAGCACGAAGACTGGCCAAAAGTGTTTCAACACGAACTGCTCCGGTCTGCTGACGTGTTTTCGCTCCATTGTCTCGGCGCGATTCAAGGCTTCGCAAAACTACTGTTAAATCCGCAACATGTGTAAAAAACCAAGTTTGCCCTCGAATATTCTTATTAGGTGTTAGGGTTTTGGGGCATACTTGGAATGTAGATTTAATCTTTTGGCACTATAAAAGGGGGCCTCCTCCTCGTTGTTTGGGGGTCGCCATTTTGGAAAGAGAAGTGTGTAATGTGTTGAAGCAATCTGGCCATTTAATGTAACTGAATTGAATGTGTTGATAGTGAATTGTTCATCAAGTAATACCATCTCTGTTTGGGGGTCTTGCACTCCCAACAAAGGCGCCCACCGTGTTCTTAGCCATCAAGGAACCCACAATGGCACCTCCAAAGAAAAAACTCCGACCAAGAAGAGCCTGTGGTGGCCGCCAAGGAAAAGAATCATTGTCGCCCGAGCCTGTGCCGGAGGACGAAGATTTCGCACGTACTTGCAGTGAGAAAAGAAAGGTGGCAGGAAAGGCCACGCAAGATTCAGACCCAGAAACCAGTCTCACAAATGATAAAGAGGGCGCAGCAGAAAGGGAGCTGGACTCAGTGTTAAGGCAAATCGAAGCCATGAAAAAAGAAAAGGAGAGGGTGGTCATGGAACTCAAAGCTCAAAAGCAAGCTGATGAAAAAATCAAAAAAATAAAGGCTGCGAAGCTACAATTGGCTCGAATGCAGCAAGAACCGGACGAGTTGCAATCCCACTGGCACACATCGCCAAGTCCCACCCCAAACTACGAAGAAGGCCCACCTCCGCAAAATGAAAATATTGTGTTCAACTTCCCAACCCACAAGACCGCAGGATGTTCATGTTGTCCGAGCAACCTCACCGCTTTATCCATTGGTTTGCAAAACACGCCATGGCCTTTCTCCTACAAAACAATTTCTTTGCCAAAATACAATGGATTAACAAACCCAAGACAATTCATAATGAGTTACGAAGCCGCTGTAGCTTCGGCCGGAGGTGACGAAGTCGTTCTGGCCAAGTCGTTCATCATAGCATGCGAAGGTGCAGCGCTGAATTGGTATTCGCTACTACCACCGCATTCAGTATACAGCTAGGTTGACCTGAAAACAAAACTCATCCAAAACTTCCAGGGCTTTCAAGCCGCAACAACAGATGAAGGGGACTTGTTCTATTGCATCCAAAAAGACAAGGAACCCTTGGCGAACTACGTGAGAAGATTTCTTCAGCTAAAATCCCAAACTCCAGACGTATCAGAGAAGGTTGCCATAGCCGCCTGCATCAAGGGGCTAAATCTAGGGCAAACAACATCACACCTCTCAAGGAAAAACCAAAAATAATGCAAGCACTCTTGGTGGAGCTCGAAGAGTATTGTAGATCAGATGAGGATCACAGAAGAAGAGTGGCCGAGAGAAATCGCTTAAGACAAGCTCAAAGAGAGCAAGAATGGGTCCCTTCTCACCAAAGTGTACAGAACAATAGAGCTCCGTACCCACCAAACCAAGTACTCCCAATTGAGGCTGCGCCACACCCTCAAAACCAAAACCCAAACCCACCACAAAACCAGCCTCCGCAGCAGGCTCCACAAGCTTCGAACCGCGGAGGTCACAGCCAAAGAGGAAGAGGAAGGGGCAACGGACCGTCCCCTCAAAACCAAAACTCTCGCCCACGCTTGTTTTCATTCCACGAAAAAACAACCTCACCATTCCACGGACAACCGTCCCAAACCAAAAGAACTTTAGAAAGAATGGCCGAAGAAAAGAGGGCCGCCCAAACCCAGCACCAACCTCCGCCACCTAAGCGTGTCAATCACACTTGGCCTCAGTAGCCTTTCCACCAAAACCCATATCCCACCGCATCTCCGCTCCATTCCTATAACCAAGGAAACCCAAGCTACTTCCAAACTAGCGCATATAGCCAACCACAGCTAGCATGGCAAGCACCAACACCACAATAATACCAGCCGCAAAACCAACAAAACACTCAGCCAATACAACAAATCCCACCTCCGACACCCGGCATGCCAAATGTAATTCCAAAGGCGGAGCCGCCAAACCCAAGAAACGATCCCAAATCCTTACCAACCTTCAGCTCTATCATGGCCATTTCCCAAACCGAAGCTCAAAACCAGGAAAACTCCTATCACCAAGTGTTCCCAATTGTGGGGGGGTCATCCCTCGAATTCGAAAACAAGAGGATGAGAAGGAATTATTTCAGAGAGGTACACACTAGTCCAAGACGGACCTCCGGTCAAGCCACCTTGGGCGCATGTGCCCATCACCTTCATGGAGGAGGACTTCAAACTAAAGACAATTGCACACAACGACGCCATGGTCATCAAGACAATTATCGCAGGCTGGGAAATTGGGGAAGTCTTGATAGACAACGGCAGCTCCGCGGACATTCTTTTCACCAAAACTTTCTGGAAAATGAAAATAGACCCACAGATGTTCCACGGGCTTGGTGGAAAGCTGTCGAGCATTGGGAAAAATCACATTGCACTGCTCTTCGGAATCTCGACAACCCAAGAACGGAGTTGATCACATTTGATGTAGTGGAAATGCACTATCCTTACCTAGCCATCTTGGGCAGGGGCTTCATTAACAAGTTCGATGCAGCCGCCCGACAATTGTTTTTATGTATGAAAATCCCAGCGCTCAAAGGAGTCATCACTGTGTTTGGGGACCAACAGACAGCAAGAGACATTGAAAAAGGCATATCTCCAGGCCAACGAAGCATCCACCATCTCACCCAGGCCGAAGCTGACGAAGCTAAGGAGAAAGAGAGGAAGAAAAAGTTCACGGAGCCCAAAAGAGACAAGGAAAAGGTAAACATTAGCGTTGATGGCGAAAAAGGATCTGTTGGGCGTGCGTCGAGATAAATTTGTAACAATCGGGTGAGTTAAGCACGAGAGGAAACGAGTACTAACATTCGGCCAAAAATCAAGATGTGTTCTCTTGGTCGGCCAGACACGAAAGAGAGCCGAGATATCATCGAGCATAAGTGGAGATGGACAAAGCGTCACGCCAAAAAAGCAAAAACTTACGCATAAAATGTCGGCGAAAAGGCCGAACCGTGGCCAGGTGCAAAAGGCTGTTGGGCGCTAATGTAATCCGCGAAGCCAAATATTCAACATGGCTTGCAAATACAGTCCCTGTAAGAAAGAAAAATGGAAAGTGGAGGATGTGTATAGATTTCACAGACTTGAACAAAGCGTGCCCAAAAGATGATTACCCACTAGAAAGAGTGGATAAAATAGTGGATGATGCGGCAAACAGTGAGATGTTATCATTACTTGACATGTTTTTGAGCTACCATCAAGTCAGGATCAGAAAAGAGGATGAGGACAAAACCAGCTTCATTACCCCCTTCGGTATCTTTTATTTCTTGCGAATGCCTGAGGGGCTCAAGAACGCAGGACCAACATTTACCAGAATGATAGCTTCGGTGTTTCCCACCAGTTCTTGAGAATCTATCGGCATCGTCGACGACATAGTCGTCAAAAGCAAAAAGCGCGGTGATCACATCTTTGACCTCGCAGAAACTTTCGCGAACATGAGAGCCGCAAACCTGCGATTGAACCCTGAGAAACTCGGATGCCTGGTAGAAACAAAGGGGATACAAGCTAATCCCGACAAAATTCAGGCAATAATAAAGATGGAGGAGCCCAGGTCTCTGAAAGATGCGCGGAAACTCACCGGGAGAATCGCAGTGTTGAACAGATTCGTGTCCAAAGCTGTGGAGCGAAGCCTCCATTTCTTCCAAGTACTCAGAAACAACAAGAAATTTGAATGAGGACCCGATCAGAGCAAAGCATTTACGGAGCTCAAAGTATATCTCACCAAGTTAACCAAGTTGTGCCCCCCGGAGCCCGGTTCTCCCTTGTTACTTTACATCTAAACCATGAACCGCTTTGTGCGTTGATACAAGAAAAAGAAATAGAAGGAAAGCCAACTCAAGTCCTAGTTTATTTTGTCTCCGAAACACTCACAGGGTCAAAGGTGTTTTATTCAGAGCTTGAAAAAATTGCGTACGTAGTTGTTATGGCAGCACGGAAACTCAGGCATTATTTTGAGTCCCACAGAATCATAGTCGTGACAGATCAAACTCTGCATGAGCTTTTCAACAACAGAGAAGCTTCGGGGAGAATCTCTAAATGGGCTCTTGAGTTATCAGAACATGTAGTTGACTTCGAAAGAAGAAGCTCCATCAAATCTCAAGTCCTAGCAGATTTTGTTGTGGATTGGACTTCACCAGCTAGCTCGAGCTCATGCAGATCTTTGAGCACCGTGGATCGATACTTACGAGGCTTATTGCCACAAAGGAGCCGGGGCTTCGACAATCATAACCTCTCCAACGGGGATCAAAATGCGATTCGCAGTCAGATTGGACTTCCCAGAAAATGAGAGAGCAACCAACAACACAACTGAATACGAAGCTTTGTTCCTTACTGTGAGAAAAATGAAAGCACTAGGCCAGCAAAGCTTTATCGTGAGATCAGATTCCAAAGTCATACAGGGCCATGTAGAAAAAGATAGCGAAGCCAGAGAGCCGGAACTAGTCAAATATCTCACCGCGGTAAGATCCATGGAAAAATATTTCAAAGGATTCACAGTTGAGCACATCCCACTAACTCAAACAATGAGGCGGGCCGCACTAGCAAAAGTCAGCAAAATCAAGCCTTACCTCCGGATGTTTTCTATGAGGTTCTCACCACGCCTGTCGTGAAAGAAATCAAAGCCAAAACAATCAATGTCATAGAAAAGTACGACTGGAGGGCACCAATTTTGGCTTTCCTAAGGGGTCATTATGAACCTACCGAAGAGGTTTCCCTGAACCACATGAGACAAAGAGCCCGAGGCTATGAGATAATTGATGGAGAATTGTACAAATCTGGCATATAGGTTCGATGCATCAGCTTCGATGCAGGAAAAGAGTTACTGAAAAGAAATTCATTCAGGTTTTTACGGTGCTCATATAGGTTCTAGAGCTTTGGCTCAAAAAGCACTAAGGCAAGGTTTCTATTGGCCATCCATTATTGATGACGCCCATCACTTGGTAAAAACATGCGAAGCTTGCCAGAAGAATTCAAACAATCAGAGAAGCCCGTCGATGCCTACACAGCTAATACCACCTTCTTGGCCATTGCAAAGATGGGGAATGGACCTAGTCAGACCCCTCCCAGCAGCGCAAGGAAATCAGATTTGCGCCGCCATGGACTATTTCACCAAATGGGTCGAAGCCAAGCCATTGGCTAGCATCACATCTCGCATCATCCAAAAGTTCTTTTGGCAAAGCATAATTTGCAGATTCGGGGTTCCTAGGGAACTAACTGTGGACAATGGAAAGCAATTTGATTGCAATGATTTCAGAGAATTCTGCCTCACCATGGGGACTAAGTTAAAATTCGCTTCCGTTTATCACCCGCAATCAAACGGGGCAGTAGAAAGAGCAAATGGCTAAATATTCTCTAGCATAAAGAAATGCTTGTTCAACCAGAGAAAGGGAAAATGGGTAGACGAGCTGCCGAGGGTAACTTGGTCTCACAACACTAGTGTCTCAAGAACTACAAATTTCTCACCTTTCAAGTTGCTATTTGGCTCCGAAGCCATGACGCCAGAAGGGATCAAAAACCAAAGCTTACGAGTCTTGAAAGTTCAAGATTTGGGCTTCGAGGAAGCAGAGAAAGACTTGATCGAGGTAGACATACTTCAAGCTGCTGAGAACTTGGAAAAATATCAACAAGAAACCAAGAAATGGAGGGACAAGAAATTTGTGAAAAAAGAAATACAGGTAGGGGACTTGGTCATCAAGAAGAAGAAAAATTTTGACAACCCAGGGAAGTTGCAAGAACCTTGGGAGGGCCCATTCATCGTAACAAAAAGCATTAGACCAGGATCTTTTTACTTGGCGGACCAACTCGGCAACACGTTGCCACACACTTGGAACACGGATAGCCTCCTCAAGTACTACCGTAGGCGAGGACCGGTGTGTCCAAGACCGGAGGGTCACTCCTTGGTGATGAGTGATTGACAATGTTGTGTGGACTGATGCTTGGCTAAGTGTGCAGGTACAGGTTACGGCTTGACTCGTGTCGGTGCAGGTGAAGAACAAGCGCGAAAGGCCTTAGCCGTGGCGGCCTCCGGGTGATGGAGTGGCAAGTAGGGTTGGTTCGATGGACCCCGGTGGTCGATGGGGTCAAGTCTGCGAGCTGCGGTGCAAGACCGGGCGGTGAAGTCGTGAACATGGGCCGGTGCAAGGTAGCGGATGGAGCCGAAGCTTGCAGCTGGGTTTGTTGGTTTGCCCACAAAACCATCGGTGGACGGTTTCTTGGTTTGGGCCGCAAACCAAGCCGAGGCCCGAGGCGGCGAGACGGTGATCCGGAGCTTGGAAGCTTCGAGGCGGAGGGCACGTGGCGTGATCGCGGGGTTTGTGTCGAGTTGAAGCAAAGCCGCGGTGGAAGCGTGTCCGTCCGATGAAGACTTGACCAAAATGCCCCTGAGGGGTTGTATCTTCATTTCAAGCAGTAGGGGTAGTGTGGTCATTTACCTCCCTCCGATGGACTTCGTATAAATAGTGAAGAGGTGGATGGCATCTCTCTCTCTTGGACTCTAGGGCTTTCTCCCCCGGTAGATTTCTCTGAACTGCTTCTTTTCCCTCTGGATTCCTTAGGCTAGACTCTTGTACAGACTCTAACCTCTGGATGTATGGAAGCATTCAGCGTTATGGTGATCTCCTAGTCCTCTGTGATTTTCGTGTCATTTTCGGGACTATTTTTGGGGGGTTTCATTCTTCGCTCGATTCGTGATTTTGGGGGCGTTTTTTCTCAGATTTCTTTGAGGGGATCTTGGGTGGATGCCTTGCGCATCTTTGTGTGTGATCTTGACCTCTCAAACGCCATGGAGAGCCTTTGATTCGTGCGTTTTTGGTTGGAGCCCGAGTTCATGGTGGTGGTTCGTGTGATCCGCGATTCCCGGTGATTTAGGGAGTTAGAGGCCAAGATTTTCATCTCCCCAAAATCTTGTCTCAAGAGCTTCAACCGTTTAGGAGATCCGGTGATGGAAAGGTGGGATTGACTCCTGAGCTCGAGAATTTTCATTACCATTCATGCTTGGCGGGACGGTCGCGTGACCACAGCGGGACGGTCCGTGAGGTGCTGGCAGCGTTGGTGTTCTTCGTGTTCTTCACGTGTTCTTGAGCGCTTGAGTTTCGATCCGTTGAGTTGCTTTGGTTCGGTGGCAACAAGTTTGGCGACGACTCTGGATCGACGGTCGTAGTGAGCCGGACGATCCGATTTCGAGTGCGCTCATCGTGGTTCGAGGCGCTTTTGCGGACAGTCCGCCGTGACCTTCCGGACAGTCTGCGCCCTCCAAGCGGACGGTCCGCCCGGTCACCCCGGACAGTCCGCCAGGGACTTCGCAGCAGTGTCTAAGTCCTTTGGTTCTTGCTTTGGTGCTTTCGCTCTTTGGTCCTAGGCTTGTCGGTTGATCTTCTAGGCTTGTGTGTGTCTTGTTTGGAGCTTCCTTTGTGTGCGAGAGCTCTTGGAGTGGCAATCGGGGTATAGGCCGAGTTCGACCTTCGGGAAGAATTTTTATCGGCTCCCATTCACTCCCCCCCTCTCTGGTCACCCGATTCGGTCCTTCAGAAACAAAACAATGTAAAGCTCTAGCTTCGTAAACTTATAGACGGAGCCGGATCTTAGTTATCTTACATTTTTTTTCTTTCTTTACATTTCTCAGCACTTTACATTTTCAAGATCTGTACTCTTTTCCTTGCAGAAAGGGGACTCCAAATCAGGAGGCAAGGTTTTTAATGAGGCGGGTCTATGTATCAAATTTCAGTCTTAATGAAATTGCATTCCCCTTGAAAATTCTGTGTTGTTTGCCTTCAACAACTTATTTCCGGTCATTTACTTATTGCAAAGGGGGTTTCTGCCCAAAGAGCAATGAAAAGCAACAAGCTTATATACGTTGTCTCATTAAAATCTTAGCATTCATGCCTAAGTACCAAAAAATCCCACGAGCAACAGACTAAGTTGCGGGATCAGTTATTTTCTCCGTACAAAAGAACAAGATTGATGTTGTTCAAGATGGTCTGCGAAGCTTGGAATAAGCTTCGCCAGACTTTAACCTTTTCAGAAAGCCTATCATTCCCATACAGCCACGAGAATACTAAAGCAAAAATCTCAGTCGAAAAGCAACAAGATTGCTAATATTCGACCATCGGAAGGAAAGTTTGCGAAGCTCGGAACAAGCTTCGCTAGACTTTGAGCTCTTTTAGAAAGCATACCCTTCCCATGAAAAACCCGAAAAACTTTACGGGTACCTCTCCAGCAAGAAACCTCGGAAAAAAGACCAAAAAAAAGGGGGGTGACGTTTTCTTCAAAAACAAAGTTAGTTTTTCGCTCTTTTTTCCGAGGCTAAAATATCGAAAGCGACCTTCGAAAGCCGTTCAAAAAAAGGGGGTGACGTTTTCTTCAAATAGGGCCAACAAAAATTAAAGCCTAAGAACGAGAAAGAGAATGGCAACAAAACCAATAGCACTTTACAGTTATCTTACTTAACCATAAGTTTTGCTACACCAAAGTTTACTCGCCACGCAGGGCGTTACAAAAAGACAAACAAATTAAAATTCTCAGGCTTCGGCATATTTATCTTCAGCATCATCATCCACCGCATCTTTCGGTACACCGAAGCCCGAGCCACCAGGGACCGCGCCCGCAAGGGATCTATAGCCTTCACTGTCACCTTCACTCGAGTCCGATCCCAATGCCTCCTTTTCCTTAGCCTGCAAAGTAAAAAAAAAGTAACCCCAGTTAGGAGAGAAGGGAAACTTAGGTAAAAAAGCGTCGATTTAGCTATTTACCTCCGCTAGAAGACGACGAGCCACGACCTTAGCATGTTCTTGCCCGGACGCTTCCCAGAACAAGGTCAAGAAAATCTTCTTAATCACTTGAACATTCTTTGAAGCTACTTCACATTCTAGTTCTTCCGCCGTCGGAAACTTGTAGTTCCTAGCTCCCAAGGCTAGAAAGTCCGAACATCCCGTTTTTTTGAGCAGCCCAAGCAAGGTCTCTACACACATCGAAGCTGCATAGTCACTAGCACCGGTCATCACGCCGGGGAGATGATCAAACTCTTGTTCCATCCATTCGAATATAGCCTTAGCATCTTCATCACCAGGGAAGGGCAGGGGCTCCGCACCGAATTCGCCTAGAGCACGAGAGTACTTTTCATGCAAAACTTTGAAATTTTTCTTCAAAACCTCTTCAGCCTCTTTAATAAAGTTGTCGCGCCCCTGAACTTCTTTTTTAAGTTCTTCAATCTCATTTTTTTGCGTTTCTTTCTCCTTTTTTAAAGACTCGATAGTCTGGTCATCATCTTCGACTATCTTTTTAAATTCCTCAAGTAGATTATCACGCTTCTAAGCATCTTCATTTAGTTTTTCCGCCGCAGCCTGATAGGTCTTGACGCTATCTTTCAAGATCTCAATATTTTCCTCTTGCAGCTTGCGAATATTGGCCAGAGCCTCGTTTTCTTTTTTCATCCTGATAACCTCAAGGCTCAGTTCGACATTTGCAGCGTCGGTAGCCAGAAACTCTTTCTCTTGGGAGCGGTATTTTTCAAGAAGCTTCTGGCTTGTGATCATTGCTTTATAGCACAGCTCAGCTGACAAACCAGCCAGACGATCGGCCTCCATATCTTCAACAGACTTCTCATAAGTTACAAAAAACAAAATAGCACGTTTAACCTACCACAGGCAAAAACAAGGAACAAAAAAGGCAAAAAGGCTTAAGAACTAACCTCTGGGATCGAAAGGCACCGAAGGTCCGGCACTAGTGCTAGTACCTGGTTGTCTTACAATCAAAGAAGAACCCGGAGCTCCGGGAATTTCCCCCTCCTCCAAAACTTGGTCATCAAGGGCACCACCTTCCACCTGCGGAGCGTCTTTAGATGTGGCTCACATGGCAAGCGAGAATCCCTTAGCTCCTAGGGCACATGAGATTCGATCACCCCACTCTCTCTATAAAATGGCAAACGAACAGATAATAAAGTTTGTAAATCTCTCATACCAACAGCCTTGTTGTAAGAATAAGTTGAGGGGTCGAAGGAGCTTTTCTCCGCAAGCACCATCTCTAGGGTATGTCCTTCCACAACGCCAGACGAACTCACAGTCTCGGCCAAGGATCACATAAACTCAGGCGATGCCTTGGTATCCTCCGGGGCTTCGGGATGACCGCCAAGGCGCGAGGAGCTCTCTCCCTTGTCTTGAATGTTCTCGGCTCTGGGAAGTTTCGCACCTTCGCCAACCGGGTCCATACCACCAGCATTCCTCGGGACAGGAGGATCTGTGGCGATCTCCTTGGGGCTGGGCACGACGGCTTTTTCCACCTCAGGCTCAGGGTCGGCTGTGCGTTCCTTGTTTCCAGCATCTTCGGCCCCCCGAGTCAAGAAATTCCAAGGTGTCGAGGACCCAAGGATATTCACTATCTGGCATTCTTGCCTAGGTTTTGAACCAGCCTTCTTAAGGCGAAGGCTCGGGCCCATTTTCGTGGAGGGATCCTTCCCATGTGTCGCGACTTGCTTTCTCTTGGCACGCTGTTGACATTTCTTAACGCAATCACCTAAGAACAGGTTTGGAACCCATCCTGGTAATAGCGTCAAATCTGGTTGGTAAATCTTAACGTTACGGAGATTGTAGCATTTCCCCAAAGGAGTATTCCAAAGGGTATCGAATCCAAGGAAGGCTTTGGCGGAATGACAAGATCAACTCTATTGCAATGAGTATAGATCATGGACGGAAACAAACCATACACTCAAGTACAGGGGTAAAGATATGATAATAGGGGTAGTGTGATCACACACACACTCACTCTCTCTAAAGGGTCCTAGGCATAGGAGGCGACACAGTTAGTTCTAGGTTCTAATGTACTATACACATAAAGCTGGAAGGAGCTAGATACACTAGCGTTGAAGAACATTGACTTGAGCACCCAGGTACCATGGGGAGATAACCTCTCGCATTGCTTTTGCACAACTCCGGTTGTTATATTTTAGACTCCTCTGACTTATCCGAACATGGGGATTTCAGAGGACCAACTACTGTCACTACCGCTGACCTACCCCAAGACAAACCGTGGGATAAACTCATAAGTAAGGTAGCTACGCAACCCAAGCACCATGCTTACATTGTTAGCCGGACTTGATCGGCCGGGCTATGTGACCCGAGGTCAAGCCACTAGATAAACAGCCAATTACACCGAGTACCATAGCTCAAGCACGACTTCAAATCATGTCATCTAATTAGATCAAACCAGTTAAGAACACAAACGGATTCGTGTTTTCCTATGTCATTCAAGCTGGATCAAAGGGTCGTGTTTGCGAAGAACACGAGCCTCTAACTTATGAACAAACACGTAAACATGTAAAAGTCACCCGTCAAGTGGATCGAAGGCCTTGTTCATCAAGAACATGAGCCTCTAAATGATGAACAGGTGAAGAACACATGAACAAATCACTCATGTATACTAACACAACTTTATATGAAATAGATAAATAAATGAAGTAGATCAAAGTCATACAAATGAAATAAGATAAAAGAGGACTCATACCTAGATCCCAAAGGAGACTTGGAACTGAATTAGAACTACTCTAGCCTACCTCCTAGCCTTGAGACTAAAAGTGAGAGAGGTGTTGCAAGTGTGGATGTCCATAAGTGAGCCCCCTCTCCTTCTATTTATAGGACCGTGCACCGGCGAAGAATGGAGGCAAACACCCCGAGGAAGGCGCCTAGGACCAATAGGGAACCACCATGTGGAAGCCCCTAAGTGGCGGCCACAAGGTCGGTTCGGCCGACACAGGGTCGGCCGACCCCTATGGGCCCCACTCGGGGTGTGCTTCCTCTGAGGCTGCCACTGTGGGTCCTTAGGTCGGTTCCCAGTGTCCACCCTGTTTTGGCACGGTTTGCATGCCTTTGTGGGCCCATGGATCCATGTGACGTCCACGTGTCACGCTCTGATTCATCGGGGGTTGCTTCACTTGGATTGCTTGCATGGCATGCATGCATGGCTCTCTAGTTGGCAGCCCACTAGGATGAGCTGATGTGACATGGACCATAGAAGGTGAGTTTAGCTCTCTTTTCTTGCTTATTTGCCTGCAATCAAATAATCTCCAAGGACAAGTGGAACTACATTATTCTTAACTAAATACGTGTAAGAAATGCCTTATGCTCCTTTATTCATGAGTATATTGAGCTAAAGTAGGTACTTAACAGTCAACAACTCCCCAAGCTAGCCTCTTGCTCGTCCCGAGCAAGAGATTAAGAACTTAGGTTGGTTGATCGGGAGTTGCTACGATGTTGTATTCTAATGTATAACAAGATACAGGTACTCTATCAAGAGTTGAAGAAGTTGGCATTGATCTTACCTTACACTTGATTGATATGGGGCATGTAGCTTCACCTGCTTTGGGCGGTTGAAAGATAGAATGGTTGTATAAAGATTACCACTCACATGTACCTTGATCAGTTGTCAATCCGGAGGTTTTGCTGTTTTTCAAAAAGAAATCAAAGTTCCTCAAATGATACTCTCAGATTGCTCAATGTGTATGATTCCTCACCAAGGCTTTAATTTGCCTTCTTTTACTACCTACTCTAATAAGCGATATGTGGAGTCAGAGGTAGGAAAACATGTGGCATACCTGTTTTTCATATATTGTTGAGTCGAAAACCGGATCCTTGGGAGAACAAGTCATACACCCTGATCACGATGTGCAAAGTGTGTGTATGGTGGATGGATAATGAACTCCTATTTGCATGATTTTACTCTTCTCCTTTTTGAAATCTTTGAGACTTGGGCTATGTCTCTTTATTCTTCTTCTCTTTTTTTTATGCATGCCCTTGAGCATGTTTCTCTTCTTCTTTTTTTTCTTCACATAGCCCATAGTCCTTGCTGAATATTTTTGGAGGAAGAGTAATCATAGAATATGCGTGGAGCTTTATTTTGTGGAATGGATGGAAATGGATGAAATGATGATTGCTAACTTCTAGTGTAGAAGTTACGCATATGGTGGTGTGTACGTGATCTTGATCATAGGAGTATGACAAGTTACTCGCTGAGGGTCACAACAATTCGACAAAACTCAATGAAGAAATCAAGCAGCATACGTGGAGGTTTAACATAAGCTAAAATCTACATATGGCCTTGGATAGGAATTTCTTATCATTGAGGAACTTATCATTTAACATTTTCAAAAGAAAACTCGGATATCAAACATCACTTAGTACTAGCTCATAGCAACTCTATTAAACCATATCATATCTCGCAACAACTTAGGCAAAGATCATGCTTTTTGCTACCCACAAATTTCAAGCTCTGGTTCGATCATACTAGCCAACAAACTCAAAACTTGGATAGGATACTAAGTTGTAAACAAGGCATACAAGAGGAATAAGCAGGCAACTATTCATCATTTCAACCATGGAGAATAAGAACACTCTTACGCGTATATGAAAACAAACTAATTTAAGCAAATAAATATTTTTGGTCTTTTTAGCTTTTCAGATTTTATGTGTTTTTAGCATATGGGGTTCGAAAACAATGAAAGATACAAGTTACCTCGAAAGGGGTCCTCCCCAAGCTAAGCTTCAGCTCACCTGCTGGAGGGCTGTATCCCAACCACGCGTAGTAAGCCCTCTGCTCTATCCGCCGCATTGTCTCGCTCCATGGTGTGAATCCTCTCGCCCATCATACGCGCCACCAGTGGACTTAGCTGGTGCATCATCTCCTCCATGGTACCGACACGATGTTGAGCTCACTCATCTGGCCGAGTGAGGGTGGCCCCACGAGATGATGGCGCAACCCCGACGATGAAGACGATCCCGTAGGTAGCACCGGGTGGCCGAACCCACTCGCCACTCCCCCGCACTAGCCAGTCGAGCTACTGCACCTACCGACTAATGGGTTGGTCCCAACCGGGGGCATATCCAGATGTAGCTCTAGGCATGTACTTGAGGCCCATGCGCCTGCATGGTGGTGTAGGCCGAGGTCGTGAGGTCGAGGTGATGGTGTGGCGGCGGATGTTGTGGTTGCTGTCTTGCCCTCTCGATGCACTCCTAGTGACCCTATCAGAAACACTAGAACGATGAGGTTCCTCAAGAGGAACGTCAAGGCCCTTGGCCGTACAAACGGAAATCCGGGTTAGGTAAAGAATCTGGTTTTGCGTGGCGGGGTAAAGAAAACCAAGGAGTCATCCGGACCCTTTTTAAGAGTATGTCCTTGAATCGATCGCCTCATCTATCATGGCCCGGGGAGTATCAATGTAGGGAATGTTAGCCCCTATTGAAACCCCAAGACTCGAAATGATACGTGTGATCGGGGCGTACACTCAATAGAACCTCATCCTAAAATTTGTCAACCACCGCCGAATCATAGCTTGCACTTTGGGCGATTTTGATCCGTCGACGCATATAATATCCTCATCTCGCATGCGCGCGGGTCAAACATCATCCCTTGGAAAGAGTGATGGCGAGCCACTTGTGCCACAGTCGGAGAGTAGGATGCAAGATCTCATTGCACCGAGGTGCTAACTT
The DNA here is from genome assembly GCA_022644695.1 of Cenchrus purpureus. Classification (NCBI taxonomy): domain Eukaryota; kingdom Viridiplantae; phylum Streptophyta; class Magnoliopsida; order Poales; family Poaceae; genus Cenchrus; species Cenchrus purpureus. The sequence continues at coordinate 67,886,423 of CP053466.1, forward strand.
GCCACGGACGCCGACCAAATCTCTTCCCAAAAACTATCTCGAATAAAATCACTGCAAGCTTGATCGAGAGAAATAGCACAACGACTGATGAAAACCGAGGGCACACCTAAGATCATGCCATTAGACTCGTCTGACGTTCCATGGAAACGAAAGCGTAATACCGGTCTCATCCTCCCGAAGAGTACAGGAGGAACTGAATGGTGAGAGGCCTCGAACCGATCTCCCACACCGGAACAAAGTTCTCCCAACCAAGAGCATGCCAAATGGAATCGAACTCGGAGTCCATACCTATTTTCTCGAGAAGGAGTCGAACTCCTTGGTGTTGGCGAAGACTCGATCCTTGATGAGAGCATAGGCTTCTCTCCCGGTCGTCCCTCAAGTCGATGAAGGCGGCATCGGTGTTGATCACCCCTTGCTCGGCGTGTGAGTAGCTCCTCTTCCTCTTCCTCTTCTTCACGGTCGGTTGACATTGGACTTGGTGTAGCTCGGGAGTGGTGAGGCAGGCCCTCTCCATCTCTAGAGCGGTGAGCGGGTCACCTTCCGGTGAGCACCTGCAATCCAACTCATCTTGCACAACAATGGGACAACGAGCAACTCGGTGATGGGTTAGTGAAATCGAAATGAAATCCTTACCGAGCTTGCTCCACCAATATTCAATATTCAGCGATAAATTGGAGATAGTGGTTGACACTTCCACTTGAGCAAGAAATCCAAGAAAACCAAAGAGCAAGAGCAAAGAGGGTGATGGAAATGAGTGAATGGGTGAAGAAACCCCTCAATCCCCCTTCTATTTATAGGCAATCGAGCCAGGCACTGGGGTAGAGGACAAAGGCAATGGCTAGGAGCCGTTGGAAGAGGGGCGGGCCCACAGGGTTGGCGGTCGGCCGACCCGGGTCGGCGACGACCCCCGGCTCGCTTGCTTCCAACTTTTTGCAATGGCTCTCTAACGGCTACCTGATGTCCTACCCAGATGTCTAGGTCCAGATTCACCCAAAATGTTGCTCGAGAAATTATTCTTTGATTTTCCACTCAAGAAATTATTTTCTAATTTTATTTGAAAAGGAAATTGGCTAGAAAAATCTAGCATGCAGATGCAAGGTTGGAAAATTCAAATATGCATTTGGAAAAATCAAATAAAATTTTGGAAGGAAATATGAGATAAATACCAATTTTACCTTTTGGCAAAAGGACTCATCTTTTAAGTCGAGGCGAGACTTTTCTCGGCGATTAATTCCACTCATCACCCATTCCGAGAAATTGATGGAGATGACTTGTATTTCCCTTCTTGTTTTCTTAGGCTTTGTTGGAGTGGTGGGAAGTTGCGGTGTGGCTCGCCCATGCCCCGATTGCTCATTTTTGCCCTGCAGTGTATTTCATTTCTCTTTTGGTGTTTGAAATCGGAACATCAAGTTCCTCTTCCCAATGCGGAATTGGGTCGTTCCGGCTCCCACATTGATCCTTGCGTTGGCGTCACTCAGGAATGGACTCCCAAGAATGAGAGGCATTCCCTCATCATCTTGCATATCGAGAACCATGAAATCCGCAAAGATGCATGAACCTTGGATGAATACCAATAAATTCTCTACTATCCCCTCTGGATATCGGATCGATGCATCAGCAAGTTGGGCCTGTCAGCTTGGAGTTAGAGCTGGATACCCCAATTGTTCAAACATGGCCTTGGACATAAGGTTAACACTTGCACCAAGGTCACAAAGAGCATGCTTAATCTTTTGGTAATATATCTTGCAGGTGATAGCCGGATAACCAGGATCTTTCTTGTGTGAGATTGTTGAAGATTCCCATGGGTCAAGTACTTGCTGTATAGGTTTCCCTGCATAGTCAGCGGCTTGTGTCCACCCAGAATGCTTACCCCATCTGGTGGACACTACACAAACATTTTCACAGGAGGACACGGGTTGCCGGAATCTTCCGCCTCTGAGAGGGAACCAAAGCGACTAATTGAGCCAGGGTTTCTATCATCTTATTAAAGCTCAACTGGTTCTTAAGAGCTGACGAAAGGCTATCAATTTTAACATTAAGGCTCTCAAGGGCCTTATCATAGGCAGTTGTTTTCTTATTAAAGCCTTCATTAATCTTAGCTTGCCCAAAGACTAGATCTTTCAAGGAAGGTTGGTTTGGGTTGAAAGAATTACCTTGATTACCTCCTTGATAATAAGTGATTGATTCCACGTTTGACCTCCTTGTGGATGATAGCTTGTTGTTGCGTTCATGTACATCACATCCTGAGTAGTAGGGCGGTAATTCACTGAATGCCCAGTATTTCCACAGACTTTGCAAGTCATGTGAGCATCCATAGCTTGAGTAGTGGTGGCCATGGCAGCCTTCTCATTGGCTAGATCATCCATTCTCTTCATCATTAGGTCCATCTTGGCGTGCAACATATCCGCTTCCTTAACGGTATGTGTACCCCTTTGACGTGGCTGGAGTCGATCATCACTCCACCCTTGATTGGTAACCATCTTCTCAATCAGTGTAGTAGCTTCAGTGATAGTAAGAGCGAAGAAAGCCCCTCCAGCTGCAGCATCAATATGGCCTTGGGCTGTCGGAGTCAGCCCATTATAGAAACTCTGAAGGATAAGCCAGTTGTCCATCTCATGATGAGGACAAGCCGGGATGTACTCACTGAGTCTCTCCCAAGCTTGAGGATAGTCTCATTTCTTTGTCTGCTGGAAACTTGAAATTCGCCCCGAAGGACATTGGTTTTGTAGCGGAGAATTTCGCGAGGAATCTTTCGGAGCACTTTGCCCAAGTGTTAATCTACGCACGGTTAGCATAAAACCACTGCTTTGCCTTTCCCAAGAGGAGAAGGGAAAGCAGATCATGAGCAGAATAGCATCTTCCTCCACTCCTCGTATAGTGAAGGTACTGCATAGTTCCAGGAACTGCTGTAGGTGGGCGCTCACGTCTTCATTAGGCTTGCCACAGAATAGGCTAGCCTGTACCATCGTAATTAAGCCAGTCTTGATCTCGAAGTTTCCATTCCAGTGTTGATCACGGGGCTGTCGGCTGGTCGTGAGAGGAGCGGAATACTCACGAAGAGTCTTCTCGACAGGGTTGGCCATGGAAGTTGATGCGGATGGTACAAAGGAAGTTGGATCGACTTCCGAATGTTCACGAGAAGGAGAGCCGAAATGATTTCGTGCCTTCCTTACGAGGGACTCAGGATCTTCAGTAAAATTCGATGGCAAGTCGAAACCGGGTCATGTACTACCTATCTTCATCATCAATAGACAAAGAAGATCCAAGTTAGCTGCATTGAGAACTATTTTATTCTGTCATGATTATAAACATATGCAAAGTGTTGATATGTCATCCTTAAGCCTTCCCGGCGCGGTGCGAAATGCTTGTTGACATTTCTTAACGCAATCACCTAAGAACAGGTTTGGAACCCATCCCCGGTAATAGCGCGTAAATGCTGGTTGGTAAATCTTAACATTACGTAGATCCGCATAGCGCCACTAAGTACCATTGTAGTATTTCCCCAAAGGAGTATTCCAAAGGGTATCGAATCCAAGGAAGGCATTGGCGGAATGACAAGATCAACTCTATTGCAATGAGTATAGATCATGGACGGAAACAAACCAGACACTCAAGTGCAGGGGTAAAGATATGATAATAGGGGTAGTGTGATCACACACACACACTCACACTCTCTCTAAAGGGTCCTAGGCATAGGAGGCGACACACGAGTTAGTTCTAGGTTCTAATGTACTATACACATAAAGCTGGAAGGAACGAGTTAGATACACTAGCGTTGAAGAACATTGACTTGAGCACCCAGGTACCACAGGGAGATAACCTCCCGCGTTGCTTATGTACAACTCCGGTTGTTATATTTTAGACTCCTACAACTTATCTGAACGTGGGGGATTTCAGAGGACCAACTCACTCTACCGCTACCCAAGACAAACTATGGGATAAACTCATAAGTAAGGTAGCTACGCAACCCAAGCACCATTCTTACGTTGTTAGCCGGACTTAACTGGCCCGGGCTATTGTGACCCAGGTCAAGCCACCAGATAAACCATCCAATTACACCGAGTACCGCAGCTCAACCACAGACTTCATACAACGCAATCATGTCATCTAATCAGATCAAACCAGGTTAAGAACACAAACGGATTCATGTTTTCCTATGTCTGTTCAACAGGATCAAAGGGTCGTGTTCGCGAAGAACACGAGCCTCTAACTTATGAACAAACACGAAACATGTGAAAGTCACCGTCAAGTGGATCGAAGGCCTTGTTCATCAAGAGCAGGAGCCTCTAAATGATGAGCAATTGAAGAACACATGAACAAATCACTCATGTATACTAACACAACTTTATATGAAATAAATAAATAACTGAAGTAGATCAAAGTCATACAAATGAAATAAGATACAAGAGGACTCATACCTAGATCCCAAAGGAGACTTGGAACCTGAATTAGAACTACTCTAGCCTACCTCCTAGCCTTGAGACTAAAAGTGAGAGAGGTGTTGCAAGTGTGGATGTCCATAAGTGAGCCCCTCTCCTTCTATTTATAGGCGTGCCGGTGAAGAATGGAGGCAAACACCCGGGAAGGCGCCTGGACCAATAGGGAACCACCATGTGGAAGCCCACAGTGGCGGCCACAGGTCGCCAGCCGACATGGGGTCGATGACCCTGTGGGCCCCACTCGGGGTGTGCTTCCTCCTGGAGGCTGCCCTGTGGGTCCTTAGGGTCGATTCCGGTGTCCACCCCTTTTGAGTGCGGTTTGCATACCTTTGTGGGCCCATGGATCCATGTGGCGTCACGTGTCACACTCGATTAAATCGGGGTTGCTTCACTTGGATTGCTTGCATGGCATGCATGCATGGCTCCCTATTGGCAGCCCACTAGGATGAGGTGATGTGGCATGGACCATAGAAGGTGAGTTTAGCTCTCTTTGCTTGCTTATTTGCCTACAATCAAATAATCTCCAAGGACAAGTGGAACTACATTATTCTTAACTAAATACGTGTAAGAAATGCCTTATGCTCCTTTATTCATGAGTATATTGGCCGAAAGTAGGTATAACAGTCAACACACGCTCAAGCTGACTTGTCTTTGAAGAAGAAGGCAACCCTTGAGCTTCGTCGGTAGTTGAGCGGCCGCGCCTCGGTGAAGTCACGATTTCTTCTTCTTCTTTGCGTCGGTCGTCGAGTCGAATCACGGGCGCGCTTAGAAGAAGCCTTGGGCTTCGCACGGTCCTTCACTTCAACGCCAAGCTCAGAAAATATGCGGTTCACGCGACAACCTCCAGTAGGTAGCCTTCACGAAGCTTGGTACTCCGCCTCGCTGTAAGGACCGAGCAGGTCCACCACGCGGCGCTCCTCTTCACCCACAAACTCGTGAGCATTCTTTCCTTCAGGCATCTTCAGCCCAAAGCGAGGGAAAGGGATAGCCTTCGAAAACCAATCAACCGTAAGCCACTTAACCTCCTTGGGATTGCAGCCAGTGGAGAGAGGCCAAATATTAGTAGTGACAAATTCCTCAGTGGTATAACGACCAGGAAGAAACTACGAAGCTAAAAGAAAGGCTTTTTCACAATCCTTAAAGCCTCTGGTCTTCGCGAAGTCAGGGCCTATTACATAACTCAAATGAGTCATTGTTGTAATGCTGAAGGGATAATACGCAACACCATCAGAGCCACGGGGCATATCGACCTTCACATAGAACCTGTAGTTTAGCCAATCATCATCCCATTTGTTCTTATGGGCGGGGCTGAGCTCCACTCTCTCTATATCCTTCTTAGTATTCCTCCTCCGGGTTGTGAAAGTGATGCACCCAAAATGATTCTCATAAACAGCCAGATCACCATCCACCCGGAAGTTCTGCTTTTGGACATGGAGCTCATAGAACCGAACAAAGGCTTCGGTATCCACCCGGCCGTCGCAGAGCGCACGGCAAAAAGAACAAACAGCAGTTGCACAAAGCGCATTCGGCGTCGGTTGGTGCAACTTCACGTAGCGATCAAGGATCTCGAGCGGCCGTCGAGCAGGAAACCTTAAGCCGGCGTTGAAGAAGTCACGGAAAACCACGCGACCGCCAAACTTTAGGCTCGGAGTGGTTTCACCCTGGATGAGCGACACGTTCGAGGAAAAACCCCTTTTCTTCGTAAAATTTGATCAGGTTCTCAGAGACCAGCGAAGCTCCAAGAACGAATGATGGAGTTTTAGACTCCCTCCCAGCCATCAGCTCTGATGGCGAAGCTTCCACTCTGAAAATATCTTCACCCAGATCGATTTCCTTCCCCTTGGCTGATGGCTATGGCTCGTAATCAACTATATCTCCAGCCGGCTCTTCTGGGACTTGATTTGGTGCAAGCCCAGCTATTTCTTCTTGATCATTGGCCGCAGTTTGTTTCGTACAGGCCAGAGCGAGTGAAAAAGTTTGAGCTCCGCAATAGAAACAAGCGTCGCAGCTCCGGTGAAATCACGCAGCTAGCACGAATCTAAAGCAGCAGAGTAGGAAGGGCGGAGGCTTAGCTTTGGCACAAGTAAGAAAGCAGGGGACCCCCGACCCCCCTTATATAGCCTGAGGAGAGAGAAGAAGTACAACAGTCTCGGAATACGAACAGACGCCTCGGGAAGGAGGCGGTTTCCTAGTCTTCGGAAAAAGAAATCGCCGGCAGAAAAACTCCTAAACCAGCAAACTCCCCGGAGCCGAAGGTGATGTTTTCTTCATCAAATCATGAAGCAGAGTCGAGGAGAAGGTTAAATCTCGTTGTTCAAACACTTCTCCTCGAGGGGCTACTGTTGGGGCTGTAGAAAACCTCACCTATGGGCACCGGGGGTTTGCTATAGCTAAATAAATGGTTGGGTTTCGGATCCTTTTCTAGGCAAAATAAAAGCCACGGGCTTCGCAATTGTTTTCCTTGAGACTAGAGGTTGTCTCGCGCCCGTGAACACAAAGAGCCAACAGGAGAAGGAGGTTGGGCTCCGGGGTGATTGTTTTGCTCCACAAACATATAGTTTTAGTGGTTTCTCTTTCTGGAACAACTAGGGAGTCTGGGCTCCGGCATCTTCATCATTTATCAGCTGATTGCAGGACTTAGCATCATTACGAGCTGTGTCATTGCAGGAAATAGTCCGGAGCTCCCGCTCGAGGGCGGTAAATGGCGAGGGTCCCAGCTTCGCCTTAAAACAAAGCCAGTTCGTCACTCTCCACTTGGGAGGCTCCGAAGCTTTGAGCTGTGGCAAGGATGAAGCGCCGAGAGGAACAAGATGGCGAAGCCTAGTGCTTCTCAAAGATTCAAGCACGAAGACTCGGTCAAAAGCTGTTTCAACACGGAACCGGCTCCGGTCGTCGCGGCGCGTTTTCCGCTCCACTGTCTCCGGCGCGATCTGCGCTCCGCAAACTACGGCGTTAAATCCGCAACATGTGTAAAAAACCATGTTTGCCCTCGAATATTCTTATTAGGTGTTAGGGTTTTGGGGCATACTTGGAATGTAGATTTAATCTTTTGGCACTATAAAAGGGGGCCTCCTCCTCGTTGTTTGGGGGTCGCCATTTTGGAAAGAGAAGTGTGTAATGTGTTGAAGCAATCTGGCCATTTAATGTAACTGAATTGAACGTGTTGATAGTGAATTGTTCATCAAGTAATACCATCTCTGTTTGGGGGTCTTGCACTCCCAACAGCAGGTGGCCCTGGCAGATACCTAAGAAACTCAACGGAGAGAAGGTGCTCGCTTAAGGGAAGGGAAGGGGAGAGCCGCGCGCTGTCGAAGATACCGATGCTTCGCCGCCGCCGTTGACACCTCCTCCGACCGAGCAGTCGCTGCCGCCGCCACTACCTAACGAACCCTAGTAGAGAAAAAAGAGAGGGAAGGGGATTGGTGGAGGAGATGGAGGGAGGCGAGGAGGATGAGGAGGTGGCGCACCTGCCCGGCGTGGTTGAGCTCGCCGCTGGCTGTGCGAGACAGCGCAAGGGGCAGCGTGACGAGAGACGGAGAGAGAGACGGGAGATTTTCCACAGGTTAGTCGACGATTTTTATTTTTCCCGTGTAATGACGCAGTTTGGGCTGAAATACACCTCAACACATGCAATGCCAAATACGTTTTTGGGCCAGCCGTGTGAACTCATCCCGACGTGCGTGGGCTGTTTTCCAGGGGTGGTGGGGTTTGGGCCTGTTTCCACGTTGATGCTCTCTACCTAGTTGCCAAACAAAGCCTGCCCGTGTGACCTAAATTCTGTGTACCAAAACGCGGGGGTTGTGGTTCCGGGCACCCAGGTCTGTGTTTCATTAATTTGGTACCTGCTATGAGCATTGACAAATATTAACTGGACGGATAACTGGTTCCAAAATGAATAATTCAATCAAAGCAACATTAAAAAATCAGAAGATTCTATAAAATCAGAACTAGAAATTATAAAAAATACCTTTTTTGATGCCCTCACCTAATATACATTCAGATCGACACGACAACTTACATATATCATAGGACAGGGAAAAAGGAACAAAAAATTTGTAAAAGTGCCAACATAGGAGCCAACTTAACATTTTCCTACCGCACTGCTTTCGAACACAAATAAAATTACTTCAAAACTTTCCAAGCTACCAGTTACATTTCCTTTGAGCTTGTTTCAACATCACTACAAAATGAAGGCACCAGTAGTGAGCTGGAAAGCTATAAGCGCATCGATTCAAAAAAGATATCTTCAGGTAGTGAAATTGTGAAAATATTTAATTGAAGCAAGAACTAGTCCTAATTTTGCACTAAGATATTTGCACCAGCAACAGAAAATAAGTTATATGATGCTATCCAACACAAGAAAAGTAGCGAGGCAGAACCAATCTAAGATATTTCACATTCTACTAATTATAGGTAGAAGAAACCAGTTATCTCAGAGCACTTCAGATTACATCACATATTGTAGCCAGACTTTTACTTAATATTTACAACTGGAACCCTATCTCCTTTTGTTAATTCATTTTTCATCCTTCCTTTTTGTGGATCACGTTTACTGCCTCGCGCCGCCGCCCTTTTTGCCTCGTGCCGCGTGAACCTGGCCGCGACGGGGCTGCCGCCCTTTTCTGGGTCATGTTAATTCAACATGAAGTCGTTGCTGGTTTTTGACGTGACAGCCAAAACGACGGCCGGCTTTTGAACGAAATAACAGCACCACACCGGACAGAGGAAAATAAAAGCATTATTTCACAACAATAAACAACACATTTAGTTGTTTACTAGACATCGATCACAATAATAAATAGCAACGATTTGAACACGAAATTTCTCAATCGGATTCTATAGAGATAAATGTCATCTTAATGCACTACTTAACAGGTAACCCACATTGTAATTTAGACCAAAATAACAGTGTTCAACACTGATGCATACAAAATCAAAATCTAGTACTTAAAATAGTGCACTGTATGACAAAAATGACTACAGAATATCAGCAGCATTTGTTTTCTTTGATGAAGCCTTCCGACTTGTGGATGCTTTCCTCTTCTTGGCTAATGCAGCCCTACCCGCAATGGTGCTTGTATTAAGTGGAGTTGGCCTTTGAACTGGCTGGTTAGATAGGATGAAGGCCGGATCTGGTAGAGGTCCATGGGGTTGTGACATTAAGCTCTCTTGAGTTTCCTGTGTCAGAAAATAAAAATATCAGTGAAGAATTATTATTTAAGACAACATTTTTACATGAGTTAGAAATCTAACCTCTCCAAGCATTTGAGAAAGCATTGTGGTGCTACCTTGTGTCATGTCTACAGTTGATGGCGGTTGAGTGCTTGAGATGTTTACTGGGTCTGACGACTCATTTACATTCAATTGTTCAGCAGGGACTTCATTAGCAGGTACTTGATCAGCAGATGCTCTCATTGCCTCTTCCTCTCTCTCTCTTTGAAGTGTGGCTTGTGTTGTGGCAACCAAAACTTGTGCTTCTTCTGCACTAAAACCCATCTTTTTTAGCCTGCATCCAGCACTATTATGACCAGCTCCTTTGCAATGTTTGCAATGTATTGTCACACCATGCCTAGATAACCTTAGCCCATTTTTGCTTTGTACCTCATGAGCCTGCTTCTTCCTAGCCTTAGGAGGTGAGGACCAGGCATGTTCGAAGACCAGTGGAGGGTCGCTCCTTAGTGATGAGTGATTGACAACGTTGTGTGGACTGATGCATGGCTAAGTGTGTGCACAGTTGCGGCTTGACTTGTGTCGGTGCAGGTGAAGAACAAGCGCGATGGTTCGATGGACCCGGTGGCCGATGGGGTCAATCTGCGTGCGGTGCAAGACTGGCAGAAGTCTTGAACATGGGCCGGTAAGGTAGCGGATGGAGCCCAGCTTGCACGCGGGTTTGTTGGTTTCTCACAAAACCATCGGTGGGACGGTTTCTTGGTTTAGGCCGCAAAACCAAGCCCGAGGCCCGAGGCGACGAGACGGTGATCCGGAGCTTCGGGAAGCTTCGAGGCGGAGGGCACGTGGGCGTGATCGCGGGGTTTGTGTCGAGGTGAAGCCGCCGCGGTGGAAGCGTGTCCATCCGATGAAGACTTGACCAAAATGCCCCGAGGGGTTGTATCTTCATTTTTGCAGTAGGGGTAGCGTGGTCATTTACCTCCCTCCGATAGACTTTGTATAAATAGCGGAGAGGTGGATGGCATCTTGCTCTCTTGCTTCCTAGGGCTTTCTCCCCCGGTAGATTTTTCCTCGAACTACTTCTTTTCCTCATTCCTTAGGCTAGACTCTTGTATGACTCGACCTCTCGGATGTATGGAAGCATTCGGTGTCTCGGTGATCTCCTAGTCCTCTGTGATTTTCGTGTCATTTTTGAGGGTATTTTTGGGGAGTTTCATTCTTCGCTCGATTTGGGGATTTGAGGGCGTTTCCTCACGGATTTCTTTGAGGGGATCATGGGTGGATGCCTTCCGCATGTTTGTGTGTGATCTTGACCCCTCAAACGCCGTGGAGAGCCTTCGATTCGTGAGTTTTTGGCCGGAGTTCATGTTCTTGGTGGAGTTCGTGTGATCTGCGATTCCCGGCGATTTGGTGGCTTAGAGGACGAGATTTTTGGGGCATAGCTTCCTCTTGTGTTGCTTATCATCTCCCCCAAATCTTGTCTCAAGAGCTTTTGCTGTTTGGGAGATCCGATGATGAGTTCTTGGAGTTGACCTCGCGGGTCGGGCGTTTTTGGTTCTGTTCGTGGCTCGCGGACAGTCCGCACGATAGCGCATGCATGTTCTTCGTGTTCTTGCGTGTCTTCATTTCGATCCAGTTTACCCCTAGAGTTTCGTTGCAAGTGGTTTGGCGGACAGTCCCCGGGGGTTTCACGGACGGTCCGCGTGGCCGAGTTCTTGGCGGACAGTCCGCGTGTTGTCCTCGGACAGTCCGTATTTTCGGGGTGCATCTCTGGTGGCTCGGGAGTTTATTTCGGACGGTCCGCGGGGTAGGTCCGGACAGTCCGCTGTACACAAGCGGACAATCCGCCTGTACCCACCGGACAGTCCGCGCCTGGCATTTCCTGATTGTGCCAAGTGCTTTGATTCTTGTTCGGTGCTTCCGCTCTTTGCTCCTAGACTTCTCTCGTGTTCTTCTAGGCTTGTGTGAGTCTTGTTTGGAGCTTTCTTTGTGTGCGCGAGCGTTTGGAGTGGCAATCGAGGTATAGGCCGAGTTTGACCTAAGGGAAGAATTTTTATCGGCTCCCATTCACTTCCCCCCTCTCTGGTCGCCCTATTCGGTCCTTCAGGAGGTCTACCGATCCTTTCTCATAAACTGGTGGCAGGACCTGTGGTTCATCCATTTTCTACCACTCTGACTTATCTTTGCAAGGCCAAATGTTGTAGGCATATGCACTGTTGTAAGCATCTAGTGAGTAGCAGTTTGGTAGAACAGATTCAGGTATTATCCTCTCATGTCTTAGGAAACTAATTGCATGATAGCAAGGAATGCCAGTCAGTTGCCACCTCCTACAGTCACAGGTTTTGGCTGTCAAGTCCATAATGTGCTGATAATCTTTAACAAATACCTGAAACACTCCAGCCCCAGATGGCAGTGCATAGCATACATTAGCAAACTCAGCATTCCTGGCCAACTTCTTTCTGATTTTTGGGAAAAATGGACTTATAATCTTATTTTCTAGTTCCTTTCTCTTGTTGTAATGCCTTATCATCAATTGGCACTTGATCTTCTCAAACATAGACAGAATTGGTAACTCTCTAGCTTCCAAAATGTACTTATTGAACACCTCACAATTGTTGTTCAATAAGATGTCATATTTGGGAAAAGTGGAGAAGTAGAATTTTTACCAGGTATTGGGTGCCATATTTGACAGCCATGCATGAGCGCCAGCATCTAAGGCCTTCATCCTCTCCATATTCCTCTGCCATGCAATTTTTGAGGAAGATCTAGCACATGTCCACAACTAATTCTTTAACACTTCACCCTTGAACTTCTCCTGGAAATTAGAGTATGTGTGCCTTACAGAACCCTGTTCGGACTGGGAAAACTTTCTTTACAGCTAGTATTAAGCCCTGATCAAGAATGAATGCACACATATTATGAGGCATACAAATTACAACAATTAAAACTTACAATGGAACAAAACCACATATTAGGAAATGACTTACTTTTTGCTTGTCAGTCATTATAGTCCAGGGATAGGTGTTATCACTGTTTAAGTCAGATTTGAGAGTCTCCAAGAACCACTCCCAGAGAGCAATGATTCAGCTTCAACCACAGCATTGCTATAGGGAAAATGCAGTCATTGGGATCCATGCCCACTGCAGTAAGGAGTTGGCCCACATACTTGGTCTTGAGGAATCAACCATTCAAGCAAATTATGGGCCTACAAGCTAAAATAAAACCCCTGTTGCATGCATCAAAACTCATGTAGCATGTGCTGAACCTACCATCGACAAAGTTCAGGAAAAATGATGGCCCAGGGTTGCTCCTCCTCAACTCTTGACCATAATCCCATAAGGAATTAAACTGCATCTCCTCATCTCTATGAATCTACCTCATTATCATCCTTCTTGCTCTAGCCACCTTACTTCGAGAAGGAGTTATGTTTCAGCCTTTCTATATTGTTCTACTAAGGCTGGTGATGCTCATCTATTCATTGGCTCTAAATGACTCCACATACTTATCAGCAATCCATCTAGCAGTACACTTCCTGACTTTCCATTGTTTCTGGCAATTATGACGTCCAAAATAGGTTTTTACTACAAAAGATTTCATTCCACTATCAAATGAATCATAAAGGTTCCATGGACATCCTTCAACACGGTGAGCTCTGATTTTAATCCTGTGATTTCTTGGCAGCTTTATGTCAACTCTGTTCTGGATAGTATACTCATTAATAGCTTCTCTAAGCTTCTCCCTATAAGGGAATACAAGTCCAACTGAAAATGTAGGATTTGTCATGTTCTCAAATCTGAATGACTTGAAAGTGTGGCCACCTTCTCCCTCAGAATTAGAGTCTGGTAGCTCAAGACCCTCGTCATCAGTATCTTCCTCATCTGATCATACATCTTGCCTTATCACAGCAATAGCCTTCAACCTGCAGCCTTTAGCTTTCTTATCTTTTCTGACATTGCCATCACCCATATGTGCTTCATTCTCTTCAGGATCAACAAATGACTAAACAAGGTCTTCATCCCCATCCTCGATTTCATTGTCATTGTGAACAAAACCATCAGATTCTTCACTATTGTTGTCTCTAGGACCACTTGATTCACCTTCACTTGTTCTGAATTGTTGCACTTTCCTACTAATTGGGAGCTTTTCACCAACCTTCTGTGGACTAAATACTTTAGGAAGTTCAGCCATTGGATCAGTTACAATGTCATCCCAATTAATGCCATCAACAATGTCATCATGATCGAAATACACTACAAAGTTCTTGATCTTGCTCACAACAACAGACATGACATTGGTGTCTTTGTCTTCTTGGAGGATTCTAAGACCATCTACAATGGTCTTCCCTGGTAACAACCAATAGAACTTCAATTTGTCATCCTTTTGGTAGCCTAATTGCTCCACAAAGTCATCAAACCAGAGAAGGGACCAAGTATCTACCTCTAAATCATCAAAAAATCAACCTTTTCATCCACATAGCTTTTGAGATTACCATCACCAACAAAGAATCCCCCATGGTGAACCTCTATAGTGAATTGATCACCACTATCACCTACATTGCCAGAAAAATTGAACAGATGAATAATTGATCAAAACCCTAACCAACAGTAAAAATGCATTATTTGTATCTACACTAATTCACACCGCATAGAGACAAACGAAGTTTTACGATGTTACCTCAATTTTGAACTATAAATAATAAGATTAGTAATATAGATAAATTGATGAATCTGTAAGTTTTATAAATATCAATTAGAAGTGATTAGATGCCTCTAATATTGGTAATATTATACTTTAAAGTAGCAAGGAACTAAAAATCATATACGGAGTAGTTCTTATGCTTTAATATTAGTGATTAGATGCCTCGAATTATTAGTTGCATGGCCTTTCACCATTGGGCTACTACTGTGTCAGGCAGATGAACAGATTGTGCGTCTAGCACTCAACGACTCACATTGTCTAGTTGTCTTCATTGGTTCTTCTCGATCTTGCATCAGGCAGATGAACAGATTGAAGGAAAGAATATGGGATTAGGGATGGAGAAGCTCACAGTAAACCGGCAAAGGTTGCCCTTTGCCCCGCAATCGTGCCGCCATCGCCGGCCGCGGGACGTCCGCCGTCGCATGTAGGAGTCGCGCCCCAACTTTGATCGCGGGCCACCGCGGGATGTCTGCCGCGGACGCACCGTCGCGTGTAGGAGTCGCGCGATGGAGTCCAGCCGTGGCGCGATGAAGGGAGTCGGCGGTTTTGGGAGTGCAACTGAATCAACACAGGAAAGAGGAAGGATGGAAAATGAATTAACAAAAGGAGATAGGGTTCTAGTTGTAAATATGCAATAGCACCATGGACCCGTTAGGGGCTGATCAGAGACTCGAATTGAGTTTAGGTACAGTTTTGACACTTTAAAAGTTTATAAACCGGGATGACACAGCTCAGAAAGTTTGTGAACCGGAGTTGCACTTTACTCTATCAAAATAGTTAAGACAGTCAGCAGTACAAAATTCTGAATTCTTTTTACTGTAGTTTTCATTATACCTGTTCCAACCAAACAGGGTTAATATGGTAAATGAATTGTTTTACTTACGTAAAGGTACTTTTAACCTTGCATTGGTTTATATCGCTGCGGATCTGAAGTTTTTTACCAAAGCTCAACGACACATCACTGGCTAGCCAGGGATTTTTTTTTAATCTGAATAGCCAGAGTTGAATTGCGTGTAACGTGTGGTAGTTCGTGACTCCCACACACTGAAAAAATGTTCCAACCAAACAGGGTTAATATGGTAAATGAATTGTTTTACTTACGCACTACGTGAAAAACAGACATTGGTAACGGGCGCGGATGGCCATTGGTAACGGGCAAAACGCCCGTTACCGATCAAGCGTTACAAATAAACCAACAAAGGTAATGAGCCGATGCCCGTTACTGATGACACGTAATTGTAACGGGCGTCGAACAAAGACCGTTACCACAACTACTTACCGGTCACCTGAAATGGCTGTTTCTCCGGGCTCACCGGAGCCTTTGGTAACGGGCGCAGACACTGAGCCCATTACTCAGAACACGTATTAGTAATGGGTGTCTAACAAAGACCGTTACCGAAACTAGTTACCTGTCACCTGAAATGTTCTGTTTCTCTGGGCCCACATGAACCTTTGGTAACAGGCACAAAAACCGAGCCCGTGACATGAACTCAACATCGAAGTCGCAGAAAATACTTCCATGACGCGTCTCCTCTATCTCGACGGAAGGAGACGCATCGTGTAAGTGCGCATCTCCTCCGTCTTGAAGAAAGGAGACGTGTCTTGTCAGTATGCATCTCCTCTGTCTCGACCAAAGGAGACACGTCTTGTCAGTGCGCGTCTCCTATGTCTCGAGGAAAGGAGACACACCACTATGAACCCGCGTCTCCTGCTCTCGACCAAAGGAGACGTATCTTGTCGATGCAGCGTCTCCCTGTCTCGACCAAAGGAGACGATCTTGTCGACGCTGGCGTCTCCCTCTCGACCAAAGGAGACGCATCTTGTCGACACGCCTCCCTCGCTCGACCAAAGGAGACACATCGTAATGCAGTGTGTCTCCTCCGTCTCGACCAAAGGAGACGCCATCGTATGCGCGTCTCCTCTAATCGATCAAAGGAGACGCGTACTGTGAACTTGCGTCTCCTCTGTCTCGACTAAAGGAGACGCGTTGTCTACTTTCACAAAAATTTGGTCCAGCATCCACATTCACAAAACTCCACAAACTGAATAGAAATCCACAAAATTCACATACATAATCTGACAAAATTCAGGCATTCAACATCCTCATCTAACAAGTAAGGTTCACAACAATATCACTGGCTTAACCATGAGGATTGGTATCAGATACAATGCGAGCCATCAGAGCATCATTAATGTGAAAATTTCCTGAGGGTGTCATCACCTGGTCCATGAGGAATGAGGCAGTTCTTTCCCTAATGTGGAGCAGCATGTCTTGGTGGAGCTGACAAGTAGGTAGGTGAAATGCCTGAATATAACAATGTCAGCAGTCAGCACACAGGTGGTTACCAAACATGTGCGGTGCTAATAAGCAAGAACTGCGTTTCGCTTGTAGGTGTTACAAATGCAGATCCCAAGAAAGTACCTCAGGGTCCTTCAATTTATCTTTTACTGTAAGCATGTGATAGGCACAATAGAAGCCGCAGACTCTGGATTGGTAAGTGTTGGGTATTTTAGCGTCCACCGAATAAATCCGCGTTTACGGATACCATTGTAGCTTTCACCTCAGAGTATTCCAAGGGTATCGAATCCAAGGGAACAGTGTGCACTAACTTCATACTAGTCAGTCCAAGGACACACCCAGATAAAAGGCAAGGATAGAGAGGATTCCTAAAGATAGCACTATAGATGAGATTAAAGGTCGATCTCTAGATAGAACTTGGCTTAGTGCAAATAGCCCTAACTTAACAGCGACTCGACGCGGATCTATGTGGAGAAGCTCGACTATATCCACCTGGAGGATCAACGAGGGCGACGGCTCACCACCACGGACTGCCTCTACCTAACCTAGGGATAAGCCGAACGAATGATAACCGGTAGCGTGACACAACGTCTACGCTGTGGTTACTGCCGTAGCCAACGGACTACGACACTCTGTACTTATAGAACTACGACCACGAAAGAGAACTGATCTCACTCACTATAGGTACTACTAGCTTATACTAAAGGCTTACGAGAGAGCACTCGGCCCCGTACTGTGCTTCCAACGTATACGAACAACTTGCAGTAGTCGAACACATAAAATCAGGATCTACACACTAGCACAGGAAAAAGTCTACTCATGTAACCTAGCATAAACTATTAGAAAGGAATCACGAACATACTTTATTCTAATTAGAGCATGCAAGCACATCCACTTTATTCTAAAAGACTAGTCACACAAACGAGATACAAACTTACGCACCCTATCAACTAGATCGAGGGGGCGTGTTCGTGAAGAACACGGGCCTCTAAATGATGAACAGGTGAAGAACACAAGAACATATCACTTGCACTTTGGTCTAAATAGAAAATGTAGAAATACTCACTTTACTTTAATTGAAGAACGAGCATCCATAGAGGTACATCCCTTTCACTCTCTCCCTAGTTTTGATCTAATCAACTACTCCACACTTACACTCTAGTAGGAGGAGAGGAGAGCCTCTCCTCTCAAGAGAGAAAATGAGAGGAGGAGAGGAGTTGTGTGTCGTATTCTCTACCCCTCCACTTCAATTTATAGGCCAAGGAGAGTAGGAGGAGCCCCCTTGGCTGCCATGGGCACCACCAATAGGGTGGTGACACATGGTGAAGAGGAGTGGGGGCCAAGTTGGTGTATCTTCCATGAGAAGGAGCTGCAGGATCCCGGAGGAATATTCGGGCAAGCACCTAGCACCGCCTTTGGTTCGTCATGACAAGCCGACACGTGGAAGGGCGACACGAGGGGCGACAAAGTGGGGTCGGCCGACCTGGGGGGTCGGCCGACCCCCAGGTAGCTCCCCTCGCGCCGCCTTTCGTCCAGGTGACTGCTAGGTGGGTCCTCAGGCATGTATGGGTGTCTATGCGGTGTTTTTAGCTCGTTTCCGTGGGGATGTGGGCCCTTGAATCCGTGTACTGGCTCTTGATTGGTCGAAGGTGAGTTTCCTTGGATCAGTGATGTGTCATGGACACATGGCATCCAACGTGGCAACACGTCGCCACGTGGTCTGGTGTGGGTCCCACCGGTATCAAGATGGTGATGTTGTCTTGTGCATTTCTCTTTCATCCGGACTCAGAAGTAGACAAATGATATATCCATTTCTATCGTATTGACGAGCTTGTCGCAATGGTCCAAACCAAATTGGCATTTGAGGTTGTTTATGATGACGTCCTTTAATAGCCATTGGATCACTTGCTCTCAATTGTACCAATTGGCACGCAATTCGGTGCATCCTGCAACAAAAGCTAGAAACACCAACACTTGTGGAAATCATCAGTATCAAGCCCTATTCTAGTGTTGATGATCCTTTTATCATTATATTATGCAGGTATTGACAGTGCAAAAGTAGCACTTAACAGCTGTCAACAACACCCCCACACTTGACCTTTGCTCGTCCCGAGTAAAGGGAGTCAGATCAAGGTGAGACATGATATCCAAAGGTATGGAGCGAGCATAAGAGATATTCCAAACCATACCTTGTACTTGTGAACTCTGAAGTGTCTATCATGCTATCTTGGGTAGTTGAGGAATGGAATGGTTATGAATCAAATCACTCCTGCTCATCATGTTAAGTAACTTGGGGTTTTGCTATAAATTTTCAAAACAAAACCTTGCTTAGCTCCTCATTTGATTCTCTCAGATCGCTCAATGTGTATATGTCCTCACCAAGGCATTAGGATTTGCCTTTCTTTCAACCTACTTCTAATGATGGCTACATGTGGAGCTCAGGGTAGGATAAAAGATAAAGCATACTTGCATCACATCTATTGCAAAGTCAAAAACCGGATCCAAAGAGAAAATCAAGTCATACAATCGGATCAAGATGTGCACATGTATGGATGTGATGGATATGGTAAGGTTGATACTAGGCCAGGAATGGGTGCTAGATATTACCAAATTTATGATGAATGTTGTGGTGATGGTAAGGTGGACACTAGGCCCGGAATGGGTTCTAGTTATTACCATCAAATTTTGGAACTCCATTTCACATGATTTCATCTCTCTCATTTTTCTTCTTTCTTTTGGACATGGACTATCTTTTTTTTCACTTTTTTCATGCTTTGAGCAATTTTTTTGACTCATGCCTTGAGCATGGTTTTTTTCTCTTTTTTTTCTTGCATAGCCCATGTCTCTTTTTCAAGAATACTTTTGGAGAGAGAGGTCACACCATACACGGAGCTTTATTTTTATGAAATGGATGGATGATACAATGCTAACTTCCAGTGTAGAAGCATAGCAAGAGGATATCGAGTGCACATGAATCTTGATCACGAAAGCATGAAAAGAATTCTCACAAGGGTCACAACAATTTGACAAAGCTCAATGTAATAACAAGAAGCAAATGAGCCTAAGGTTTTCAAGATAAATCGTCATATGGCTTTGGTAGGACTTTGGCATATCAAAGAGGAGCTTTGCAAGGGTTTTCAAATTTTCAAATAAAATTCCCAAGCACTCAAACATTCAGAGAGAAGATCATATCATCAAACCATATCACAAACATCAACTACTTAGATGAGCATGAGTTCCCTAATGATATTTGTTCACAAGCATCAAGATAATAAGTATGGAATAAAACATATGCAAGCCAACCACAGGAAACAAGTAGAGCAAGCAGAGCACGATTCCATGAGTTGATTTAGCAGATAAGAATTGAAACTCATTCAAACTCATGAATCAGGGGGAGTGAGATAATGTTGCACATACCATCGCTCTTGAAGGATATAGGGATTAAGGAGAACCAGTGGTGATTTGGCTGACCCATAGGGGCAGCCGGCTCACTCTAGTTTACCTTGTCCCTTGTCATGAAAGCATAGTCGATGTTGTGCAACGCCTGTGTGGGAGATCTCAAGTGTGTATGTCGATGATAAGCTTGGGAGATCTCCCCCACACTTGTTCATGTACCTGGTGCTGTCTTGAAACAAAGGAAAGACAAAAGATGGACTCTTCTGGTTCGAGAACCAGTGAGCCTTTATTCAAATTCAATTTTTTTTTGTTTTTTTAATATTCACCATGAGATACCTCAAACAAGGCTGAGATGCCTTGGCCTACCTTCCCATTTGAATCAAGCTCGATGACTTACCCCATTTGAATTCAAAATTCCTGCAAGGGTTAGTCTGCATATACAACCAATATCCATGCATGCATTAACTATAAGGTTCATCAATCAAACTCGACACCATGTCTTGTTTGATTGAAGAAGATGGTTTTAACCTAAGCACCATGCTTAATTTAAAACAACCTATGAATACACATAGCTAAACATGCATTCAAACCAAAGCATCACAAACATAGATAAAGGAAGCATGAAAGCAAGATCAAGCTATTTCCAAGGGATATAAACATGAGCATAAGATGGTGAACATCGGGCAACCTCCCGAAAGGGCTTTGTTTAAAGTCAAAAGCAGGACGTACCTAGCTAGTTGGGCAAGATGCAAGAGCTAACATCATCTCCAAATCATGATAAGATTTTGTGTGAGGGGAACTTTACTCAGGATACTCACATACCTCCCCCACACTTGAAGTTTGCATTGCTAGGCAAGAAAACTCAAGTGTGTGGAGATCAAGCTTCCTTTTGTAATGTTCCCTCACCAAAAACATACCAAAGTGTCGAGGTGATGCAGCTCATATGTTCTTAGGTGCTACCTGTCCGTCGTTCTT
The DNA here is from genome assembly GCA_022644695.1 of Cenchrus purpureus. Lineage (NCBI taxonomy): Eukaryota > Viridiplantae > Streptophyta > Magnoliopsida > Poales > Poaceae > Cenchrus > Cenchrus purpureus. The sequence continues at coordinate 67,907,399 of CP053466.1, forward strand.
TATAATCTTCACCTGAAAGGGTTAGGACCAAAAATACCCGAAGGACAACCTATACTAAAAATATGCTCTTGCTTTTTATTTGAAAAGGGAAATAAAACAAACCTATGCTAATCCATGCTATCTCCTAGTAGTGCTTCGTTTATGGTCATAAGCTCAACTCTGGGAACTTCATCTTGCAGCTATCGTTGGTGGTGTCATTCCCGTCTCACCACCAATCCTTGATGTATCAGTGAAGCTTCAGCTGCAAGGTTAGTGCCATAGTGCACACACGAAATCTGATATGCTTATGATAGACATATACATCTACAACCAACCTTCTGAACTTTCTAGAAAAGAAGACCATAAGGTGGTTGCAGCCCTCATGCATGCTCTGCGCACTAAGCATGTCTGACTCTGGAGGGACATGATGCAAGCATGGTTTGTATGATAGATCAAGGATGAAACTACCATGCTCGTGTGTTGAATCCTTTCCTCCGGACTCCAAAGTCAGTGCCTCGGAAGGTTCCATGGTGATGACCAGGTGTGTCCGAAGACCAGTGGAGGGTCGCTCCTTAGTGATGAGTGATTGACAACGCCAGTGTGACCGATGCTTGGCTAAGTGTGTAGGTACAGGTTGCGGCTTGACTCGTGTTGGTGCAGGTGAAGAACAAGCGCGAAAGGCCTTAGCCGTGGCGGCCTCCGGGTGATGGAGTGGCAAGTAGGCTTGGTTCGATGGACCCGGTGGCCGATGGGGTCAAGTGCGAGCCGTGGTGCAAGACCCGGCGTCTTTGAAGTCGTGAACATGGGCCGTGCAAGGTAGCGATGGAGCCCAAGCTTGCACGCTGGGTTTGTTGGTTTGCCCAAACCTTCTGGGACGGATTCTTGGGTTGGGCCTCAAAACCAAGCCCGAGGCCCGAGGTGCGGAGACGGTGATCCGGGAGCTTGAGGAAGCTTCGAGGGAGGGCACGTGGCATGATCGCGGGGTTTGCGAGGTGAAGCGCCGTGGAAGCGTGTTCGTCCGATTAAGACTTGACCAAAATGCCCCTGAGGGGTTGTATCTTCGTTTAAGCAATAGGGGTAGCGTGGTCATTTACCTCCCTCCGATGGACTTCGTATAAATAGCGGAGAGGTGGATGGCATCTCTCTCTCTCTTGCTCCCTAGGGCTTTCTTCCCCGGTAGATTTCTCTGAACTGCTTCTTTTCCCTCTGGATTCCTTAGGCTAAACTCTTGTACAGACTCTGACCTCTAGATGTATGGAAGCATTCGGCCTTGCGGTGATCTCCTAGTCCTCTGTGATTTTCGTGTCATTTTCGGGGCTATTTTTGGGGGGTTTCGTTCTTCGCTTGATTTGTGATTTTGGGGGCGTTTCTTCTCGGATTTCTTTGAGGGGATCATGGGTGGATGCCTTACGCATCTTTGTGTGTGATCTTGACCCCTCAAATGCCGTGGAGAGCCTTCGATTCGTGCGTTTTTGGTTGGAGCCCGATTTCATAGTGGTGGTTCGTGTGATCCGCGATTCTCGGTGATTTAGGGAGTTAGAGGCCGAGATTTTTGGGGCATAGCTTCCTTGTGTGACACTTCTCATCTCCCCAAATTCTTGTCTCAAGAGCTCTAGCCGTTTGGGAGATCCGATGATGGAAAGGTGGAGTTGACTCCCGAGCTCGAGCATTTTTCTGCTCTGTCCACACCTGGCGGACGGTCCGCGAAGCCCGTGCGGACAGTCCGTGAGGCCCTGGCAGCATTGGTGTTCTTCGTGTTCTTCACGTGTTCTTGAGCGCTTGAGTTTTGATCTGTTGAGTTGCTTTCGTTCGGTGGCAACAAGTTTGGCGGACAGTCCGCGAGGTTGTCCCGGACAGTCCGTGCTGGTCGGACGGTCCACAGTGAGCCGCCGGATAGTCCGAATTTCGGGGGTGCGCTACTGGTGGTTCGAGGCACTTTTGCGGATAGTCCGCCGTGACCTTCCGGACAGTCCGCGCCCTCCACGCGGACGGTCCGCCCGGTCACCCCGGACAGTCTGCCAGGGACTTCGCAGCAGTGCCTAAGTCCTTTGGTTCTTGCTTTGATGCTTCCGCTCTTTGCTCCTAGGCTTGTCGGTTGATCTTGTAGTCTTGTGTGTGCCTTGTTTGGAGCTTCCTTTGTGTGCGCGGACTCTTGGAGTGACAATCGGGGTATAGGCCGAGTTCGACCCTAGGGAAGAATTTTTATCGGCTCCCATTCACTCCCCCCTCTCTGGTCGCCCTATTCGGTCCTTCAATTGGTATCAGAGCCGGTTACGGATCTTCGTGATTCTAACCAGTCTAAGATCCAAAGATGGGCGATTACGGCAAGGGGTCAGGTCCTCCGCACTATGATGGTAAGAATTACCCGATGTGGGAGAGGCGCATGGCCGCGTTTTTGCGAGGGAAGGGAACTCTTATTTGGGAGGTCACTCAAAATGATCAATATGTCATCCCAGATAGTTTTCTGCTTCCAGGATCGCGGGACATGTTTGAGGCCAACAGCAAGGCCGTTGATTACTTGTTCCGTGCTCTCTGTGCCTCGGAGTTCGAGCGAGTGTACGGAGAGAATGTGGCCGGAAAGATATGGCTCAAGTTGAGAAATGCTCATGTTGGCAATGCCCAACTGCAAGCCCGTTTGTTTTCCACTTACTGGAGAGAGTACGAGAACTTCACTCATCTCCCCAGTTAGTCGACTGATGCGATGTTCCAAAGCATAGTCAACAACATGAGGGCCAATGTGGGTTCATACACGGATCATGATCAAGCTATAAAGCTTTTGCATGCCCTAGATAGGTCTATGTGGAGTGCTAAGGTTGAGGCCATTGAGGAGTCGAGCGTGTATGAGACGCTAATGTTGGATGAGCTGTTTTCAAAGCTCAGGTCTTCAGAGGTTGATCGTGGCTTGAGAGCCAAGTGCGAGAGCCCCACTGATCCTCATAGTTTGGCTCCTGTCTCCGGGTCAAGGTCTAACGCTAACACCGGTGGTTTCTCTTTGTCTTGTCTTGTGTCTTTGCTAGATGAGGACTTTGAGGTGCTGAGCGAGGACGATCTCGCTTTGTTGAGCAAGAGGTTTGGGCGGATGTACGAGAACCGCAAGAATGCAAGGCGGAGCTCGGGGATGTGCTATCGGTGCGGAAGCACTCGGGCACTTCATCGCCGAATGCCCAAGCCATGGAGATCAAGAACGACTACAAGGGCAAGCCCAAGCACAACTACAACAAGCACCGCCTCCCTAATGACTACAAGGACAAGCACAAGGACAAGGCGAGAGAAGGCACAAGAAGGGTGGCGGCCACAAGAAGAAGACCGCTCGGCGATGGTGGCGGAGGCGGCGACATCGACTCGACATCAAGTGATGCTTCTTGAGCTCGGCAGCGAGGAAGAACTAGAGAAGTGCAAGGACAAGCGGCACACGGGCAAGAACTTCAGCAAGCTTCATCGCACAAGGAGGCTTTTGCGGCATGGCGCATTCAAGAAGAGTGGGAGGCATTTCGGATTCGAACTCCGACTCCGAGGAAGAGGTACGACAAGATCCCAACTTTTTGCTAGAGGAGAATACTAGGCTAAATGAGTTACTTGATAACCGTGATGATGTGCTTAGAAAGACCAACAAGGAGAAGAGGAATTTAGGTCTCTGGGTGATGCTAAGGACAAGGTAGCTGAGCTTGAATCCTTGCTTGTGGATGCTAGGAATGAGGTTGTTTCTTTGAAGTCTGCTCCTGTGGTGTCTGATGAGATAGATTATGGTGATTGCTAAGTTTTTCTTGCTGATTTGACTGCCCTCAAGGAGAAACATGCCTCTGTTCTTGAGGAACTAGATGTGGTTAGGATTGAGTGTGATGAATTGAAGTCTAGGCCAGCTTTGTTAGGAGCTTGTACATCATGTCCTATTTTGCATGCTAGGCTAGATGAATCTCACACTAGAATTGTTTCTCTTGAGGCAGCATTGAAAGCTCCTCTTCCTACATCATGTTCAACCTGTGAAATGCATGCTTTGAAAAACATGGAACTTGCACACTATGTTGATCGTCTGCAGGATGAAAATGATGAATTTAGGAAAATGATGAGTTGGTTATCTGGGCATGAGCCACAATTGAGTTTGATGTTGGCTCAGTTCAAGAGGTTTGATGGTCGGGGCGTTGGGGGTGACAAGTGTGGTGAGAAGAGTGGTGAGGAGAAGAGAAAGCTGGGGAGACACCTACACCACCCCACACTATACCCATGAACAAATATGCACCCAAGGCAAACCCCTTGAGAAACAAGCTTGATACAACTCCAGACCCACCAGTGTTCCCCCAGAAAACAGAGAATTACCAGAAACCCATCAAATTTGTGAGCAACGAGTAATGTCTTTGAGGGAAGTCGGGAGAAAGGTGTTGAGAAGCCCACAGAAAAGCCACCGCCTAAGCCAGTGCCAATCCGCTTCCATTGTGAGTATTGTGGGAGGGATGGGCATAAGGATGAGTTCTGTTTCCGGAGGAAGAGGGATGAGAGGTTTGCTAGGGAGATGGCAAACAAGGATCGGTACAACCTTGCTCGTGGTGTGCCTGAGCCTCGTAGAGGGCCTCTACCTAGGGGTGATGTGTTTGTGAGGACAATTCCCACTCGTGGAGGTGGAGGTGTGTTCCCTCAGAGAGACAAGCATGTTGGGTTTGGGTGTGGTGAGTTGGCTCGACGTGCTCCTTCTCGTGACCGTTACGAGTTTGGGAGGCACAATCGGAGCTTTGGGTCTCAGATGGACTACGGGCCATGTTTTCCCCCTCGTGGTGCGCATACTCCTCCAGTGAGACTCCGCCTAGAGGTTTTGGTAGGATGGATTTTGCTAACCCTTCTTTTGAGAAAATGGCTCGACACTGGTTTGATTCTTTTGGAACTAACCCCAGTGTTGAGTCGCTTGGTCATTCTCGTTCTCATTTTTGATTGCAGGTGGGAGGCTTGGAGAACTTTTGGTTGATCGACTCCGGTTGCTCAAGACACATGACCGGAGATCGTGGGTGGTTCTCCAGCCTCACCCCGGTGAGTACGAGGGAGTACATCACTTTCGGGGATAACGGGAGAGGACGAGTGCTTGCTGAAGGTATGGTGAAGGTGAGTAGCAAGGTGACCTTAAGAAGTGTGGCTCTGGTCAAGTCACTTGGTTTTAACCTTTGTCGGTATCTCTCAATTACTTGGACGAAGGTTTTGAGGTTCGTTTTAAGTCGTGCTTCTCGTGTGCTTGATTCTCGAGGCGATCTTGCATCGATCGTCTCGAGGGTCAAATCATTCGTCTTGATTTTCCTCTGTTGGTCCTCCTCGATGCTTTGTTGCTGGCATTTTGGCCGAGCTTTGGAAATGGCATAGGAGGTTGGGACACTTGAGCTTTGAGTTGCTTTCCCGCTTGAGTGGTCTTGATCTTGTCAGGATTGCCTAAGTTGAAATTCGAGAAGGATTTGGTTTGATTCTTGTCGGCATGGAAGATGGTTGCTGCTTCTCACGCCCCTCATTCATTGTCATGACCGAGCGACCTTGGGAATGGATTTGGTTGGGCCGTGTTTGCTCCTGCGGTGGAAGTGGTATGTTCTGTGGTTGTTGATGATTTTCGAGGTACTCTTGGGTTTTCTTTTGGAGGATAAGAGTGAGACATTTGGCTTTTGTTCGAGACTTGATCTTGAGGTTGAAGAATGAGAGACATGGTGATGCCATTCGAGCCATAATGCAGTGATAACGGCAATGGGTACGTAGTTTAAAGAACTCTATTTTGATTGCCTTTGCAAAGGATCTTGGTCATTGATCATCAATATTTCTCCATACGCCGCTTGCCGTAATGGTATGAGTGGAGAGGAAGAACCTGACTTTGTGAGATGGTCAGGACGATTCTTGATGAGCATAGGACTCCTAGGCATTTCTGGGCCGAGGCGGTCAATACCGCTTGCTATGTCTCAAATCGCATCTTCCTCCGTGCTTTCAAGAAGAAGACCTCTTATGAGCTGATGCATGGACGACAACCTAAGGTGAGTCACTTTAGAGCCTTTGGATGCAAGTGTTTCATTCTGAAGAAGGGCAAGTTGGATAAGTTCGAGTCTAGATGTTCGGATGGTATTTTCCTTGGTTATGCGATTCACTCTAGAGCATATCGTGTGCTCAACGTTGACACTAACCGAATCATGGAGACTTGCGAGGTTACCTTCGACGAGACACAACCATGAAGCTCTTCTGCTTTTGAGTGTGCAGGTGACGAGGAGATTGGTGCCAGGATCTTTGAGGATGAGAAGGATGGAGATGGAGACGAGGATGATGATGATGGTGGTGCTCCCGCGGCTGATCGTGTACACGCTACTTCCACTACTACGATGACGATCGAGGATGGACCATCCCTCACACCCACTACGACCGAGGCGCTCGAGTGGAGGTCAGCCGAGGGGAGGTTGCGTCCAGGCGAGAGGCTCCCCGGTGTGTACAAGTGGATCATCCACCGACGACGATCATAGGCGACCTTCGTGAACGCACTACACGGTCGAGGTCAAGGAATTCCTCTCATCTCGCTCACTCAGCTTTTGTCGCTTCGTTTGAGCCCAAAGATATTCGACCTGCTTTGTCTGACAAGAATTGGGTGAATTCCATGCATGAGGAGTTGGAAAATTTGAGAGAAACCAAGTCCTGGTGTTAGTCGATCCACCACCAAATTGTCGTCCCATAGGTACCAAGTGGGTGTGAAAGAACAAAGAGGGTGAAAATGGGATGGTTGTGAGAAACAAGTCGAGGTTGGTGGCTGTGGGGTTCAACCAAGGAGGATAGACTATGAGGAGACATTTGCTCCTCGTGGCCCTGCTTGGAGGCAATTAGGATCCTTCTAGCCTTTGCCGTGGCTAAAGGGTTCAAGTTGTACCAAATAGATGTCAAGAGTGCTTTCTTGAATGGGGTGATAGAGGAAGAAGTGTATGTGAGGCAACCCCGGGTTTGAGAGTGAGAAATACCCACACCGTGTATACAAACTCCGAGAGCGCTCTATGGGTTGAAACAGCACCTAGAGCTTGGTATGGTAGGTTGAGAGGGTTTTTCCGAGTAAGGCGTTTGTGATGGGCACGCTTGATAAGACCCTGCTTTCTCTTAAGCATGGGAATGATCTTTTGATTGTTCGTGACATATACGTGGATGACATAATCTTTGGTGGCTCTTCTCATGATCTTGTTGCCGATTTGCGATGACATGAGCAGGAATTTGAGATGTCCATGATGGGCGAGTAGTTTTTCTTGGGCCTCTAGATCAAGCAAAGGTAAGGATGGGACGTTTGTACATCAGGCGAAGTACACCAGGGACACGTGAAGAAGTTTGGCATGAACGACTCCAAGCCGCTGACTACACCGATGAGTACCACTACGGCTTTGGATGCGGACGAGGACGGCGAACCCGTGGACGGAAGGAGTACCGGGCATGATCGGCTCCGGCCCTCTACTTGACGATGACGAGGCCGGACATACGCCACATGTGTACTGCAGGCGCACTTGCAGCTTCACCGAGGACTTCACATCGGCAGTCAAGCGGATTTTCGTGTACTTGAACTACACTCCCGAGTTCGGTCTTTGGTATTCTGCCTCCTCGACACTCAGACTTCACGGGTACTCCGATGCTGATTTTGCTGGGTGTCGATTGGACCGCAAGTCTACCTCTGGGTGTTGTCAGTTCCTTGGTTCTTCTTTGGTCTCTTAGTCATCTCGCAAGCAATCTAGTGTAGCCCAGTCCACTACAGAGGCCGAGTATGTAGCTGCTGCTAGTTGTTGTTCCCAACTGCTTTGGATGACCTATACCATGAGTGATTTTGGAGAGGAGTGCTCCCAGGTTCCACTTTTCTGTGACATATGATCATTTTGTTGCATTTCATTCATGCATTTTTACTTTCTGTACAAAACCTGGTAGGATAGCCATCTTTGGATCACTTGTGCTAGGAAAAGCTTCTCTTATATACATTGAACACCGATGTGCTATTTGTGAGATATGTGCATGTTTGGTAAATTGTGGATGTGAATGCTATGCTCTGGATGGTTTTATGTTGAGACATCTTTCTTTTGATGAAAATGCTAAAATTGTGTCTCTCATGAGTAGATGCTTGTCTATGCTCAATTTGTGCTTAAATGCCTATATCATGTTTAGTTTGTGCTTGATAATCATGTTCTCTTTGCTTGGGGTCAAAGACCTTTTTGTCATTATAAATGTTTAGCCCTTTTGCTTGCTTGGGGAGGAGCATAAGCTTGTTTTTGCCGCAAAGGCACTTCATGTACCATGTTTAAATTTGAAAATGAAATTGGTGTGTGAATTGCCTTGTGCTTGAAAAATGAGCTCCTAATCATGTTTTTATGCTTTGATATTCATATCTTGGGTGCTAAACCGTAGCATGTTGTCTACAATGAGAAGTCTCATTTTAAGAAGTAGACACATGGCTCGGTGGCTTTAACATGACTTGAGTAGCTTGTGGGCGTTTATAATGATCTTGTGATGAGAATTTGTGATCTTACATAAACTTTGGATGATCTAGTGCATTTATGTTCAAATTGGTATAGAGAGAGTCTTGCTCATGAGATGAATGTTTCTTTGTGAAAACTTGCTTAAAATTGTTTTTAGCCATGTCACATGCTTATATGTCTCTACCTTCTTGATGGCAATGTGCTAGATACACCATGTCTACTTTGCTTGCTCTATGTCTCATTTGTAGCATTTTGTTGTGCTCTTTGTATATTTGAGAAGCTTGGTAGATTGTATATGTCCTTTGACATGCATTTTTTCATGAAAACAAGGGGAAGAGTTTCATATACCTTGATTCATGCATTGTCAACAAGGGGGAGAGTTTTGTATGATATGGGGAGAATTTTCATACTTTGGGAGATTTTGTGGAAAATTGGTATGCTTTTGTGAGATATTGCATGTGAGGAGAAAAATTGAGAAGAAGAGGTTGCATTTGCTCAGGGGGAGTTTGCATATGTGCAGGGGGAGCTCCTTTGTTTTTCCTGAGTTTTATGCTTTGTGGTGTGCTCCATGTGAGCATTGTTTTGTCTCGGCTGTGTCGAGCCGTTGCCCTTGTCTTAGGGGGCCGAGACTTGAATTGGCATCTTTGTGTGTGATCTTGACCCCCTCAAACGCCTGTTGACGGTCGATATTTGCCACTTTCAAGGCCGTCAACTCCTGCAAATTGGAGCATGAATTGCAAATCCACACTAGATTAGGAGCTTAAACTCATACTTTCCACCAGTGTCGATATCTATTTGAATGCAGGTATTTAGCATAAGAAATGGGAGGAATCCATGCACTTTCACTCCACTCCAATCCAAGGCACTCAAATGCTGGCCAAACAGGGGCTGCCACATGGATTCTCCTGGATCCATGATGTCACCAATCCATGTGAAGGACTCTCGATGAATCATACGCTGCCATGTCAGCACCACATGGATCCATGGCCCACTTTGCCAACTAAACCGCCAAGAAACGTGCCATGCACGGAGGAGAGGCATTAGGGCCCACATGGAAGCGAGCCAGAGGAAGCACTGCCAGAGTCGGCCGGGGTTTCGGCCGACCTTAGGATCGACCGAACCGACCTAGGGTCGGTTGACCCCCCCCAGTCCACGTGTCGCTTGCTCAGTGGCTCTTTGCTGCATTCTCGGGTGTTTAGGGGCACTTTGAGCCCCGGAGCAAGCCTCCTCCTTGTCTATAAATAGGAGGGAGGGGCTCCATTTCTCACACACCACCAAGCTCTCAAGTTCCACTTCTCTTGTGTAGCTCTCTCCTCTCTCCACCATGCCCATGAGAGGTGATTCTCACCTCTATGTGGTAGAATGGTGATGAGGAGAGATCTAGATTAGGATTAGTTGAGAGGTAGAGTAGGGGTAAGGAGTGAGTTGATGTCCTCGTGGATGCTTGTTCTTCATTTAGATCAAAGTGAGTATTTCAGCATTTCTTATTTAGACTATAGTGGACATCATGCATGATTGATTTGTTCTTGAGTTCGTGGCTCGTTCATAAGTTAGAGTCTTGTGTTCTTCATGACACAAGGCTTCGATCCTTTAGAGCCAGAGTCGTAGTTCATTTACTTGTTTGCATGCTCTGATCCTGTTCAGTTAAGTAAGTCCGCTATATCTCGTTTAGTTGCATCCATAGCTTCCTTTCTGCTCCCAGTTCAATGATATGATCTGATTCCGATCTTTCCTTTGTTCGTGGGACCGTATCTATACTTTGCTATAGTATAGAAGCGGGTTGCATGACGTAACCGCATTGTAGTATTTATCTGGGGTACAGACGTGGTGTCTGGACCCTGGTTTTCCTGCGAAGACCACGTACGATCGTAGCGTAGAGGTAGGCTGCAGTGGTGACAGCTTGTCGGACCCTTTGTCAACCCTCTTACGTCGCATACCGAGTTGGGCTCGCTTGCAAGCACCTTGGAGTGTTGTCGCCCCGCGGGGATGACTAAGACCTGACAGAATAACATCTTGAGAGCTAAGTCCCTTAAGGAAGTGCTTCTTGTATCCCGACCTATCCCAAGGAAAGCTGGTGTCCTTGGATAGACCCTCTCTGGTTACACACCGTCCTAAGAACGAAACCCGACGGGAATACTCATTCTCCTAGGGAGAAGTGCTACAATGGTGTATCCGTGTGCTTGCGGATTTGTTCGCACTCGTCAGTGTACCCAGGAGTTTCTTACACGATCACGCTAGTGCGCCAGTGGTGGTGACGTTAAGAAACGCCAACAAGCATTTCTGGCGCCGTTGCCGGGGACGACTGTTGTTAACCTTCGAGCCCGTCTATCCTCATATTTATCTTTTTCCTTTTTCATCTACCTTCACCCCCGTTACCCTTTTTTGAGATATCCTCTTTTGTTTTCTTTACTTCTACCTCTACCCCCGCTACCCATGGAAGGTTATCCTTGTAAACACCTTCCGCCCTCGAGGAGTGAACCCTCAGAGCCATCATCGTCAAGATCCACTCTTACATCTGGCCTTTGGATTCGCCCCTCTCTCATGAAGCTAATTCAGGACCTATCCTTCTCGGGATTAAGTCATGACAACCCCTTTGATCATGTGAGAGACTACAAGCGACTGATTGAAACTCAGGGTAAAACCGGAGAATCACCGGATGCTCGGAAAAGAGAGTGTTTCCCGCTATCCCTCTCCGGGGAAGCTCGGGATTGGCACCGTTGTTTTGGTAGAGACTACCTCACATGGGAAAGGTTGAGAGCAGCTTTTTGCTCCCATTTCTTCCCAATACGACGTGTCGTCTCGTTAAGGGCAAAGATTCTCTGTTTCAAGCAATGTTAGGAGGAATCACTAGGAATAGCATGGAATCGGCCTCCATGTGGAAGATTGCCTAGTCCTCTACATTCTCGATTGGATGTTGCTTCAGCACTTCTGGTTTGGATTGCGGTAGGATTATGCCATGAGGCTTAATGCTCTCTCCGGAGGATCCTTTGTGTACCTAGATGCTGTCGAGGGAAAAGAGATCCTAGATAATCTCTGAGATTTCAGCTCCCCTTGCATCCCGGTCGATGAGGCACCCGCCAGAGGAAATGTTGAGCCGCCTAGATCCATCATCAGCCAAGCCCGAGATTTCATGTCCATTCTTTCTGAGCTCTGGCTGAAGATGTCATTCCTGAATGGCAGGAGTCTAAGGGAAAGATTTCATGGCGCGAGATCTACCCTTGGGTTCCCCTCTCATGCATCTTCTTAGACCTTCTCCCCGAGACTTTGTCTCGTGGGAGGACGGAGAAAGTAGTCCGGAAATAACGACCATTCCCGACCAGGATGACTTGTTCGATCCTCACTACTATCTCCTAAGGAGGGTATGAGAGGCCTATCGTGTTCCTACGTCTAGGTTTGAGCTGAAGTGCTTTGCACTGAAGTTTCGTATAAACCGAGACATCGGTCTCTGCTTTATAATCCATTGGATTCATCCACTAGACCGAAGGAACACGATCATTTACCGATCGAATGGAGTGCATTCACCTTCTATCTCAAGCACATCGATCGATGCCGATCAGTCAGGAGAAGATCGCACTTCGTATCTTATGCCTGACTTGATCGATGCCCAATGGGAGGTGCACTTTCCAGCTTATCCATAACCCCCCATTGGAAGCTTAGGCCAGACTTCAAAATGTTTGCATCGCCCCGATGAGAACATCGAACCCTCTGCCTAAGGTAAGAGCGAGTCAAATCTTGCTCTTCGTCCGAACTCTGGTTCCTGATCGTACACCGGCCTCTGGAAGTCCATGCTCTATCCTCTTTGAAGGCCGAGTGTCTTTCCGAGCTTGAGTTCACTCGGAGATCGGTACCTGTTGGTGAAGCACTAGCTTCAGTGCTCGATCTTTTCGTCTCCGAGTTTCGCGACCCCGGTGCTATAGTCCTTGAGTCCCATGACCACCCCAGGGAATACCTCGGCCTCTCTGGGATGATCATGCTTGCCTTCAGTTTCGATACACCTTTTTGGGCTCGAGTTCGTATATGCACCACCCTTGCAGATCAGAGCTTTTCCTCATATCAACATTGTCTGCAAGGAGATGGTTGTAAGTTGAGACAGGAGATCACAAGACACCCGCATCCTGAGTACTCTTGGGACTCATCTCGTTTCCCCAGGAGGAATTATCCTTTGGGTATATTGTGGACCGTGGTCATGCAGGAGAAAAAGTTGCCAAGATTAAGAGAAGTAGGCAAAGGACCACAGGAAGGCAGCACCATTGTGGCGACCCGAACGCTTCGTGACTACCGTCGGAAGTGCTTACACTCTTGACGGACCAAGTATGTCGCCAAGGTGATTTCCCCCAGATATACCATGGTGTGGCCAAGGTTGGTATATAGTGGAGGATGAATTTTCAACCTCAACCTTATCCTAGCCTTAAGCCTAAACCAAACTCTCCATCTCGGGGAATCCACCTGGGCCGTCGATCCTGAGACTTGTTGGAGCCCACACAAGAAGGGGGAGGACCAGAGGGGCCTGGGGGCCGTCAGAACCTGTGATCTACCAAACCCTGGTGCCGCCTTTCCCCTTCTTCTTTCGCATGCGCCTCATTCTCCTCCGTAAACCTTCTCCCCGCCTCGACGAAGCGTGATCGCGAAAATCCATCTCCTCCACCTCACCATCCTCAGCATCACCGCACCCATGGCCGGTTACGGTTTCGCTGGCCAGAGGGAGGCTTCGCCTCACTGTGGGAAGGGAGCCCCTCTCGTTTCATCGACCTCAGCAACCTGGATGAGGTGATGGGGTCGCCGGAGGCCATGACTCCCGAGAGAGGCAGGAGTGTAGAGAGCACTCACAGATGCGCACCGACTCCCTGCATCGTCCCAGCCGAGGCTCCTCCTCCCGCCTTCTTTCCCGGGCCGATGGCCACCATGGGGAACAAGACCGCTGCCAAGCACGTCTTGTTTGACGATCCCCCTAGGCCACCCTTGAAGCCAGGAGAGCGCTACATTGGGTCTGACTTCAACAGCTACGAGAGGCCTTCTGCCATACTTATGAGCAGGATGTGTGGGAAGTTCCCGCCACTGCACTCCAGTGCAAAATCTTCGGAGTGAAGACAGCCACTGGAGGCTTTGGTACACCCTACCATAAGCCGCCTCAGTGGGAGCGAGTCCTCACCAAAATCATTGCAGACATCCGGGTAAATAGCACCAAGAAGACCCCGGCCCTAGCGAAGCTAGCGAGACATACTAGAACTGTTCTTGGAACATGAGAAGCTTAGTTGAGGAGTCAAGCAAGCGGAGGGACGAGTACCGTGAGCTCAGCTTGAGTATTGCCAGCTAGAGGAGGACATGACCCAGAAGCTGCAGAGGTTGGCAGTAGCTGAGGGAGAGGAGCAGATCCTCTTCGAGTAGTGGGGATTAGCCCCAGCTTTAGTTCATTAGGCGCTAGTCTAGGTCTAGGTTTGATTTCCTTTATTTCCTTCATTCCATTTATTTCTTTTGCATGTGTGTAAGCATTTTGTTTGAAACATTTGATTTGAATAAAGTGGCTCACCGGTCATGTAACCCGGTTTAGCCACCCTTTGTATCATTACTTTGGTCTCTTTGATTTAGAGGACATCTAAGATGTGGGGGAAGAGCCACGACTCTCCCAATGCAGGCATGACGTTTTCCATACGTACTTCCACCGCGAGCACCCGCTAGCCCGATCGATCACCGAGAACCTGAGAACGGGACCCGCATGAGTTCACTCCCGTGTGAGAGCCTCTCACGGTTCATCTCTCATGCATAGCCGGTTTGCATCTCGACAACTCACACTCTTTCATTCATGAGTTTTATAAGCTATATATGTCTATCTCTAAACCTAAAAATCGAATGATGATGCTAAAGATCACCTAGCTTGTTTGTACCTGAGTAGACTTATATGTTTTAATCCTTGTTATTTGCCTGATGCTTGTGAACCATAACCTTCTTAAGGACAAGCATGTTCACCTAAGTAATTGATGAGTATGATATGGTGGATGATATGATTTTGCTCGATGACTAACTCTCTTGGGGAATTTATTTTTGAAAACTCAAAACCTCTTGGAAAGGCTCCTCTTTGATATGCCTCCGTCCCATTAGAGTCATATGATCTCTGTAGGTAAAAACCTTCAATTCATATGCTGCTTGTTATTACTTTGAGCTTTGTCAAATTCTGTGACCCTTGTGAGAATTCTTTTCATTACTTTCATGATCAAGATTTATGTGCACCCCACCTATTTCCCCTTGCTATGCTTCTACACTGGAAGTTAACATTGTATCATTTATCCATTTCATAAAAAAATAAAGCTCCATATGTGGTGTGACATCTCTCTCCAAAAGTGTCCTTCAAAAAGAGACACGGGCTATGAAAAAAAATACATGCTCAAGGCATGATAAAAAAAAGAGAGAGAGAAAAGAAAAATAGCCCATGCCCAAAATAAAGGAGGAATAGGAGAGAGATGAGATCATGCAAAAAGGAGTTCCATATCATAGATGGTAATAACTAGTGTCCATTCCGGGGCTAGTGTCCACCTTACCATCAACCCGCAGTTCTCACCTTATATATGTATGGTAATATCTAGCACCCATTCCGGGCCTAGTATCCACCTTACTATACACACCATAGCCATACCAGTGCACATCTTGATCTGATGGTATGATTTGATTTTCTCCGTGGATCTAGTCTTTGACTTTGCAAAATATGTGATGCAAGTATGCTTTCTCTTTATCCTACCCTGAGCTCCACATATAGCCATCCTTAGAAGTAGGATGAAGAAAGGCAAATGCCTTAGTGAGGACATATACACATTGAGTGATTTGAGAGAATCAAACGAGGAAGCCACCAAGAGTTTTATGAAAATCTTGCAAAACCCCAAGGTGTTTATCATCAGGTGCATAGGTGACTTGATTCACAGTTGTTCTAATTTTCAATCACCCAAGGGAACATGATAGCCACTACACAGAGGTTCACAGGAGCAAGGTATGACTTGGGATATCTCTTATGTCTGTCTTACTCTTGGGTATTCGTGACCCACTTGGCTTTGTTTCCCCTTCACTCGTGACGAGCAAAGGTCAAGTGTGGGGGTGTTGTTGACGGTCGATATTTGCCATTTTTAAGGCCGTCAACTCCTGCAAATTGGAGCATGAATTGCAAATCCACACTAGAATAGGAGCTTAAACTCATACTTTCCACCAGTGTCAATGTCTATTTGAATGCAGGTATTTAGCATAAAAAATGGGAGGAATCCATGCACTTTCACTCCACTCCAATCCTAGGCACTCAAATGCTGGCCAATCAGAGGCTGCCACATGGATTCTCCTGGATCCATGATGTCACCAATCCATGTGAAGGACTCTCGACGAATCATACGCTGCCACGTCAGCATCACATGGATCCATGGGCCCACTTTGCCAACTAAACCACCAGGAAACGTGCCATGCACGGAGGAGAGGCATTAGGGCCCACATGGAAGCGAGCCAGAGGATGCACAAGCCAGGAGGCCGTCAGGTTTCAATGACCCTAGGATCACCGAACCACCTAGGGTCGGTTGATCCCCGATCCCACGTGCCGCTTGCTCATTGGCTCTTGGCTGCATTCCCGGGTGTTTAGGGGCACTTTGAACCCCGGAGCAAGCCTCCTCCTTGTCTATAAATAGGAGGAGGGCTCCATTTCTCACACACCACCAAGCTCTCAAGTTTCACTTCTCTTGTGTAGCTCTCTCCTCTCTCTAATTCGCCCATGAGAGGTGATTCTCACCTCTATGTGGTAGAATGGTGATGAGGAGAGATCTAGATTAGGATTAGTTGAGAGGTAGAGTAGGGGTAAGGAGTGAGTTGATGTCCTCGTGGATGCTTGTTCTTCATTTAGATCAAAGTGAGTATTTTAGCATTTCTTATTTAGACTATAGTGGACATCATGCATGATTGATTTGTTCTTGAGTTCGTGGCTCGTTCATAAGTTAGAGTCTTGTGTTCTTCATGACACAAGGCTTCGATCCTTTAGAGCGAGCGAGCCGTAGTTCATTTACTTGTTTGCATGCTCGATCCTGTTAGTTAAGTAAGTCCGTATCTCGTTTAGCTGCATCCATAGCTTCCTTTACGCTCCCGGTTCAATGATATGATCGATTTCGATCTTTCCCTTGTTCGTGGGACCGTATCTATACGGTTGCTATAGTGTAGTTGCGGGTCGACAGACGTAACCGCATTGTAGTATTTATCTAGGGTACAGACGTGGTGTCTGGACCCTGGTTTTCCTGTGAAGACCACATACGATCGTAGCGTAGAGGTAGGCCACAGTGGTGACAGCCTGTTGGACCCTTTGTCAACCCTCTTACGCCACGCTGAGTTGGGCTCGCCACAAAGACCTTGAGTGTTGCGCCGGATGACTAAGACCTGACAGAATAACATCTTGAGAGCTAAGTCCCTTAAGGAAGTGTTTCTTGTATCCCGACCTATCCCAGCGAAAGCTGGTGTCCTTGGATAGACCATCTCTGGTTACACACCATCCTAGGAACGAAACCCGACGGGAATACTCATTCTCCTAGGGAGAAGTGCTACAACGGTGTATCCGTGCGCTTGCGGATTCGTTCGCACTCGTCAGTGTACCCGGGAGATTCTTACATGATCACGCTAGTGTGCCAGTGGTGGTGACGTTAAGAACCGCCAACAACATCGTGGAGAGCCTTCGATTCATGCGTTTTTTGTTGGAGCCCGAGTCCATGGTGGTGGTTCGTGTGATCCGTGATTCCCGGTGATTTAGGGAGTTAGAGGCCGAGATTTTTGGGGCATAGCTTCCTTGTGTGATGCTTCTCATCTCCTCAAAATCTTACCTCAAGAGCTCTAGCCGTTTGGGAGATCCGGTGATGGAAAGGTGGAGTTGACTCCCAAGCTCGAGCATTTTTCCGCCTGTCGTGACGGTCCGCGAAGCCCGTGCGGACTGTCCGCGAGGCCCTGGCAGCGTTGGTGTTCTTCATGTTCTTCGCGTGTTCTTGAGCGCTTGAGTTTTGATCCGTTGAGTTACTTTCGTTCGGTGGCAACAAGTTTGGTGAACAGTCCGCGAGGTTGTCCGGCCAGGTTGGTCGGACGGTCCGATGAGCAGCCGACATCCGAATCGGGTGCGCTACTAGTGGTTCGAGGCGCTTTTGCGGACAGTCCGCCGTGACCTTCTGGACAGTCCGCGCCCTCCACATGGACGATCCACCGGTCACGACAGTCCGAGGACTTCAGCAGGTGCCTAAGTCCTTTGGTTCTTGCTTTGATGCTTCCGCTCTTTGCTCCTAGGCTTGTCGGTTGGTCTTGTTGGCTTGTGTGTGCCTTGTTTGGAGCTTCCTTTGTGTGTGCGGACTCTTGGAGTGACAATCGGGGTATAGGCCGAGTTCGACCCTAGGGAAGAATTTTTATCAGCTCCCATTCACTCCCCCCCTCTCTGGTCGCCCTATTCGGTCCTTCACATGGCCCAGCGGGAAGAGGCTGAAACTCGGTCGAGAGTGGTGACAATCGTTCGCCTTCACAAAGGTGAAGAGAGTCTCCCGAATCATCCTCATGAGGGGTAGAACATTCTACAACCTTAATGAGAATGGGCTCGGATGATGCGAACGGAGAAGTATGCGTCGTCTTCTCGAGCGGGTTTCGCTGAGGAAGAGGCTTTGCCATAGGATGTTCCAGACAAGGGGTAGCAGTGGCAAAAGCGACTCCCCTAAGCTTATCATCTAGGCTCCCTAAAGATGTATCGAAGAGCTGCTCGAAAGGGGAGCCTAGGAGAAGATCGAGATCAATGGCATCGAAGATGTGAAAGTCTAAGCTAGCCTTGATCCCGTCTACGATAAGCGGCACGGCACTTGCGATCCCCCGACATTCCAGAACGTGTCCAAAGGGACAAGTCTCGAGGAGCATGTCGGATGGTGCTAGCGGAACTTTGCCCAGAAGAGTTTCCGCTAAGTGCCATGGCAAAATGTTAACCTCCATGATGGGGTTACAATGGGCCTCTACGACAGTGCCTCTAATAGAGCAAGGGACAACCAGAGAAGGTGAACTATTCCAAATTGCTTCAGAAAATCATGTCACTCCCTCAGACCATTCCTCCCTCATGGCCTCCTTAGGATATGCTTCGTTGGGAGGATCAGGAGGTAGAGGTGGCATCGCAGGCCTAAGGGAAGGTTCTATCAAAAGATTTCTAGAATGATCGGTGTGGACAGAATAAGGATCCTCCCCTAATTGGGCATCATGAATCGAGGTGTCTGAAAGGTTTCTAGATGGGTCATCCTCGAATTTGCAAGTGAACACCGAAGATTGAATTTCTTCTTCCTTTGGTGTTTGGGGTTCAGGAGAGGGCTCAACGGACAAGTCTTGGGATTCAGAAGATGAAGACTCGGACTTGGATGTTGAGGGGCTCTCATGGCTCGACTCGGATTCCTCTCGGTAGGATCTGGGATCGACTTCGAAGTAGGAGTTCAGGAAATCCATACCTTCAGCTGGTCCCCTTTCAAGAAATGGTTTTCTGCGGTCGAGATGACAGATAGATCTTTTGTCGAGACCATCATAAAAATTGCGAAGCAACTGAGAATCAGGTATCGACAAGGGCGGTCCATAATACACTAAGCGTGTAAATCTAGCCCAGGCCATGTCTATCATTTCCTTCTCTTTCTGTCGAAAACAATGGATATCTTCCCGTAGAGCACCAACACGAGATGGAGGGAAGAACTCAAGACAAAACTTGTCTCTAAGCTCTCCCCAACTATCGTTCATGCTACCTACGGTGTATGTGTACCATTGTTCCGTCTTCTCTACAAGAGAGTACGGAAACAACTTCCACCTGAAGGTATCCAGCGTCATACCCATAGTGTAGATAAGAGAACACAAGTTCTTGAAGTCACGAAGATGGTCATATGGGTTTTTGCTTGATACACCAGAGAAGATAGTGTCTTAGAATGACATCGATAGTCGCGGAAGGGGCTCACGTGGATGTGAGAAAAAGGCGCATCGAAGGTGGTGGCTCTGGGAGCTCATCCCTGGGGGTAGTGATGCTTTTACAGGAAAGCTTCACCATGGGTAGCAGGGTAAAGGTAGAAGGAAACAAAAAAGATAAATACAAGGACCACTAGGTTCGAAGATAGATACAAAGAACTGCTCCTCGAACGGCACCGTAAAGCTTGTTGGGTATTTTAGCCACACGAATAAACTGCAAGCGCACGGATACCGTGTAGCTTTCACCTCGTGAGTATTCCAAGGGTATCGAATCCAAAGCATGTGCACTAACCCGTACTAGTCACCCAAGGACACACCCGGATAAAAGTCAAGGATAGAGAGGATTCCTAAAGATAGCACTATAGATGAGATTAAAGGTCTATCTCTAGATAGAACTTGGCTTAGGTACCGATAGCCACGACTTAACAGTGCGACTCCGTGCAGACGCGGATCTATGTGAACGAAGCTCGACTATATCCATCATGCGAGGATCAACGAGGCCGACGCCATCACCACCACCGGACTGCCTCTACCTAACCTAGGGATAAGCTAAACGAATGATAACCGGTAGCGTGACACAACGTCTACGCTGTGGTTACTGCCATAGCCAACGGACTACGACACTCTGTACTTATAGAACTACGACCACGAAAGAGAACTGATCTCACTCACTATAGGTACTACTAGCTTATACTAAAGGCATACGAGAGCACTCGGCCCGTCTTTCCAACGTATACGAACAACTTGCAGCAGTCGAACGCATAAACTCAGGATCTACACACTAGCAGAGGAAAAAGTCTACTCATGTAACCTAGCATAAACTATTAGAAAGGAATCACGAACACACTTTATTCTAATTAGAGCATGCAAGCACATCCACTTTATTCTAAAAGACTAGTCATACAAATGAGATACAAACTTGCGCACCCTATCAACTAGATCGAGGGGGTGTGTTCGTGAAGAACACGGGCCTCTAAATGATGAATAGGTGAAGAACACAAGAACATATCACTTGCACTTTGGTCTAAATAGAAAATGTAGAAATACTCACTTTACTCTAATTGAAGAACGAGCATCCATAGAGGTACATCCCTTTCACTCTCTCTCCCTAGCTTTGATCTAATCAACTACTCCACACTTACACTCTAGTAGGAGGAGAGGAAAGCCTCTCCTCTCAAGAGAGAAAATGAGAGAGGAGGAGAGGAGTTGTGTGTCCTATTCTCTACCCCCTCCACTTCTATTTATAGGCCAAGGAGAGTAGGAGGAGCCCCCTTGGCTGCCATGGGCGCCACCAATAGGGTGGTGACACGTGGCGAAGAGGAGTAGGGGCCAAGTTCGTGTATCTTCCATTAGAAGGAGCTGCAGGATCCCGGAGGAATATTCGGGCAAGCACCTGGCACCGCCTTTGGTTCGTCATGACAAGCCGACACGTGGAAGGGCGACACGAGGCGACTGGGGTGGGCCGACCCCGTAGCTCCTCGTGCCGCCTTTCAGTTGGAGATATGCCCTAGAGCCAACTGGATTAGATCCATTAGTGGGTTCAGATGGATTTGATCCATTGGGTTGTAAAAGTCATAATGGGCCACAATTGTTTAAAGCCCATTAGCGTTGGAAGGGGGTGCACCATCTATTAGTCCCGTATTGCTAATGGACGATGGTGTGGAGGATTTTTCCCTAAAAAATATGGACCATACCCCCCGACTTGGATGTCTCTTGAGCAACAGCCGTGCCACCGCGCCGCCCACTCGCGCGCCGCATGACCTAGCGTCCGGCAGCGACACTTCCTTCCCGTATGTGTGGATACCTTGGAGGTGCTATGTTTGGAGCACAAGGACGAACCGCACGTGAAGAACCAGGTGGACGTGAGCAACTGCACTGCCTGCTACCCTCAACGCGTTCGTCTACATCGAGACGGTTCCGCTGCATCTGCGCGTCTAGTGGTAATCCCGTGATCTTTGACAGCAGCAGTTCCTGCTTTTGGGAAATTTTGTTTTGCGCTAGCGTAGCCTCCCCATATCCCGTTAGTGGTATCAGAACCATAGCTGCTAAGTTTTAGATTTGGGATGTGTGCATATGGTGATATGTGTGGACGTAGATCAAAATTGTGATCGGTTTCATGTTCTTGTCGTGATGGTCGTGTAACGAATTACTCCTACCGGTCGGAATTCCGCCATCGGAGTTAATTGATACACGTAAACCCAGTCATGACGAGGAGGAGATCAATTGGATTGGTCGAATCGAAACTAGGTCAAGTGCCATGCGCATGGGATGCTGTGGCGGCGTGATTGGATCCGCTAACGGCCCCGAGAAAATCAGAAAACATGTTGTTCGGTAAAACAGCCGTAACTTTCTGTGGTTAACTCGGATGGAGACATTTTCTATATGAAAATTGATCTACAGAAAATTTTATACATGAGACTAACTAGCTAGCCTAGTCTCGGCAAAATTAGATTTCCCAAAATCGGCTTGTAAGATGGGTTTTTCGACGGTTTAAGATTAGACGTCGGAAGTACGATAATCTGTTTTGCAGGTTTTGTGATCGGTATGGCCCATATGTGTATGTGATGCATGTGTGTAATTTATTCGTGACCTGTGTGTCACGCATACAGCAATACAGCTGGAGCCACATGTATTGTCAAAATTGATGTAATGGTCTGCGTACCAATTTGTGATGATCTAATGCGCAATTGTGTAACTTAGTGTACTATCACGCGTTAGATAGTCCTTGGCGGACTCATCACATGAAGGATGACGCACACAGATCATGGAGATGGAGATCAACATGATGTACAGGTCAATGGAGATGGAGATCACCATGTTATAATGGGCCATACCATGTTACAACTGTGTGAATGTCGTTCTTACCGTTCTACTTTTACATGCGACAATAGTTATTTTCTTGCGTGTGATGTTACGAGTAGAACGATCCCTTTGAAATTTTAAGCTAACATGCCCTCCCAACACTTGCCACCGCCCCACGCCTCGTATAAATTAGTGGTGGTCTATAAAATTAGGGTGCCACTAGTTTTCCTTGACTAGACGGGTTTGTATCGGATACTTACACGCATAAGTGTTGGTTTGCTTATCAAAGTCATCTTAATGGTTAAGAACTTCGGGGCATAAAGGTTGGGAGCCGAGACATAGAGATGTCACCCAACAACAGGAGTCATATGTGATATGATTAGCAAAGAGTTGCTTACCGATCTACCTTGTTTGCTAGTGGTGATGCAAAAGCTCACTAGTAGACTTGTTAGTTGTGGATTCTGAATCACTAAGTATCAACACGGGGATATTGATTTTAGTGGGAGTAAATTCTTTTATTTTACTCAATCATGGATATTTTGTCTTAGTATTTTGCATTATTATTTTGTTGTAGTTCAATGGCACCAAGCAACACCACCTTGTTTTCTTTACGTACGGTCCTTGAGAAGGACAAATTGAATGGAACAAACTATATGGATTGGATCCGTAACTTGAGAATTGTTCTCAGGGCAGAGAAAAAGGAAGAGGTTCTGGACACCCCATTACCGATGAGCTCATTGAAGATGCAACAGCTGCTGAAAAGAACGCTTACAAGAAGGCATGTGATGCTAATCTTGAAGTGAGTTGCCTTATGCTTGCTTGTATGGAGCCTAAGCTGCAGATGCAATTTGAGACTAACCATGAGGCGCATGATATGATCGTGGCACTCACAGACATGTTCTCCACACAGGCTAGGACTGAAAGGTTCAATGTCTCTAAGTCCTTTGTGGAGAGCAAGTTGGCAGAAGGCGCAGCAGTTGGGCCACATGTGATCAAGATGGTTGGTTACACTCAAAGGTTGGAGAAGCTGGGCTTCCCACTTGGCCAAGAGTTGGCCACTGATTTCATTCTTTCATCTCTTCCACCTAGTTATGGAAACTTCATCTCGAACTACCATATGCATGGGGTGGAGAAGGGTTTGAATGAGCTGTGTGGCATGCTTAAGACAGCACAGAGTGACATCAAGAAAAGCGCTGGCAGCAGCCATGTGATGGCAATTCAAAACAAGCCAAACTTTAAGAGGAAGGACAAATCTTGGAAGAAGAAAGGCAAGGCCAAGGATACGATCCTCATGCCAAACCAGGCGCCCAAGGCTAGTTCAGCTGCCAAGGCTGAGTGCTTTCACTGTAAGGAAATTGGTCACTGGAAAAGAAACTGTAAGTTGTACCTAGCTTCTTTGAAGAACAAGGGAAGTAAGGGTACTTCCACTTCAGGTACACTTCATGTTTATGTTACAGATCATATTTTCCTCGCTGATACAGTTATCAATTCTTGGGTATTTTTGATATCGAATCGGTTGCTCATATTTGCAATTCGATGCAGGGAATGATAAGAAGTAGAAGCGTGGAAAGAGGAGAAGTTGATTTCCGCGTGGGCAATAATGCAAGAGTTGCTGCGTTGACCGTCAGACGATGCAACTCCACCTTCCATCGTGGATTTATTATGGAGTTGAATAATTGTTATTTTGTTCCTAGTTTGAGTCGAAACATTTTATCTCCTTCATGTTTGATGAAGGATGGTTATTCATTTGCGAGTGAAAATAATGGTTGTGTGATCTCTATGAATAATATGTTTGTGGCTTGTGCATCCATTGTGAATGGATTATTTGTTTTAAATCTTGATGATTCACCTGTTTGTAACATAAGTGCTAAAAGGTCTCGACCTAATGATTTGAGTCCTACCTACATGTGGCATTGTCGTTTAGGTCATATAAGTGAAAAGCGCATGAAGAAGCTCCATACTGATGGACTTTTACCTTCATTTGATTTTGAATCTTACGAGACATGTGAGACTTGTTTGCTCGGCAAGATGACCAAGATGCCTTTCTCAGGTTTTCCTGAGAGAGCTTCAGACTTGTTGGAAATCATACATACGGATGTGTGCAGACCAATGAGCACGACAGCTAGAGGTGGATACGAATACTTCATAACGTTCACTGATGATCTAAGTAGATATGGCTATGTCTACCTAATGAGGCACAAGTCTGAAACATTTGAAAAGTTCAAAGAATTTCAGAATCAAGTAGAAAATCAGTGTGGCAAGAAAATTAAGGCCTTACGATCTGATCGTGGAGGCAAGTATTTGAGTCACGAGTTTAGCAGTCATCTGAAGAGTTGCGAAATTGTTCCACAGCTTACGCCACCTGGAACACCTCAAAGAAATGGTGTATCCGAGCGATGTAATCGAACTTTGTTGGACATGGTTTGATCAATGATGAGCCAGTCAGACCTACCGTTATCATTTTGGGGTTACGCTCTAGAAACCGCAGCTTTCACATTAAATAGTGTACCATCTAAGTCTGTAGATAAGACACCATATGCGATATGGACTGGTAAGACTCCTAGTTTGTCTTTTCTTAAAATTTGGGGTTGTGAAGTCTTTGTCAAGCGACTTCAGTCAGACAAGCTTACATCCAAGTCGGACAAGTGCATATTCGTGGGATATCCTAAGGAGACTTTAGGGTATTATTTCTACAACCGCTCAGAGGGCAAAGTGTTTGTCGCTCGGAATGGTGTTTTCTTAGAGAAAGAGTTTCTCAAACGAGAGAAAAGTGGACAAAAGGTGTATCTTGAAGAAGTTCAAGATGAACCGCTCGGGCAAGAGTTCACAAATGATGCTAATGTAGCTGAACGAGTTGAGATGCCTGTGGCAAGAGAAACACCATCGCAACCACGAAGGTCTGAAAGGGCACGTCGCGCAACTAATAAGCTCAATCTCATGATTGCGGGAGAGCGTGATATATTGTTGTTGGACAATGATGAGCCTATGACATATACGGAAGCAATGATGGACCCAGATTCTGAGAAATGGCAAAGTGCCATGAGATCCGAGATAGATTCCATGGGTGACAATCAAGTTTGGAACTTGGTTGACCCACCAGATGGTATTGAACCTATAGAGAGCAAATGGATCTATAAAAGGAAGAGAGATATGGATGGAAATGTTCATATTTATAAAGCTCGACTTGTTGCAAAAGATTTTCGACAAGTTCAAGGGGTTGACTACGATGAGACATTCTCACCCGTAGCGATGCTTAAATCTATTCGGATTATTCTAGCTATAGCTGCATATTTCGATTATGAGATATGGCAGATGGATGTCAAGAGCTTTTCTAAATGGGAATCAATCGAGGATGTGTATATGACACAGCCTGAGGGATTTGTCGATCCGACCAATGCTAGAAAGGTATGCAAACTTTGGAAGTCCATTTATGGATTGAAGCAAGCATCTCGGAGTTGGAACCTTCGCTTTGATGAAGTGGTCAAAGGGTTTGGCTTCATTCAAAGTGAAGAAGAACCTTGTGTTTATAAGAAGGCAAGTGGGAGCTCTGTAGTATTTCTAATCTTATATGTGGATGACATATTGCTGATTGGAAATAACATTCCTATGTTGAGGCTAAGACCTCATTGAAAATACTTTTCGATGAAGGACTTAGGTGAGGCAGCATACATTTTGGGCATCAAAATCTATAGAGATAGATCAAAAAGGCTTATAGGATTAAGCCAAGACACTTACATTGACAAAGTGTTAAAACGGTTCAACATGGAAGAGGTGAAGAAAGGGTTCTTACCTATGTCACATAGCATACATCTTAGCAAGACTCAGTGTCTTTCGACTGCTGATGAGCGGGAACGCATGAGTAGAATACCGTATGCTTCAGCTATCGGATCTATTATGTATGCAATGATATGTACACGTCCAGATATTTCGTATGGGCATAGTGTTACAAGCAGATACCAATCTGATCCAGGTGAGGGTCACTGGACAGCGGTTAAAAATGTTTTTAAGTACTTGAGAAGGACTAAAGACATGTTCCTAGTCTATGGTGGTGAGGAGGAGCTCGTTGTAACGGGTTACACTGATGCTAGTTTCCAACTGACCAAGATGATTCAAAGTCGCAATCAGGATATGTATTTACGATAAACGGTGGTGCTGTGAGCTGGAAGAGTTCCAAGCAGGAGATGGTGGCTGATTCTACAACAGAGTAGTACATCGCGGCTGTCGCTAAGGAGGGTGTTTGGATAAGGAAGTTCCTTATCAAACTTGGTGTGTTTCCGAACGTCTCTAGCCCATTGGATCTCTACTGTGACAACAATGGGGCTATTGCACAAGCAAAGGAGCCTAGGAATCATCAAAAGAACAAACATGTACTACGGAAATTTCATCTGATACGAGAGATCGTTAGACGAGGTGATGTCAAGATATGCAAAGTACACACAGATTTGAATGTTGCAGATCCTTTGACAAAACCCCTTCCACAGCCTAGGCATTTGGCGCACATGAGAGCTATGGGTATTAGATACATTCTAAATTAGCTCAAGTGCAAGTGGAAGAATGTTAGAAATATGTCCTAGATGGAATCATAGAGATGATTATATTTCATTATATCCATGACACATTATTCTTTTATTGAATATCCATGAAAGGCGACTTGTATTAGATTGGCAATTATGTGAATTGTTTGTGAAACTCTTTTACTTGTATGGTTATTCAAAAGTTGTCCCTAGTATCAGTTAATGACTAGCACATTTATTAGTTGATGACTATGTTTCACAAGTCATGAACATGGAGATGTATAACTAATAATGTGGGCACATGTATGACATGAGGTCGGATCACCCAATTTGAGATTTTGTTACATAGTTATCTCTTTACACAACGATATGCTATGTCCTTAGACTTGAGATTGTCGCATGTACTCAAGATGTGAATTGACCCATCGAGGGGCTATCAACCGCTACTTCAGAATCGGGTAGTTATAAAGGTGGCTTTCGGGTTTGTCGGAAGCATCGTTTGTGAGGCATGGTCAATCAAGATGGAATTTGCCCCTCTCTGCTTGAGAGAGATATCTCTGGGCCCCTCGAGTGATCGGATCAAGAAATGCATGGCGTCTTGGGTTAAGTGTTAACCTATGAAAGGATCCGAATCACGGTATCGAGAAAGAGAGGTCAGCTTGGAGCTAGACCAAATATCGTGAGGCAAAGGGAATAGCATGTATGCTACGTTGTGATGGTTCGTCTGATATGATCTTTACGATGCATAGGAGTTGACACGCCTTGCTAGAGGCCATCAACTATTGGGAGTAGGAGTACTCGAGCCATGTCTATGTGTACGTGAACCCGTAGGGTTACACACTTAAGGGATTGGAAGTCAAATGAGGATGCTTTGCATAGTTGACTCTAGTGCAAGTGGGAGACTGTTGGAGATATGCCCTAGAGCCAACTAGATTAGATCCATTAGTGGGTTCAGATGGATTTGATCTATTGGGTTGTAAAAGTCATAATGGGCCACAATTGTTGTCAAGCCCATTAGCGTTGGAAGGGGGTGCACCATCTATTAGTCCCAGACAACGGACGATGGTGTGGAGGATTTTCCTCAAAAATATGGACCATACCCCGACTTGGATGTCTCTTGAGCAATGTACCGTACCCACTCCTCACCGCTACCGCAGACCTAGCCCCGGCAGCGACACTTCCTTCCGTGACGTGTGGATACCTTGGAGGTGCTACGTTTGGAGCACAAGGACGAACCGCACGTGAAGAACCGGATGTGAGCAATCGCACCGCTACCCTCAACGCGTCGTCTACATCGAGACGGTTCCGCATCTGACCGCGTGTCTAGTGGTAATCTCGTGATCTTTGACAGCAGCAGTTCCTGCTTTATGGGGAAATTTTGTTTTGCGCTAGCATAGCCTCCCCGTATCCCTTCACTTTCGTCCAGGTGACTGCTAGGTGGGTCCTCAGGCGTGTATGGGTGTGTATGCGGTGTTTTTAGCTCGTTTCCATGGGGATGTGGGCCCTTGAATCTGCGTACTGGCTCCTGATTGGTCAAAGGTGTGTTTCCTTGGATCGGTGATGTGTTATGGACACATGGCATCCAACGTGGCAACACGTCGCCACGTGGTCTAGTGTGGGTCCCACCGGTATCAAGATGGTGATCTTGTCTTGTGCATATCTCTTTCATTCGGATTCAGAAGTAGACAAATGATATATCCATTTCGATCGTCTTGACGAGCCCGTCGCAATGGTGCGGACCAAATTGGCATTTGAGATTGTTTATGATGACGTCCTTTAATAGACATTGGATCACTTGCTCTCAATTGTACCAATTGGCACACAATTCAGTGCATCCTGCAACAAAAGCTAGAAACACCAACACTTGTGGAAATCATCAGTATCAAGCCCTATTTTAGTGTTGATGATCCTTTTATCATTATATTATGCAGGTATTGACGGTGCAAAAGTAGCACTTAACAGCCGTCAACAGTAAGGTTGTTGGTGGCACTGCGATAAATATACAAAGACAAATAGTGGTGAGAAGAAATAAACTCAAGCTTTAGTACTAGCTTCCACAGGCAGGAAATACTAAGTAATATGTACATCAAAAGCCTTCTCATGTTTCAAGGCGCAGCGGGGCAATTGTTGTCATCGCAGTAACTATTCCAAGCACTACAACAAAACATGCAACAATGGTTAGGGCACCATTAATAAACTCTGCAGAGTTTGTTGAGGAAGTTTGTAGGTTAAGAAAGAAAGAACTTACTCATTAATAGCAAGTACCAACTCGGATAAATTAGTTTCTAAGATCCTATATGAATCAAGATACAAGACCATGTTCTGCTTTGGAAGGATCGGCACTGCAATCCAGTGGTGCCCAGTGTTATAGCAGGACATGAGGACTCTTTTTAGCATATGACTGGTAGGCACGCTTCGTATAGGACACAAAAAAATCCAAGTTATTTTCTATATTTGACTTGCTAAAGCATTTAGAATCAAGGAAGGCAATGGGTTCCTTCTTCTGCCGTACTTCTACAGCCATATTCCTAATATTAAGCAAAAACAAAGTGTAAGGAGGCAAAATACATAGTAAAGATGAACTGAGGCAGAAAGCACATTTAGATAGAAAATGATTAGTGAGAAGCAAATTAAATTTTCAAGCAACTTACAGGATGAAACAGCGGAGAAATCCCATATCCAAAGCATCCAAGTTGAAGAGATCGTACAAGTCGATGATCACAGACATACGACTCATATTTTTCATCTTCTCTCAGCCACCACCGTGTGCTTGGGCCATATTATGCCCTGAATCAGAGACTCATCCTTGTCCTTACAACGTCCCATGTAGAAATTGTGGAGATTAGTGATAGAAGGAGCAATATCCGGATGCTCGAGTTCAGCAGCACTGAGCATTGGTTTTCCAAATTTGTAGCGTGGGTTAATCCGAGTCATAGCAACATTGGCCGCCTTCTTCTTGGTGTTTCTCTCAGATGGCTTTCTGGCAGGCTTCTTTTCCTACCGCTTTGAGATGGCTGAAGAAGGTTTCTCAGATCAGTTTTTGGTAGACCTTTTATTTTCAGAGTTTCTTTTCCCGCTTTGAGATGGTCAAGAAGGTTTCTCAGGTGGTGTCTGACCAGCAGCTATTACAGAGATATTGGGCCCAGATGTACCTACTGTTGGTATTTCTTAACATCACCACTAGTTGCACACCTAGCGTGAACGCAAGATCCACCCTAGGTATACCGACGGCACGAAAAGAATCAAGCGCCGGAGATACCCGTAGCACTTCCCCAAAGAAGTATTCCAAAGGGTATCGAATCCAAGGAATGATGTGCACTACCTTCTATCCTAGGAGAACGGTCCAAGGACACCAGACCCCTGCTAAGGTTGAGAGGAAGATGGAAAGGATCCTGCTGATAGCGTGCAGAGTTGATAACAGCCTCTCGATTAAGAACTCTCGTTTCGGACACCGGCCCCTCCTGGCTATAACAGTTGGTTCACAACAAATGGTTGCCTACACACTGTATCCGAATGTGGGGGATTTCAGAGGGTCCAACGGCTGTCACTACCGCAGCCTACCCCAAGACAAACTGTGGGATACGGGGCAAACGAAGGATAACCAGTAGTCTAGACACTGTTGGTATTTCTTAACGTCACCACTAGTTGTACACTTAGAGGGAACGTATAAGAGCAACTGGGTATACCGCAAGCGCACGGTGTTGACATTTCTTAACGCAATCACCTAAGAACAGGTTTGGAACCCATCCAGGTAATAGTGCCAGAAATGCTGGTTGGTAAATCTTAACGTTACAGAGATCCGCAAGTGCACGGAAGTACCATTGTAGCATTTCCCCAAAGGAGTATTCCAAAGGGTATCGAATCTAAGGAAGGCATTGGCGGATTGACAAGATCAACTCTACTGCAATGAGTATAGATCATGGACGGAAACAAACCAGACACTAAAGTGCAGGGGTAAAGATATGATAATAGGGGTAGTGTGATCACACACACACTCACTCTCTCTCTAAAGGGTCCTAGGCATAGGAGGCGACACACGAGTTAGTTCTAGGTTCTAATGTACTATACACATAAAGTGGAAGGAACGAAAGTTAGATACACTAGCGTTGAAGAACATTGACTTGAGCACCGTACCACAGGGAGATAACCTCCGCTGTTTCCGGCACAACTTCGCTTGTTATATTTTAGACTCCTACGCCTTATCCGAACGTGGGGATTTCAGAGGACCAACTACACTTACCGCGGCCTACCACAAGACAAACCGTGGATAAACTCATAAGTAAGGTAGCTACGCAACCCAAGCACCATGCTTACATTGTTAGCCTGGACTTGACCACCGGCTATTGTGACCCGTGTCAAGCCACCGATAAACCAGCCAATTACATCGAGTACCGTAGCTGCACGTACTTCATACAATGCAATCATGTCATCTAATTAGATCAAACCAGTTAAGAACACAAGCGGATTCGTGTTTTCCTATGTCATGCTCAATCGGATCAAAGGGTCGTGTTCACGAAGAACATGAGCCTCTAACTTATGAACAAACACCAAAACTGTAAAAGTCACCGTCAAGTGGATCGAAAGGCCTTGTTCATCAAGAACGGAGCCTCTAAATGATGAATGTGAAGAACACATGAACAAATCACTCATGTATACTAACACAAATTTATATGAAATGGATAAATAATCAAGTAGATCAAAGTCATACAAATGAAATAAGATACAAGAGAACTCATACCTAGATCCCAAAGGAGACTTGGAACCTGAATTAGAACTACTCTAGCCTACCTCCTAGCCTTGAGACTAAAAGTGAGAGAGGTGTTGCAAGTGTGGATGTCCATAAGTGAGCCCCCTCTCCTTCTATTTATAGGCCCGTGCACCGGTGAAGAATGGAGGCAAACACCCCGGGGATGGCGCCTAGGACCAATGGAGAGCCACCACGTGGAAGCACATGAGAGGCCGAGCCAAGGCCTGCCTACCGACCTGTGTCGGCCGACCGTGGGCCCCCGGCTCGTGCTTTCTCCCGTGGCTGTCCTGGGTCCTTAGGTCGGTTCCCGGTGTCCACCCTATTTTGGCGCGGTTTGCATGCCTTTGTGGGCCCATGGATCCATGTGACGTCCACGTGTCATGCTCTGATTCGTCGGGGGTTGCTTCACTTGGATTGCTTGCATGGCATGCATGCATGGCTCCCTAGTTGGCAGGTTTGCATGCATGGCATCCTTGTTGGCAGCCCACTAGGATGAGGTGATGTGGCATGGACCATAGAAGGTGAGTTTAGCTCTCTTTTCTTGCTTATTTGCCTGCAATCAAATAATCTCCAAGGACAAGTGGAACTACATTATTCTTAACTAAATACGTGTAAGAAATGCCTTATGCTCCTTTATTTATGAGTATATTCACGGCTAAAGTAGGTACTTAACAGCCGTCAACAACTCCCCCAAGCTAGCCGAGTTGCTACGATGTTGTATTCCTAATGTATAACAAGATACAGCTAGGTACTCTATCAAGAGTTGAAGAAGTTGGCATTGATCTTACCTTACACTCGATTGATATGGGGCATGTAGCTTCACCTGCCTTGGGCGGTTGAAAGATAGAATGGTTGTATAAAGATTATCACTCACATGTACCTTGATCAGTTGTCAATCCGGAGGTTTTGCAGGTTTTTCAAAAAGAAATCAAAGTTCCTCAAATGATACTCTCGGATCGCTCAATGTGTATGATTCCTCACCAAGGCTTTAATTTGCCTTCTTTCACTACCTACTCCTAATAAGCTGATATGTGGAGCTGTAGGTAGGGAAAACATGTGGCATACCTGTTTCTCATATATTGTTGAGTCGAAAACCGGATCCTTGGGAGAACAAGTCATACACCCTGATCAAGATGTGCAAAAGTGTGTGTATGGTGGATGGATAATGAACTCCTATTTGCATGATTTTACTCTCCTTCTTTTTGAAATCTTTGAGACTTGGGCTATGTCTCTTTATTCTTCTTCTCTTTTTTTTATGCATGCCCTTGAGCATGTTTCTCTTCTTATTTTTTTTCACATAGCCCATAGTCCTTGCTGAATATTTTTGGAGGGAGAGTAATCATGGAATATGCGTGGAGCTTTATTTTGTGGAATGGATGGAAATAGATGAAATGATGATTGATAACTTCTAGTGTAGAAGTTTCGCATATGGTGGTGTGTACGTGATCTTGATCATAGGAGTATGACAAGTTACTCGCCGAGGGTCACACCAATTCGACAAAACTCAATGAAGAAATCAAGCAGCATATGTGGAGGTTTATCATAAGCTAAAATCTACATATGGCCTTGGATAGGAATTTCTTATCATTGAGGAACTTATCATTTTATCATTTTTCAAAAGAAAACTCCAGATATCAACATCACTAAGTACTAGCTCATAGCAACTCTATTATACCATATCATATCTCGCAACTACTTAGGCAAAGATCATGCTTTTTGCTACCCACAAATTTCAAGCTCTGGTTCGATCATACTAGCCAACAAATTCAAAACTTGGATAGGATACTAAGTTGTAAGCAAGGCATACAAGAGGAATAAATAGAGCAACTATTCATCATTTCAACCATGGAGAATAAGAACACTCTTACCGCGTATATGAAAACAAACTAATTTAAGAAAGCAAATAAATATTTTTGGTCTTTTTAGCTTTTTCAGATTTTTATGTGTTTTTAGCATATGGGGTTCTGAAAATAATGAAAGATACAAGTTACCTCAGAAAGGGGGTCCTCCCCCAAGCTAGCTTCAGGCTCACTACTGCGGAGGGCGGTATCCCAACCACACGTAGTAAGCCCTCTGCTCCTCTATCCGCTACACCTGCTCTGCTCCATGGTGTGAATCCTCTCGCCCGTCATACGCTGCCACCCGAATGGATGGATCACTGGTGCATCATCTCCTCCATGGTACCGACACGGATGTTGAGCTCGCTCATCTGCTGAGTGAGGGTGGCCCCACGAGATGACGAGCGCAACCCGGACGATGAGGACGAGTCCCCGTAGGTAGAACCGGCGGGCCGAACCCACTCGCCACTCCCTACACTAGCCCAGGTCGAGCTACTTGCACCCGGCTGACTGATGGGTTGGTCCCAACCGGGGACATATCCGGATGTAACTCCAGGCATGTACCCAGCCGAGGCCTATGCGCCAGACAGCGGTGGTGTTGGCTAAGGCTATGGTTGAGGTGATGGTCAGGTGGCGGGCGGATGTTGACGGGCTTGTTCTATCGCTACCCTTCTCGATGCACTCCTAGTGACCCTATCAGAAACACTAGAATGACGAGGTTCCCCAAGAGGAATGGCCAGTGGCCCTTGGTCGTACAAATGGAAATCTGGGTTAGGTAACTGAATCTGGTTTGCGTGGCCAGGGTAAAAGAAAACCAAGGAGTCATCCGGACCCTTTTTAAGAGTATGTCCTTGAATCAGGTACACCTCATCTATCATGGCCCGGGGAGTATCAATGTAGGGAATGTTAGCCCCTATTGAAACCCCATGACTCAAAATGATATGTGTGATCAGGGACGTACACTCAATAGAACCCGTCATCCTAAAATTTGTCAACCACTGCCGAATCATAGCTTGCAGGGCGATTTTGATTCGTCGACGCATGCAATAATATCCTCATCTCGTCGATGCGACGGGTCGAACATCATCCCTCGGAAAGAGAGTGATGGCAAGCCACTTGTGCCACAGTCGGAGAGTAGGATGCAAGATATCATTGCACCGAGGTGCTAACTTGCCACGGACAGGCCGACCAGAAATCTCTTCCCAAAAATTATCTCGAATGAAATCACTGCAAGCTTGATCGAGAGAAATAGCACAGCGACAATGAAAACCGAGGACACGACTAAGATCATGCCATGAGACTCGATACGACGTTCCATGGAAACGAAACGTAATACCGGTCTCATCCTCCCGAAGAGTACAGAGGAACTGAATGGTGAGAGGCCTAGAACCGATCTCCCACACCGAACAAAGTTCTCCCAACCAAGAGCATGCCAAATGGAATCGAACTCGAGTCCATACTGTTTTTCTCGAGAAGGGCCGAGTCGAACTCCTTGGTGTTGGCGAAGACTCGATCCTTGATGAGAGCATAGGCCTGTCTCTCCCGGTCGGCCCTCAAGTTGATGAAGGCGGCATCGGTGTTGATCACCCCTTCGGCTCGTGGCGTGGGTAGGTCCTCCTCTTCCTCTTCTTCACGGTCGGTTGACATTGGACTTGGTGTAGCTCCGGAGTGGTGAGACGAGCCCTCTCCATCTCTAGAACGGCGTGAGCGGTCACCTTCCCAGAGGGCACGCAATCCAACTCATCTTGCACAACAATGGGACAACCACGAGCAACTTCGGTGATGGGTTAGTGAAATGAAATGAAATCCTTCACGAGCTTGCTCCACCAATATTCAATATTCAGTGACAAATTGGAGAGAGTGCTTGACACTTCCACTTGAGCAAGAAATCCAAGACAACCAAAGAGCAAGAACAAAGAGGGAGAGAGGGTGATGGAAATGAGTGAATGGGTGAAGAAACCCCTCAATGCCCCTTCTATTTATAGGCAAGGCAGCAGGGTAGAGGACAAGGGCAACGGCTAGGAGCCGTTGGAAGAGGCGGGTCCACACCGTTGGCTGTGGCCCACAGGGTTATCGACCACTGCTTTGCTTCCAACTTTTTGCAACGGCTCTCTAACGGCTACCTGATGTCCTGCCTAGATGTCTAGGTCCAGATTCACCCAAAATGTTGCTCGAGAAATTATTCTTTGATTTTCCACTCAAGAAATTATTTTCAGAATTTTATTTGAAAAGGGAAATTGGCTAGAAAAATCTAGCATGCAGATGCAAGGTTGGAAAAATTAAATATGCATTTGGTAAAATCAAATAAAACTTTGGAAGGAAATATGAGATAAATACCAATTTTACCTTTTGGCAAAAGGACTCATCTTTTAAGTCTCGAGAGCGAGACTTTTCTCGTGATTAATTCCACTCGTCACCCCATTCCCGAGAAATTGATGGAGATGACTTCTGTATTTCCCGCCACACCCTTCTTGTTTTCTTAGGCTTTGTTGGAGTGGTGTGAAGTTGTGGGGGCTGTGGCTCCGTCCATGCCCCTGATTGCTCATTTTTCCCGTATAGCATTTCTCTTTTGGTGTTTGAAATCGAACATCAAGTTCCTCTTCCCAATGGAATCGGATCGTTCCCACATTGATCCTTGCGTTGGCGTCACTCGGGAATGGTCTCCCAAGAATGAGAAGCATTCCCTCATCATCTTGCATATCAAGAACCACGAAATCTGCAAAGATGCATGAACCTTGGATGAATACCAATAAATTCTCTACTATCCTCTAGATATCGGATCGATGCATCGCAAGTTGGGCCATTTAGCGATTGGAGTTAGAGTGGATACCCCAATTGTTCAAACATGGCCTTGGACATAAGGTTAACACTTGCACCAAGGTCACAAAGAGCATGCTTAATCTTTTGGTAATATATCTTGCGGTGATAGCGGATAACGGGATCTTTCTTGTGTGAGATTGTTGAAGATTCCCATGGGTCAAGTACTTGCTATAAAGGTTTCCCTGCATAGTCAGTGGCTTGTGTCCTGAGAATGCTTACCCCATCTGGACACTACACAAACATTTTCACAGGAGGACACGGGTTGCCTCGAATCTTCCTCTTCAGAGAGGGAACCAAAGCAGCTAACTGAGCCAACTGGGTTTCTATCATCTTATTAAAGCTCAACTGGTTCTTAAGAGAAGATGAAAGGCTATCAATTTTAACATTAAGGCTCTCAAAGGCCTTATCATAGATAGCTGTTTTCTTATTAAAGCCTTCATTAATCTTAGCTTGCCCAAAGACTAGATCTTTCAAGGAAGGTTGGTTTGGATTGAAAGAATTACCTTGATTACCTCCTTGATAATAAGGGCGTGATTGATTCCACGTTTGACCTCCTTGTGGACAATAACCGTTGTTGTTGCCGTTCATATACATCACATCCTCCTGAGTAGTAGGGCGGTAATTCGAATGCCCGGTATTACCACAGAAGTCATGCGAGCATCCATAGCTTGAGTAGTGGTGGCCATGGCAGCCTTCTCATTGGCTAGATCATCCATTCTCTTCATCATTAGGTCCATCTTGGCGTGCAACATATCCGCTTCCTTGGCGGTATGTGTACCCCGACGTGGTGAGTCGATCATCACTCCACCCTTGATTGGTAACCATCTTCTCAATCGATTGTAGTAGCTTGATGATAGTAAGAGAGAAAAGCTCCCTCTGCAGCATCAATATGGCCTCGGGTTGTCTCGACCCATTATAGAAACTCAAGAATAAGCCGGTTGTCCATCCCATGATGAGGACAAGCCGGGATGTACTCACAGTCTCTCCCAAGCTTCGGGATAGTCTCATTTCACGCTAGAAACTTGAAATTTGCCCCGAAGGACATTGGTTTTGCCGAGAATTTTAGCACTTTGCCCAAGTGTTAATCTGCAGTTAGCATAAAACCACGCTTTGCCTTTCCCAAGAGGGAGAAGGGAAAGCGGTCATGACGAATAGCATCTTCCTCCACTCCTCGTATAGTGAAGGTACTACATAGTTCCGTGAACTGCGGTGGGCGGTCTTCATTAGGCTTGCCATAGAATGGGCTAGCTGTACCATCATCATTAAGTGTCTTGATCTCAAAGTTTCCATTCCGGTGTTGATCACGGGGCTGTAGTCGTGAGGGAATACTCACGAAGAGTCTTCTCGGCGGGGTTGGCCATGGAAGTTGATGCGGATGGTACAAAGGAAGCTGGATCGACTTCCGAATGTTCACGCGAAGGAGGCAATGATTTGTGCCTTCCTTACGAGTGACTCAGATCTTCAAATTCGATGGCAAGTCGAAACCAGGTCATGCACTACCTCTTCATCATCAATAGACAAAAAGACAATCCAAGTTAGCTCTGTTTTATTCTGTCATGATTATAAACATATGCAAAGTGTTGATATGTCATCCTTAAGCCTTCCCGCAGCGGCGCCGAAATGCTTGTTGACATTTCTTAACGCAATCACCTAAGAACAGGTTTGGAACCCATCACGGTAATAGCACGAAATCTTTGGTTGGTAAATGTTAATGTTACGAGATCCGCGCGGAAGTTCCATTGTAGCATTTCCCCAAAGGAGTATTCCAAAGGGTATCGAATCCAAGGAAGGTATTGGCGGATTGACAAGATCAACTATTGCAATGAGTATAGATCATGGACGAAACAAACCACTAAAGTGTAGGGGTAAAGATATGATAATAGGGGTAGTGTGATCACACACTCACTCTCTCTCTAAAGGGTCCTAGGCATAGGAGGCGACACACGAGTTAGTTCTAGGTTCTAATGTACTATACACATAAAGGCTGGAAGGAGCGAGTTAGATACTAGCTGAAGAACATTGAGATAACCTCCGGTTATTTATATTTTAGACTCCTACGGCTTATCCGAGCGTGGGGGATTTGAGGACCAACGGTCACTACTGCGGCCTACCCCAAGACAAACCGTGGATAAACTCATAAGTAAGGTAGCTCATGACCCAAGCACCATGCTTACGTTGTTAGCCGGACTTGGCCGGCGGGCTATGTGACCCGAGGTCAAGCCACCGGATAAACCGACCAATTACACCGTACCATAGCTCAAGCCACGGACTTCATACAACGCAATCATGTCATCTAATCGGATCAAACCAGGTTAAGAACACAAAGCGGTCGTGTTTTCCTATGTCATTCAGATCAAAGGGTCGTGTTAGCGAGCCTCTAACTTATGAACAAACACAAACATGTAAAAGTCACCCGTCAAGTGGATCGAAGGCCTTGTTCATCAGAACAGAGCCTCTAAATGATGAACAGTGAAGAACACATGAACAAATCACTCATGTATACTAACACAACTTTATATGAAATAGATAAATAACTGAAGTAGATCAAAGTCATACAAATGAAATAAGATACAAGACAACTCATACCTAGATCCCAAAGGAGACTTGGAACCGAATTAGAACTACTCTAGCCTACCTCCTAGCCTTGAGACTAAAAGTGAGAGAGGTGTTGCAAGTGTGGATGTCCATAAGTGAGCCCCCTCTCCTTCTATTTATAGGCTGCAGGTGAAGAATGGAGGCAAACACTGGGATGGCGCCTAGGACCAATGGAGAGCCACCACATGGAAGCACGAGGCCGAGGGGCTCGTTCGGACCTGGGGTCGGCCGACCTGGTGGGCCCCACGGCTCGTGCTTTCTCTGGGCTCTGTGGGTCCTTAGGTCGGTTCTCGGTGTCCACCCTGTTTTGGCGCGGTTTGCATGCCTTTGTGGGCCCATGGATCCATGTGACGTCACGTGTGCTCGATTCGCGGGGGTTGCTTCACTTGGATTGCTTGCATGGCATGCATGCATGGCTCCCTAGTTGGCAGGTTTGCATGCATGGCATCCTTGTTGGCATCCCACTAGGATGAGGTGATGTGGTATGGACCATAGAAGGTGAGTTTAGCTCTCTTTTCTTGCTTATTTGCCTACAATCAAATAATCTCCATGGACAAGTGGAACTACATTATTCTTAACTAAATACGTGTAAGAAATGCCTTATGCTCCTTTATTCATGAGTATATATTGGCTAAAGTAGGTACTTAATAGCCGTCAACACGAAAATGGTAGCACTTCACCTCGAATATTCCCAAGGGTATCGAATCCAAGGAAGTGCACTACCTTCTATCCTGACGACGGTCCAAGGACACCAAGCCCCTAGCTAAGGTTGAGATGATGAGGCACTTCCTATGAATCGATCCCGAGGAGAAGAGCGCAATTATACTCACTTGACAGGCCCCTCCCGGCTATACTTGGTTCACGGCAAATGGTTGCCTACATCAGATCCGACGTGGGGGATTTGAGGGTCCAACGGTGTCACTACCGCTGCCTACCCCAAGACAAACCGTGGGATACAGGCAAACGAAGGATAACTAGTAGCCTGACACTTGGTGTTTCTTAACGTCACCACTAGTTGTACACCTAGGGAACGATAAGAGCAACGGTATACATGGCGCGAAATACCACGTAGCACTTCACCTGAATATTCCCAAGGGTATCGAATCCAAGGAGCAGTGTGCACTACCTTCTATCCTAGACAACGGTCCAAAGACACCAAGCCCCTAGCTAAGGTTGAGAGATGATGCGCTTCCATGAATCGATCCCGGAGGAGAAGCGGCAATTATACTCGCCCGGACACGCCCCTCCCCGCTATATTTGGTTCACGGCAAATGGTTGCCTACACGCTGATCCGAGTGGGGATTTGAGGGTCCAGCTCACTCTGCGGCCTACCCAAGACAAACCGTGGATACGGGGCATTGAAGGATAACCCGTAGTCTATACACCACGCGTCTACACCAGATTACTACTATAGCATGGCTACGTCGATATCCCGTAGAAACACTATAGCACTCGATCTGGCGATGAACATGAGCCGAGCTAATCTCACTTACCACAGGATCCACAGATGATAGGAAGAAGCGAATGCGGTATTAATGTACTCCAACAAGATCTAACGAGATAATTCACACAAACTGAATGCAAACTTATGCACTTGTAACAAAAGATCAAAGGGTCATGTTCATGAAGAACACGAGCCTCTAACTTATGAACAAGCACGCGTGAGTAACTTGTTCGTCAACTAGATCGAGGAAGCATGTTCATGAAGAACACGAGCCTCTAAATGATGAACACGAAGAACTCAAGAACATGTCACTCATGCATGAATAACACTTTAGTCTAATTGGAAAATACAAGAATACTTACTTTGCTCTAATTGAAGAACATGACACCTCACCAACACCACACTCTACCTAGCACCTACTCTCACCTACATGGATCAATTCATTTGATCCATGAGAGATCACATGAGAGAGGAAACAAGTGTTTCTAAGAGGAGGAGGAGAATGGGATGTGTCTCTATTCTAGCCCCCCTCCTCATATTTATAGGCCAAGGGGGTAAGAGGAGCTCCCTTGGCTGCCTTGGGTGCCACCAATAGGGTGGTGACATGTGGCAAAAGAGTGAGGCCAAGTTGATGTATCATCCTTGAGAAGGAGCTATAGGATCCTGAGAATATTCGCAAACACAGCCTATGGTTTGTCACGACAAGCGAAACGTGGAAGGGCGACATGAGGGGCAAAATGGGGTGACACGGTGTAGCTCCCGCACCGCCTTTCATCCAGTGGCTGTTGGGTGGGTCCCAAGGTGGGTATGGTGCATGCGGTGTAGCCATTTATCTCATGGTTGTGGGCCCTTGGATCTGTCGCTCGATTGGTCGAGAGTGTGTTTCTTTGGATCGATGATGTGTCATGGACACGTGGACTCCTGTGTGATAGCATGTCGCCATGTGGCTTGGTGTGGGTCCAACCGGATGTTATCTTTGCATATCTCTTTCATCCGAATTCCAAAGTAGGCAAATGATATATCCATTTCGATCGTCTCGACGAGCCCCGCAGATGGTGCAGACCAATTTGGCATTTGTGATTGTTTATGATGATGCCATATCTATGCCATTGGTGCACTTGCTCTCAACTGTGTCATTTAACACGATTTGGTGTGTCCCAGCCGAGAAACACCAACACTTGTGGAAATCATTAGTATCAAGCCCTATTCTAGTGTTGATGATCCTTCTACATTTATTTTATGTAGGTATTGGTGTAAAAGTAGCATAACGTCAACAACTCCACACTTGACCTTTGCTCGTCGGTGAAGGAGTCCGTCAAGGTGAGACATGATATCCAAAGGTATGAAGCGAGCATAAGAGATATTCCAAACCATACCTTGTACTCATGAACTTATGAAGTGTCTCTCATGCTATCTTGGGTAATTGAAGAATGGAATGGTCAGGAATCAAATCACACCTGCTCATCATGTCAAGTAACTTGGGGTTTTGCAATAAGTTTTCAAAAACAAACCTTGCTTTGCTCCTCATTTGATTCTCTCGGATCGCTCAAAGTGTGTATGTCCTCACCAAGGCATTAAACTACCTTCATTCATCCTACTTCTAATGATAGCTTATGTGGAGCTGAAGGTAGGTATGAATGATAAGGCATACTTGCATCACATATATTGCAAAGTCAAAGACTGGATCCAAGAGAAAAGCAATTCATACAATCAGATCAAGATGTGCATGTGTATGGATATGATGGGTACGATAAGGTGTATACTAGGCCCGTAATGGGTGCTAGATATTACCATACATGTATGATGAGAGTTGGTAGATGGTAAGGTGGACACTAGCCCCGGAATGGACACTAGTTATTACCATCTAAGTTATGGAACTCCTTTTTGCATGATTTTCTCCGCTATCCTTTTTGAAATTTTTGAGATATGGGCTATCTCTCTTTTCTCTTTTTTTTCTTTTTTTCTTTTTTTAGATCATGCTTTTTGAGCATGTCTTTCTCTCCCTCTCTCTCTTTTTTATATAGCCCAATCTCTTTTAGAGATATTTGGAGAGGGATAAATCATGGAACAATGCATGGAGCTTTATTTTGTGGAATGGATGAATGAGACAATGCTAACTTCTAGTGTAGAAGCATAGCAAGGGAAAAATGGTGGAGTGCACATGAATCTTGATCATGAAAGCATAAAAAGACTTCTCGTAAGGGTCACAAAATTTGACAAAGCTCAATGCAATGACAAGCAGCATATGAGTATAAGGTTTTTGGTAGCATCATATGGCTTTGGTAGGGTTGTGGCATATCAAAGAGGAGCTTTGCAAAGGGTTTTTAAGTTTTTTTTCTTTAATAAATTCCCAAGCACTCAAACATTTAGAGCGAAGATCATATCATCAAACCATATCACAAACATCAACTACTTAGATAAGCATGAGTTCCTAATGATATTTGTTCGCGTCAAGATGATAAGTAAGGAATAAAACATATGCAAGCCAACCAGAATCATGTAGAGCAAGCGAGCACCATTATTTGAGTTTGATTTCTGGATAAGAATTGAAGATCATTCAAACTCATAGGTAAAGAGTGAGATGAAGGGTGCGTACCATCGCTCCGAAGGATATGAGGAACAGGAAGACTAGTGGTGATTCGGTGACCCATGGGGTAAGCTCACTCTAGTTTACCTTGTCCTTGTCATGAAGGCATAGTCGATGTCTGTATCCCTTTGTGGGAGTTCTCAAATGGATACATTGATGATGAGCTTGAGGAACTCCCCACACGGTGCTTGTATGGTGCTGTTCTTCAAACAAAAGTGGAAACAAAGATGGACTCTCGGTTCGAGAACCATAGAGCCTTTATTCAAAAGCAAATATTTTTGGGTTTTTTTATTTTATTGTCACTGTGTCATTTGCTCGAAAGGGTTAGACCAATATTACACTTCATACACAAAGGGGAATATACTTACCTTGGACCTTTGAGAGGTCATATGTACCACCTTTGCATGTTGTGCAACATGAATCTGACACCTCAACTTACCTTCCCATTTGGATTTAGCTCAATGACTTACCCATTCGAATTTGACAATTTTCTGTAGGGGTTAGTCAGCATATATGCACCCAAGATCTATGAAAGTATAACTCTAAGGTTCATCAATCAAATCTTGGCACCATGTCTTGTTTTGATTGAAGAAGACAGTTTTAACCTAAGCACCATGCTTAATTTAAAAAGGCCTATGAAGGTACATTCGCGAAACACACATTCAAACCAGAGCATATGAACAAGGATAAAGGAAGCATGAAATCATGATCAAGCTATCATCAACAAGGGACATAAGCATGAGCATAAGACAGTGAACCTCGGGAACCTCCCGGAAGAGCTTTGTTTAATGTCAAAAGCAGGACTTACCT
Source organism: Cenchrus purpureus (assembly GCA_022644695.1). Taxonomy (NCBI): domain Eukaryota; kingdom Viridiplantae; phylum Streptophyta; class Magnoliopsida; order Poales; family Poaceae; genus Cenchrus; species Cenchrus purpureus. The sequence continues at coordinate 67,950,932 of CP053466.1, forward strand.
AGCTAGTGGGCAAGATGCAAGAGCTGACATCATCACACCAAGATAAGATTTGGTAGAGGAGGAACTTTACTCAGGATGCTCACATACCTCCCCCACACTTGAAGTTCACATTGCTAGGCAACAAAACTCAAGTATGTGGTGATCAAGCTTCCTTTTGTTAATGTTCCCTCACCAAAGCTTATCTAGGTGTTGCAGCTGATGTGGCTCACATGTTCGTAGGCATCACTTGTCCATCTTTCTTTTCAATCTCCACCTGAAAGGTTAGTGACCAAAAATACCTGAAGGACGACTTATCCTAAAAACATGTTCTTGCTTTTATTCGAAAGGGAAATGAAACCTAAGCTAATCCAGGCTATCTCCTGGTAGTGCTTTGTTTATTTAAGGCCATAAGCTCGTGGGAACTTCATCTTTGCTATCGTTGGTGGTGTCATTCCCGCCCCACCATCTTGATGTATCGGTGAAGCTTTAGCTGCAAGGTCAGTGCCACAATGCACACACAAAATTTGATATGCTTATGATAGACATATGCATCCACAATCAACCTTCTAAACATTTTGCAAAAGAGGACCAGAAGGTGGTTGCAGCCCTTATATGTGCAAAGTGCACTCAGCATGGCCGGCTCTGGATAGGCATGATGCAGGCATGGTTCATGTGGTGTATCAAGAATGAAACTATCATGCTCATCTGTGGAACCTTTGCCTATGAATTCCAGAGTCAACGCCTCACAAGGTTCCATGGCCCATGAGTTCTCTATCTCAAGAGATGCATCGTGGAGGCAAGATGTTGACTCTCGATCATAATCGAAAGCAACATAAAATGGGCTAGCGGGAAGAGGCTGAAACTCGATCGAGATAGATGATGATCGTTCGCCTCCACAGAGGTGAAGAGGTACTCCCGAGTCATCCCCTTGAGGAGTAGAGAAGTCTACAACCTCAATCGGAACAGGCTACGATGATGTGAATGGAGATACGTGCATTATCTTCTCGAATGGGTTTTGCTCAGGAAGTGGCTCTACCATGGAATGTCATGACAAGAGATGGAAGTGGTAGAAGCGGCTTCCCTAAGCTTTACATCTAGGCTTCCTTGAGATTTATTAAGAAGTTCATCCAATGGGAAGCCTAGGAGAAGATCGAAATCCATGATGTCATAGATGTGAAAATCTAAGTGCACCTCGATCTTATCTATGATGATTGGCACGTCCCTAGCAATCCCTCGACATGGGAAAATGTATTCTTTATACCTAGGACTTCGGAAATATCTATCGGTGGGGTGAGGGCATGTCACCCACCGTGAGTGTCCAAAAGGTACTGATATGATGCAAACTCCAGTAGGTCATGAACAGCATCTATGGTGTTTCCCCTCATGGAGCAATGGATGGTCATGGAAGTCGAGCTGACCCGAATTACTTCGAAAACAGGCTTTGATTTCCAAGGTGACCATTCCACTATTGCCCCATGATTCCAAACTTCATCGAGAATCTCATCAAAGTCCAACGATGCCGTAGGCTCCCCGTGCCAAGAACAATCTGAGGTATTTATGATGTTCCGAGAAGGATCACCCTCAAATTGAGAAGAGAACTCCGAAGGTTGAATTTCTTCTCCCTTTGGTGTTCGTGGTTCGGGAGAAGGCTCTCTAGATGAATCATTAGATGTGCAAGGTGAAAGCTGAAATTCGTCTATCAGGAGACTCCCTTGGATCGACTCTGATTCTTGGTGGAGATCATTGTATCTGGGATAGGAAGAAGAGGTTTCTAAGAAGTATTCTATGGTCTCTCATCTTTCTGTTGGAGTTTGGGTTCTGAATGAACCTCCAGCTACAAGGTCGAGCTCAAATGCAGATTCCATGTCTATCATCCCGTGAAAGATGTTCAAGGATACATTATCGGGTATAGACAAGTCTGAGTTAAGCTCCAACAGGTGTGAGAACCTACCCCAAGCTGCACCTATAGACTCGCAATCTAGTTGCTCAAATTCACAGAATTCACATAGTAGCAAATCCCGGAGCTCGTTGATCTCCCCATCCTCAACCTAGTCGACCGCGTTCGAGATCAAGACTTCAACCATCCGCATGGTGCAACATACACCTTTCATCGGTAAAGAGGATCCTAACCTTCACATCCAAGCATTCATTCAACTTTGTCACAATGGGCTGGATCAAAATCAATTGAGGGCAAGACTTTTCCGTTCTCACTTCTCGGAAAAGCCTTGCAATGGTTCTACACTCTACCGGTGGAGACGGTGCAAAATTGGGAAGCATTGATGAGAGCTTTCATGAAGGAGTACTATTCACGGGTAAGACTCAAAGCTTGCGTAATAAGATTGCTACATTTGCTCAATATCCTGGAGACTATCGCGGAAGCTTTCGAGCGTTTCAATGAGTACACCCGAGCCATGCCACATCACAAGTTCCCAAAGGAGGAACTTGTTCAAAAGTTCTATCAAGGTCTCAATCTAGCATCGAGGATCGTAATTGACGCATCGGCTGGAGGATCTATTATTGAGCTAACTCACGGAGGCATTCACTCTTTTCAAGAAGGTTGCGGATAATGATACATGGGCGTCATCGGGCGCTTACTTGGTTCAACCCACGGGCAATGTTAAAGGTGTTTTGCAGGTTGAAAAGGAAGAACTTCTAGAAGGAAGATTGACTCACTCATGAGGAGGTTGGAAAAGATGGAGCTAGAAAAGCAAGACTTGAAGGCCAAGCAAGATCCACATGTGAAGAATGGAGTACGGCCATGTCCAAAAGATTGTCCGGAGGAAGCAAAGGTGCTTGACTACATGAGGAAAGGAGATTTGCCAAACTTCCGCTATGGGCAAGGTAGACCTCAATTTAATGCAAGTTCGTCTATTCAAAATACGTGCCTCTTCGTATACAATTGAAGGATTTCATGGACGAGCAAGCAAAGATCAACAAGGACACCATCACTAAGTTCAAGACTATGGATAAAATATTGGAGAACATCGATGGTGAGGTCGGGAGCTCCAACCATCAAGTGCTCAACATAATGAAGATATTGGAGCAAGTGGGACAACTGGGGCCTAACCGCTATGAAGGAAGATTGGGGCAGCCCCAAGGTCCCGAGATGAGGCTATTCAAACTCGCTCGGGAAAGGAGACGAGGATCCCGAACTTCCAGTGCAAGGAAGCCTAAGCCAACCGTGAGCGGAAGATCACACTAAGGAGAAGGTGACTACTATTAGATTGCTACCGAGGAATTGAAATGCCAAGTGATGACACGAAGATGCCTACACTAAAGACACGCTACTTTCGAGGTAGTTGATAATCATTTTGAAAAGTTTGTGGAAGTGGTGCGGTTAAGCATCAACATGCCGCTATTGGACGCTCTCCAAGTTCCTACATATTCTCGCTACTTCAAAGACATACTTGCAAACAAGTATGAGATGGCAACACTTGGCGGATCATGTCAAGATGTCCAACAATGTAGTGCCGCCATCGCAAATCAAGGGCAGCAAAGAGACCTAGATGTCCGACATCCATGTTCTATTGGCTCATTCGTTCGAGAAGGCATTATCCAGTGTGAGTGTCATGCCAAGAGATGTGTTGAGCTCACCCACTTGAGCCTACGGTATGTGTTTGGGTTGGGTGACAACTCTATTGCTATCCGTGGGAATCGCCAAGATGTGCCCGTGAAAGTTGGAGATCACTTCATCTGATTTCGTGGTACTTGAGATGGGAGAAAGGGAGAAGCCACCTCATCCTAGGGAGGCCCTTCCTCAAGACCGTCGGGCAATGATCGGCGTTGGAGAGATTAAGTTCGCGTCAATGGCACAAGCATATTCAAGTTTGTCACGTTTGAGGTATGCAACATGATCAATGCTAAATATGTTCCACCTCATCGTCTTTAGCAAGGAAGAGCCAAAGAAGAAGGAGGAGCCCAAGAAGAAGAAGCGAAGGTGATCAAAGAAGTCATTGCATCCGTCAAGACCAAAGAACAAAAGCATGTGAAGACCAAAAGATGACTAAGGCAATAAGCCCGTGCCCAAGATGGTGGTAAAAGATTGCAACACCACAGAGCATTGATCCGTGAAGAAGAAGAAGAAGTCTAGCCATGGACTATAAACGCACTAGGCGGGAGGCAACCGTTCGTCGAGTCAAGAATAAGCTCGGAGGACAACGATGAATAAAGGCTGAGGAGCGATTATTTTTATTTTCAAGTAAGTTGGTCTTAGAATTTGCTACAAGACTTGGTATAAACTCTTAAGTGGTTGAACTTATTTTTGAGACATTTAATTGCTTGGATGTTTCATTTGGATTTTATTTGACCAAACCTATCATGAGCCATCCTACGATTTATTTGCCTCTTTAGAAACCAACACCAAAACAGAACCTACCCACCTTTCATCCTCTTCATGATGACAAGGTTGGTTTGTTTTACATCATAAAAACACGAGTAGAGCCCCAGTTGTTAATGATTTTAATCTTTGGCGCATGCTAGGACTCGCGTGAACTAGGAAAATCGATTTTGGTTTCATTAACTTGATATCCAGGTTTCTCTAGAGTTAGAATTTTCCAAGCCTCATTTTTTGTTTATTCAAAACATCTCATGTTTGGCCAAATTAGAACTAAACCCATACCCCCACGGTCAAGCCGGAGGAGCTCCTATCAATTAATGAAAGTAATCCGGTGTAACCAAAATCAATGTAGTCGGAAAATTTGATTTACAAATGTTTTTGATACCTAAAAACTCCTCTAAAAATACATTTGAACTCATTGATATCTCTGAGTTAATTTTAATTTTCTAAATTAGAGGAGTAATTAGCATCTAAACATGATCAAGGGAAGGTTTTGAGCTTAATTGAACTAATGCTCATGATGCATCACGGAAGGCTCATCATTAAGGCATCTTGAGCATGCAAGGACAAGCATGGGGGCAGCATTGATTTTGCAGGATATGATGAAAACATGGGAGGCAAGGAGGCATGGAAGTGACACAAAGAAAATGATCAAGATGGAGGACTTGACCATGAAAGAAAAGGAGTCAGAAGATGGGCGGTGGGCGGCATGGAGAATGGTACCGCAATGATCATCAAACAACAAGTGGGAGAAAGAAGAGCTAGAAAAGAGGGTACCTAGGCGGTCGGTGAGCGGCACCTATATTATCTGCTCATCTTCCTCGTAAGTCATTTGCATTGCTAGTTCTTGTTCTTGAGCTCCCAGTCCGAACCTCCAAAACACCAAAAATTCATTCTCATCTTGAGTCCAAAATTCAGAAAAATCACAATCTGCCCTTCCATATACTTCTTTTGTGTCATACTATTTAATCGAGAATCGGGAGTTTGTTGTCACTATTTTGTGCAGATAAGCCTAGAAAAGAGAAGAAGCTTTTCAATGGCAAGATGGAGCATAAAGCACAAACATAATTATCATTTCCATGGCAAATAAAATATGAGTCACTGTGAGTTGAGCATGAATACGTGCATCAACTTATTCATATTTATGAATGGAAAAATGAATTGATCTCAAAAAACATGGGCAAAACCAGACTCGAACCTAAGACCTCATCCTTGATGCAATGCCACCATGATTGTCACCTATTGGATGGCATCAATTCTAAAAGAGGAGGCTCGCTGGTGGGTGAAATGTTGACTTGGCATGCACCTCCATAAGATGGGGTTTCATGATATGGGACTTGTGAGGGAGAGAGAAGGAGTTGACCATGCATCAAACATGTTTGAAAGATTTCCCAAGATTTTTTATGTTGAAACTCATTTAGTCAAACAAAACAATAGAATTAAACTACAACTTTCATATTGGGCGATTTTGAATTGAAAGTGGTTTATGTAGTAAAATAAATTTGGAGAGTTGACCTCAAATGATGTTTACCGAAATTTCTGAGCATGTTGAAACTATCAACCAAAACAAAAGTTTCTTAGAATTAAAGTTCTAACATGTTGAAGGTTTTTGTGAGCTCTAGATTTGGAGAAGAAAATTGCATAAATTCAATGAATTTGAACTTGAATTTCAAAATGAAGTTGAACCAATGAAGAACAAATGGTAATGTAACATACTTGCTAATATTATGCTAATGTTTGTGTCCAATTTTAAGTGTATATGAGCAATATAAGACATTATGATCAAGTTTGAGTTGGTGTATGAAACAATGTTGAGAACAATCTGAACAATGTTTACTCCTTTTCATGAAACCATGAAAATTTATGTCGGTGTACTCCAAAAATGATTCCATGTACATTTGAAATTTGGAGAACTTTTGGTATTATTATCATTATTTTATAACAAGATGGCATAAGTATGAATTTTCCCTATAAGTCAATTGAAAAATCAATATTGGATATGGGCTAGAATGGACCATAAGCCAAATATAGAAAGAATCTTTAGAGGTACATATGTCATTTGAATTCCAGAAACGAGAAATTCATTTAAATGGTGAAAATGCAAATCTCATGAAAATTATTGAAACTCAGATAACTTATATGTGATCTTGTATATAAAAATGTGAGTGTTATGGTGTAAATGATAGTTAATGTGTTCTTTCATGGCGAAAATCAAAAAGAAAAAGCGAATAAGGTGCAACCCAAAAGGTGCAGCCTAATCACCCATGGCCCAAAGGCAGGCCCATTCACATGCGGCACTCGTGATGGAGAGAGAAGGAAGGCATTGACCATGCATCAAACATGTGACTAAGATTTCAAGATTTTATGTTGAAATCAATGGCCAAAACAAGTTTCTTAAATTTAAAATACAACTTTCATATTGGGCGATTTTGAATTGGTGGTTTATGTAGCAAAATAAATTTGGAGAGTTGACCATCAAATGATGTTTATAGATTTTAAAGAAAAAACATGTTGAAACTTGAAAATCGGTCAAAACAAAGTTTCTTAGAATTAAAAGTTCTACACTTTCATGTTGAAAGGTTTTTGTTGAGCTCTTGATTTAGAAAATTGAGTCCTTTAAACTTCTTTAATGAATTTGCTTGAATTTCAAATTGAAGTTGAACCAACTTTTGAAGAACAAATGTGTAACTTCATTTGCTGATATTATACTAAATGTGAGCTTGTCCAATTGAAGTGTATGAAAATATAAGACTTGAGTTGTATGGAATTTCAAAGTTTGAGTTGAGTTGAGAAACAATATGAGAGAACAAATCTTACTTTTATGTCAGATTGTACATTCATAAAATGATTCTATTCAAACATACTTTGAAGTTTAGGTATTATTATCATTATTTTATAATAAAAGACTAGTAGAAGGAACCCATGAGTTAATTGAATTTTTTGTCAGTATCCAAGATGTGGGCTACAATGGACCATAGCCGTCTAAATATAGTTTTTAAAAAAAATTTTATGCTTATTAGAGGTACATATAGGTCAATTTCGAATTACTTTCGGTAAACACGCAGAAATTCATTTAAATCGTAGAAAATAGCAAATCTACTTGAAAATTCTTGAAACTTCTAGAAGATAACTCATATGTAGTCTATTACATATAAAAAAATGAGTTGGTGTATGTAAGATAATTATTTTGGTGTGCTACTTCACAATGGTGCAATAAAAAGAAAAAGAAAAATGTTAAGTGGAGAATGAATGAAACAAGGCCTGTTCGGCCCAAATGGCCCAATAATTTGTGGCCGTTGATCTCCGATCCGATGGCTCCGATCGTGTTTCCTCAGTATAAAATGGGGTCGAACCTGCCGCCCGCCTCCCTCCCCGCCTCCCTCTCTACCGCCGCCGCCCCGAGACGCCGAGCTGCCGCCGCCTGCCGGCCCGCGGTCTCTCCATCTCGCTCCTCACTCCCTAGCCCCCCTGGCCGCTTCCCCACCACCCGCTTCCCCGCCGCCTCCCCTTCTCCACCCAAACCCTAACCCACCCATCGATGCGGCACAGGAGGCGGCGGCCGAGCCCGCGGGGACTGGTATGGCGTCGCCCTCGAGCACCTCCTCATGCGCCCGAGCGGCGCGCCGAGAACGAGAACATGGCGTCGCGCGCCTGCTTGACGAGGAAGGGCCCCAAATCCAGGTTATTGAGGGTCTCGGCCTGGCTGGGCGGCGCCAGCGGCGACTGAGCTGTGGGCTTGGCGCGGGAGGAGGACGGCGGCGCGGCGCCCGGCATGGCTCCAACGAGCAGACCCGCGCCCTCGTCCACAACGCCCAGCTGCACCTCCACACCGTCCACGACTAGCCCAGGTCATCCTTTCCATACTAGTATTTATCACAGCAGATATGCTAGATTGCTAGGTGCTCATTACTCAGTGCTGCTCTGTAACTATATGCTTGGCAGATAGGACTATATGAGTTGGGGACAAGAGCATTCCATTTCATGATGTTTCAGGCCTTCATCTGAATCAGCGTCAAGGAGACGTTGTGCTTTTCTTTCCTATATTAGATTTCATCAGAAATGAAGTGTACATGCCTTATTGAAATGTCTTCTTTGGATGATTATAATAATCAGTGATAGTTGAAGTGATTTTTGCCAAGTGCCAACACGTATCCTGTTATTGTGAATGCTGTTTGAAGGGTTCTAGTTTAGGGAGTTGTCTAGCTCTGAAGTTCAGAAATTATTTCTGCAATTTATATACCTATTGAATAGGAAGTAGTTAATGTGCAATAATGTTGGTTTATTGGTGCACTCTGTTATCTAGCTCTGAAGTTCAGAAATCATCTAGCTCTGAAGTTCAGAAATTATCTAGTTATCTAGCTCTGAAGTGTTGACACTGCTGTAATGTTGAATTTTTTTGGCACAATAACTCAGCTTATGCATGTCTTAACATTCCGGCACAATGTATGGTTATCTTCCATATGTTGTTGATTTCTGAAACTATCTAGTATTAAAGAGTATAACCAATAGACTAGATAACAAAACCAATTTAACAGATATATTTGCTTCATGTAACCTATATGATCTGTATACTTCCTTAATGGTTCCTTCTGTTCTGTGAGGTTCAGGGATAAATGATTAGGCAACCATTGCTTTGAGCATTTACAAATTTTGATTAGTGTACTCCCTGGATGCTTTTGATTAGTGAACTGTTCATAGATGTGAGATTAATCTGCAGACTTTGTAGAGGGAGCATGCTGATGCATATTTTTATTCTGGATGCAGATTATTGAGGAGGACCTGAGGATGCAGATGAATGAATGTAACCAACTATTTTATAGTATGAACATGGCTTGACTGTTATCCAGATAAGTTCTCGACCCCTCGTAATAACAGTCAATGGCTTGACTGAAATATAAAATATTGCCACTGAGTTATTCTTTTACTAGACAATGTGTGCTTTTTACCATGTTATATTGAATAAAATGTTTCTGGTAATCTCTCAAGGTTGTTGTATCTTGGTATGGCATATGATTATGGGTAGTTATACTATGTTTCATTTTTCCTGCCCACTATTTTCTATCTGTTTCATTGACAATTAAAAAACTCCTGGCCTTTAAGTTTTCCTGCAATGCTCACACTAATCACCTTAGATAGTTATGTGTGCAGGTGACACGGCATGACATCAAGGACAGGAATTCCTAGCTCCTCCAGTTCCATTCAAGGACAGGAATTCCTAGCTCCTCCAGTTCCATTATCTGGTGCTATTTGTTTTTTCCCTTTGGGCATGTTTTGCTGGTGTTCCCAAGCAATTATGCTGCGCCGTTTTACCTGGCTGTGTTGCACATTTGTTAATTAACTAGATCTTTAGTCTAATGTATGTTGCTGCTCATATCATCTTTAGTGTTGCATATGATATTTTATATTCTGAAATGATGTCATTGGAGGTTGCATCACGGTTGTAATGATGTCATTGGAGGTTGCAATGATATTTTATATTCTCAATTATTTCAGCTTGCTGATAATATGGGTCAGTATGTTAATAGGTGCTTATTGTGGGCTGAAATGAATATGGGTGTTGTTTATGGGCTGAAATGGTCATCTGTATAAATATTGGGCTGAAATGTTTATGGGCTGAAATGTTTATGGTTAAACTTTTGGACCAAAAATTGAATTCAGTTTTAAAATCAGCCATTAATAAATGGCCCATTAATAAATCGGCCCATTAATAAATCGGCCCATTATTAAATTAGTTCGTTAATAAATCGGACGTCCACGTCATCGTCCACGTAGGCGGCAACGTCATCGTCCACGTAGGTAGTCACGTCATCGTCCAGTCGCGTTAGCGTCCATGTCGCGACAATCCGACGGTCATTTTCGCCACCAACACTGGGCTTTGGGCTGGGCTGAGTGGGCTTCAGGCTGTTTTGCGACGGTCAAAAAAACGTCACAGATCGTTTCAATCCGTGACGTTTTGTAAGATCCGTCGGCGGGTTCAATCCACCACGCTCATTCAACCACGGAATCTGAAACCGTCGCGGATACTGAATTGCAACGGATTTTCAACGATCTGCGACGTAATGATTCCGTTGCAGATTAAATAGTTCCTTGTAGTGGTATTTCTACCGGAAAGAAACCCCCGGGAGAGTTTGTTTGTGATTTGTGCAGCAACAACAAGATGAAGAAGGTCTTTGGCAAGGTCCTTGGAAGGAAGACACAATCGTCATCATCGAAGCCAGCATCAACAAGTTCTTCGTGGAGGCACTCAATCTCTGAGTCACCGCGAAGCATGGAAGAGGACGTGGCGCCATCAAGGAGCGACACCATGCTCCTTAGTGGAAGAAGAGACACACGAAGCTCGTCCATGCAGTACACCGAACCGCAAGGGCGAAACGAGGAGCCGCCCATCCAACCTCGTCGCTCGACTCGTTCATCCGCTCCACTACCGTACACTCCGCGACGTTGCAAGTATGGATTTTTCATGATGACAGAAGAGGAGGAGGAGAAGCTTGGCGCCTACAGAAGAGGATTGTGCCCAACGTTGACTTCGATGATGATGCTCTCCAAGTGTTGGGATTTTCCCTGGATATTTATCAAATGATGAACCACCTTGGTTGGGGGCAATTTTCCGATGGAGTAGGGGTGAGCTTTCACATGGAGCTTGCCATGGAAATTCTCACGACGATGTCGCCGGTTATTAATGAAGGGCACATCCCTCTCATTTCGACTCAAGGATGATGAGCAAATAATTTCTTATGGGCAAATTAGAGAGTTGCTCGGTTTTCGTAGCGAAGCCCCGACGCAAGTTGATGTTAATGAAAGTGTATTGGAAGGATTTTTGAGTATGATTTCAGGGGGAGATAACTGGAAGAGAAATAGCATCCGGAATCTCATTATCCGGATATTTCATTCTTGGATGAGCAAGAGGATTTTGGGAAGAATGAGGGAGTCCAAGGTCACCGACATGGAAGTTAATTGGCTTTATTCGACATTGATTTTAAGGCAAGCCATTGATCCATCATATATCATGATCAATCGGTGGTGTTGTGAGGCAACTTCAAGGACTGGACAAATTGGTTCAGGATGCTATCTCTCTATGATAGCAATTTCTGTGAAGCCGGGTATTTCAAGGAACCCAAAATTCCTACTTGCGGGAAATTCACTTGGGATTGATTACATGAAGTAAGGAAAATACATTAGTGGAGATGAAAACAGAGGGTATAAGGTGGCAAAAGTCAATGTTCCTCTCCCAAATATAAGGCTGAAATTATTTATTGAAGGGAGAGAGAATTGGTTGGAAGAAGGAATTCTCGTACCGGCTAAGAAGAACAAAAGAGGAAGAATTATAGAAGAGGGATCCTCTTCCGCAGCCCAAGACCGAGGGGCTGCATATCATCAACCATATGGAGGGATTCCTATGCCACCACCCTACTACAGAAGTGTGCCGATGCAAGCATGGGGGAGTGGTGCAACCATGCCGCCACCTCCTCCAACATATTGTCCACCAACTTTTGTTGTGCCAAATGAAGCATTTGTGGCACCTTATACAAACATGCCCCAGCCCCAAAAAAGTGCAGCCATTATTGGGGCATATATGCAAAGAAATATGCAAGACGTCGAGAGGATCCGGAGTCATGTCGACCATTGGCATGAAGGAACGGCGGGGATCGCCCATCAATTAGGACGCCTTCAAATTGTGCCGCCAGATCAATTCCATGGAGGGGCTATGCAAACATATTTTGAGTAAGGATTCAACGAAAGTCAACCAACGGAGCAAGAGCAATCAGATGAGGAGTGAAGAAAGAAGGAAGGGACGAAGCTTTTTAAGTGTGGTTTGATTTTTCCTTTTCCTTTTCTTTATTTTTCATCTTGTGTGCGTTTATGTATGTGTAGTATTTTCTTGTTTTTATTTATTTTCAGTGATAGTAGTAGTTTTTTTTATCCATCATCATGAATAAGTTTCACTGTCATTTTTATGATCTTAATATGGATGGAAAATTGTACCATGCTGATATGTGATGATCGTTGCCGCTTTGCTCAATCTTATGCTTGATTTATGCATGTTTAAGCTAGTGCTCTCTTTTAATATGAATCTGAAATTTAATTAAATGCTAGCTTAATCTTGTGTGGAGGTTATGATAACTCAAGTCTCATAGTTCTTTTTCATTGCTCTCAACTTTGAATGAATCATAGATCCATTTTTATTATCAAAAAGTTATGCTAACCTTGTCATGAGTACCGCTTGCATTTTGCTCTACCCATCCAAATCCTAAATTTACTTGAGTGCAAAACCTTAGTATGAACAAGATTTATTTTTTGGGTGCATTAATTCAAGGTCTGGTTTCTCTGGCCCGAGACTAAGAAGCTTCTATCCGTGCATTGTGAGTTTTTTCGTTTTTGCGTATCGTTCTTTATGCTAGCCCTTCTATCCGTGCATTGTGAGTTTCCACATTGGGAATTTCGCAAACCTCGCCGGATATCCAACCAGAAAACCCAAAAATATCTTTTTTTGTGTTCACCTCCTTGACCACAACCCAATATATGAGTATGGATGAATATTTCGAGGAAGATTACAAGGAAGGTGCTTCAAGTGAGTAAGGGAGACTTCCAAAAGGATCCCTGGAAGATTTTTCGAGTATCTCTCTCTAAGAAAATATGAGAACTTCAATTTCCACCTTGGCATATCAATCACCTCTTTTGCCCGAGGACGAGCAAACGTCTATGCATGGGGGGGGGGGGTTGCCAAGGAAGTGCTAGTATAGTCTAGAGTTCAAGGGGAGCAAATAAAAAAGAGAAAAAGTATGATGAAAGAAAAAAATGAATGAATGAAAAAATGATAAAGAAGAAAAAGTATGATGAGAAAAAGAAAGAAAGAAGAAAGAAAGAAAATAATAATAATAAAACCCCCCGGTTCTCTAGCTACGTTTAGTGCTTTTTGAGTTTTCAAGAGGATTCAAGATCAAGACCCATACTCATCTTTCCAACCATGTGCAATCCGATAACAAGGACTTCGTTTGTGCCTCGGGATCACTCTTTGCCATTTGCACATGTCCACCTATCTAAAAGCGTGTGTTCATCTCTCCCCCTCCTTGATAACATTATTTTTCCAATGACCTTTTTGACGAGTCTCAGTATGACCATGAGAAGCTAGTCTTGTTTTAATAATATCTCAACTATAATATCTTGGTAGGACTAAACTTTCCTTTAGCTCCACATAAAGCTTTCCACCATATACTTTGAGAGAGGAAAGGAGTAGAACAAGTAGGCTTGAGAGACAAGTGAGATGAGAGTACATGAGCAAAGTGCAAGATGGTTATTTTTGATCTTGGTAAAGCAATTTTTCTCTTTATCTCATTCTTTATTTTTCAAAATTTCTGAGATTTATTTAAAAGTTTGAGAGTTTGATCAAGTACTTGTGGAAAGATCTTGAATGATATCTACCCTCCATAAAGATAAAAGTTAGTAAATTATGGAACTTTAATAAATATAAATCTAGAGAGCATTATGTTTTCTCATGTATGATCAAGTGTACGGTTTGAACATCGAAGGGCAACACTGATATCCATTGAAGGCTTACTCAAGGATGAGCATGGTTTAAGTATGGGGGGATGTTGGCGGTCGATTTCCGTCAACCTAGCCACTTGTTTACCTTCTATGTTGGTATTAATTTGATATTCACACTAACGATCCTAACCCCCATTATATGTTAAGTTCGCACTCGTGCATGGTTTTTGGAGTTTATTGTTTACACAGGAATCAAGAGCTTAAATGAGGACTTCCGGGTAAAGTTCATCAAGGTTTTTACAAGGTGATCACGGATCCCGGGACAAGTCAAGATACAACATGAACATGACTCCAAGTGAACGAAGGACTAAAGCGTGAAGCCGAGAAGTGTTGAGGACCTAGACGGAAGATGCGGGAGTTCATACGCAAAGCACCCTTATCTAAACCGCGAGGAAAATGACGTCAAGGACCCACATGCAACTCGGCCAAAACTTAAGAAGTCACGAGAAGCTTCACGAAGAAAACCAGAGGCAAACCGGGCTGAGGATGCCCTGGGCCGGTCGACCCAGGCCGGCCGGCCTGGCCGATCCCTGGGTCGGTTCGCCGCCCTCTTTGACCTAGATGATCCTAGGGATATTTATAGTCCCCGTGTGAAGTTGCAACCATGAAGCATTCGTCATTCGCCGCCGAGGAGCAGAGGAGCTTGAGGGACACCACCCCGGAGAGGAGGGTCGTGTTAGTCATCTAGGGTTTACCTAGCCGGCGTGGGAACCTTGCAAGGAAGATGTTGGCGGTCGATTTCCGTCAACCTAGCCACTTGTTTACCTTCTATGTTGGTATTAATTTGATATTCACACTAACGATTCTAACCCCCATTATATGTTATGTTACTCAAGCATGGTTTTGGAGTTTATTGTTTACACAGAATCAAGAGCTTAAATGAGGACTTCCGGGTAAAGTTCATCAAGGGATTTACAAGGTGATCACGGACCCCGGGACAAGTCAAGATACAAGATGAACATGACTCCAAATGAACCAAGGACTAAAGCGTGAAGCCGAGAAGTGCTCAGGACCTAAAGGGAGGATATGGAAGTTCATGCGCCAAGCACCCTTATCTAAACCGCGAGGAAAATGATGTCAAGGGCCCACATGCAACTCGGCAAAAACTCAGGAAATTGCGAGAAGCTTCACGAAGAAAACCGGGGATGAACCGGGCCGAAAAGACCTTGGGCCGGCCGGTCCAGGCCAGCCGGCCTGGCCCATTTTCGTGCCGGTTCGTCACCCCCTTTGACCTAGCACCTCTTCGGGCTATTTATAGTCCCCGTTCGAAGCCTCAACCATCAAGTCATTCGTCATCCGCCACCGAGGAGCAGAGAAGCTTGAGGGACACCATCTCGGAGAGGAGGGTCGTGATAGTCGTCTAGGGTTCACCTAGAAGGCATGGGAACCTTGCATGGAAGACCACATCGGAGTTCCAGAGGCTTGAATCAAGATCAAGGTAGGATCCCGGTTGGATCTTATTCATGTATTCACTTATGATGGAGTTTTAATAGATCCGATAACTAGCAATCGAGTGCTTCCTCTTTGGTTTTGACTTCTCTTGGTTTTGCTTCTCCCTCGATCTATACTTAAGATAGATCGCCTAGGGTGCTCTTGTAGCCGCGGTGGCTAGAGGTGCATACCCGATCTACAAAGTGTTTTCAACACGTTCTTCATGAGCGTGCTCTTAGGTTCACCTACACAAGAAGCGGGGCATCGTGGCGGGATGTCGATCACGCAGTAGAGGTGCCTTCAAGGATTGGACCAAGCCACATGCTTTTATGAGATTCTTATTGCTATCTTCATCTCTCGCTTGGAACTACAAAAGCACGATCTAGACTCTCTAGATCGGTTACCTCTTGCTTTATCTCGCTACCTCTCATGTTTTAGTAGATTAGATGCGTTTGAAACCTCTCTTAAACAAAGTGCTTTCTCGCTTTATTGGATCGATCTTGCGTTGCACATTGTTCCACGGATTCGATACCTTGGGATCACCACTCAAGGGAAGAAGGGTCCCTTGACTACGACAGAGGATTTGTCCGCTTGCAAGTCCAAACGAACTTTGCAACGATGATCAAACGTCAACAAGCCCCTTTTTCTGGCGTCGTTGCCGGGGAAAAAGCAATCAAGATCCGATTTAGTATCGCGTTTGTATGTAATTTTCAGTTTTTCTTTTGGTTTTTCTTTTGCATCTACTAACTTTGATCATCCTCAAAAATCAATCTAATCTAGTTTTTGACTAACCCTAGTTCTTCTTTTTGATTTTTATTTATAACTAACCCTAACCGGAGATGGACGGCTACCTCTCCAACAAACCCTAGTCTTCTTTTGTTGATGATCTAGAAAAAACTTTACAGGCAAAGGAGACATGCAACACAAGCTAAGGAATTTGTAGATCCAAAAGCCGAGGCCGAAGGATCATCGGAATCCCCAAAGGGAACATCACCACCAAGATCAAAAGGAGATCAACCTCAACTGCCACCCATGGAGAAGAATCGCAGCCGGGGCGCAAGATCGGGGAGTTATGCATCCTAGACATCAATGATCTACCAACCCTAGACTTTGAAGATGTCATAAGGCCGTTCAAGATCAAGGTCTCAACTATCCTCAAAGTACAAGAATCACCTTTCACCGGTAAAGAGGGTCCAAACCTTCATGTCCAAGCATTCGTTCAACTATATCAAACTTTCAATGTGGAAGGGTTGACTCAAAATCAATTGAGGGCAAGGCTCTTTGGGTTCTCACTAGTTGAAGAAGCTTTGAATTGGTTCCACTCTCTATCGGCAAGGAAGTTAAATTAGGATGCATTGATGAGGGCCTTTATAAAGAGATTTTGTTCACCGGTCAAAATTCAGAGTTTGTGCGACAAGGTTGAAACATTTATTCAATCTCCCATAGAGACAATTGAGGAAGCTTTGGAGCGCTTCGATAATTCCTTGCATAGCAAGTCGGTTCACTTTTGAACAGGGTGGAGAAGATAGAGATAGAAAAGATAAAAGCTATGGAGGCCGCCAAAGCAAGATCCACATGTGAGAGGTGTGGGGAGTACAACCATGTCCAAGGAGGTTGTCCGGAGGAAGCAAAGGTGCTCAACCACATGAAGAAAGAAGAATTGCCAAACTTCCGCTACGAGCAAGGTAACCCTCAATTTAATGCAAGCTCACCCATTCAAAATTTGGTTCCTCTTCGTGTACAATTGAAGGACTTCATGGACGAGCAAGTGTTGACGGCTGATTTTCACTCACTTCTTACCCGTCAAACATATACCTTCTGGCATGGAAATTGATCATCAACACTAGAATAGGGCTTAAACTAATCATTTCCACAAGTGTTGGTGATTATGCAAATACAGGTGAATAGCACTAGAAAGAGGAGTAAAAGCACAAGTCTTTGATCCAAGCACTTCAAAACCAGCCAATGAGGGGATGCCACAGGATTCCCACGGATCATCGCGTCATCAATCCAAGAGAGGCAAGCCCGACGAATCACGAAGCGCCACATGGACATCACATGGATTCAAGGGCCCACTTATCCCCCAAAACCGTCGGGAAACTTGGCATGCACGGAGGACAAGCATCAGGGCCCACCAGTCAGCCACCACGAAGAAGCACAGGGCGCCACGTGGCCACTTGGCTTCGACCGAACCGTGGATCGGCCGAACCGCCTTTGGTTCGGCTGATCCCGGCCTTCCACGTGGCAGCCCCTGATTGGTCCTTGGTTGCAGTTCCGGGCATTTAGGAGCACTTGGAGCCCCGAAGCAAGCCTCTCCCTCCTCCATAAATAGGAGGGGAGGGGCTCCATTTTGGAACACACACTTCTCCTCCTCTTCATTTTGGCTTGGAGCCTCTCTCTTTAGGAGAGGAGAGCTCTTTGTATAGGATTAGTCCTATGAAGTGAGGTGGGAGGCTTGAAGCCATGTCATGATTCATGACATCTTCCTCAAGAATGATCCTCAGCGGTGCCTTTGTTCTTCAACTAGACTAAAGTGAGTATTTTGATATTTTCTATTTAGTCTAAAGTCGTATGCATGCTTAGTTGCTGTGTTCTTGTGTTCTTCGTTTGTTCTTGGTTTAGAGGCTAGTGTTCTTCGAACACAACCTCTTCGATACAGTAGACTTAGATCATAAGTTTGCATCTAGTTTGCCAGCTTGTCTATTAGAGTAAAGTGAAGCTCCTGCATGTCTCTAGTTATATCAAAGTGCATTTGTGATCTTGCATGAGTGATAGAGCATACCTTGAGCTAGTGCCAGTATCTCCCTCGCGGATTCGTAGGAACAGTGAGTGGTGTAGATGAGGTGTCTGGACCATAAGCTACCCTTTGAAGATCACGTACGATCGTAGCGTAGAGGTTGGCCACAGTTGTCACACCTGTTTTTCAAAAGAAAACCAAGTGCAGGTCTATATGCATGCCAGGATCAAGTTTCATGCATATAGTTGACATAAGTGAATAACAGAAACAATATCACATAAGAAAAGGAGATATTATCAGAGTATTATGCTTAAATCCTGGAAACAAAGGCACCAAACTTCCACAAGCAGTCGACTGGGGGTTGCGTACGCCTAGCACCAGCAACATCTTCACAACGACTTCATAGCAGCTTCCTCCCTCTGAGCAACATTGTTTATAGCAAGGGTGAGCACATGTCGTACTCAGCAAGTGTGGGGAAAGTATGAATGCAAAGGCTTGACAAGGAAAAGGCGGTGTTAATGCATTAAGCACTTTTAGTTGGTCACATTTTATTAGCACCTGATTACTATGATATAAGTATATACCAACCCACAATTAATATAAAGAGATACGCCATAAACATATGGCTAACATGACCATAACCACAATTTAAGTCCATCTTCAAGTTCAATTATCATGTGAGGGTCCAGGCCGCTCTTGACCATGAGCACGGCTAATCGATTAGTTTTACACTCTGCAGAGGTTGTACATCTTTACCCACAAGTCGCGTAAAAGTTCAAAAGAACTTTAAACCTAACCACGCGATGCTGATCAGGCATCATACCACACTACCGAGGTGTGATTGCATAGGGACGCTACGAGGCTTTTACAAAGATTCTCTACTGCGGGCTGCTCGCTAGGTTACATGATAGCGCAATGCATAACCCTCTCTCAACCTGCGAAGCTACCATAGAGCAGATCAGATTGAGGGCCGGGCTATACACTAACCTAAGCACCCCTCGCCTTTCGGGTGAAGCATACCACACACTAAGGTTTCTAATTAATTAGCCAAGACAGAGCCATATGTCTTGTGGTAGCACTGTTTTCCTGGGTGGTTCTCCATGTTCCAATTAATCATATGATCTTGTATTAACCAGGGGTACAACATAAAAGTAAAACATGTTTATCATTGTTGTTCATTAGAACCACCATAACCCAGGTATAGCAGCTAAGCAGAGCTACCCAACAGAAAGATAAACCCGAGTTGATCAAGGAGTGATAACAAAAAACTAGTCAAACCTTAATAGGACCCATCAATATTAATGCAAGCATATGCAATGTGATTAATAAAGTTATTGGGACAAAAGAATAAGGACACACTTGCGTTTAACCAGAGTAATGTTGTTGCTCAGAATATCATCTTCATGCTCTTCAAAGCTCTCGAACCACGTTCTACTCGCATCAATCATCCAAGGCAAACATCCGAAGCACACATATACTAGCAAACAAAAAAATAAATTAAAAATAGTACACCAATGAAAAGGAAAATTTCGGAAAAATGTACTAAAGGATGGATCTGATTCTAGGAACATGTCCGTGCAAGAAACGTTGAAATTGGAATTGAACTGATATAGGTATAAAAGAATAAAAGAATGGCTATTGAACATGATATATAGATGATGATCATGAATCAATAAGCGTGAAAGAAATTAAACCATAGATAGACATGTTTGGCATGAGCAAGGATTTCATAAATTAATAAAGGATTATTCTATGGATCAAAAAAGATAGGCAAGGACAAAAGATTAATGGATCTGAGATTTAATATGTTGGAAAGATAACACGATTAGCAATCATCGTAGGTATTCTCTAGCTAAGAGGAGATCCTATTTAATGTGTGTGGGCACGACATCAGCATGACCTCACAAAAGTGTGCTTACAACAATTAAAGGATGCCGCAAGAGGGAACTGATGCTGGACAAGGTTGTATACGTACCTGCATGCATGGTGCTCTTGCTTGCAACTGATGGCCGGCGAGGCTTGAGATGGAGATGACGGCAACATAGTCGAGGCATGCGACAAGCCAACGACAACTCTAGATTGGACAGCAGCTGTTGCAGAGAGCATTGATAGCTCACCTCGGTTTAGGACTCGAACAACAGAATGACGACATGCAAAAGGACATAGATGAGTGGTTACACATGGCCCCTGGCAGAAGTTCACGTTCTAGGAGGCAGGGCGCAGCACGGAAGGGAACAGGCCCTGCATGGCCGGCTCGACCTTGGCCGGTGATGGCGCACATCACAGCACCGGTGGAGATCAAACTCGATGAACACCAGTAGGAATAGCGGTCAGGATGGAGTAGATGGGCGGCGTTGGAGGATTAGGTCGCCTCAAGCAGCGGAAGACCACGACGGCCAAATTAAGGCCCTGGCGGCCAGAAGATCACGAGGGTAGCCGGCGTAGACGGGAATCGAAGATGGCTAGTGGGGACGACGGCTTGCTTGGCTTCTCATCTCGGAGAAGCTCCAGCAGCAGATTGAGGACGACGAGCAGCAGAGGTTGTGCAGCTTCACCTTGTGGAGCTCCCGGCGGTGCTCCAACGCCACGAATCGGCCGATCGATCGGTGGCGCTTGACTCCGGCGACTTGGGCAGCGGCGCTGCGCTGCGCTGAGCAGGGCGCCGGCAGATTGAACTCGATGGTTATTTGCCAAGGAGTTAGGGCACACGACGTGGAAACAACTGCAGACTGCTATTTATAGGGCTGTGGTGATGGGCTTAAACATGCTTAGATTGATCACGGCCAGCTTCCACACCAAGACATTCAGCCCAAGAGAAAAAGAGGAACACGATGATGATCTTTGGTCCTGGGCCCGGGGTGATGTTGTTCCTACGTGCGTACTCCAAAAGATGTACACAGGAAAATAGAGATATAAAAAGAGAAAACCAAAAGCTAATAGAAGTAGCCATGGGGTACTACAGATACTGATGTATAGTATAAACTCTTGAAAAGATGAGCATGCATTGACTGCTTGTTTGCACGAGATGGCACATGCAGCTCTCGGAAGCAGGTAGACAGGAGAGATTGGAGACGGGCATGCATGCAGAGGTCCTCACCAGCAGCCGTGAATATACGCGGGGCGGATGGCGACGACGATGGCGTCTGCTAGCACAACTCGCGGCAACGAAGGACACGGCGGGTCCCCTGGAGGTGACACCAAACAGGGTCGAGCAGCAGCACGTTTTCTGCATGACCAGTCTGGTCTGCATCTGCAGAGTGTATCGAGAAGGGGATGGCCATCACGGACGAAGACGGGCGTTGATGCCGGAATCTAGTCGGCGGCCAGGATGACAGCGACACAGCCGGCGGACTTCGCGCAGGCGCACTCCTTCGGTGGTGCTTCATCGAGGGCGAGTAACTGGATGGTGCGGCTCGGCATCGAGATTGATGATGGCGGCCTTGGGGAATCGACACGGCGTGGACGTTCTCCTCCGGCAGCAGATCGTCACGGGGACGTACGGCAACCTCGACGGCTTCGCGCTGGGTCTCTTCGTGGCAAAGTCCTCTGCGGCGGCCGGCATAAATGGAGTCATGGACGGTAGATGGTTAGCTGCCGAGATGGATCCACGACGACGTTGCTGTGGACGGCTTACTGATCTTGATCAATCGATAGTAGCAGATCGATGCTCAGGTGCTAGAAGCCTGCCCCGGCCTGTGGCATAGGTGATGAGCAGACGGCGGCGGCGATTCAGAACTCGATGGTGGCACGCTAGGGCACGCGAGGCGTTGGAGCACAAAGGGATACAAGTGGTGTATATAGAGGAGGGTAGGCCCTGGACGTGCACAAACCCAAACGAAGCTCAGGCTATTTTTGGAGTCGTAGTCGCCGTTGAGTTGGACCTTCATCTTGTGTACGAAGCATAGAAGGATTTCGCAAGCAGGCCAAGCTCGGCAACTGAACACCCAAGTTAGAGTTAGCTGGGCTGAGTTAGCATCGACTTGAACTAGAGAGAAGAAACTAATGAGCTTTGAGAGAGAGCAAGGAAAGTGAGCATGACGTGGGTCCATAGTTTTTATTATCGGAAATAAAAATTTATCAGGGGTTAAGGATAAAGAGGAAAAACAAGATATATCGGAAATATCGGACCAAATTCAAAAAAATTCAAATTAATTTTAAAAAATTTTGTAGAATTTGACTTGAAACTATTCGTAGACTATTAAACATCACTTGTTCATAGATAAAATTAAGAATAAAACATTATGAGTACGAGATTATTGCGCGGCTGAATTTGAGTCGTCTGTGTAAAGTAGGAAAAACAAGAAAAATTTAGCAGATATCTAATTTTATCGGACCCTACGGATATATGGAAAATTTCGGAAATATTAGTGATTTTCGGCCGATAAAAGAAACCATGTGTGGGTCTGATTTGGGAGAATATTTGGTGATGATCGGATCGTAGAAGCTTAAAGAGTTTAGGGAGTTTCGGGTGGATGGCGCAATGGGTAGAGGAAAGGCAGGGAAGCACGGGAAAGTTCTCACCGACGATGGAGACGGTGGGGAGCGGCCGGAATACGACCGGCGGCGGGAGGACAGCGGCCGGCAGCTCGGGTCCGCGCGGCGGAGCTTTTCCGGTGACGGGATGCAGACGATGAGTGGTGGAGGAGCTTCGTCTTGACGAGGGGATGCTCATGGCGGCGTCGCCTTGCCGGGAGGGTGGTGGCGGCCGGCCGGTGTAGGGTGCCGGCGGCGCGGTCCGGGCGGCGCGCTGTATGAGGAGGCAGCGAAGCGAAAGGCAAGCAGGGACGTGCGGCCACAGGTAGCAGCAGTTTTATAGGGGCGTGGGCTCTCGTGGCCGTTGCGCATGCGCCAAGAAGGGCGGCACACGCGCCCGTGCCGTGTCGCCATGGACGACAGGGCCTAGATGGGCTTAGCGGGCCGCGGCTGGTTGGAGCTGGGGCGGATGGAGTGGGTCGAGCCCAAGGGATCGGCCCGGTAGAAAGGTTTTTCGTTTTTTCTGAATTTATTTTCAGTGTAACAAATCCAGAAAATTCCAGAAAATATTTTAAGGCACGAAAAATACTCAGAAAATTCCAAAAATTGTAGGAAAATTCCCAGAGCTAGATTGGAGCATGAACAATCCAAATAAAATATTTAGAGCTTATGAAAAAGATCTTAGAGCCTTCTAATAAATAGAAATAGCTCAAGAAAAATGAGAATAAATTTCAGAAAAAATTGGAAAATTCTCAAAGGGGTTTGGTCAGCACCTAAATGCATTTTAAAAACATTTTACACTGATGAACACCAAGATGTACCGGCATGAATGCAACATACTCATAATCATTTTATTTAATTTAGAAATACAAACAATGGCTTTTTCCTATACTATATTTCCTGTAAAGAAAATAAATGTTGGAAAAATTTTAAAATTGAGTGAAAATCGTTGCTTAATTATTATTTCTATTCACATCCTGAAATTGGAAATTTCAGGGTGTGACAACGATATGTGACAGCCTGTTGGACCCTTTGTCAACCCTCTACGTCGCGTACCGAGTTGGGCTCGAGCCAGCACAAAGGCCTTGTGCTTGGTGCCCGAAGTGAGTGTTATACCTGAGAGAACGTAACTAGACTCTACGCTCGGTCGAGGCAGATCCTTTCTACCTATCATATCAATTAGTGTTGTGTCCTTGGATCATCTATACTAGAAGTAGGAGATAGTGCACACCGTTCCTTGGATTTGATACCCTTAGAATACTCTCCTTCCTTGGGGAAGTGCTACAGCGGTATTTCCGTGCGCTTGCGGTATACCCGGTTATTCTTATACGCTCCCTCTAGGTGTACAACTAGTGGTGACGTTGAGAAACGCCAACAAGCATTTCAAGGCGCTGCTGTCGGGAACGGTTGTTGTATCTATCTTCGAAGCTAGTGGTCCTCGTAGTTACCTTTTTCGTTTTCTTCTACCTTCACCCCCGTTACCTATCAAAATATCCTTTTTGTTTCTTTCCTTCTACCTACCCTAGTTACCATGGAGCAAATTTCTATCCAAAATCTTTCTGCTCCCAAACCTGAGTTGTTAGATCCTCCGCCTTCGGAACACCCAATTACCACATCTAGCTATCAACTCAGTACTGATCTTATCTCTTTGATTGGGAAATCGTATTCCTTTTCCGGGGACCGTCAAAATCCCTATGATCATTTGCAAGAATTTGAGCATCTGTGTTCATGTTACGCCTTTGCTGGCATGACACATGATACAAATCGTTGGAAATTGTTTCCTTTTTCCCTCATGGGGAGCACGAGGCAATGGTACAACGATCGCGCAAGTCAGGTTGGCGGCAGCTGGCCGAACCTTGTCGGTGAATTCTGCCGACAGTTTTTCCCACCTGCACGGCTCATTGCCCTGCGAAAGGATGTGCTCGGATTTAAGCAAAATGATAAGGAAACCTTGGGTGCGGCGTGGGAAAGATTCTTACGTTTAGTAAAGTCGGGTCCCACGCTGTCGATACCCGACCATGTGCTCTATCAGCATTTCTATGCGGGATTGGACGCCAAGTCCACCGGGCACCTTGACGATGCCTCAGGAGGTTCCTTCCCGGATAAAACTCCAAGTGAGGGAAGAAAGATCCTTGATCTTATAGCAGCTAATGACTCCTTCATAGCTGAGCCGGAAGAGCCTCAAGAGGAATGCACACCCGAAAAAGAGATTACCCCTGAACTAGAGCCTGAACCTTCGTCACCCAAATCCATAAGCTCAATTCAGGAGACCACGACACCGGGGGAAGAGACAATTCAACTTCCGGAGTCTCTTCTAAAGTTTGAGGATGATATAATAGGTGATTACAGAAACACCTCAAACTATGGTTGCGAGAGAAAACTGCCATCACCCGTGAGTTCCCCAGACCCCTTGGATGTCGCTTTTCTTAGGGACAACATTCGGGAACTAATGACCATCATGACCCAAGAGTGGTTGAGAGAGTCGGAATCAGCAGCCAGAATTTTCCAGGTCCTCCCGCCTCGATCGACCCTTCCTTGTGTCATGAATGGGAAGGTAGCGAAATTTCTCTACAACCCTCTGGTGGGAGTCAATATCATGTCCAGCACTTATGCTCTGATGAACTTTGCGGACGAACCTCTGACTCCTACCCAGGCGTCTATCAGGACTCCTGAAGGAGAAATCCTAGAAGGAGTAGGGATCTTGAAGGCTATCCCCATCACATATAAGGAGGCTGACTTTGCTCTTGACTTTCACACCTATGACGTCCTTAGCTTCGACCTCATGATAGGATTGCCCCTCGAAAAATTTCTCCTAGAGGCCCCTACCCAAGGTAAGCTTAACGTTAGCCTAGGGAAGGAGGTTTTCTCTGTAGAAATCTCGAGCGAAAACGCGAACCGATCCACGATGACTCTACACACATTGAGGAGGTTAAGGCAATCATCCAGGGAGATTCGCCGGAATCCCTCCTCGATGAGTGGGCACCTGAGTTCATAGATGAGATAGAGGAGCCTGATGAGCCTATAGATATATCTGAATCGCAGGCCCCACCTGGGCCTCCTATCGAACTCAAGCCTCTGCCCGCCGGCCTTTGATATGTTTTCCTCCATGGGGACACTGAGTCCCCACTGATCATTAACGACAATCTCTCTGACAAGGAATCCAGAAGGCTTATCTCTATCCTAGAGAAACATCGATCGGTGTTCGGGTACTCTCTTCAGGATCTAAAAGGGATAAGCCTGACTCTTTGCACCCATCGCATCCCTGTAGATTCAGATATTCCACCGACAAGGGAACCACAGAGAAGGCTGAACAATGTGATGAGAGAAGTCATGAAGAAAGAAGTTAACTTCTTCACACGGGATCATTTACCCAGGTCCCTTATAGTGAATGGGTGAGCCCTGCTCAATGCGTACTCCAAGAAGGGAGGTATGACGACCCCTAATGAGTTCGGCGAGCGATTGCTCAACGCCTTCCCACGTGTGGTGGAGGATGTGCATAGATTATAGGAAGCTCAACAAGGCTACAAAGAAGGATCACTTTCCGCTCCCTTTCATCGATGAGATGCTCGAGCGGCTGGCGAATCACTCCTTCTGTTTCCTTGATGGGTATTGGCTACCATCAAATCCTATCCACCATGATGACGAGAACAAGACCACCTTCACCGCCCTTGGAACCTATGCTTATCGGAGAATGTCTTTCGGGTTGTGCAATGCACCGCATCGCTCCAAAGGTACATGATGTCTATCTTCTCAGACATGATTGAGCAAATCATGGAGGTTTTCATGGACGATTTCTCTGTCTATGGTAAAACTTTCGACGAGTGTCTCAGAAATTTAGACAGGGTCTTCCAAAGGTGTCATGAGAAGGACTTAGTCCTAAATTGGGAGAAGTGCCATTTTATGGTTCGAGAGGGCATCATGTTAGGACACCTGGTGTCGAACGAGGGATAGAAGTGGATCGTGCAAAAGATTGAGGTAATAGAAAAGCTTCCTCCTCCTGTAAATGTCAAGGGCATCCGTAGCTTCCTTAGCCATGCTGGGTTCTACTGACAGTTCATTAAGGACTTCTCACAGGTAGCTAGACCCCTCACTAATCTCTTAGCCAAGGACGCGCCCTTCGAATTCACAGAGGAATGCATGGAATCTTTCCTTACCCTCAAGAATGCACTCATCGCACTCATCCATCACCTCCCGACCGTGGATGCTGCCTTTGAGATCATGTGTGATGCTAGTGACTACGCTGTAGGGGCCGTCTTAGGCGAAACTAAGGATAAGAAACATCATGCTATAGCCTACGCTAGCAAAACCATGACAGGAGCTCAGTTGAACTATGCTACTACTGAGAAAGAGCTCCTTGCTGTTGTCTTTGCCATAGATAAGTTTAGATCTTACTTGGTGGGAGCCACGGTAATAGTTTACGATCATCATGCTCTCAAATACCGCTCACTAAGAAAGATGCTAAACCACCGATTAGATGGATTCTGCTCCTTCAAGAATTTGATTTAGAAATAAGAGATAAAAAGGGAGTAGAAAATTCTGTTGCGGATCATTTGTCTCGTATCATTACTACTAACCGAGGAAGCACCTATCAATGACTCTCACGACGACATGTTGCTAAAGGTCACGGATAGTAACCCCTGGTATGCGAACATTGTAAATTATCTGGTGACAGGGTACATACCCCCTGGAGCCGATAAGAAGAAACTGGTTCATGAAGCAAAAAGACACATATGGGATGATCCGTACCTTTATAAAGTCTACGCTGATGGGTTGTTGAGGAGATGTGTACCGCATACTGAAGGGATGCAAATCATTGAGAAGTGCCATTCCGGATCTTATGGAGGCCACTATGGCACTTATCGTACACATGCAAAGATATGGCAAAGTGGGTTTTTCTGGCTGACTATGTATGATGACACAAGAAATTTCATCCGAAAATGCAAAGCTTGCCAGAAGCATGGAGGAATCACTGCCAGAGATGCAATGCCCTACATGATAATCTGCAAGTGGAGCTTTTTGATGTATGGGGTATTGATTTCATGGGCCCATTTCCAAAGTCTGATGGAGCTGAATACATCTTGGTGGCAGTCGACTATGTGTCAAAATGGGTAGAAGCTATAGCATGCAAGTCGGCTGATGCCAAGCACTCCAAAAAGATGTTCAAGGAAGTGATATTCCCTCGCTTCGGTATTCCAAGAATGGTAATCAGTGATGGGGGGTCCCACTTCACTGATACCGATTTCAGAAGATTCCTGAAGAATCAAGGGATCCAACACAGCGTTGCCACTCCATACCACCCCCAAACTAATGGCCAAGCAGAAACCTCCAATAAGCAGATCAAGAATATTCTACAGAAAACAGTACAGGAGGCTGGCCGAGGTTGGAAGAGGCATCTTGATGAAGCCTTATGGGCCTATCGAATAGCCTACAAAACTCCATTGAGAATGTCCCCATATCAATTGGTATACGGAAAGATGTGCCATCTACCAGTGGAAGTGGAGCATAAAGCTCATTGGGCAATCAAAAGGTTCAATTTGGATTTCCTGAAGTCCGGAAGGAATAGGCAAAAGTAGTTAGCAGAATTGGAAGAATGGAGAGAAAAAGCCTATCATAGTGCAAAGATCTATAAAGAGAGAACCAAGAGGTGGCACGATAAGAAAATCAAGAAAAAATAATTTGCACCAGGTGATAAAGTGCTACTTTTCAACTCTCGATTCAAGCTGTTCGGAAGAGGGAAATTGCGCAGCAAATGGGAAGGACCATTCACAGTAGTGGAGGTAGCTCCTCATGGAGCTATCACTCTGCAAAATGATGAAGGCAACTGTTTTAAGGTGAATGGCCATCGATTGAAAATCTTCCTCGAGCCGGACAACATCGAATATGAAGTGATCAACTTCATCGAGAATGGGTAAAATAAGTAAGAGCGTGCCCAACACCAGGTAAGTCCTCTCTCCCCTACTTTCTTTACCCCTTCAAGTTTATTTTCATTCCTTAGAAAAAGACAGTGTGGGTGAAATCCCCACCCTACAGAATAAAAAGAAGGACCCGAGGTATGCAACCTTCCCTATCTCACTTCCACGTACCTCTGAGTTTGTTTTGAATCTCAAGATTAATCTTTTATATCAAACTCATGAGGTAATTTCCTATGTCATACATGATTCCTGTGGTTGGCTTGCATATGTTTTATTCCTTACTCATCATCTTGATGCTTGTGAACAAATATCTAAGTAGTTGGTGTTTCTGATACGGTTTGATGATATGATCTTCGCTCTGAATGTTTGAGTGCTTTGGAATTTTATTTGAAAATCATGAAAACCCCTTGCAAAGCTCCTCTTTGATATGCCACCGTCCCACTAGAGCCATATGATAAAGTTGAAAACCTTCTACTCATATGCTGCTTGTCATTGCATTGAGCTTTGTCAAATCCTATGACCCTTGTGAGAATTCTTTTCATTACTTTCATGATCAAGATTCATGTGCACACCACCTATTTCCCCTTGCTATGCTTCTACACTGGAAGTTAGCATTGTATCATTCATTCATCCCATTCCATAAAAATAAAGCTCCATGTGTGTGGTGTGACATCTCGCTCCAAAAGTATCCTCCAAAAAGACATGGCATGAAAAAGAGAAGAGACACATGTTCAAAGCATGATGAAAAAAAAGAGAGAAAAGAAAAATAGCCCATGTCCAAAATAAAGGAGAAATAGGAGAGAGATGAGATCATGCAAAAGGAGTTCCATAATTTTGATGGTAATAACCAAAGGTCCATTCGGCTAGTGTCCACCTTACCATCAACCCACTTTCATCATATATGTATACCACGAGGAAAATGACGTCAAGGGCCCACATGCAACTCGGCAAAAACTTAGGAAATTGCGAGAAGCTTCACGAAGAAAACCGGGGACGAACCGGGCTAAAAAGGCCTTGGGCCGGCCGGCCCAAGCCCGGCACAGCCCATTTTCGTCTTGCTTCATCACCCCTTTGACCTAGCACCTCTTCGGGCTATTTATAGTCCCCTGCAAGCCCTAACCATCAAGTCATCCGCCGAGGAGCGAGAAGCTTGAGGGACACCATCTCGGAGAGGAGGGTCGTGATAGTCGTCTAGGGTTCACCTAGCCGGCGTGGGAACCTTGCATGGAAGACCACATCAGAGTTCCGAAGGCTTGAATCAAGATCAAGGTAGGATCCCGGTTGGATCTTATTCATGTATTCACTTATGATGGAGTTTTAATAGATCCGATAACTAGCAATCGAGTGCTTCCTCTTTGGTTTTGTCTTCTCTTGGTTTTGCTTCTTCCTTGATCTATACTTAAGATAGATCGCCTAGGGTGCTCTTGTAGCTGCGGTGGCTAGAGGTGCATACCCGATCTACAAAGTGTTTTCAACACGTTCTTCATGAGCGTGCTCTTAGGTTCACCTACACAAGAAGCGGGGGCATCGTGACAGGATGTCGATCACGTGTACAGTAGGTGCCTTCAAGGATTGGACTAGAAGCCACATGCTTTTTATGAGATTCTTATTGCTATCTTCATCTCTCGCTTGGAACTACGACAAAAGCACGATCTAGACTCTCTAGATCGGTTACCTCTTGCTTTATCTCGCTACCTCTCATGTTTTAGTAGATTAGATGCGTTTGAAACCTCTCTTAAACAAAGTGCTTTCTTGCTTTATTGGATCGATCTTGCGTTGCACATTGTTCCATAGATTCGATACCTTGGGATCACCACTCAAGGGAAGAAGGGTCCCTTCACTACGACAGAGGATTTGTCTGCTTGCAAGTCCAAACGAACTTTGCAACGATAATCAAACGTCAACAAGCCCCTTTTTCTGGCGTCGTTGCTGGGGAAAAAGCAATCAAGATCCGATTTAGTATCGCGTTTGTAAGTAATTTTCAGTTTTTCTTTTGGTTTTTCTTTTGCATCTACTAACTTTGATCATCCTCAAAAATCAATCTAATCTAGTTTTTGACTAACCCTAGTTCTTCTTTTTGATTTTTATTTATAACTAACCCTAACCGGAGATGGACGGCTACCTCTCCAACAAACCCTAGTCTTCTTTTGTGGATGATCTAGAAAAAACTTTACAGGCAAAGGAGATGTGCAACACAAGCTAAGGAATTTGTAGATCCAAAAGCCGAGGCCGAAGGATTGTCGGAATCCCCAAAGGGAACATCACCACCAAGATCAAAAGGAGATCTACCTCAACCGGCACCCATGGAGAAGAATCGCAGCCGGGGCGCAAGATCGGGGAGTTATGCATCCTGGACATCTATGATCTACCAACCCTAGACTTTGAAGATGTCATAAGGCCGTTCAAGATCAAGGTCTCAACTATCCTCAAAGTACAAGAATCACCTTTCACCGGTAAAGAGGGTCCAAACCTTCATGTCCAAGCATTCGTTCAACTATATCAAACTTTCAATGTGGAAGGGTTGACTCAAAATCAATTGAGGGCAAGGCTCTTTGGGTTCTCACTACTTGAAGAAGCTTTGAATTGGTTCCACTCTCTATCGGCAAGGAAGTTAAATTAGGATGCATTGATGAGGGCCTTTATAAAGAGATTTTGTTCACCGGTCAAAATTTAGAGTTTGTGTGACAAGGTTGAAACATTTATTCAATCTCCCATGGAGACAATTGAGGAAGCTTTGGAGCGCTTCGATAATTCCTTGCATGGCAAGTCGGTTCACTTTTGAATAGGGTGGAGAAGATAGAGATAGAAAAGATAAAAGCTATGGAGGCCGCCAAAGCAAGATCCACATGTGAGAGGTGTGGGGAGTACAACCATGTCCAAGGAGGTTGTCTGGAGGAAGCAAAGGTGCTCAACCACATGAAGAAAGAAGAATCGCCAAACTTCCGCTATGGGCAAGGTAACCCTCAATTTAATGCAATCTCACCCATTCAAAATTTGGTTCCTCTTCGTGTACAATTGAAGGACTTCATGGACGAGCAAGTGTTGATGGCTGATTTTCACTCACTTCTTACCTGTCAAACATATACCTTCTGGCATGGAAATTGATCATCAACACTAGAATTGGGCTTAAACTAATCATTTCCACAATTGTTGGTGATTATGCAAATACAGGTGAATAGCACTAGAAAGAGGAGTAAAAGCACAAGTCTTTGATCCAAGCACTTCAAGACCAGCCAATGAGGGATGCCACAGGGATTCCCTGGATCACTGACGTCATCAATCCAAGAGAGGCAAGCCTGACAAATCACGAAGCGCCACATGGACATCACATGGATTCAAGGGCCCACTTATCCCCCAAAACCGTCGGGAAAGTTAGCATGCACGGAGGACAAGCATCAGGGCCTACCAGTCAGCCACCACGAAGAAGCACAGGGCGCCACGTGGCCCCTTGGCTTCGGCCGAACCGTGGATCAGCCAAACCGCCTTTGGTTCGGCTGATCCCGCCTCACGTGGCAGCCCCGATTGGTCCCTGGCGGGCATTTAGGAGCACTTGGAGCCCGGCAAGCCTCTCCCTCCTCTATAAATAGGAGGGGAGGGGCTCCATTTTGGAACACACACTTCTACTCCTCCTCCTATTCATTTTGGCTTGGAGCCTCTCTCTTTAGGAGAGGAGAGCTCTTTGTATAGGATTAGTGCTAGGAAGTGAGGTGGGAGGCTTGAGGCCATGTCATGATTCATGACATCTTCCTCAAGAACGATCCTCAACGGTGCCTTTGTTCTTCAACTAGACTAAAGTGAGTATTTCGATATTTCCTATTTAGGCTAAAGTCGTATGCATGCTTAGTTGCTGTGTTCTTGTGTTCTTCATTTGTTCTTGGTTTAGAGGCTAGTGTTCTTCGAACACAACCTCTTTGATCTAGTAGACTTAGATCATAAGTTTGCATATAGTTTGCCAGCTTGTCTATTAGAGTAAAGTGAAGCTCCTGCATGTCTCTAGTTAGATCAAAGTGCATTCGTGATCTTGCATGAGTGATAGAGCATACCTTGAGCTAGTGCCGTATCTCCCTTATGGATTCGTAGGAGTGAGTGGTGTAGACGAGGTGTCACCATAAGCTACACTTTGAAGACCACGACGATCGTGCGTGAGGTAGGCCGCATGCAGACTGTTGGACCCTTTGTCAACCCTCTACATCGCGTACCAAGTTGGGCTCGAGCTAGCACAAAGGCCTTGTGCTTGGTGCCCGAAGTGAGTGTTATACGAGAACGTAACTAGACTCTGGCTGGTCGAGATCCTTTCTACCTATCCTATCAATTAGTGTTGTGTCCTTGGATCATCTATACTAGAAGTAGGAGATAGTGCACACCGTTCCTTGGATTCGATACCCTTGGAATACTCTCCTTCCTTGGGGAAGTGCTACGGTATTTCCGTGCTATGTACGGTTATTCTTATACGCTCCCTCTAGGTGTACAACTAGTGGTGACGTTGAGAAATGCCAACAGCAAGCAAGGATCAACAAGGACACCATCACCAAGTTCAAGGTTATTGACAGAATATTGGAGAATATAGACAGTAGAGTGACAGAGGTTGAAAGTTCTAACCATCAAGTGCTCAACACAATGAAGATTCTAGAAGCGCAATTGAAACAACTTGTTGGGTGCCTAATGAGTAATAGAGGAAGAGTGGAGATGCCTTCATCAGAGCTACGCTACTTCAACATACTTACCGACAAGTATGAGATGGCAGCACTCAGGGAAGATCATATCAAGATGTCTAAGGAATGCGGTGCCATTATCACATATCAAGGACCGAAGAAACAAAGAGGCCCCGGATGTTTGATCGTCTCATGTTCCATTGGCTCATTCAAGTTCAAGAAGATGTTATGTGACCTTGGAGCAAGTATGGGAGTCACGTCAAGAGACGTGTTCAAGAGGCTATGCTTACCAAAGCTAGAGCCCACGGTGATGAGTCTAGAGTTGGGAGACAACTCTATTCGCTATCCCATGGGAATCACCGAAGATGTACCCTTAAAAGTTGAAGATCACTTCATCCCCGTGGATTTCATGCTCAAGGTGGGAGAAAGGGAGAAGCCGCCGCTCTTTGGGAGGTTGTTCCTTAATACCATCGGAGTGACAATCGATGTTGGCAAGAAGGAGATCAAGATTGACATCAACGGTGAGAATGCATTCAAATTTTGACCATGTTTTGAGGTACGCAACATTATTAATGCTAAATATGTTCCACCTCATCGTCGCATTGGTATGGGGGCGAAGAATCAAGGAAGATGTTGCATCCGTCATGACCAAAAGAGAAAGCCAGCTTGTGAAGACAAAAAAATGACTAAGCCGAAGAAAAATGCCTGCACCCAAGCCAAAGATAGTGCAGAAGTGGGTACCCAAGATTGCAACGTCCGCAAAGAGCGTTGATCGGAAGTGAAGAAGAGAAGAAGTCTAGCTATGGACTCTAAACAAAGCGCTAGGCGGGAGGCAACCCGTTCGTCGAGTCAAGAATAAGCTACCGGGAGGACAACCCGATCAAGAATAAAGGCTGCCGGGAGGGCAACCCGGAAGATTTTCGGATTTCAAGTAAGTGAGTCTTAGAATTTGCTACGCAAGACATTTTATTAACTCTTAAGTGGTTGAACAAGTTTCGGAGAACCTTTTATTTGCTCAGTCATTTTATTTGGATTTTTCGATCTTAAACCAATGACATGAGCCATCCCATGATTTATTTGTCTCTTTTTGAGAAACTAGTACCAAAAATTCAGATCCTATCCAAGCCTTTCATCCTCTCCATGATGTTAAGGTTAGCTTGTTTTACATGTTAAAAACACATGAGTAGAGCCCCGCGTTGTTCCTTAATGATTTTTAATCTTTGACGCATGGTAGGACTCGCGCGAGCCTAGGAAATTCGATTTTTGCTTTCATTCAACTTAACATCCACCGGTTTCTCTAGATTTAGAATTTTTCTAAGCCCTATTGTTTTTATTTGTTCAAAATCTCTCTCTCATGTTTGGCCAAAACTAGAACCTAAACCTATACCCCCACGGTCAAGCCGGAGGACCTTGCTATCAACTAATAAAAGCAAATGATCCCAATGCAACCAAAATAAAGGCAGTCGAAAAGTTTTTGACTTACAAATGTTTTTGATGCCTAAAAACTTCTCTAAGAATATATTTAGACTCATTGCTAGCTTTGAGTTAATTTTTTATTTAGAGGAGTGATTAGCGTCAAAACATGGTTGAGGGGAAGATTTTGAGTTTGCTTGCTTTGTGCTTCATGATGCATCACGAAAAGGTTTTATCATCAAGGCATCTTGGGCACATGTAAAAGAAAAGCATGGGGGGGCAGCAATGACTTTGTTTTCCAGCAAATAAGTGAAAGCACATAAAACATGGAAGACAAGGTGACACAAAGTAAAGGAGGGAGGCGTTGATCTCATCATTCAAAACAAAGGAGTGGCCGAGAGCGTTTGGGTGATGGATTCTTGTGGAGCACGAGGACACAAGACAACAAGGAAGTGAGAAGCAGCCCGGAGAAAACTGGAGCAAGGAAGAGGAGGAAGCCCCATAGGCCGATCGGCCTAGGCCGGCCGGCCTGCCCCTTCCAATCAGCCCCCGAGGCTCCCCTTCGTCTGGTAAGTAGTTCATTCATTTGCTAGTGCGTGTTCTTGAGTTCATATCCCAGAAGTTCCAGAAACCACTCATAAAAATTGTGCCTCACTTCCTTCTATAAAAATTCTTGCTTGATCATTACAATTCTTGTCAATCCATATACTTTCTGTGTATTTCCACCGGCAAGAAACCCCCGGGGAGGTTGTTTGTGAGTTTGTGCAGCAAGGCATGATAAGGAAAGCCATGAACACCGCCCTCGGAAGGAAGACGTGATCACCGTCAAGGGTGCCGCCAGCAAGCTCTTCGCGGAGGCACTCTATCTGCGAGTCCCCACGAAGCATGGAGGAGGACGTGGCACCACCAAGGAGCGACACGGTGCTCCTTGAAGGCATGGAGAGTACACGAAGCTCGTCCATGCAGTACACCGAACCACAAGGGCACACAGAAGAGCCACATGTTCGACCTCTACACCACCATATACTCCGAGGCACTCCGAGCTTGCTCTCATCATAAAGGCAGAGGATCAACCATTGGAGGAAAAGTGAAGGAAGGAAGAAGAAATAATGCTTTCAAAGTTTGGTTTGATTTTTCCTTCTCCTTTCCTTCATTTTTCAGTTTGTGTGCAAATTTGTGCGTGTGTAGCATTTTCAGTTTTTATTTTCAACATGTGTGTGGTAGTTTTTGTTTTTGTTTTCCATCACCATGAATAAGTTTCACCACCGTTTATGATCTTTAATACGGATGGAAAATTGTGCCAAGTTGATATATGAATCTGAAATTTAATTAAATGCTAGCCTAATCTTGTGTGGAGGTTATGATAACTCAAGTCTCATAGTTCTTTTTGGTTGCTCTCAACTTTGAATGAATCGAAGAACCTTTTTATTCTCAAAAAGTTATGCTAACCTTGTCATGAGTACCGCTTGCATTTTGCTCTACCCATCAAAATCCTAAATTTACTTGAGTGCAAAACATTAGTATATACAAGATTTATTTTTGGGTGCACTGATTCAAGGCATGATTTCTCTGGCCAGAGACTAAGAAGCTGGTCATTCCGTTTTTGCGTATCGTTCTTTATGCTAGCCTCTTCTATCCGTGCATTGTGAGTTTCCACATTGGGAATTTTGCAAACCTCGCAGGATATCCAACCACAAAACCCAAACATATCTTTTTTGTGTTCACCTCCTTGACCACAACCTAATATATGAGTATGGATGAATATTTCATGGAAGATTACAAGGAACGTGCTTCAAAGTAAGAAAGACTTCCAGAAGGATCCCTAGAAGATATTTCGAGTATCTCTCTCTAAGAAAATATGAGAGCTTCAATTCCCACCTTGGCATATTTATCACCTCTTTTGCCTGAGGACGAGCAAACGTCTAAGCATGGGGGGGTTGCCAATGAAGTGCTATTATAGTCTAGAGTTCTAGGGGAGCAAATAAAAAAAGAGATAAAAAGTGTGATAATAAAGAAGAAAACGTATGATGAGAAAAAGGAAGAAAGAAGAAAGAAAAAGAAGAGAAAAAATATAATAAAGCTCTCCGGTTCTCTAGCTATGTTTAGTGCTTTTGAGTTTTCAAGAGGATTCAAGACCAAGACCCATACTCATCTTTCCAACCATGTGCAATCCGATAACGAGGACTTCGTTTGTGCCTCGGGATCACTCTTTTTCATTTGCGCATGTCCACTTATCTAAAAATGTGTGTGTTCATCTCTCCCCCCTCCTTGATGATATTATTTTTCTAATGACCTTTTTGACGAGTCTCGGTAAGACCGTGAGAAGGTAGTCTTGTTTTAATAATATCTCAACTATAATATCTTGGTAGGACTAAACTTTCCTATAGCTCCACATAAAGCTTTCCACCATATACTTTGAGAGAAGAAAGGAGTAGAACAAGTAGGCTTGAGAGACAGGATGAGATGAGAGTACATAAGCAAAGTGCAAGATGGCTATTTTTTATCTTGGTAAAGCAATTTTTCTCTTTATCTCATTCTTTATTTTTCAAAATTTCTGAGATTTATTTAAAAGTTTGAGAGCTTGATCAAGTACTTGTGGAAAGAGCTTGAATAATATCTACCCTCCATAAAGATAAAAGTTAGTACATTATGGAACTTTAACGAATATAAATCTAGAGAGCATTATGTTTTCTCATGTATGATCAAGTGTAGGGTTTGAACATCAAGGGCAATCGATATCCATAGAAGGCTTACTCGAGGATGAGCAAGGTTTAAGCATGGGGGGATGTTGGCGGTTGATTTCCGTCAACCTAGCCACTTGTTTACCTTCTATGTTGGTATTAATTTGATATTCACACTAACGATACTAACCCCCATTATATGTTATGTTCGCACTCGCGCATGGTTTTAGGAGTTTATTGTTTACACAGGAATCAAGAGCTTAAATGAGGACTTCCGGGTAAAGTTCATCACGGGATTTACAAGGTGATCACGGACCCCGGGACAAGTCAAGATACAAGATGAACATGACTCCAAATGAACCAAGGACTAAAGCGTGAAGCCGAGAAGTGCTGAGAACCTAGATGGAAGATGCAGGAGTTCATGCGCCAAGGACCCTTATCTAAATCATGAGGAAAATGATGTCAAGGGCCCACATGCAACTCGGCAAAAACTCAGGAAATTGCAAGAAGCTTCACGAAGAAAACTGGGGACGAACCGGGCCGAAAAGGCCGCCCATTTTCATGCCGGTTCGTCACCCCCTTTGACCTAGCACCTCTTCGGGCTATTTATAGTCCCTGTGCAAAGCCCCAACCATCAAGTCATTCGTCATCCGCCGCCGAGGAGCAAAGAAGCTTGAGGGACACCATCTCGGAGAGGAGGGTCATGATAGTCGTCTAGGGTTCACCTAGCCGGCGTGGGAACCTTGCATGGAAGACCATGCGGAGTTCTGGAGGCTTGAATCAAGATCAAGTTATTCATGTATTCACTTATGATGGAGTTTTTATAGATCTGATAACTAGCAATCGAGTGCTTCCTCTTTGGTTTTATCTTCTCTTGGTTTTGCTTCTTCCTCGATCTATACTTAAAATAGATTGCCTAGGGTGCTCTTGTAGCCGCGGTGGCTAGAGGTGCATACCCGATCTACCAAGTGTTTTCAACACGTTCTTCATGAGCGTGCTCTTAGGTTCACCTACACAAGAAGCGGGGGCATCGTGACAGGATGTCGATCACGTGTACAGTAGGTGCCTTCGAGGATTGGACCGGAAGCCACATCCTTTTTATAAGATTCTTATTGCTATCTTCATCTCTCGCTTGGAACTACGTCAAAGGCACGATCTAGACTCTCTAGATCGGTTACCTCTTGCTTTATCTCGCTACCTCTCATGTTTTAGTAGATTAGATGCGTTTGAAACCTCTCTTAAACAAAGTGCTTTCTCGCTTTATTGGATCGATCTTGCATTGCACATTGTTCAACGGATTCGATACCTTGGGATCACCACTCAAGGGAAGAACGGTCCCTTGACTACGACGGAGGATTTGTCCGCTTGCAAGTCCAAACGAACTTTGCAACGATAATCAAACGTCAACAGAAGACCACGTCGGAGTTCCGGAGGCGTGAATCAAGATCAAGGTAGGATCCCGGTTGGATCTTATTCATGTATACACTTTTGATGGAGTTTTAATGGATCTGATTCCTAGTAATCAAGTACCTTTGTTTATGATTCTTGTTCTTGCTTGGGTGTTTTCTTCCTCAATCTATTCTCAAGATAGATTGCATGGTATGTTCTTGTAGCCGCGGTGGCTAAAGGTGCATACCCGATCTTCCAAGTAGTTCAACGCACTCCTTGTGGGTGTGCTCTAAGATTCGACCGCGAAGGAAGGGGAAGGTTTGACTGAAGGTCAAGGTTTAAAGACGCTTTCAATTAGATTCGTTTTACTCTCTCTTCTATCTTGCTCGGAACTATGACATAAACACGATCTAGATCCCTCTAGATCGGTACCTCAATGCTTTCTCTTGCTACCTCTAATGATCTTAGTAGATTAGATGCATTCAAAACTTCTTAAAGATGCAAGTGTTTCTCGGTTATTGGATTGAGTCTTTTACACTTCGATTCGATACCTTGGGTGATACTCGAGGGAAAAAGGTACTACATGATCCGTAAGCTTGCGGTGAACCTTGGCGCGTTATTGAACCGTCAACATGGCTGCCCTAAAAAATATGTTATGGAATGATATCCTACAACACTTCACACTTCCACCAGACGTCAACCCAACCTTTGTGAAGCAGTGGACTCTCTCGAAGATGGCCACTCAATTGCAGAGTTTCAAGAAGCAGCTGCATAAAGATTATATCAAGTAGAATCGAACTCCAAATTAGGATGATTATCCCAAGCTAAAGGATCACTGGGAGTCCTTTGTGGATTACAAGCGAACTAAAGAATTTGCCGAGAAGAGCGCACAAGCTCATAAAAGTGCCAGTAAGAGGACCGAATACAACCATCATCTTGGTCGAGGTGGTTACGCGGTTGCAGCACCCAAGTGGTGGAAGATTGAAGAAGACCTACTCAACAAAGGTATCATACCAGTGGTCTTTGACTGGTACGAACGATCGAAGAATTGGTATTATGTCCGCGGTGGAAGATTGAACCCTGATGATGGTTCCCTTGAATTCCCACCCACGTTACGGGAGGCGGCACTTGAGATTATGAGAAAGGTTGAAGATATCAAAGCAGGAAGATTGATTGTTGACAGAGAGAACGATGAGCTCATTTTGGTGCTCGGGAATCCGGAACACACCCAGGACATTGCAGGGGGTACGGGGTTGTACCGTGGAAGTATGCTTTCAAGGGAGACAAAGACACCTATAGAAGTCGCAAAAGAAGAAAAGAGCGTGAACCCGGCCGCGTGGCGAGACGATGGAGGATAAACTTAAACAACATGAAGAATGTATGAATGTAGAGATTGAACGATGAGTTGCCGCCGCGGTAGCTGAGATCACCCATTCTGGAGCACTGCCCCAAGCACCGGTGGATCCCATCATTAGCCCTTCCGCTTGCAAAAGCAGCTGTGCTTCCATAGAGGCCCCCGAAGAACAAAGGGAAAACCAAGAAGAAGTTCAAGTAGAGGACAACGAACGGTACCTAGTGGATGAACTTTGTCGGGCATGTGAGCTGCACAAGCCGATCGGCAACATCACAATGAAGGTATAAATATGATTATACATGCAATTATATCTCAACCTTTGATGCATGTCTCAAGCATTTAATAACTTCATCATTTCTCTACATATATATATATATAGGTGGAGTACGGAAGTGCTTTTGCACATCTCCCAGGACGTACAAGCCACAGCATGCAGATTCCACCTGGCTACGCCTCAGTTGGTGTGGAGGAGATTGCTGACCCACAGTTTAATGACATGGAGCTAGACATCCCAGGAGGTGACGGGAAAGGACACCGGGATGCTCTTCACGGTATCATATTGTGGCCCAAGCGTTACATCATAGTACCTAAGATGCAGCCACCGATGCAGAGTGTCCGAGAGCAGCAGCCACCATCTCCTCGGCCGTCACCGAGGTTGTCACCAAGTCCTCATCGCTCACCGTCACCACAACCTGCGAATTCTGCTGGTGCGAGCGATAATGACGATGACCTCCCTCGTCATCAATCACCACCGAAGGAACCTTCACCAAAGCAATCTTCCCCAAAGCTGGCTCCCAAGAGGTCCTGGTCACAATCTACCAAGTCTATGCCCCCGCCAAATCCGAAGCCCCCGACGAAGAAAGGGAAAAAGCAGCCCATTAAAGAAAGCTACCATATGACATGACAGAATCTAAAAATGAGGCGGAGTGCCAGAAACAAGTAAAGGAATTTTTTCATAAAACAACTATGGAAGGTAGACAGCAGCGGCTAGAAGAAAAGAATAAAGTAGATCCGGTGAAACTCGGAGCTTTCATACAACGGCAGGAAAATGAAAAGAAACGGGTACAGTTGAAAACTAATTATGAATGCTCCCTGCAGAAGTCCCTACAGAAGAAGGGATGGGGAGGGTCACCAAATAGTTATATCGACCAAGTACCAGGGTCGACGATGCCACAAGA
The DNA here is from genome assembly GCA_022644695.1 of Cenchrus purpureus. Taxonomy (NCBI): domain Eukaryota; kingdom Viridiplantae; phylum Streptophyta; class Magnoliopsida; order Poales; family Poaceae; genus Cenchrus; species Cenchrus purpureus. The sequence goes on from CP053466.1 coordinate 67,992,010, forward strand.
TTATAGGAAGAAGAAGAAGAAGCCAACACAAGCATCGACGTCGGCGAAAGAGCCTTCAACGAAGAAGCCAACACAAGCGTCAACGTCGGCGAAAGAGCCTTCAATGAAGAAGCCAACGGAAGCATCGACGTCGAGAGTACAGACTTACGTCGCCTCCGGCCTCACTGCACCTGAATGAGTTCTTGCACTTATGCCTATAGAACAAGTAGCACATGTCATTCAAATGCAAGAAGCAACAGGGCTCCCACTAGAAACTGTTCTCGACTAGGAATCACCTCCTCGGGAAAAAACTTCATACCTAGATGGCACTAAAAGCATGGGAAATCTCTTGTCAGGCCAGAGTTGGTGAAGAAACTGCCTACTCAGATGTGTAGATTTTATGACTTTTACATGAAGACATCTAAAGAGGGTCTGGAGATGATTGGCATGCTTATTAGACCGGATGATTTTGCTGGTGAAGGCGAGAAGTTGGTCTCGCTGGAATTCAAGGATATTTATGAAATTTACCATCTTGACTCCCTGAATACCGATCTTATCATCGCCTGGTGCCTATAAGTGATGATGCAATTCATGTGCTAATTAATAAATTAATGCATCCGCTAATTAACTGTCTTTCATTTTCTGTAGTCTGGAACTTACTACGATGAGAAAGAAGGGTTATCACCGAATAGGTTTCATGGACCCATCATTAATTTTTCAAGACCAAGTAAGACAATGCCCAAAAACAGCATTCACAACAATCCTTAGGACCTTGAATCGGCTGCATTTCAAGGATGTGATAGTACTACCTTACGACTTCGAGTATGTGCGATTACCATCTTATTAAGGGTTTGCATTTCTAATTATCCTAGTTATTATTATTTAGTTCTCATCTTTTCACCATGCATGTATATACAGCTTCCACTGGATTCTTCTAATAATTCAAGTCGACAAGAGCAACGTCATGGTCTTTGATTCGTTGAAAAGAAACCTTGACAAATACCAAGACCTTCAAGATATGTTTCAAGAGTAATAATTCTATCCAATACGTTTCCTTTTATGCAACAGTGTGCTTTTACTAACACTAGCTCTAACTTTCATTATTGTCCGCCAGAGCTTGAGAAAAATTCATTACTATGAAACCTAGACAATGGAAACCTAAACTTAGATTCTATACCAATTTTCCGGTACGTAAACCAAAAAAAACAACTTCAGCTTGGGCAAATTATAAAACAAATAACACTAATATTTCATAATTGTTTTCTCCAATTTAGTGTATGAGATAGGAACAAGGGACCAATTTATGTGCATACTATGTGTGTGAGTTCAAACACAATTTTTGCACTGTAGACCCGGGAGATTATACTGTAAGTATTATGGTAAACCTATTAATAAGACATCTTTTTCTAACGGCTTATATATTTAATTCTTGGGTGTTATATATTAACATATTTGCACATTAGAGAACTGTATGATTAGGGACATAATCATTGTGAAGGATCGTCTCTTGGCGATTCAAGAAAGTCTCGTGGGATTCTTGATGGACGAGGTGATTAACTCAAAGGGAAGACATTTTTATGACGGTCATCCAATTCAGATTTGTTAATTAGCACCTCCGGTGGAACTTGAGACTAGAATTAGAATGAAACGATATTTGATGTATATATACTAGTTTCAGAAAATACAATCTCTACTTTCGATGTAATATATATATATATATATATATATAGTGTGTGTGTGTGTATATATTTATTTATAAGTTTATTCTCTTGATATAGTACGTATATATAGTAGACATGTATAATTAGTGCAAACATTTATATGTACACGTAAAATATACCCATATATGTGAGAATATATGTGTACAACATTATTAAAACAACTAGAATTGAAAACCAAAAAAATAACTGTGAAGCCTTTAGTCCCAGGTGGTATTACCACCCGAGACTAAAAGGTGGGCGCACAGGCCAGCCCCTTTTGTCCCGGGTGAGGCTACAACCCGAGACTAAAGGGTGGACGCACAGGAGCTAGCCTCCCCTCCCCTTTGTCCCGAGCGGGGCTACCACCCGGGAATAAAGGCCCCCATTTATTCCCGGTTGCCCACCCAGTGACAAAGGGGGGGGGGGCTTTTGTCTCTCACCTTTCGTCCCGGTTGGGTCTTAGGGAGATTACGCCCTTCCCAACCAGGACGAAAGGCTACGTCTCCACCAGTGTCAGTTAACTCAGAGCTGTATAAACCTTACAAAACCAAAATGCCACTGGAATAATTTGAATATAAGTGTTAGTGAAAAGGAGGACAAGTTTTAGTGGTAATCACTACGTGGAAAACAGACATTGGTAACGGGCGCGGATGGCTATTTGTAACAGGCAAAACGCCTGTTACCGATCAAGCGTTACAAATAAGCCAACAAAGGTAACGGGCCGATGCGTTCGAACACGTAATTGTAACGGCGTCGAACAAAGACCGTTACCACAACTACTGGTCACCGAAATGGTTGTTTCTCCGCCCACCAGCCTTTGGTACGTGGAACAGCGTCTCCTGCTGCGTATTAATGTGTGTCTAACAAAGACAGTTACAAAACTAGTTACCGGTCACCGAAATGTCTATTCCTCACATGGACCTTTGGTAACCCACGAAGCAGCCCGTTACATGAACTCAACATCGAAGGCGGAAATAATGCGTCTCCTCTGTCTTGTGAAAGGAGGCGGCGTCGTGTAATGCGCGTCTCCTCCGTCTGGGCGAAGGCGTCTCCTGCTGACGAAAGGAGACACGTCTTGTCGAGCGTCTCCTATGTCTCGACGAAGGAGAGGCGCTGTTGAACTCTCCTCTCTCGACCAAAGGAGGCGTATCTTGTCGTCGTCTCCTCTGTCTCGACCAAAGGAGACGTCACGTATGCGTCTCCTCTAATCGACCAAAGGACGTCTCTTGAACTTGCGTCTCCTCTCTCGACTAAAAAGGAGACGTTGTCTACTTTCAAAAAATTAGGTCCAACATCCACATTCACAAAACTCCACAAACTGAATAGAAATCCATAAGATTCACATGCATAATCTGACAAAATTCAGGCATTCAGCATCCTCTTCTAACAAGCTATGTAAGGTTCACAACAATATCATCACTGGCTTAACCATGAGGATTGGTATCTAATACAATGCGAGCCATCATAACATCATTAATGTGAAATTTTCCTGAGGGTGTGATCACCTGGTCCATGAGGAATGAGGCAGTTCTTTCCCTAATGTGGAGTAGCATGTCTCGGTGCAGCTGACAAGTAGGTATGTGAAATGCCTGAATATAACAATGTTAGCAGTCAGCACACAGGTGGTTACCAAACATGTGCAGTGCTAATAAGCAAGAATTGTGCTCAGTTGCAGGTGTTACAATTGTAGATACCAAGAAAGTACCTCAGGGTCCTTCAATTTATTTTTTACTGTAAGCATGTGATAGGCACAAAAGAAGCCGCAGACTCTGGATTTGTAAGGTTGTTGGTGGCACGGTGATAAATATACATAGACAAATAGTGGTGAGAAGAAATAAACTCAAGCTTTAGTACTAGCTTCCACAGGCAGGAAATACTAAATGTACGTACATCAAAAGCCTTCTCATGGTTCAAGGCGCGTGGGCAACTTGTTGTCATCACGGTAACTATTCCAAGCACTACAACAAAACATGCAACAATAGTTAGGGTACCATTAATAAACTCCACAGAGTTTGTTGAGGAAGTTTGTAGGTTAAGAAAGAAAAAGAATTTACTCATCAATGGAAAGTACCAACTCGGAGAAATTAGTGCCTAGGATCCGACATGAATCAAGATACAAGACCGTCTTCTGCTTTGGAAAGATCGCCACTACGCAATCCAAAGGTGCTCCCCAGTATTATAGCAGGAAATGATGACTCTCTTTAGCATATGTGGTAGGCACGCTTCATATAGGACACAAAAATCCAAGTTATTTTCTATATTTGACTTGCTAAAGCATTCAGTGATCAAGGAAGGCAACGGTTCCTTCTTCGCTGCATTTCTACAGCCATATTCCTAATATTAAGAAAAAACAAAGTGTAAGGAGGCAAAATACATAGTAAAGATGAACTGAGGTAGAAAGTACATTTAGATAGAAAATGATTAGTGAGAAGCAGATTAAATTTTCAAGCAACTTACAGGATGAAACAACGGATTAGTCCCATACCAAAGCATCCAAGTTGAAGAGATTGTACAAGTTGTCGATGAACACACCAACAACTCGTATTTTTCATCTTCTCTCACAGGGCCACCAGTGTTGGGCCATACTATGCCTCGAATCGAGACTCATCCTTGTCCTTACAACGTCCCATGTAGAAATTGTGGAGATTAGTGACAGAAGGAGCAGTATTCGGATGCTTGAGTTCAGCAGGATTGAGCATTTCATTTCCAAATTTGTAGTGTGGGTTAATATGAGTCACAGCAACATTGGCCGCCTTCTTCTTGGCGTTTCTCTCGAGATGGCTTTCTGTGAGGCTTCTTTCCTCCCGCTTTGAGATGGTTGAAGAAGGCTTTGGTAGGCTTCTACGAGACCTTTTATTTTAGCAATTTTTGTTGCTGCTTTGAGATGGTCAAGAAGGTTTCTCGGATCACTTTCTTGTAGACCTTTATTTTCGTGAGTTTCTTTTCTGTTGCTTTGAGATGGCTGAAGAAGGTTTCTCTGGTGGTGTCTGACCAGCAGCTATTACAGAGATTTTGGGCCCAGATGTACCTGCAGCTTTTCTTCAAACTCTGTCGACAGATTTCTGGCATCACCAACACATGACTCTAGGCTCTCGCTTTGGCATCATTGTTTTGAGCACTTTCTTTTGGGGATGGAGGTTTTGTTCTTTCATGAGGAGAAGAAGGTGGGGATGTAATTTGCTCGGGTGTGGAGGAGGAGGAGGTGGGTTACTAGGTGGGGAATGAATCTGCATTTGTAATTTGCGTTTACGGGTGTGGAGGAGGAGGTGGGTTACCAGGTGGGAATGAATCTCAGAATATGCTTTTCCGGGGGTGGAGGAGGAGGAAGTGGTTACCGGTGGGGAATGAATCTTTTCCGGGGGTGGAGGAGGAGGAGGAGTTAGGAAACCATGTGAGAAGAGTTTTGTCCTGTAGTCCGTGAACCAAGGAAACTGCATAGTGTGCGTAACAAGATTTTGGAATTGGTACTCCTTGATGTGAATGTGACACCTCTTCCACTGTATCCTCTAGTGTAGAGCTTGTCCAAGTGTCGTCACCTCGTCATTAGGAGGGTGTTCCAGCGCGTGATCCCTAAAGACAGCATATACATGTAGCAATACTGACCACATCACGCCTCTTCATGAATCGGGACTATGTGTAGCGAGTCTCGCTCGGTTGAACCACACCAATTGTAGCTTCACATTCAACACCATGAAATATGATGGGTTCGATCCAACGTGCCTATAAGGTCTTCCTGTGTGGGGGAAGCAATGTGCACTACCTCTATCGACAACTCTGTAGTCGTTGATCAAACCTACATTATCTCACGGACGCAACCGCTCTCGGTCCGTGGTGAAGGGCTTGTGCGATTGGACACTAGTGCAAACACCACCTGGTACCCTCGTGCCAACATGTCAAGCATATCCTTCTCCACCTCAGCCTTGAGTTCTTGCTTGATTTCTTCCTTCATCTGCTTCTTGTCAACCGATGAGTCGATCGGCCCTCTTCCTCTTCCTCAGTACATGGAAGCGTGACGAGGCCATGCAAACTTCCAGCCACAGTAGCTGGAGACACCACGCATGCCGACTGGTTGTTGGGGTGGCCCAAGCAATCGACTTAGCACATCATTCTCCCTCACCATGAAGATTCTCAAGATGTGCATTCTTTTCCATGATGTCTGCACCACACTTTCATTTGCTACTTTGGGCAACACCGTCTTCCACCACTAGCTTACTCCTTGCTCGCACTCCAATTCCTAGAACGATCATCATTGATGGCATCATATGGGTTGGCGATCCTAGCCGAATTTCTGTCATCTTCCTCCCAGTGGTAGTTTCCACAATAACCACCCATCCATGTCAGCTCGCTTGTGTTCGCTCAAGTGACTTGAACTTGCCACTAAGATGAGGCTTCCTCGGTTTCCTGCTTTCACAAACTCTGTCCACTCTTCCAGCTTGATAAAGTCGTGCTTTCCAAATGGCTCAGAGTCCTTTCTCGCAAAATCTCGCCTAAGCTGAAATCTGAATTGTCTCCATGCCTTGGCTGCAATCTTCCATAAAAGCTTGAATGCTCTTTCATGTCTTCCTGAACTCCAATTGTTTCGCATATAGGTTTCAAACAAGTACCACTTTTGTTCATCGCTTAGTTTTTTATTTCTGGCAAATCCAAAGGTATCTTTTGTCTAGCAATGAGCCCTGCAAGCCCCGAACCTGCACTTTTGTGTCAATGGTACTGGCATCCCCCTCTCTCAACCTCAGTGACTACCATTTTGTCTCTTGGCCACTTTGTCGCTGTCCTTGGCACTCTGGCTCGGCCCGTAGCCCCACCCACATGCTCTTGTTCTTCACTAGCAGTGGCATATCCATCTTCTTCATTATATGCATCTTCTTCAATTTTCCCAGGTCTATAGTCCTCGATAGATTTATCCTGTGAATTAATTGTCAAGGGATTATGAGAAAGGTCAGCTCAGTGTCCAAGAATAGCACAAAAAGCAGACCATACTGCTAGCTCTCCCAGGAGACATGCTACAACAGGAGACAAGTAGAGCACATTTTTAGTTAACCATGCATAACAGCTAAGCATTTATCTAATCAACACCCACAGAACTGTTACAAGACCATACAAATGAGAAAATAATTACAGTAACTTGTTTAGCCCACTATAATCTCATTGGTTCTATGGTAAACCATTAACATAAATGCAATATTCAGAAACCAAAAAATTAGTTCAGGCAATGCGACCTTACCATTTTAAAGAGGAAGATGCTCGCTGCCTCTATTGCTGATGAGGTACTTATTCAACTTGGAGAGAATGTCCAAATGTACATATGGAACAAGAGCAAAACCAAATATAAGAGTGAATCCAAAGGAAAATGCTAAGTATACGTTTTGAAACTCGAAACCCTAACTGAGCATAGTCAAGAATGTATCTTAATGATGTAGGAGGGATTTCTATCATGCAGTTCACCTTGTCACTGTCGGAGCGGAGGGATCTCTTGTCGCCACGCCCCCTTGCGTTGACCTGGTGGTGATCCCTCCTCCTCCTAGTCGCGCTTTGGAAGGTGATGGGTGGTGTGGCGCGTCTCGGTGAAGGTGTGTAGCGTGCGTCACGTCGCGGGAGGTGGGAGGAAGGCGAGGTGAGGAAGCGGTGGAGGGGGCGAGGCGAGGCGGCGGTGGGCGAGGGGAAGCGGTGGCGCGAGAGAGAAAGACGATGGTGCGAGGAGAGAGGAGGAGGCGATGCGTGAGGGAGGCGTCTTTCCTACTAACCCTAGCGTGAGTGGGCGTGTGTTAAAACCAAAGGCCCAATATTATTAGGAAAACGCGTCAGGCTAGGGCTAGTTCTATTCGAATGAAGAACAGTTCGCTTCATTTTCCCCTTTTAATCTGCAATCAAAGATTTGAATCACGTATTTCTCCGTCATTCGTAATCCAAATTTGATGATATTTGTTTCGATTTTTCTAAAATCAACTTCTATTCATTTATGACATTGTTTCGTATATAACTCCATTTCCTGGATGTTGTTTATACGCCTTTATCTTGTTTCTTACAAGTACAACATAGAAATAATATTTGTTTTACACAACCATTACTAATGAAACTTTGTATTTCGTAATGTTAAGATGAACACAAGGTCATGTTAAAATTTCAAATGTATATGAGTTCGAACATGTTGTGAAGTATGGAAAACTTCAGTGTTGAAGTATAACATTCTAGGAAACTATGTGAGAGATGTACACATTTGTACACAAGTATGATCTTCCTTTTAAGAAGCCATTCGAAATTTTTATGACAAGTTTAGGGACCCAAATTATGTTGCCAAGTCAATTTGTAGAATTTTTAGACCAACCTAAGATGTTATTAGAATTATTATATCCCAACCATGAGATAAAAATTCGAATTTTAATAATTTTGGTTACACAAGTGTACCTGCTGATATTTTATTTGAATACTACATGACCAACTACAAATTGTTCATATTTTTAATGAATTTTTAGGTGCTGTTTAATGGGCTCTAATATTTGAGGGAAGCAAGTTTCATTCCAAAAAATTAGTGTCGGGCCCACGCGCCAGCGTCAGCAACCTATATAAAAAAGATAACCCTACCCGCCCAACAAAGAATACGCAGGTTCACCAACCCGCGTCGCCAACAACTCTCCATTGTGCGAAATGTTATTATTTGGTCTATAATTTGGTCCAACTTCAAAGAGTTTGACTCCTCGATAAGCGAGATGTGCAATTAGTAATATCCACTCATCAGAGACGCACAAATAAATACTGTTGCCCTGGCCCCTTCATCTACTCGCGAAAAAACCACAACTGCATACACTCCTCATCGTTCTCATTCCTCGGTGTGTTCTCTCTCTGCGCGGGGGTAGGAGATTAGGGACGAGAAGATGGTGGTTGCCATTCTCGGAGATGCCTAGCAGGCCGCACCAGCCGTCGCTGCTGGAGGACCTCCTGAGAGGTCCACATTGAGATTGTGGCGCTCGTCGGTGCGACCTCGGAGCGGCCCTTGGCTGACCTCGCAGCCTCACGAGGTACCGCCGACCATGCGCCTGCGGCAGCCACCGCGACGCCGGCCGGCGTTGTCGATAGGCGATAAGAGATGATATTGCTTGGATGTGGGACCTCACCGCACACAACCTTCCTTGCTATGTTGGACCGATCTCGCAATCGGGGCTTGCTTCTACTCCGGGATCAACATCGTGTTCATGGAAAACAGGCAAAGCGATCTCCGGCACGCCGCCGATGGTAGGCACGATTCGGCGGCCTATCTGTACACCATCTTGCTATACAGTGGGACAAGCACGCGCCGATGACACCACGAGCGGTACATGAGGCGGGTCGCGGCGGCGGGACGGCACATGGGTGAGCAACGAGGTTGTGTGCCTTTGCGCAAGAAGGTCGCGGAAGCTATTTGGAGGACGACGTGGCGCATTTGGGGAGACCCTTCGCGCCGCCGACTGTGCGGAGATCGGCCGTGCAGCAACGATCATGCGGCATGGATAAAGGATTTAAGGAAATTGCTCTGTATTGGAGCAAAGCCTGTAGGCTCCGTCGTGAAATGGTGAAGCTCGAATGGGCAATTGGAATAGGAAATAACTACTACTGATCAGTGAATTAGCCTTGCTTTTGCTTTTGCTATGTAATGCTTTTGCTGTGAGGCTCGCTAAATTGTTGAAGTTTGAACGGAGTATCATAATAGGAAACTATATCTATGTTTTGCTTTTGCACCGGCAAATTAAATCTATGTTGCTCGTATTATCTGGGTGAATTTATGGAAGAGCAACAAAGGAGACACGGATCCAGTTCTATTCGAATGAAGAACAAATCACTTTTCCCCTTTTAATCTGCAATCAAGATTTGAATCACGTATTTCTCCGTCATTCATAATCCAAATTTGATGATATTTGTTTTTAATTTTTTCTAAAATCAACTTCTATTCATTTATGATATTGTTTCGTATATAACTTCATTTCTTGGATGTTGTTTATACACCTTTATCTTGTTTCTTACAAGTACAACATAGAAATAATATTTGTTTTACACAACCATTACTAATGAAACTTTGTATTTTGTAATGTTAAGGTGAACACAAGGTTGTGTTAAAATTTCAAATGTATATGAGCTCGAACATGTTGTGAAGTATGGAAAACTTCAGTGTTGAAGTATAACATTCTAGGAAACTATGTGAGAGATGTACACATTTGTACACAAGTATGATCTTCCTTTTGAGAAACCTTTTGAAATTTTTATGACAAGTTTAGGGATCCAAATTATGTTGCCAAGTTAATTTGTAGAATTTTTAGACCAACCTAAGACGTTATTAGAATTATTATATCCCAACCATGAGATAAAAATTCAAATTTTGATAATTTTGGTTACACAAGTGTGCCTGCTGATATTTTATTCGAATACTACATGACCAACTACGAATTGTTCATATTTTTAATGAATTTTTAGGTGCTGTTTAATGAGCTCTAATATTTGAGGGAAGCAATTCAAAAAAATTAGTGTCGGGCCCACGTATCGGTCAGAGCCTATATAAAAGATAAGCATTGCACTGCCGCTCGAACCCACCTGACAACAAATGAGATGCGGGGTCTCGAACCCACGTCGAAAATGACTCTCGATTTTGGAAAATGAATATAACATCCTGAATAGGATAAGCGCAGCACACACGACGCTCTGAGCTCCTCGCTTCTTCTTCGCTCGAGCTCCACTCCACCGCCCGCCCTTCCTTTCCCCACCATCGCGCACATGTCGCACTATGCCGATTCGTCTGAAGGTGGATGTGGTAGGAGCAGGTTTCAAGGTGGCCGAGCAGCCGCATTCACTCCATCGGCTTGGATCCAGTCGGTGAGCTAAGCGGCTTCCCATCGTCCCTGTCTCTGACGTGGTATGGCTCGGGTGGTGGAGGGGAGGATGCAGAAGGAAGGTGAAAACCACTACCGTCTTTATTTCAAGTGTGCGAGGAACGCGGTGAGTAGTCTGAGTTGTGATTTCCCAAATCTGAGTTAGGGTTCTTATGTGCTTTTGATTTGCACAGTTCCCCAAGCTTTGTGGATATTATCATTTCGAGAAGGAGTATCTCCAGATGCTGAAGGATGCTGGCATCATATCTTTTCGACCGTCGAACTGGGCAGACATGATTGATGAAGTAGTTGATTCAGTGGATTGTCAACTTGGGAGCGACAATCAGAGGAAAGCACCGGACGACAAGCAGAGGAAGAAAGCACTAGAGGAGAAGATGGACAATGTCATCTGGAAGATGAACTTGATTATTGTGGGTGCTGTTTGTGTAGTATTTGGATGTTTACTGGGGATGTATGCTGCAGAGAAGTAATTGTGATGTGAAAAGTGGTGCTTTAATTTGTTTCATCTGTGTGAATGAAGAATGAAAAATTTGTCACAGATGACAAACTTAAATGTATGAATGAAGAAAATAGAATGGAATGACAATCAGGTCACGAATCTTAATGTGTCATATATCACAAATTTCATCAATTCATCTGTGTTGACATTTCAGTGTGAAATTAACCAGCTTGCACCCGCGTCTCCAATGATTTTATCTGAGTTTTGAAACTCGAGAATCTTTTCACTAACAAATAGAGTAACAAACATTGCAATTCATTGTAAACTGCTACCACAGATATTGCAATGCGTTAGGAGGCACGGATGGATCTACCCGCGTCTCTTAGATGTAGTTCATCACAAGTTCAACAAACACACAGGAGGAACACATATTAATAGAGGAACATGTTCATGACAAACAAGCAGAGTTCCACGAACAAACAGAGGAGGATGAACACACAGAGGAGGAACAAATTAATTAAGCTAAGGTAGAAGACTTGTCGCCACCGTCGGAGGAGCCCCCGCCGAGTCGGAGGGAGCCTTCGAGGCCGCGTTCGTCACCGCTGTCGAAGCTGCCATTGTCGCCATCGTCGTCACCGTCGCCGTCGTCATCGCCGTCGCTGTCGGTGCAGACCACGACTCTCTAAAGGTCCCCAGCCAACCCATGGATCTTGAAGGTGAAATCCTTCATGGTCCTCTACAGCGGATCGTTGGGTCGTGGCAAGCCGAGCTCAACGACCACCTGTTGAAGCTTCCTGAAAGCTTCGTACAACATTTGGACGGACCAAATATTGTCGAAAACTAGTTGAGGACACAGAGAGGAGGGCTCCATGGGCGGCGGCGCCGGTGCCTCCTTGGTCGGCGCCTCCTCGGGCTTCGGCGCCTTCACCTCCTGGATGAGCCGACGGCGGCGGCTTTCGTAGTTGTCGTCCTCCTCCCTTCCCCGCTTCCTCGATGGCTCGCTCGACGATGATGCCATGTGTGCGCTTGAGGAAGAAGAAGCTCTTGGTGACCAAAGACGGTGGTGCTGGGGTTTTCTCGATGGTGCGCTTGAGGAAAGCTTATGGAAGAAGCTCTTGGCCGGCCGGGCATTTATATGACAAGACGAGGAACCGTCAGGTGGCCAGTCTTCCCACTGCGACACGCCACTACGCCTCGGAACGCGGTACGCTGCGGCGACGCGTGTTCACTAACTAGCGTCGCCATTGACAAAATACTATTACTCCCTTCGTCCTGCAAAGACTGTTCATATAGCTTATTTTAATACCTCTTTTCAAGTTCCAATGCATGATTGATTATTATATATCTTAAATAAATGGATTTATTTGCTTTCGTGTTGTAGCACAAAATCAAAGTTAATAAGGAAGTTACGATCTGCGTGCACGTGGATAAAAACCGCTATTATTGAAACCCACCACAAAGGAAACAGTTCTCCTTTCTCCTTTTAATCTGGAACCAAATTTTGTGTCACGTATTTCTCGGTCATACGTAATCCAAATTTGATGATTATTTTTTCTTATTTTTTTAAAAAATTGCCATCTTTTCATTAATTTCATTGTTTAGTGTATATTTCCTTTTCGTTAGTAATGTTTTTATGCCTTATCTTGTACTTGATAAGTAGAATATAGAAATAATATTTGTTTTACACAACCATTACTAATGAAACTTTGTATTTTGTATTGTTAAGGTGGACACCAGGTTGTGTTAAATTTTCAAATGTATATGAGTTCGAACATGTTGTAAAGTGTGGAAAACTTCAAAGGTGAAGTAACATTCTAGGAAACTATGTGAGAGATGTACACATTTGTACACAAGTATGATCTTCCTTTTAGAAACCACTTGAAAATTTTATGACAAGTTTAGGGACCCAAATTATGTTGCCAACTCAATTTGTAGAATTTTTAGACCAACCTAATACGTTATTAGAATTATTATATCCCAAACACGAGATAAAAATCAATTTTGATAATTTTGGTTACACAAGTGTGCTGCTAATATTTTATTCGAATACTAAATGACCAACTACTAATTGTTCAGATTTTTAATGAATTTATAGGTGTTATTTTATGGGCTCTAATATTTGAGGAAGCAAGTTTCATTTCAAAAACCTCTATATAAAAGATAATTGTTGCCTGCCTACCCGGACCCACGTGACAACCAATGTGATGCGGGTTCTCGAACCCGCGTCGGCAATGGCTCTCCATTTTGGAAAATGAATATAACATCTCGAATGGATAAGCGCAGGACACACGACGCTTTCCTAATTCCTCACTAGGGATTAGCGGAGGTGAGCGGAGGCAGCGCCGGCGAGGTGAGCGGAGGCGGGGAGACGACGATGAGCGCCGGCGAGGGGCCAAGCAACTGACATCCCCGCGCACCGTGGATCGAGGAGGAGAAGCCGAACGCGATGCGGTGCCGCAACTGGATCCGCGCGCACGCCGGCGAGATTGCGGCGAAGACGACGACGATGACCGTTGGAGAGGGCCAAGCGGCGGCGAACCCAAAGCGGAGATGAGCGTCATCGACTGGATCCTCTCGGGTTTCGATGAGGGGCCAAGCAACGGTAGGGAGGAGTGTGCCGGTGAGGGGGCAGCGAAGAGGGCAAGGCGCTTGCCTCACGTCTGCGACAGCAAATGTCTTGCAATGACGGAGAGGGGTCGAGGGAGTGGCGAAGGTGTAGAGGACCTCATATCCGACGCTGGCAACTACCACGACGCGGCGAGGCAAGTTTCTCGAATCGCAAAGGTTTTACTTGTTCTATAAATGGAGCGCTTGAGCTTGAGCTTGATCAACTTGTTCCTATGAAATGGCTTGTTCCATAGAGATTTGTAGGATTTCTAACATGATCAATGTAGCAATGTAGCAACTTGTTCCTATGAAATGGCTTGTTCCTTTGTCTATCTCTATCTTCTCATTCCTATGGTTCATCCAAATGATCAATGTAGCAACTTTCCTATGTTTTTCATTCCATAGGAATCAAAATGGCATGACACCTGTCTCGGGAATATGTGAAACGAGGTTCATAATATTATGGAAGAAATGCACATCCTCCTCAAAAAGGCTGCATTCATGAGGCGATACAAGTTTGTGGCTGAACAAAATCTGCAGCCTATGGAAGATGCACTCGATGTGTTTCAAGATACCTTGGTTGCATTTGAAGAGGCTGCAAAAAAAAGCAAACCTTAGTTGAAGATACCATGCTTTTGTTGATATTGGGGGCATGCTTTTGTTGATGTGCATGGTCAGATAGCATGCCCATTGTAAAAATGAGATGGGCAAGTTAAGGCCTAGCTAGATGGACAAGTTAACTATTTGTAATAATTATGTATATCTGTGTGGATCTTTGTGGACAAGTAATCTTTATCTATATATGTTGACAAGTTATCTTTATCTATATTATGTCTTTGTCTCAAAAGATTTTTGTTGATTATGCCCGTATGTCGAAAATGGGAGCCTTGAGAGATCGACACATCAATCAAGATGTATACAAAGGAGACTACGCGGATGGTTATTCCGCCACATTTGCCCCCTCCAAACCAACGAGGAGGAGCCGCCCCACGTGTGGCCCCGTGCATTGGAGACAGGTTTGGCTTATCCACGTATCCTTTGTTCCCAATGTTTGACCAGCCATTCGCCTTCCTTCTCAAACCTTACGCCTTCCTCGTCTCGCCGCCTTCTCTCCCTTCTCCTTCCTCGTCTCCGTCGCGAGAGATGGCGGCGATCGCTGCGCGACTCAAGAGGAGGTTTTGAGAGGAGAAGGCCTTCCGCCCCACCAAGAGTGAGGTTCAGCGAGGAGGAAAACCCCGCCCGCCCCGCCAAGAGAGTGAGGTTCCACAGCAAGAGGTTGGTTCTTCGTCGGCCGAGGAGGAGGAGGCCGTACACGCAGCAAGCACCAAGGGGTGCACTCGGCGACCCCGAAGCAGCGAGCCTTCCTCAAGTTTGGTGTGCTTGAAGTTAGGTTTATGCTTGAAATTGAATTCTGGTACTCATCATATGCTGCTCACAAAAATGTTGAACTCATTCAGATATCGCTTCAATTTCTGAATCTTCATACTCAGCGACTTTTATTAACTAAACATCCAGTGCCTTCACTAATCAATGGTTCCAATGCCTCAATTTTCCATTGTTTTAGGAAGTTGTTGTACCCGACACATGACATTGTCGGGATGCGGACAAAATCGACAGAGCTCAAGAAAACCTTAGACTACATCTGCACATTCCTAAACAGGATGGAAAGAATGAAGGATGACATTGGTAAAGAGAAGCAACAGGCAAGTTCGAACCTAGTTCTGACTAAACAACTTTCTTGTTTGACCGGTTACAACTTTATTATATTAAACTTGTCAATCTAATTGTGAAGCTTGCTTCAATTTGCCTTTGTTTTAGAAATATGTTGTTACTCGAGAGGAAACTTATTAACCTTTCGAGTAGAAATTTTGTTATGCTTGAAATTTAATGCATGGTACTCATCATATGCTGCTCACAAAATTGTTGAACTTATTCTATATACTACTTCAATTTCTGAATCTCCATGCTACATCGACTTTTATTAACTGAACATCCAGTGCCTTTGTTTTAGGGAGGTGCTGTAGCTTGGGAGGACATAAGTCTCCTAGCAAATGGTCAGAAAATACTAGAATCTGAGGTGGAGAAGCTTAAAGGCGCATAGAAGATGAAGGATATTGAACTTGCCGAAGCTGCAAAGAAGAATGCTGAGCTGCAGGAAAGACTTATAAAAGTGCTAGAGGCAAACATAGCTGAACTTGAGGCTGTAGCACAAAAGAAGCCATCTAACTAGTGCCCTGGCGATGCACGTCGGGGCGTGATCATGTGAATATGTTTGTTCTGAACATTATGCATGTCATATGTGAACATGTGATGCTAGCTATATATGCATCTTAAATATGTAGAATATGCTCTTATGACTACTATCTATATGTGTACGTGTGGTTTTGCATCTTATTAAGAGACATGATTATATGTTTGTGTGATATCTAATATTTGCTATATATGATGACATAGTCAAATATTTGTGGCGATGAGAGTGCTAATGGACTTCAATGAGGCGTCAAATTGTCATCGATAACGGACTTAAAGGCGTTACCGATATGCGATGATAGCGGACTTAAAGAGCCCGTTACCGATGAGGCGATGATCGATGGACTCAAAGGGCTCGTTACCAATAGGTTTAACTTTCGTAACGACCGCATTTTAACGTCCGTTACAAAGAATAACTATAACAGGCGTTTAAGAAGCCTGTTACTGGAAGTCCTCATTGGTAACGGGTGGTGTGTTGGCCACGTCGGGGTCGAGCCTGCCACGCTTATGCGTAACGGGCACCAAACAACAATCATTACAGATGGGGGTCTATGTAACGGGTGTTAAGGGCCCGTTACAAATGCTGTGTGACCTATTTGAGGTTTTCACGTAGTGAATTAAAATTATCAGAGATAAGTGAGACCAAGTGTATAGCTTGTGAAATGGTATTGACCAATGTAGTTGAATGAAAGAATATGTTGTTAATGCGGCTGAGTGAAGAAAGAATATGTTGGCTTGCTTACTCTTATGTTGCTAGACAGGGACCACCGTCGGCACTGGGGGTGAAGCCTGGGGTACAATAAACGGCTTAGGCGTTGGCATTGGTGATAGATTACCATACTAGATTAGCAATCAGAGGGACTATTATCCTACATGTGTATGTATTATCAAAGTGAAATGAAATCAGGTGCGGGATTCTCTCCCGGCCCCTTCCGTTGACCCTAAAAAAATCTGTGTGCGACAACAACACTTGACAGAGCATCTATCTCCATGTTGCTAAACCAACCTTTGATCCAAACCCTTTTAGTCTCAAAAGAATTTGGACCTGGGACTAAATGATCTTTCTATCCCAGTTAGAAAAATTGCATGTGCTATTCTCTACACCAGTACCATGCAGAGTTACTGAATAAAATTTCAGTAGCAAACTATTGATCGTGACTACTAATGCACTACTACAAACACATGGTTATCACTGTAGTTATCTTAGAAGGGGGCCAATAGTCGAACTTAATTAGTAGTTACTGAAGAAATTGTGTTCCATAATTCAGTTGGGTGTAGCTACACCTTATGTGTGTAGCATGTGTCTCGTTGTATATGTCCTTACAACTGGAGAAAAGAAGAAGCGAGTTGCAACAACTTATGGGGTTGCACGTGTTTACTCGACCGTTAGCATCTTCAGCGGTCAGACCGCCCCTCCTACCCGGTTAGACCGGCCTAGCCAAGGTCCTTAAAAGGCAATTTGGACTTCACCATTCTATAGGACTCGTCGAGTAGATCAAGATTCATATATAGAACGTCCAATTCGGAGTCAGATGAGAGATATGGCTAGGAGATATAACGTCGACATACCACGCATCGACCATCCCTAAAATTAAACCGACTATACCAAAATCGGTTAGAGTTGTATTTTGACACGTTTTGTAAGGGTTTCGATTCCTAATGGGGAAAGACCTCCCCTCCCTATAAATATAAAGGGTCACAGCCGATCGAGAAGAGAGAACAATTGAATCTATCAAACTTATCTTTTATCGCATTTATCTTTTTATTCCTCTTTACCCTACTTTTCCAACCCCATGTTTCACTCTACCCTGCGGCATGAGAGGACGTCCTAGCTGACTGAGGACAATCAAGTGCGCCCGCCCGGGGTCCCTCCCGGGCGGGCGTTCGTTGGTTCAGCCCACCGGTGAACACGGCGCCCGGTCGAGCCGCCTCCGCCGCCGCACCGAGCTGCCGGTGCGCGGCAAGGAGCTCCTCTCGCGCGTGTTGGCTCCAGCCACGTGTGTCAACAAATTGGCGACTCACTGGGGACGAAAGTGTTTCGGTTTCAATAGCTGAAATCAAGTCCAAGCAATATGATATCGTTTGAAGATCTATGGAAGGGCACCAACAAGATAAAGGAGTTGCAGCAACCATGTACCTTTGACATATTGAAGGAGTACTCTTCAGGTAATAAATCTCGTGCTTTATCTCTCTTTGATAATTATAGTCTCAAATATAAATATAAAATAGATTCAATTCCTATTGCTCAGTCGGCTATTGAAAAGCCGGCTAATACCATCATTAATCCTTGCAAAACTTTGCCAAATTGTGATGTTGTTGGTCAAGAAACAAGTCGGTCGTCTCTAAATTGTTGACCCAAATTATATAGCAAAAGAGCATAGAGGCTACATTTAGTACTTGACGGGGGCAACAAAAAACAAAGGCAATGTAATCAGGCGGTCGGGGGGCAACCACCTCTCCTCTGGGCTTTTGCAAAGTCAATCAAAACCAAAGATGGTTAAACCCAAAAGCCCGAGATTGGTGTTTGGAAAAGCGTGAATCAAATCCAAATAGTTAGCATCAAAGAAAAGCAGTCAATGAAAACTTCTAAATCTCAAAGACAAAAGAATGTTAATGATGCTAGTCGGTCTAGAAATTCCAAACATCCAAAATCTTCTCCTAGAGAGAAGTTCCATAACAAGAATCGGCAATGGAGTAATTCTCACAAATCAATGTTGTTTCCTTCATATGGATCATAATGCCTATGCCATGGGATGCTTACTTTAATATACATTATTTTTGTCCTCTATGGTATTATAATTCATATATGTCGTCTCCTAGTTATTTCCATTCAAATTATAAGGAGCCGGTAATTAGTGAGCCATCACCTATGCGTAATGACCGTTTTGATCATAAAAATCAGTCAACACAGAAAAATAAGCGCAAGGTGATCAAACAAATCTATCATGTCAAAAAAGATGGTAGGTTAATAAAAATTCAGATTTAACACTAGATATAGAAAAGCTGCATATTAAAAAATTATCAGCTAGTTCTACTGATCAAATTGTCCCTGATGATAAGCATGTCGCAAATAATATAGCTGAATAACAATCATGTTGAGGGGCAACATGATATCAAATTGGCTGTTCTCAGTCTAGCCAAGTGTCCCAACCGGTATTCTTGCCGGAAAATGAAGCTGCAAATTTCATGCCAAAGAGCAAGGTGATGAGGAAGAAGCCAAGCTTTGATGAGTTGTTGCGTAAGTATCAAAAGATAGCCAAACAAAAGCAAAATATTCGGTTAGAAGATCAAAGTTGGAATTCTTCATCACCAAGAGCAAAGAAGCATCGACGGTCATCACATTGTTCTTCGCCTTTTTTATTCCATCGATGCATGTGCCATGGAATGCATGTTCGGGTATACCTAATTCTAATCCATGGTTTTGGTATAATCCTTGGTCTTCACTTTACAATTATCAATATTATGCTTGTGATGCTTCAAGGAGCTATGGTGAGGGAGAGACTATCAGACATTTATTTATAATAGACATGTTATTTAGTCAAATAGTTCATACATGTTGTACTGATTATTGAAATTTTGTTGGCTATGCAATCATACACAAAGGTTTAGAGACCATCACATGGGCGATGTGTTATTTATCATCATCTTTATATTATTTTGTACATTCAGAATGTTTTCTATGCATGCTTTGGGAGGGCATATGTTGACACGCTTTGGCGGTCTGGGCAGGTGTTGCCGCCACCCTACCCAGTTAGACCGGATAGCCAAGGTCCTTAAAGGCAATTTGGACGTCACCATTGGATAGGACTCATCGAGTAGATCAAGATTCATATAGACGTCCAATTCGGATGAGAGAGATATGGCTGAGGAAGATGCGCCTCGGACCGCGGCGAACCGCGTCCCTAGGGAGGTTAAACCGCTCTATCCTGCCAAAACTGGTTAGGAGTTGTATTTTGACACATTTTTGTAAGGGTTTCAATTCCTAATGGGGCAAGACCTCCCCTCCCTATAAATATAAAGGGTCACAGCCGATTGAGAAGAGACAACAATTGAATCTATCAAACTTATCTTTTATCGCATTTATCTTTTTGTTCCTCTTTACCCTACTTTTCCAACCCCATGTTTTGTTCCTCTACTACCTCCACGGCATGAGAGGACGTCCTAGCTGGCCTGCCGAGCCTAGGACAACCCAAGGTGCGCCTGCCTCGACGGGGTCCCTCCCGGGCGGGCGTTCGTTGGTTTCTCGCCGGTGAACCCGGCGACCCCGGTCTGACCGCCCCTCTAGCGGTCAGCGCCTCTGTGATCGGCAAGGAGCTCCTCCGCGTGCTTGTTGGCTCCGCAGACGGTGTCAGCAAACTGCTCACTGAAAAACAAGTTATGTGAGTAGGTAATCGGATTATAATTATTTCTGTAAATCAAAAGTAACAGCTGCATGGTAGTAAGGTAGCAACTGAATATGTACTACACTAAGGCCCTGTTTGGCAGGGCTCCAAAAGGAGCTCCAGGCTCACGGCGAGCTACCAAGCAGGGTGCTTCATGGCGGTTCCGGGGATGGAGCTGGTGGTGGAGCCGCAAACGGCTTTCATTGGGTAGGCGGAGCCACGAAAATGTGGCTCCATCCGGCTCTGTCTCCCCCTTTACTGCTTTGCCCCCGGTGCAGGGGCCGGCCGGCACGAGAGAGGCGGGCGTGAGCTCGAGGAGGAGGCGGGCGGGCGGGCGCGGTGGGAGGCCGAGGCGGCGGCCCGAGGCGCAGCGCGACGTGCGCCCATGCTCGTCGGAGCTGCTGCCGGCGCCACGCAGGGAGGATGAAGGAGACTGGCCACGCAGGGAGTAGGAGTGCGGGGGCAGAGGAGCAGAGGAAAGACACCGCGACGAAAAAGGTCGACCTCGTCCGCCGCTGTCGTGGAGCTCTGGGCGGCCGGATCTGGCGCGGACGAGCTCTGGACGGGAGGGAGGGCGCCGGAGGTGGGGATGAGGGCGCCACCGGCCACTGCGTGAAGAGTGAGCAGAGGAGGGGGAGAGAAATGAGTGGAGGAGAAAAAAGGTGAGAAAAATGGAGAAAAGAGGAAAAAGAGGGGAGAAGATAAAGGAAAAAAAAAGATAGAAAAAGAAAAGAAAATGAGAAAATGAGAAGGAAAAAAGATAAAAAGAAAAATATAGTGAAGGGCGATTTAGATATTTTACAACCTCAATCCAACAGGTGGCGCCGTTTTGCCAAACGTTTTCCAAAACGGTTTCAACTCCATGAGAAGAGCCGCTCCATCGGAGGAGCTAGAGCCGAATTCCTGCCAAACATGTCCAGCCCTATAGTTCATGTCATCATGTGCTATGTTTTACAAGATATTATTGGCCCTACACAGGGTTGCAACCATGATTGCAACTCAACTAGATACCATGATCAGTTGCAGTTAACTTTTGTACCAATTGCAACTACATACAAGATTTTTGTACATCTTTCAAACTTCACCACCATAAGGTAGCATTCATGGATCCCATGTTTTTCCAGCATAAATTGGAGATCGAGACATATTGGCCAGGCTATGTGTGTGTGTCTACGTGTGTGTCCTTGTAGCTTATTGCATTTTGTAGTTGGACTGTATATGCATTTAATACTTTCTGCCGTTTTCCTTGATTCGGAACGGTTAATTTAGGCAACAATATTTTTCGAAATATGTTATTTTGTACTCCCTCTATTCCGGATTATTGTTCACTGTAGTTTTATTCATCCTAAGTCAAACTGTTCTAACTATCATTAAGTTCTTAGAAAATTTCTTAATATGTATACTACCAAACGAATATACTATCAAGACATCTTCTACGGTGGATAATTAATGAAAGTATTTGGATGCCGTAGATATTGGTGCATTTTCTTATAAATTTAGATAAAATTAGAGAAGTTTGACTGAAGACAAAACCAAACTGTAATTTTGGGATAGAGAGAGTAGCATTACAGTATTATAGTTATTTTTTCACGTTATATTAGAAGCTACATATTCTTGTATATTGATTAAATTAATGGTGGCATGCAAATGAACAAATAAACAGCCTCAAGTAAATGAAAATAGATGTAATAATATTAGCAGTTCATATCATCATCACCGGGTAGGAGGCCATGTTGGCAACACCGCAGGCGTTGGAGCCCTCTCCAACCGCATGATTTTCCCCACGAGTTCTTGAGCAGCCAGTAAGGTATTCCGGCTTCTTCGGTAATGCCGTACCCCACCACCGCCAACGCATGGTTGAGGTTCCTGCCACAGCTGTCGTTGGTGAATACGCCGCCATTGTAAAACTGGAAGGTGCTGGAATCGACGGCAACAGACACCAGCTGGTTGGCAACAACCGCTGCGAGAGCCTCCTCGTCGCCACTGGGCACGTCCCGGTAGCCGATAATTGCGACGGCCGGCTGGACGGATTTGCACGTGCCCTGGGAGGCGCTGTACGGGTAGGCGTCCTCGGTGGTGAGCCCTCCATTACCGATGACGAACTGGAAGGCCTTGTCCATGGTGCCGCAGCGGCAGCCATCGTTCCCGCTATTTGTGGCGCAGTCCAGCAGCTGCTGTTCTGACAGCGAGATCAGGTTTCCAGTTGTTGACGCTTTTTCTGACCGAACACACGAGTGCGCTAGTTCGCGCGGACGTCGGAAATTAACTCGTCGAAGCACCCGGCACGTGCCGGTCTGACCGCCTGGGAGACGCGGTCTGACCGTCTTGGACAGGAACGTTACCGAAAACCTAAGTTCGTCGCTCCGGGAGGGACCCCGTCGGAAGAAACGCGCCTAGGGTTGTCTTGAGATTGGCAAGGCCACTCAGAACTTTCTCAACCGCCGTAGAGACGAAAGAGGAGAGCAAAAGGGTTGAAAAAGCTAGGATTTGAAGAAAATAAAGTGTAAATTGATAATTCAATTGGATGATAGCCTCTCAATCGGCTACGCCCCTTTATATTTATAAGGGGGAGGTTCTGCCCTGGAAGTAACTCTTTACAACTCGTAACTAGCCAAAAACTCCTAACTTGAGTCGGACTCGGGGAGACCCGGTCAGACCGTCTGCTTGAGTGGCGGTCGAGACCGCTGGCGGCCTTTTGTGCCGGACGGCGACGCAGCGGTCGGGACCGCTGGCGACTCGACCGCTGACCCAGTCATCGATCGGCTTTTGCCAAATTTGAGTGTCAACATATACCCCTCTGTTTTTTAGTAAAGCTTGCGTGTTAAAAAAATAAATCTAAGGACGATGTGACACCTCATCGGCCATTTTTTGTACTTAGAGCGATTCTTATCAGAAATCGGCCATATCCCCTTCAAGCGTCTTGTCATACACTTGGGTAGAACTTCTTCAAGTATCTTCCATTAAGAGCCCGAGGTAGATGCTGTCCTTGCAAAGTTTCCACCATATTAGAATTCCCAGAGCAAACCCTCACAATCTTATACGGTCCTTCCCAACTTGGAGACCATTTGCCGAACTTGTTACTCTTAGATCCTATAGGTAGAATAGTCTTCCAAATCAAATCACCTACCTGAAAAGACTTGGCTTTTACCTTCTTGTTGTATTCTCTAGCAACTCACTTTTTATCTCCTCAATTTCTTCTAAAGCCTCCAATCGCTTATCGGTCACTTCATCAATATTGTTCATCATCAAGGCATAATATGTATCAAAATTAAGATCATTTTGCTTTGCAAGTCTATATGCGCCTAGATTTACGTCAACAGGTAAAACGGCCTCTTGACCATACACAAGCTCATATGGAGTAACTTTAGTAGCACCATGTCTAGAAATACGATGAGCCCATAAAGCTTCAGACAATACCTCATGCCATCTCCTATGATTATCTTCTATCTTCTTCTTAATGAGCTTAATCAAAGTTTTATTACTAGACTCGGCTTGACCATTAGCTTGAGCATAATATGGGGATGAATTGAGCAACTTAATATCATAAGAATTGACAAAATCACGCACCTCTTTAGCAATGAATGAAGTACCTTGATCCGTAGTCAAAGTTTGTGAAATGCCAAATCTATGGATAATATGCTCCGTAATAAACTCAATTACCTCCTGATGTGTCATATTCTTGAGAGGTATAGCTTCAGTCCACTTGGTAAAATAATCAGTAGCCACGATCACAAAATAATGCCCTTTTGACGAAGGTGGATGAATCTTGCCAACAAAGTCCAAACCCCATCCTCTAAAAGGTCAAGGCTTAATAATCGGATGCATCAATGCAGCAGGCACCAACTGAATATCCACATGCTTTTGACACTCTTTACATCCTTTGTAATACCGAAAACAATCAGCTATCATAGTAGGTCAATAAAAACAAGCTCTCCTGAGGAGCCACTTCATCTTAGGAGTCGATTGATGAGTACCACAAATCCCTTCATGAACTTCTGCTATACCTAGCCTTGCTTGATCAGGACCTAAACACTTTAAAAGCAAATCATCTGCAGTCCGACGATACAACTCATCATTATCTAATGCAAACTTTAGAGCTCATCGTCAGACTTTTCGGTCACTTGTACCTTTAGGATCCTGTAAATCAAAGACTTTCTCCAATCATCTACTTCGTCCTCAACAGTTTTGGAAGAAACAACGGCCGAAGTAGATTTTTCCTCTCAGGGCTGGCCAGCCGAGGCGGCGAGCGAAGGCGGGTCGACTGATGGAGGCGTGATCGACCGGCTCCTCCAGGACATAACCCTTGGCTTTGCCAAACACCGGTTTTCGTTCTTGAAATTTTATTTTCTGAACATCATAACCAGATGCTTGCTGAGCCAGAGCATTTGCCTTGGATTCTTTTCCCGTGGCACATGATTAATCACAAACTCATCCATACAAGATATAATGTCTAAACATTTATCAAGATAAGCATTTAAAGCACCATTTAAATATTGACATATCTTAGATACTTGTTGTACCACTAACAAGGAATCACCATATGCCTCTACATGTTTTACTCCCATATCATGTAAAATTTGCAAACCAAACAAGAGAGTTTCATATTCGGTTTGATTGTTAGTGAAATCTTGATCCAATCGGTTAAGAGCTTCAAAAACAGCCCCATTGGACGAAATAATAATTACTCCAACACCACAACCACTTCTACAAACCGATCCATCAAAATGCAACTTCCATGGAGTAAAAGTTAAATAACCGACATCTAAATTAGGTTGCTCATTAATTCTATGTTCTACAATAAAGTCAGTCATGATTTGACCTCTCATTGATTTGATTAGTTCATAATGTAAATCATATTCAACAAGAGCATAAGCCCATTTGCTGACTCTACTATTTAGAATAGGTTTTTGCAACATATATTTAATTATGTCGGTTTGACAGGCCACATAGCAAGTGCTTGATAATAAATAATGCCTCAACTTGGTACAAGCATAATATAAAGATAAACACAACTTTTCAATAAAAGTGTACCTTGTTTCAGCATCCAATAATCTTCTGCTTTCATAAGCAACAACATACTCCTTGCCATCGGTCTCTTGAGTCAAAACAGCCCCAATAACACTTTCTTTAGCCGCCACATATAATCTAAAAGGAACACCACTCTTGGGTGCTTGAAGAACAGGCGGCGTAGTCAAATAATTCTTGATCTCATCAAAAACCTCTTGCTATTTTGCCCCCCAAGTAAATTCTGATCCAACTTTCAACTGAAGTTAAGGAGTAAAAGCATTGACCTTCCCAGACAAGTTACAAATAAATCGCCTCAAATAATTTACCTTGCCCAAGAACTTTTGCAAATCTTTCTTGCAAGTAGGAGCTTGAACCTTTTTAATTTACTCAATCTTTTTGGGATCAATCTCCACACCTTTCTCATGCACAATGAAACCCAAAAACCTGCCCGCCGACACACCAAAAGCACATTTGAGTAGATTCATTTTTAAGTTATATCGACGCATTATTTCAAATGCTAGTCTTAAATCGGCTAAATGGGAATTTAACCTAGCCGACTTGACAACAATATCATCGATATAGACTTCTACGATTATACCAAGTAAGTCATGAAAAATCAAATTCATAGCTCTTTGATAAGTAGCACCAGCATTTTTTAAACCAAAAGTCTTGACTACCCACTCAAACAAACCTACAATTCCTGGACATATGAAAGCCATTTTGGAGATATCCTCTTCGGCCATAAAAATTTGATTATATCCAGCATTACCATCAAGAAATCTAAGAATCTTATGTCCAGATGCAGAATTAACAAGAAAGTCAGCTATAGGCATAGAATATTCATCTTTAGGAGTAGCTTTATTAAGATCTCTAAAGTCTATGTAAACACAAGGCTTTTTTGTTCCTTTTCTCTCAACAGGCACAATATTAGAGATCCAATCAGCATATCGACAAGGTCTTATAAAATTAGCAACAAGTAACTGATTGATTTCTTCTTTCACTCAATCATATATATCGAGGATTAAAATTCCTACGTGGTTGCTTATAAGGCTTAAAACCAGGTTTAATAGGCAAATTATGCTCAACTAAATCACAACTTAAACCAGACATTTCAGTGTAATTCCATGCAAAGCAGTCGACATACTCCTTTAATAACTTTATTAATTCTGATTTAAAGATAGGATCAAGACTCTTGTTTACAAATGTCGGCCTAGGTACAGTGCCATCACCAATGTCTACCTCCTCAAGAGGATCGGCCGATGTAAACCCTTGTCCTAACTTCCCCAAATCATCTAAATCATCGATGGCTTCACACGTATCGTTCTTATGCGCCCGATAGTGATCAATCCTTTGCTGCAACCACTCTTTAGTTGAACTCATTGATTCACATGACGTGGTTTAGCCGATTTTCAACCAGCTTTATGACAGCAAGGATGAAACCATCCTTGGAACAGCTTACAAACTCATAATCAGTTAAACCTAAACCAGATAGACATTTTACATAATCATGCACATTTATAGAACTACACAAGCAGAATTATCTCCATGCACAACTTCTACCTCGTCGCCTATCCATTATATTAAAAATTGATACAAGGTAGAAGGCACACATCTATTTGCATGAATCCAATCACGACCAAGGACTAAGCTAAAGTTACCTTGTGTCTCAGCGATGAAGAAGGTCGTAGCTAGCGTCTTGCTTCCAATGGTGAACTCCATGGAGATAACACCTTTGGCACCTATCGGCTCGTCTCCTCCCACACCACTGACGGTCATGTTGGTCTTGATCAACTCCTCATCTGATCCTCTAAGCTTCTTGAACAGAGAATATGGCATCAGGTTGACAATCGCACCTCCATCCACCAGCATCCGAGAGATAGGCTTCCCATTGATGTGACCCCTCATGTACAAAGCCTTCAGATGATTATCAGTGTCTTTAGGCTTCTGGAATACTGCATCCTTTGGCCCAAAGTCAAGATGAGCGAAGTCCTCCTCTGAAGGTGCAGAGCCATCCAAGAATAAATGAACCACATTAATGTCAAGGTTCATGCGCTCTGAAGAAGAACTATAGTCAATGAGTTGTTTGTCGTCTTCTGATGCAGGCACCGACGACAACCCATCATTGCGAACCATAGAAGCCAAAGAAGTGAAACCGGGCAGCATTTCTAGAGAACCCGGTCTGACCGCCTCGAGGGCCTCGACCGTGGGCCGGCCGACCGGTCACGGTCGCCGCCTCACCTGGCTGAACCACCTCATGCGCGAGCATCCTCTCAGCTTTGACCGCCTCGGTATGTGATGCAGCTTTAGCTCTCCACTCCTTCCCTTGTGGCACCATGGGTCTGTAGTTGTTGAACATCTCATCTCTTTTTGCCTCCATCTCCATCTCCTTTCCTTTCTTCTCCCAGAACCTCAGTCTTTGAAGCTTTCTCCTATGTGTATGGGTTAAACCGGGAGGACACCATCTTGGAAAGAAGTTATTGGAGTTGGAACCACTCCCACTAGCCTCATGATCATTAGCAGCACATCCTTTCTGAGTAGGTGTCACAACCTGATTGTTTAGCACAATCGGCCTTTTGCCACTTTTCTCAATAGGAACATCCATCGTCCCAATCTGTATGATGTCCTGGCCAGTAGTCCTCTCTGGATCAATATCCATCTTCCACTAGTAGGGATGTTGGTATCGGTGACGTTTACCTTTCGTCACTGAAAACGTCGTTTTGGTCATAGATAGTAATTTGTGACGAATTTGTGACGATTTGGGTTTTGTCATTAGGGTCGTGTCACATTTATCCATCGGTGACGAAATGCAAATTTTCGTCACAGATGTGTCGCTATTCTGTGACAATGGATGTGTTGTCATTGAAGAGGTTTCAATCTGTGACGATCGCTTTTGGTCATGGATGGAACACCATTTTCGTCATAATCTTCCGTCTGCCGAGCATCTTGACGGTGTCGTTAACGGCGTCTCTTGTTATGTGACGATCTGATTTGGTCATAGATAGCCTTGTGTTTGGATTCATTATATGCCACGTCGGCAGCGTCGGTCGCGTCGATGCGGTGGCGACGTCATCGTGTAGGAATAAATCACATAATACATTTTTAAATCGTCACGAATACTCTTTGTCATTGTCACACTCTGATATGAAATGGTCACGGATTTACCATCACTATAGTCACAGATGTAGTTACAAATTCGCCATAGAAACAATTATATATTTATCACAGAAATAGCTCCCGTTACCGATGTGGAATTAAAAAAACAAAAAAAAGAAATCAAAATACTTTCTGTTCTTTTATTTTATACATGCATACATACACTTAGATCACTATCCATACACACTCAGATCACTATCCAACAGCACATACACTCAAATCACTTGTCTTTTCTCTTGGTCCAGTCCTCTTTGGAACATCCCCATTGAGGTCCTCACCAATGCGACCATCTACATCCATGCTGTTGTTAGTGGACTCCGAGCCAACATCAGATGAACCAGTTGCCTGCATGTGAATGAACATATAAGCATTTGTTTTTTTTATTGCTCCTATATAAAAGATCAGCTAGCATGCTTGTCTTAGGCAATCTTATGGTAGTAAAATGAATCATCAATTGTATCAATAGTAAGCTACTGCATGCTAGTCCTAGACATGCAAGTATTAGGTACTGCAATATCTGATGAAAATGCTATGGGAAAATAAATAGTAACTGATCTAATCAAGATAAAGAACATTTGCACTAGTTTTTTTGCACTTACCTGAACATGTAAAATAGGTTGATAGTGTATATATATACTCACAATTGCTTGGGTACGAGATACAGGTTGATGGTGGACTAGTACTCTATCACATTTCTTCACTACTATATGCATGTGCTCAACCTGCAAACATAGTAAAAGGTTTCTATGTTAAAACTTGATCCAGACAGAAAGAAATCGAGTAAAACTTACAATTGAATGCAATGAAATCTGTGTACAGAGAATTTCAGACACATACATCAAGATGAGTAAATTCAAACCGTTCCTTTTTCAGTTCAGTTCAACAAAGTATTGTAAGCATGTCCAGATCTACAGAATTTTTCAACACATTACTTAAAACTGGGGTTCAACAGGGAGATAATAATTTATCTCAAACATGAGAACTGAACTAATGCAGGTTCAACAAAGACTAATTAAAGAGGAGAGGTTGTGCACATACTTACTTAACTGACAAGATAGATCCAAGAGAAAATGACTTCTCCCCTTGACTGCATTGTCTTCTCTGTAGTATCTTGAACAGATGATTCCTCCCTCGATCTCCCTTTTTGCACACTTGAACCACTAATACTTGAACATAATCAGCTATGGATCGACCATGGGCACCAGCTAGCTACTTCGCCATGGGCGACTGGGTGTTACCCCAAATTTAGCTATATTCATATTTACTATCTGTTCTTTGTGACTTGTAATGTTTTTATTGTATGCACTACGATACAACTCTAAATAGATCTTAGAGCACATGAATAGCATCTAGTATGTCCAAGTTTAACTTCCTGTGATAGCGAATCAAAGGAGTCTTAAAAAAATTAAAAATGGGTTGACCTTCTCTAAAAGAAGAAAAAATTAGATCCATATTATCAAAAGAATACATCCTTAAGACACTGAAAGATGTCTATGCATCCTAACATGCATGTGACTGAGACATAAAACTATAAGTTCATAAATTAACCATGGATTTCTAGAACCAATTCAGGTAAATCCCACACATACAATTCAGGTAACCTACTGTAGTTGAATCTGAACTTGTTAATGGATTTATCAGATGAGCCATTGCTACAGCAATAAGACACACAAAACTGGAAAGCAGGGGGGTGGGTACATGAAGAATAAACAACAGGTTCTCTGAATAAGTCCAACTACAGGATGGCTCAACTCAACTTCTCTGAACAAATTAATAGCAATCATTGCCATTGCTAGTTTATTTGAGCAGTCACAGCAGAAATTTGGAGTGGTGCGTTACCAGGTAGCTGGATCTGAAGATTGAGGAAGCACCCATGGTTGAGACGTCGAGCTTTGTCACCTGTTCCCGCCGCCGTCGCACGCGAATCACCACCGCCACACAAAAACGCTGTGAAAGGGTGGAAATGAATCAAGGGTTGAGGATGGGGTCCAGATAGGGTTGGGTGCCGCATACCATGTGGCAATTCCAAACATCGGATCTCGTGTCCGGCCCGGCATCCCTGGTAGTCCCAACACCGGATCTCTCTGAGGAAGGGAGAAGGAGCTGGCGGCACGTCTGAGGAGGGATAGGAGCAGGGCGGTGTGGCGTACCTGTGACTCGGAGAGAGGGTGGCGGCGATTCTGGGTTAGGTTGGAATGGGAGAGAGATAGGGAGGCTGAAGTAGAGAGGAAGGAGCGGGGGTGCGGAGGCCTGGCCGGCTTGGGAAGAGAGGAGGCGGCATCGGCGGGAGGCGGCGGGAGGCGAGGAGCCCAGTAGATGGGGAAGGTAAGAGATGGGGCAGGGGGCGGAGCCGGTGGAGAGGATAAGGCCGATTTTTTTCTGTTTTGCCCCTTTACTTTTTTTCATAAATATATTTTGGTCCCCGCAACTTCTAAATCTTCACATTTTAATCCCTAGAACTAATATTTATTTATATTTCAGTCCTTAAAGAGGCAACAAATGAATTTTTAATCAAAGATGGTAGTTGAAGGTGGATGAATAAAATATATGGTGTATTATGCTGTCAAAAGCATATATGTCTCACACATGTCATTGTCACTTAGCGAGAGATGTTCATCCCTATGTGCGATGTGTAGTACCAGTTACTCGAAATCATTTGAAACTTTTTTGGGATGCTTATGGATCCAAACTATGAGGTTGTGTGAAGTTTTGGAATTTTTAGACCAAGTTTGCCTATTATTGTAAATATTTGTTGATTTAATAAAGAATAAATATTAAAAACATCTAATCTTGCTTAAAAAATCTGAAAACTTGCATAAGCTTCAACTTTTGGTGTATTATGTTGTCAAAAAAGTTTCAAGTGATTCTGAGAAAGTGACGATGCACATCACCACTAAAGCATACATGTCTCACACATGTCATTGTCACTTAGCGAGACATGTTCATCCCTACATGGGATGTGTAGTACCAGTTGCTCGAAATCATTTGAAACTTTTTTGGGGTGCTTATGGATCCAAACTATGGTGTTGTGTGAAGTTTTGGAATTTTTAGACCAAGTTTGCCTATTATTGTAAATATTTGTTGATTTAAAAAAGAATAAATGTTAAAAACATCTAATCTTGCTTAAAAAATCTGAAAACTTGCATAAGCTACACCTTTTGGTGTATTATATTATCAAAAACGTTTCAAGTGATTCTGAGAAAGTGACGATGCACATCACCACGAAAGCATACATGTCTCACACATGTCTGAGGACCAGATGTGTCCGAGGACCAGTGGAGGGTCGCTCCTTAGTGATGAGTGATTGACAACATTGTGTGGTGATGCTTGGCTATGTGGTGAGGTTGCGGCTTGACTCGTGTCGGTGCGGTGAAGAACAAGCGTGAAAGGCCTTAGCCGTGGTGGCCTCCGGATGATGGAGGCAAGCTTGGTTCGATGGACCCGGTGGCCGATGGGGTCAAGTAGCCGTGTGGTGCAAAGCTGGCAGGCTGAAGTCGTGAACATGGGCCGGTGCAAGGTAGCGGATCGAGCCCGAAGCTTGCACACGGGGCTTGTTGGTTTGCCCACAAAACCATCAGTGGACGGTTTCTTGGTTTGAGCCGCAAAACAAAGTCCGGAGGCCCGAGGTGACGGAGATGGTGATCCAGGAGCTTTGGGAAGCTTCAAGGCGGGAGGCACGTGGCGTGATCACGGGGCTTACGTCGATGCTAAGCAAGGCCGCGGTGGAAGCGTGTCCGCTCGATGAAGACTTGACCAAAATGCCCCTGAGGGGTTGTATCTTCTATTTGAGTTGTAGGGGTAGCGTGGTCATTTACCTCCCTCCGATGGACTTCGTATAAATAGCGGAGAGGTGGATGGCATCTCTCTCTCTCTTGGAATTTAGGGTTTCCTCCCCCGGTAGATTGCTCTGAACTTTTTCTTTTTCCTCTGCTTTGCTTAGGCTAGATTCTTGTATAGACTCTGACCTCTGGATGTATTGAAGCATTCGGCATTGTGGTGATCTCCTAGTCCTCTATGATTTTCATGTCATTTTCAGGGCTATTTTTTGGGAGTTTCGTTCTTCGCTCGATTCGGATTTCTTTGAGGGGATCATGGGTGGATGCCTTGCGCATGTTTGTGTGTGATCTTGACCCCTCAAGCCGGGAAAGCCTTGATTCGTGAGTTTTGTAGCACGAGTTCTTGGTGGTGGTTCGTGTGATCCGCGATTCCCGGTGATTTAGGGAGTTAGAGGTCGAGATTTTTCGGGCATAGCTTCATCTTGTGTTGCTTATCATCTCCCCAAAGTCTTGTCTCAAGAGCTCTAGCTGTTTGGGAGATCCGGTGATGGATTTAGAGGGTTGACTTCGCAGGTCATACTGTTCTTACATTCGTGAGCCACAGACGGTCCAGCGGGCAAGGCGGACGATCCGCATGACCTATGTTCGTCGCAGTTCGTCACATGTTCTTATGTGTCCGTGTTTTTGATCTGTTTCAGCCCTAGGGTTTTGTTGCAAGCAGTTTGCAGACAGTTCGCGTGTCGCTCACGGACGGTTTGCGTGACCTAGTTTTCGTCTAGGGTGGAGCTGAGTTTGTCTGGGGTTTCCAGCGAGGTTTGCCGGTGAGGACCAGGTGTGTCCGAAGACCAGTGGAGGGTCGCTCCTTAGTGATGAGTGATTGACAACGTTATGTGGGTGATGCTTGGCTAAGTGTGAAATAGGTTGCGGTTTGACTCGTGTCGGTGCAGGTGAAGAACAAGCGCAAAAGGCCTTAGCCGTGGCGGCCTCCGGGTGATGGAGTGGCAAGTAGGCTTGGTTCGATGGACCCGGTGGCCGATGGGGTCAAGTGCGGCCGTGCTTGGTGCAAGGCCCGGCGGGTTGAAGTCGTGAACATGGGCGTGCAAGGTAGCGGATCGAGGAAGCTTGCAGCGGGGTTTGGTGGTTTGCCCACAAAACCATCGGTGGGCAGTTTCTTGGTTTGGGCCTCAAAATCAAGCTCGGAGGCCCGAGGCGGAGAGCGGTGATCCGGAGCCGGGGAAGCTTCGAGGCGGGGGCACGTGGCGTGATCGTGGGGTTTGCGTCGATCGAGCGGCCGCGGTGGAAGCGTGTCCGTCCGATGAAGACTTGACCAAAATGCCCCTGAGGGGTTGTATCTTCATTTCAAGCAGTAGGGGTAGTGTGGTCATTTACCTCCCTCCGATGGACTTCGTATAAAAAGCGGAGAGGTGGATGGCATCTCTATGAACTCTAGGGTTTCCTCCCATTAGTTTGCTCGACCGCTTCTTTTCCTCTGTATTTCTTAGGCTAGATTCTTGTATAGACTCTGACCTCTGGATGTATGGAAGCATTTGGCGTTGTGATGATTTCCCCCTCCTAGCTCTTTGTGATTTTCATGTCATTTTCGAAGCTATTTTCGGCTGTTTTTGTTCTTCGCTCGATTCATTGATTTGAGAGCGTTTTCTCTCGAATTTCTTTGAGGGGATCATGGGTGGATGCCTTGTGCATCTTTGTGTGTGATCTTGACCCCTCAAACACCGGGAAAACCCTTTGATTCGCGAGTTTTGGTTGGAGCCCGAGTTCTTGGTGGTGGTTCTTGTGATCCGCGATTCCCGATGATTTAGTGAGTTAGAGGCTGAGATTTTTGGGGCATAGCTTCCTCTTGTGATGCTTCTCATCTCCCCCAAATCTTGTCTCAAGAGCTCTAGCCGTTTGGGAGATCCATTGATTTGAGGAAAAGTCTCCTCTTTAGGGTTCATGGTCTAAATCATTTTTCTGGTGGTGATTCCTTGATCTTTTTGAGGAGATCTTTTGGGAAAAGCTTCCTTGTGTTGTTGAAGAGCTACGATTTTAATTTCGTGATTTTTGGAGCTCGTTTGATCAAGTTTTGAATTTTTCCCTCTCCCTCTCGAAGGCTGAAACTTTACTCCGGGATTAAGCCCGGAGTATCCGGACATTAGTCCGGGAACCCCGGATATTCCGGGAAAAAGTCCGGATATTCCGGACTTGCCAAACCCGGAGACTCCGGGAAAAATCCTGGACATTACGAACTTTCCAGTGGGTTGGCCTATACTTGTTTGCTTGTGCTTCCGCTTTGCTTCTAGGCTTTCCTAACTTGTTCCTAGGGTCAGTAAGTCTGTTGTGACTACGTAATCTTGGCAAGTTTGTGTGGGATTCTTTGGAAGTGAGTTGGGGCTTGAGGCCGAGTTCTTGAGAAGAATTTTATCGGCCCAATTCACTCCACCCTCTCTGCAGTCGCCTATTCGGTCCTTCAGCCGGACGGTCCGCCCTTGAGCCTCACGCAGACGATCCACGACACGTGATCCCGATCCCGTCTGTCGGACAGTCCGAATTTTCCAGTGCATTTCTGGTAGTTCGGTTGCATTTTTCGGACAGTTCGCAAGGTTGGTCCGGACAGTCCGCCTGCGCATCACGGACAGTCCGGCCGTACCATATGGACGATCAGACCGGTCGTTTCGAATTGGCCAAGTGCTTTGATTCTTGTCTTGTGCTTCCGCGGTTTGATTCAAGGCTTGTCTCTAGGACTTGTGGGCTTGTGTGTGCCCAGTCTAGAGCTTCTCTGGTGTGTGCGAGTACTCAGAGTGGCAACCGGGGTATAGGCTAAGTTCGACCTTCGGGAAGAATTTTTATCGGCTCCCATTCACTCCCCACCTCTCTAGTCACCTATTCGGTCCTTCAATTGGTATCAGAGCCGGTTACGGATCTTCTTGATTCTAACCAGTCTAAGATCCAAAGATGGGCGATTATGGCAAGAGGTTGGGTCCTCCGCACTTTGATGGCAAGAATTACCTGATGTGGGAAAGGCACATGGGCACGTTTTTGCGAGGGAAGGGAACTCTGATCTGGGAGGTCACTCAGAATCCTGATTATGTCATTCCAGACAGTTTTCTACTTCCAGGATCGCGGGACATGTGTGAGGCCAACAGAAGGTCATTGATTACTTGTTCTCTTTGTGCCTCGGAGTTCGAGCGAGTGTACGGAGAGAATGTGGCCAGAAAGATTTGGCTCAAGTTGAGAAACGCTCATGTTGGCAATGCCCAGGTGCAAGCCCGTTTGTTTTCCACTTACCGGAGAGAGTACGAGAACTTCACTCATCTACCCGGTGAGTCGACCAATGCTATGTTCCAGCACTTCACTAGCATAGTCAACAACATGAGGGCCAATGTGATAGTACTCCCATATACGGATCATGATCAAGCTATCAAGCTTTTGCATGCCCTGGATAGGTCTATGTGGAGTGCCAAGGTCGAGGCCATTGAGGAGTCGAGCGTGTATGAGACGCTTACGCTTGATAAGCTGTTTTCCAAGTTTAGGTCTTCGGAGGTTGATCATGGCTTGAGAGCCAAGAGCGAGAGCCCCAGATCCTCATAGTTTGGCTCTTGTCTCAGGATCAAGGTCTAATGCTAACTATGGTGGTTTCTCCTTGTCTTGTCTTGTGTCTTTGCCAGATGAGGACTTTGAGGTGCTGAGCGAGGACGATCTCACTTTGTTGAGCAAGAGGTTTGGGCGTATGTATGAGAACCGCAAGAATGCAAGACGGAGCTTGGGGATGTGCTATCGGTGCGGGAAGCACGGGCACTTCATCGCCGAATGCCCTAAAGCCATGGAGATCAAGAACGACTACAAGGGCAAGCCCAAGCACGACTACAACAAGCACCGCTCCCAGAACGAATATAAGGACAAGCACAAGGACAAGGGGGAGAGAAGGCACAAGAAGAGTGGCTGCTACAAGAAGAAGACAGATCGAGCGATGGTTGCCGGAGTGAGCGACATCGACTCTACATCAAGCGATGCTTCTTCCAACTCGAGCAGCGAGGAAGAGCAAGAACAGCGCAAGGACAAGCGGCACACGGGCAAGAACTTCACCGGCCTCAGCTTCGTCGCACAAGGAGGCTTTTGCGGCATGGCGCATTCCAAGAAGGGTGGGAGGCACAGCTTGGATTCAAACTCCGACTCCGAAGAAGTGGTACAACATGATCCCAACTTCTTGCTAGAGGAGAATGCTAGGCTGAATGAGTTGCTTGATAACCATGATGATGTGCTTAGAAAGACCAACAAGGAGAAGAGGGAATTTAGCTCTTTGTTGGGTGATGCTAAGGACAAGATAGCTGAGCTTGAATCCTTGCTTGTGGATGCTAGAAATGAGATAGGCTCTTTGAAATCTGCTCCTGTTGTGTCTGATGAGATTGACTGAGGTGACTACTCTGTTTTTCTTGCTGATTTGACTACTCTCAAGGAGAAGTATGCCTCTACTCTTGAGGAACTAGATGTGGTTAGGATTGAGTGTGACGAATTGAAATCTAGGCCAGCTTTGTTAGGTGCTTGTACCTCATGTCCTGTGTTGCATGCTAGGCTAGATGAATCTCACACTAGAATAGTTTCTCTTGAGGCGGCATTGAAAGCTCCTCTTCCTACATCATGCTCTACCTGTGAAATGCATACTTTGAAAAACATGGAACTTGCAGACTATGTTGATCGTCTGCAGGATGAAAATGATGAGTTCAGAAAAGTGATGGGGTGGTTGTCTGGGTATGAGCCACAATTGAGTTTGATGCTGGCTCAGTTTAAGAGGTTTGATGGTCAGGCGTTGGGGTCTGACAAGTGTGGTGAGAAGAGTGGTGAGGGAGAAGAGAAAGCTGGAGAGATTCCCATTCCACCACATACCACAACCATGAACAAATTTGCACCCAAGCCAAACCACCTCAGAAACAAGCTAGACACAACACCAGATCCACCAATGTTCCCCCACAAATCTGAGAACTACCAAAAACCCATCAAGTTTGTGAGCACCTAGGGGAGTATCTTTGGTGGAAAGTCAGTAGAGAAAGCTGTTGAGAAGCCCACAGAAAAGCCACCGCCTAAGCCACAGCCGATCTGCTTCCATTGTGAGTATTGTGGGAGGGACGGGCATAAGGATGAGTTCTGCTTCAGAAGGAAGAGAGATGAGAGGTTTGCTAGGGAGATGGCGAACAAGGACAAGTACCACCTTTCTCGTGGTGTGCCTAAGCCTCGTAGAGGGCCTCTACCTAGGGGTGAGGTGTATGAAGGACCGAATAGGACGACCAGAGAGGGGGGAGTGAATGGGAGCCGATAAAAATTCTCCCCTAAGGTCGAACTCGGCCTATTCCCCGATCGCCACTCCACGAATCCGTCCACACAAGCGAAGCTCCAAACAAGGCACACACAAGCCTAGAAGATCAACCAAGAAGCCTAGGAGAAATAAACACTCGAGCTACCAGAAACAATCCCGAAAATATGGACTGTCCGGCCAGGCCTTGCGGACCGTCCGCTAATATCGCGGACTGTCCGTGAGGGCAGCGCGGACTGTCCGCAAACCAGTTGCAACAAAACCCTAGGGCCGAAACGAATCGAAACGAAGACGCGCAAGAACACGAAGAACACGCGACAAACACGGACACGCGATGTCGGCGGTCCTCGCGGACTGTACGCTAGCCCCGGACAGAACTGCTCGAGCTCGAGCCCGCGAAGTCAACTCTCCAAATCCATCACCGGATCTCCCAAACGCCAAAAGCTCTTGAGACAAGATTTGGGGTAGATGATAAGCAACACAAGGTGAAGCTATGCCCCAAAAATCTCGACCTCTAAGCCACTAAAACGCCGGGAATCGCGGATCACACGAACTCCACCAAGAACACGGGCTCCAACCAAAAACGCACGGATCGAAGGCTCTCCACCGCGTTTGAGGGGTCAAGATCACACACAAAGATGCACAAGGCATCCACCCATGATCCCCTCAAAGAAATCCGTGAAGAAACGCCTCCAAACTCACGAATCGAGCGAAGAACGAAAGCTCCCAAAAATAGCCCCAAAAATGACACAAAAATCACAGAGAACTAGGAGATCACCGGGACGCCGAATGCTTCCATACATCCAGAGGTCAGAGTCTCTACAAGAGTCTAGCCTAAGGAATCCAGAGGAAAAACGAAGCAGTTCAGAAAAATCTACCGGGGGAGAAAACCCTAGGAAGCAAGAGAGAGAGATGCCATCCACCTCTCCGCTATTTATACTAAGTCCATCGGAGGGAGGTAAATGACCACGCTACCCCTACTACATAAATGAAGATACAACCCCTCAGGGGCATTTTGGTCAAGTCTTCATCGGACGGACACGCTTCCACCGCGTTGCTTCACCTCGACGCAAACCCCACGATCACGCCACGTGCCTCCGCCTCGAAGCTTCAAGCTCTGATCACCGCCTCCGCCGGCCTCCGGCTTGGTTTTGAGGCCCAAACCAAGAAACCGTCCACCGATGGTTTTGTGGGCAAACCAACAAACCCCGCGTGCAAGCTTCGGGCTCCATCCGCTACCTTGCACCGGCCCATGTTCACGACTTCAGCCCGCCAGTCTTGCACCGCACGGCTCGCACTTGACCCCATCGGCCACCGGGTCCATCGAACCAAGCCTACTTGCCACTCCATCACCCGGAGGCCGCCACGGCCAAGGCCTTCGTGCTTGTTCTTCACCACCACCGACACGAGTCAAGCCGCAACTGCACCGCACACTTAGCCAAGCATCGCCCACACAACGTTGTCAATCACTCATCACTAAGGAGCGACCTTCCACCGGTCTTGACACACCGGTCCTCAATCTCCCTTGATGAGTGCATTGAAAACACCCATAGAAATCATATAGAGAAAAAGAAAAGAAAACAACAACGAACACAAACCTCCCAAGCAAGTGATCCAAAACCAAAGAACAAGCGAAAACTCGATCACTCGCCAATCCAAGTCTCGGCCCCTAAGACAAGGGCAACGGCTCGACACAGCCAAGACAAAGCAAAGCTCACAAGGAGCACATCACAAGGCACAAAACTCAGGAAAAATCAAAGGAGCTCCCCCTGCACACATGCAAACTCCCCCTGAGCAAAAGCAACCTCTTCTTCTCAATTTTTCTCCTCACATGTCACATCTCACAAATGCATACCAATTTTCCACAAATCTTCCCAAATTCATGAAAATTTCTCCCCATATCATACAAAATTCTCCCCCTTGTTGACAATGCATGAATCAAGGTATATGAAACGCTGCCCCTTATTTTCATAAAAAATGCATGTTAAAGCATATAAACAGTCTACCAAGCTTCTCAAATATACAAAGAGCACAAGAAAATGCTACATGTGAGACATAGAGCAAGCAAAGTAGATATGGTGTATCTAGCACATTGCCATCAAGAAGGTAGAGACATATAAGCATGTGACATGGCTAAAAGCAATTTTAAGCAAATTTCACAAAGAAATAGTCTTCTCATGAGCAAGACTCTCTCTACACCAATTTGAACATAAAGGCACTAGAACGTCCAAAGTTTATGCAAGATCACAAATTCTCATCACAAGATCATTATAAATGCCCACAAGCTACTCAAGTCATGTTAAAGCCACCGAGCCATGCGTCTACTTCTTAAAATGAGACTTCTCATGGTAGACAAGCATGCTACGGTTTAGCACCCAAGATATGAATATCAACGTATAAAAACATGATTAGGAGCTCATTTTTCAAGCATAAGGCAATTCATACACCAATTTCATTTTCAAGTTTAAACATGGTACATGAAGTGCCTTTATGGCAAAAAGAAGCTTATGCTCCTCCCCAAGCAAGCAAAAGGGCTGAACATTTATAATGACAAAAGGTCTTTGACCCCAAGCAAAAAGAACATGATCCTCAAGCACAAACTGAGCATGATATATGCATTTAAGCACAAATTGAGCATAGACAAGCAGCTACTCATGAGAGACACAAATTTAGCATTTTCATCAAAAGAAAGCTATCTCAACATAAGTATATGGCAAAAACCATCAAGAGCATAGCATTCACATCCACAATTTACCAAACATGCACAAGTCTCACAAATAGCACATCGGTGATCAATGTATATAAGAGAAGCTCATTCCTAGCTCAAGTGATCCAAAGATGGCTATCCTACCAGGTTTTGTACAAAAAGTAAAATGCATGAATGCAATGCAACAAAATGGACATATGACACATATATACATGAGAAGCTCCAAGACTCAGCTAAAAAGGAAAGCAAACACCAAGTTCACCCCGCAAACGAGTGAAAGTGACTTGATCAAGCGACTTGGTGAAAATGTCGGCTAGCTGATCTTGGGTAGGGACATAGGACAAAGATATGTTTCTCTTCTCAACATTGTCCCTCAGGAAGTGGTACCTCACTTCTATGTGTTTAGTTTTGGAGTGGAGGACAGGATTTTTGGCTATGCTTATGACACTGGTGCTATCACAGAAAAGTGGAACCTGGGAGCACTCCTCTCCAAAATCACTCATGGTATATGTCATCCAAAGCAGGAACAACAACTAGCGAGCTACATACTCGGCCTTTGTAGTAGACTGGGCTACACTGGATTGCTTGCGAGATGACCAAGAGACCAAAGAAGAACCAAGGAACTGACAACACCTAGAGGTAGACTTGCGGTCCAATCGACACCCAAAGAAAATCAGCATCGAAACCATGAAGTCTCGAGTGTCGAGGAGGCGTAGTACCAAAGACCAAACTCAGGAGTGTAGTTCAAGTACCTGAAAATCCGCTTGACTGCCGATGTGAAGTCCTCGGTGAAGCTCGAAACGAGCGCACACACTGAATCGTATGTCCGGCCTCGCCGCTGGCCAAGTAGAGGAGGGAGCCGATCATGCTCGATTCTTCTCGTCCACGGGTTCGCCGCCCTTGTCCGCCCAAAGCCGTAGTCGTACTCATCGGCAGGGGCTTGGAGTCGCTCATGCCAAACTTCTTCACCATGTCCCTGTGTACTTCCTCGATGTACAAACGTCCTCCTTGCACCGCTTGATCCGGAGGCCCAAGAAAACTGCAGCTCACCCATCATGGACATCTCAAATTCTCGCTCATGTCATCATCGCAAACTGCAACAAGATC
Source organism: Cenchrus purpureus (assembly GCA_022644695.1). Classification (NCBI taxonomy): domain Eukaryota; kingdom Viridiplantae; phylum Streptophyta; class Magnoliopsida; order Poales; family Poaceae; genus Cenchrus; species Cenchrus purpureus. The sequence goes on from CP053466.1 coordinate 68,033,277, forward strand.
ATGAGAAGAGCCACCAAAGATTATGTCATCCACGATATCTCGAACAACCAAAAGGTCATTCCCATGCTTAAGGAGAAATAGGGTCTTATCAATCGTGCCCATCACAAACCCCTTACTCAGAAAAAACCCTCTCAACCTGCCATACCAAGCTCTAGGTGCCTGTTTCAACCCATAGAGCTCTCGAGTTTGTAAACATGGTGTGGGTATTTTCACTCTCAAACCCGGGGTTGCCTCACATACACTTCTTCCTCTATCACCCCATTCAAGAAAGCACTCTTGACATCTATTTGGTACAACTTGAACCCTTTAGCCACAAGAAAGGCTAGAAGGATCCTAATTGCCTCCAAACGGGCCACAGAGCAAATGTCTCCTCATAGTCTATCCTCTCTTTTGGTTGAACCCTGCCACCAACCTCGACTTGTTTCTCACAACCATCCCATTTCACCCTCTTTGTTCTTCCACACCCACTTGGTTCCTATGGGATGGCAATTTGGTGGTGGATCGACTAACACCCGACTTGGTTTCTCTCAAAGTTTTCCAACTCCTCATGCATGGAATTCACCCAATTCTCATCGACAAAGCGTGTCGAATATCTTTGGGCTCGAAAGAAGCAACAAAAGCGAGTGAGCGAAATGAGAATGTTCCTTGACCTCGACCAGTAGTGCTGCTCATGAAGGTCACCAATGATCGTCGGTGGGTGATCAACTTGTACTTGCCGGGAGCCTCACCTGACACCACCTCCCTCAAGAGCATCTCCACCCGAACAGCCTCCGTAGTGGGTGTAGGGATGGTCCATCCTCGATCGCCGTCGTAGTAGTGGAAGTAGAATAGCATGATACACGATCAGCCCGGAGCACCACCATCATCATCATCCTCGTCTCCATCTCCATCCTTCTCATCCTCAAAGATCCCGCACCAATCTCCTCGTCACCGCACACTCAAAAGCGTAAGAGCTACATGGATGTGTCTCGTCGAAGGTAACCTCGCAAGTCTCCATGATTCGGTTAGTGTCAAGGTTGAGCACACAATATGCTCTAGAGTGAATCGCATAACCAAGGAAAATACCATCCGAACACCTAGACTCAAACTTATCCAACTTGCCCTTCTTCGAATGAAACACTTGCATCCAAAAGCTCTAAAGTGACTCACCTTGGGTTGTCGGCCATGCATCAGAGGTCTTCTTCTTGAAAGCACGAAGGAAGATGCGATTTGAGACATAGCAAGCGGTATTGACCGCCTCGCCCAAAATGCCTAGGAGTCCTATGCTCATCAAGCATCGCCCCCATCTTGCAAAGGGTCCGGTTCTTCCTCTCCACTACGCCATTCGGCAAGCGACGATGGAGAAGAGTACCGATGATCAAGACCAAGATCACCAAAAGGCATCAAAATGAGAGTTCTTAAACTCGTGCCATTGTCACGCGTATAGCTCGAATGACATCTCCATGTCTCTCATTCTTCAACCTCAAGATCAAGTCTCGAACAAAGCCAAATGTCTCACTCTTATCCTCCAAAAGAAAACCCAAGAGTACCTCAAAAATCATCAATAACCACAAGAACATACCACTTCCCACCCAGGCGTAACACGAGCTGCCCAACCAAATCCATGTGCAACAACTTACAAGGTCGCTCGGTCATGACAGGTCGAGGGGCGTGAGAAGCGGCAACCATCTTTCCATGCCGACAAGAAGCACAAACCAAATCCTTCTCGAATTTCAACTTAGGCAATCCTGGACAAGATCAAGACCACTCAAGCGGAAAGCAACTCAAAGCTCAAGTGTCCCAACCTCCTATGCCATTTCCAAAGCTCTACCGACACGCCAAAGAACAAAGCATCGAGGAGGACCAATGATCGGGAAAATTGCACGAAGATTTGACCCTGGGACGATCGTATGCATAAGATCGCCGAGAATCAAGCACACGAGAAGCACCCGACTTAAAACGAACCTCAAAACCTTCGTCCAAGTAATTGAGATATCGACAACAAAGTTAAAACCAAGTGACTTGACCAGGGCCACATTCTTAAGGTCACCTTGCTACTCACCTTCACCATACCTGAAGCACTCGCCCTCCCATTGTCCCCGAAAGTGATGTACTCACTCACCGGGTGAGGTCGGAGAACCACCCACGATCTCCGGTCATGTGTCTTGAGCAACCGGAGTCGATCAACCAAAAGTTCTCCAAGCCTCCCACCGCAATAAAAATGAGAACGAGAATGAGCAAGCGACTCAACACCGGGTTAGTACCAAAAGAGTCAAACCGGTGTCGAGCCATTTGCTCAAAAGAAGGGTTAGCAAAGTCCATCCTCCCAAACCCTCTAGGCGGAGCCCTCTCACGCCTACCACCAAAGGACCCGCTCACGCCTCACTGGAGGAGTACGTGCACCACGAGGAGGAAAACGTGGCCCGTAGTCCATCTGAGACCCAAAGCTCTGATCGTGCCTCCCAAACTCGTAACGGTCACGAGAAGGAGCACGCCGAGCCAACTCACCATGTCCCAAACCCAACACGCCTGTCTCTCCGAGGGAACACACCTCCACCTCCACGAGTGGGAACCTCACAAACACATCACCCCTAGGTAGAGGCCCTCTACGAGGCTCGTGCACACCACAAGCAAGGTGGTACCTGCCTTGTTTGCCATCTCCCTAGCAAACCTCTCATCCTCTTCCTCGAAAGAACTCATCCTTATGCCCATCCCTCCCACAATACTCACAATGGAAGCGGATTGGCACCGGCTTAGATTGTGGCTTCTGGGCTTCTCAACACTTTTCTCTCGACTTCCCCTCAAAGATATTACCAGGTTGCTCACAAACTTGATGGGTTTCTGTAATTCCTGATTTGTGGGGAACACCGGAGGTCCGGAGTTGTATCAGCTTGTTTCTCAGTGGTTTGGCTTGGGTGTATATTTGTTCATGGGTATGGTGTGGGTGGTGTAGGTGTCTCTCCAGCTTTCTCTTCTCCCTCACCACTCTTCTCACCACACTTGTTAGGCCCCAACACCTGACCATCAAACCTCTTGAACTGAGCCAACATCAAACTCAATTGTGGCTCATGCCCGCATAACAACCAACTCATCAACTTCCTAAGTTCATCATTTTCATCCCGACGATCAACATAGTGTGCAAGTTCCATGTTTTTCAAAGCATGCATTTCACAGGTTGAACATGATGTAGGAAGAGGAGCTTTCAATGCCGCCTCAAGAGAAACAATAATAGTTTGAGATTCATCTAGCCTAGCATGCAAGACAGGACATGAGGTACAAGCACCTAGTAAAAGTCGGCCTAGACTTCAATTCATCACACTCCACCCTAACCACATCTAGTTCCTCAAGAGAGGCATGTTTCTCCTTGAGGGCAGTCAAGTCGCAAGAAAACCGAGCAATCACCACAATCAATTTCATCCGACACCACAAGAGCAGATTTCAAAGCAGCTATTTCATTCCTAGCATCCACAAGTAAGGATTCAAGCTCGGCTACCTTGTCCTTAGCATCACCCAACAGACCTAAATTCCTCTTCTCCTTGTTGGTCTTTCTAAGCACATCATCACGGTTATCAAGCAACTCATTGAGCCTAGCATTCTCCTCTAGCAAGAAATTGGGATCTTGTCACCTCTTCCTGAGTCGAGTTCGAGTCCGAGTGCCTCCCACTCTTCTTGGAATGCGCCATGCCGCAAAAGCCTCCTTGTGCGATGAAGCTCAAGCCGGTGATGTTCTTGCTCGGTGTCTTGCTTGCGCTGCCTTCTCTTGCTCTTCCTCGCTCGAACCGAAGAAGCATCGCTTGATGTCGAGTTGATGTCGCCGCCCGCCACCATCGCTCGAGCGGTCTTCCTCTTGTGGCCTCCACCCTTCTTGTGCCTTCTCTCGCCCTTGTCCTTGTGCTTGTCCTTGTAGCTGTTCCGGGAGTGGTGCTTGTTGTAGTTGTGCTTGGACTTGCCCTTGTAGTCGTTCTTGATCTCCATGGCTTCAGGGCATTTGGTGATGAAGTGCCCATGCTTCCCGCACCGATAGCACATCCCCGAGCTCCGCCTTGCATTCTTGTGGTTCTCGTACATCCACCCAAACCTCTTGCTCAACAAGGCGAGATCATCCTCGCTCAGCACCTCAAAGTCCTAATCTAGCAAAGACACAAGACAAGACAAAGAGAAACCACCAGGGTTAGCGTTAGACCATGATCCCGAGACAAGAGCCAAACTATGAGGATCAGTGGGGCTCTCGCTCTTGGCTCTGAAGCCACGATCAACCTCAGAAGACCTGAGCTTTGAAAACAGCTCATCCAACGTCAGCGTATCATGCATGCTTGACTCCTCAATGGCCTCGACCTTGGCACTCCACACAGACCGATCCAGGGCATGCAAAAGCTTGATAGCTTGATCATGGTCCGTGTATGGGAGCACTGTCACATTGGCCCTCATGTTGTTGACAATGCTAGTGAAATGCTGAAACATCGCATCGGTCGACTCGCCGGGGAGATGAGTGAAGTTCTCGTACTCTCTCCGGTAAGTGGAAAACAAATGGGCTTGCACTTGGGCATTGCTAACATGAGCATTTCTCAACTTGTGCCATATCTTTCCGGCCACATTCTCTCCGTACACTCGCTCGAACTCTGAGGCACAGAGAGCACGAAACAAGTAATCAACGGCCTTGCTGTTGGCCTCAAACATGTCCCACGATCCTGGAAGTAGAAAACTATTTGGGATGACATAATTATCATTCTGAGTGACCTCCCAGATGAGAGTTCCCTTCCCTCGCAAAAACGCGCCCATGCGCCTCTCCCACATCGGGTAATTCTTGCCATCAAAGTGCGGAGGACCCGACCCCTTGCCGTAATCGCCCATCTTTGGATCTTAGACTGGTTAGAATCAAGAAGATCCGTAACCGGCTTTGATACCAATTGAAGGACCGAATAGGGCGACCAGAGAGGGGGGGAGTGAATGGGAGCCGATAAAAATTCTCTCCTAAGGTCGAACTCGACCTATACCCCGATTGCCACTCCACAAATCCGTGCACACAAGCGAAGCTCCAAACAAGGCACACACAAGCCTAGAAGATCAACCAAGAAGCCTAGGAGCAAAGAGCGGAAGCACCGGACAAGAATCAAAGCGGTGGGGACCTACCGCGGACCGTCCTAAATAAACACCCGAGCTACCAGAAACAATCCCAAAAATATGGATTGTCCGGCCAGGCCTTGCGGACCGTCCGCCAGTGTCGCGGACTTTACGTGAGGGCAGCGGATGGATCCGTCGGTCTTGTAAACCCCGGACAAAACCCGGACAAACCTTCACCAGCGGCCGTCCAGTGACCGCGGGGATTCGCAAACCACTTGCAACAAAACCCTAGGGACGAAATGAATCGAAACGAAGACGCGCAAGAACACGAAGAACACGCGACGAACTTCTGGACGCGTGGATTGTTCGCGGGGTCCTCGCGGTCTGTCTGCTAGCCCCAGACAGAACTTCTCGAGCTCGAGCCCACGAAGTCAACTCTCCAAATCCATAACCGGATCTCCCAAACGCCAAAAGCTCTTGAGACAAGATTTGGGGTAGATGATAAGCCTCTCCAAATCCATAAAGGATCTCCCAAAGCGCCAAAGCTCTTGAGACAAGATTTGGGGTAGATGATAAGCAACACAAGGTGAAGCTATGCCCCAAAATCTCGAGCCTCTAAGCCACTAAAAGCAGAATCGCGGATCACACGAACTCCACCAAGAACACAGGCTCCAACCAAAAACGCACGAATCAAAGGCTCTCCACGGCATTTGAGGGGTCAAGATCACACACAAAGATGCACAAGGCATCCACCCATGATCCCCTTAAAGAAATCTGTGGTCCTCAGTGTATGTGCGTACAGTTCCCACTCGTGGAGGTGGAGATGGTTTCCCTTAGAGAGATAGGCGTGTTAGGTTTGGGCGTGGTGAGTTGGCTCGTGCTCCTTCTCATGACCGTTATGAGTTTGGGAGGCATGATCGAGCTTTGGGTCTCGGGATGGACTACGGGCCACGTTTCTCCCTCGTAGTGCGTACTCCTCAGTGAGACGTGACAGGTCCTTTGGTGATAGGTGTGAGAGGGCTCCGCCTAGAGGTCTTGGTAGGATGGATTTTGCTAACCCTTCTTTGAGCAAATGGCTCAAACCTTGGTTTGACTCTTTTGGTACTAACCCGTGTTGAGTTGTTTCATTCTCTCGTTCTCATTTTTATTGCGGTGGGAGCTTGGAGAACTTTTGGTTGATCGACTCGGTTGCTCACGACACATGAGAGATCGTGGTGGTTCTCCGGCCTCACCCGTGGTGAGTACATCACTTTCGGGGACAATGGGAGAGGGGCAGTGCTTCGAAGGTATGGTGAAGGTGAGTAGCAAGGTGACCTTAAGAAGTGTGGCTCTGGTCAAGTCACTTGGTTTTAACTTTGTTGTCGATATCTCGATTACTCGACGAAGGTTTTGAGGTTCATTTAAGTCGGGCACTTCTCGTGTGCTTGATTCTCGAGCGATATTGTATGATGATCGTCCTCAAGGGTCAAATCTTTCGTGCCGATTTTTCCCGGTCTTGTTGGTCCTCCTTGATGCTTTGTTGCTTTGCGTGTCGGTGAGCTTTGGAAATGGCATAGGAGGTTGGGACACTTGAGCTTTGAGTTGCTTTTGCTTGAGTGGTCTTGATCTTGTCGAGGATTGCCTAAGTTGAAATTCGAGAAGGATTTGGTTTGTGCTTCTTGTCGGCATGGAAAGATGGTTGCTGCTTCTCACGCCCCTCGACTACGGTCATGACCGAAGCGACCTTGTGAGCTGTTGCACATGGATTTGGTTGGGCGGCGTGTTACTCTGCGGGTGGGAAGTGGTATGTTCTTGTGGTTGTTGATGATTTTGAGGTACTCTTGGCTTTTCTTTTTGGAGGATAAGAGTGAGACATTTGGCTTTGTTAGGGACTTGATCTTGAGGTTGAAGAATGAGAGACATGGAGATGCCATTCGAGCTATCTGATGACAATGGCACGGAGTTTATGAACTCTCATTTTGATGCCTTTTGTGATCTTGGTCTCGATCATCATGTACTCTTCTCCATGTCGCTTGCACGAATGGCGTAGTGGAGAGGAAGAACCGGACCCTTTGTGAGATGGCGGGGCGATGCTCGATGAGCATAGGACTCCTAGGCATTCACGGGCCGAGGCGGTCAATACCGCTTGCTATGTCTCAAATCGCATCTTCCTTCGTGCCTATCAAGAAGAAGGACCTCTTATGAGTTGATGCATGGCGACAACCCAAGGTGAGTCACTTTAGAGCTTTTGGTTGCAAGTGTTTCATTATGAAGAAGGGCAAGTTGGATAAGTTTGAGTCTAGATGTTAGGATGGTATTTTCCTTGGTTATGCGATTCATTCTAGAGCATATCGTGTGCTCAACCTTGACACTAACCGAATCATGGAGACTTGCGAGGTTACCTTCGACGAGACACAACCATGTAGCTCTTACGCTTTTGAGTGTGCGGTGACGAGGAGATTGGAGCTGGGATCTTTGAGGATGAGAAGGATGGAGATGGAGGCGGCGGCGATGATGATGGTGGTGCTCCGTGGCGATCGTGTACATGCTACTTCCACTACTACGGCGATGATCGAGGATGGACCATCCCTACACCCACTCTGTTGAGGGCTGTTCGGTGGAGCTCTTCTGAGGGAGATTGTGTCGGCGAGTGCTCCACGGGTGTGTACAAGTGGATCACCCAGCGATCATAGGTGACCTTCATGAAGCACTACGGTCGAGGTCAAGGAATACTTCTCATTTCGCTCATTACGCTTTTGTTGCGTCGTTTGAGCCCAAAGATATTCGACACGCTTTGTCGATGAGAATTGGGTGAATTCCATGCATGAGGAGTTGGAGAATTTTGAGAGAAACCAAGCAGGTGTTAGTCGATCCACCACCAAATTGCCGTCCCATAGGTACCAAGTGGGTGTGGAAGAACAAAGAGGGTGAAAATGGGATGGTTGTGAGAAACAAATTGAGGTTGGTGGCTCAGGGGTTCAACCAGAAGGATGGGATAGACTATGAGGAGACATTTGCTCCTGTGGCACGTTTGGAGGCAATTAGGATCCTTCTAGCCTTTGCCATGGCTAAAGCGTTCAAGTTGTACCAAATGGATGTCAAGAGTGCTTTCTTGAATGGGGTGATAGAGGAAGAAGTGTATGTGAGGCAACCCCCAGGGTTTGAGAGTGAAAAATACCCACACCGTGTATACAAACTCCAGAGAGCGCTCTATGGGTTGAAACAGGCACCTAGAGCTTGGTATGGTAGGTTGAGAGGGTTTTTGCTGAGTAAGGGGTTTGTGATGGGCGCAGTTGATAAGACCCTGTTTCTCCTTAAGCATGGGAATGACCTTTTGATTGTTCAGACATACGTGGATGACATAATCTTTGGTGGCTCTTCTCATGATCTTGTTGCAGTTGCGAGATGACATGAGCGAGAATTTGAGATGTCCATGATGGGCGAGCTGCAGTTTTTCTTTGGCCTCCATATCAAGCAGTGCAAGTACGGGACGTTTGTACATCAGGTGAAGTACACCAGGGACATGGTGAAAAAGTTTGGCATGAACGACTCCAAGCGGACTACCGATGAGTACCACTACGGCTCACGCGGATGAGGATGGCAAACCCGTGGACGGAAGGAGTACGGAGAATGATCGGCTCCCTCCTCTGACGTGGCTGGACAAAGTTTAGTGTGTGTCGGTGCGCTGTTTTCGAGGCTTCAGAGGGACTTCACACACAGGTCAAAGCGGATCTTAGGTACTTGAACTATACTCACGAGTTTGGTGTTTGGTATTACGCCTCCTCGACACTCAGACTTCACGGGTACTCCGATGCTGATTTTGCTAGGTGTCGATTGGACCGCAAGTCTACCTCTGGGTGTTGTCAGTTCCTTGGTTCTTCTTTGGTCTCTTGGTCATCTACTTAAGCAATCCTGTAGCCCGATCCACTGAGGCCGAGTATGTAGCTGCTGCTAGTTGTTGTTCCCAGCTGCTTTGGATGACCTATACCATGAGTGATTTTGGTGAGGAGTGCTCCCGGGTTCCACTATTTACGTGACAACACCGATTGCCATAAGCGTAGCCAAAATCCTGTCCTCCACTCCAAAACAAAACACATAGAAGTGAGGTACCACTTTCTGAGGGACAATGTTGAGAAGGAAAACATATCTTTGTCCTATGTCCCTACCCAAGACCAGCTAGCCGACATATTCACCAAACCACTTGACCAAGTCACTTTCACTCGCTTCGGGTGAACTTGGGTTTGCTTTCCTTTCTACGGGTCTTGGAGCTTCTCATGTATATATGTGTCATATGTTCATTTTGTTGCATTTCCTTCATGCATTTTACTTTACATACAAAACCTAGTAGGATAGCCATCTTTGGATCACTTGTGCTAGGAATGAGCTTCTCTTATATACATTGACCACTAATGTGCTATATGTGAGACTTGTGCATGTTTGGTAAATTGTGGATGTGAATGCTATGCTCTTGATGGTTTTTGCCATATATTTATGTTGAGATAGCTTCCTTTTTATGAAAATGCTAAATTGGTGTCACTAATGAGTAGATGCTTGTCTATGCTAAATTTGTGCTTAAATGCCTATATCATGTTTAGTTTGTGCTTGAGTATCATGTTCTCTTTGCTTGGGGTCAAAAACCTTTGTCATTGTAAATGTTTAGCCCATTTGTTTACTTGGGGAGGAGCAAAAGCTTCTTTTTGCCGCAAAGGCACTTCATGTACCATGTATTAACTTGAAAATGAAATTGGTGTGTGAATTGCCTTATGCTTGAAAAATGAGCTCCTAATCATGTTTTTATGTTTTGGTATTTATATATTGGGTGCTAAACCGTAGCATGTTGTCTACCATGAGAAGTCTCATTTTAAAAAGTAGACACATGGCTCGGTGGCTTTAACATGACTTGAGTAGCTTGTGGGCGTTTATAATGATCTTGTGATGAGAATTTGTGATCTTGCATAAATTTTGGATGATCTAGTGTATTTGTGCTCAAATTGCTATGGATAGGGTCTTGCTCATGAGATGAATGTTTCTTTGTAAAAATTGCTTTTGGCTATGTCACATGCTTATATGTCTCTACCTTCTTGATGGTAATGTGCTAACTACACTATGTCTACTTCGCTTGCTCTATGTCTTATGTGTAGCATTTTGTTGTGCTCTTTGTATATTTGATAAGCTTGGTAGATTGTTTATATGCTTTGACATGCATTTTTCATGAAAACAAGAGGAAGAGTTTCATATACCTTGATTCATGCATTGTCAACAAGGGGGAGAAGTTATGCACATTTGGGGAGAGTTATGTATGATAGGGGGAGATTTTGTGGAAAATTGGGGAGTTTTTGTGGAAAATTGGTTTGCATTTGTGAGATGTTGCATGTGAGGAGAAAAATTGAGAAGAAGAGGTTGCATTTGCTCAGGAGGAGTTTGCATATGTACAGGGGGAGCTCCTTTGGTTTGCCTGAGTTTTGTGCTTTGTTTTGTGCTCTTTGTGAGCTTTGTTTTGTCTCGGCTGTGTTGAGCCGTTGCCCTTGCCTTAGGGGGCCGAGACTTGGTCTGGCGAGTGATCGTGTTTTCGCTTGTTCTTTGGCTTTGGATCACTTGCTTTGGAGGTTTGTGTTCGTAGTTGTTTTCTTTTCTTTTTCTCTATGATGATTACTATGGGTGTTGTCCATGCACTCATCAAGGGGGAGATTGAGGACCAGGTGTGTCCGAGGACCAGTGGAGGGTCGCTCCTTAGTGATGAGTGATTGACAACGCCATGTGGACTAATGCTTGGCTAAGTGTGCGTGCACAGTTGCGGCTTGACTCACGCCGGTGCGGTGAAGAACAAGTCACGAAAGGCCTTAGCCGTGGTGGCCTCCGGGTGATGGAGAGGCAAGTAGGCTTTGTTCGATGGACCCGAAACCGATGGGGTCAAGTGCGAGCCGTCGCGATGCAAAATTGGTGGGCTGAAGTCGTGAACATGGGCTAGTGCAAGGTAGCGGATCGAGCCCGAAGCTTGCACGCAGGGCTTGTTGGTTTGCCCACAAAATCATCGGTGGACGGTTTCTTGGTCTGAGCCGCAAAACCAAGTCCGGAGGCCCGAGGCGGAGATGGTGATCCGGGAGCTTAGGGAAGCTTGAGGGGGCACGTGGGCGTGATCAGCGGGGCTTGCATCGATGCTAAGCAAGCAAGGTCGGTGGAAGCATGTCCGGCCGATGAAGACTTGACCAAAATGCCCACGAGGGTTGTATCTTCTATTTGAGTTGTAGGGGTAGCGTGGTCATTTTTCTCCCTCACGATGGACTTCTTATAAATAGCGAGAGGTGGATGGCATCTCTCTCTCTTGGAATTTAGGGTTTCCTCCCAGAGATTGCTCTGAACTGCTTCTTTTTCCTCTGCTTTCCTTAGGCTAGATTCTTGTATAGACTGTGACCTCTGGATGTATGGAAGCATTCGGCGTTGCGTGATCTCCTAGTCCTCCGTGGATTTTCGTGTCATTTTCGGGCTATTTTTGGGGAGTTTCATTCTTCTCGATTCGGGGATTTGGGGGCGTTTTCCTTGGTTTATTTGAGGGGGTCATGGGTGGATGCCTTGCGCATCTTTGTGTGTGATCTTGACCCCTCAAACACCGGGGAAAGCCTTCGATTCGTGAGTTTTTGGTCAGAGCCCGAGTTCTTGGTGGTGGTTCATGTGATCCGCGATTCCCGGTGATTTAGGGAGTTAGAGGTCGAGATTTTTGGGGCATAGCTTCATCTTGTGTTGCTTATCATCTCCCCAAAGTCTTGTCTCAAGAGCTCTAGCCGTTTGGGAGATCCGATGATGGATATGGAGGGTTGACTTCAAGGTCGTCTGCTCGCCTGCTCAGTGAGCATGGATAGTCCAGCGGGATCGGGGACAGTCCGCAGACTGTGTTTGTCATGATTCGTCACATGATCTTGCGCGTCCGCGTTTTTGATCCGTTTGAGCCCTACGGTTTTGTTGCAAGCAGTTTGCGGACAATCCGCGTGTCGCTCACGGACGGTCCGCGTGACCTAGTTTTTGTCTGGGGTGGAGCTGAGTTTGTCTGGGGTTTGCAGCGAGGTTTGCCGGACGGTCCGCCTAGGCCTCACAGACAGTCCGCGACACTGGCGACGTCTGCTTCCCGCTGTCGGATAGTCTCAATTTTCCAAAGGTCGTCTCGGTGGTTCGTTGCATTTTTGGACAGTCCGCAAGGTTGGTCCGGACAGTCCGCTTGTGCATTGCGGACAGTTTGGCCGTACCATACGGACAGTCCGCACTGGTCATTTCCAGAATTGGCCAAGTGCTTTGATTCTTGTCTTGTGCTTCCGCGGTTTGATTCAAGGCTTGTCTCTAGGACTTGTGGGCTTCTGTGTGCCTAGTCTAGAGCTTCTCTGGTGTGTGCGAGTACTCGGAGTGGCAATCGGGGTATAGGCTGAGTTCGACCTTCGGAAAAAAATTTATCGGCTCCCATTCACTCCCCCCCCTCTCTGGTCGCCTATTCGGTCCTTCAATGTCATTGTCACTTAGCGAGAGATGTTCATCCCTACGTGGGATGTGAAGTACCAGTTGCTCCAAATCATTTGAAACTTTTTTGGGATGCTTATGGATCCAAACTATGATGTTGTGTGAAGTTTTAGAATTTTTAGACCAAGTTTGCCTATTATTGTAAATATTTGTTGATTTAATAAAGAATAAATGTTAAAAACATCTAATCTTGATTAAAAAATCTGAAAACTTGCATAAGCTCCACCTTTTGGTGTATTATATTGTCAAAAAAATTTCAAGTGATTCTGAGAAAGTGACGATGCACATCACCACTAAAGCATACATGTCTCACACATGTCATTGTCATAGCGAGATGTTCATCCCTACGTGGGATGTGTAGTACCAGTTGCTCGAAATCATTTAAAACTTTTTTGGGGTGCTTATGCATCCAAACTATGGTGTTGTGTGAAGTTTTGGAATTTTTAGACCAAGTTTGCCTATTATTGTAAATATTTGTTGATTAGTAAAGAATAAATGTTAAAAACATATAATCTTGCTTAAAAAAATCTGAAAACTTGCATAAGATCCACCTTTTGGTGTATTATATTGTCAAAAAAGTTTCTAGTGATTCTGAGAAAGTGACGATGCACATCACCACTAAAGCATACATGTCTCACACATGTCATTGTCATTTAGCGAGAGATGTTCATCCCTACGTGGGATGTGTAGTACCAGTTGCTCGAAATCATTTGAAACTTTTTTGGGATGCTTATGGATCCAAAATATGATGTTATGTGAAGTTTTGGAATTTTTAGACCAAGTTTGCCTATTATTGTAAATATTTGTTGATTTAATAAAGAATAAATGTTAAAAATATCTAATCTTGCTTAAAAAATCTGAAAACTTGCATAAGCTCCACCTTTTGGTGTATTATGTTGTCAATAAAGTTTCAAGTGATTCTGAGAAAGTGACGATGCACATCACCATTAAAGCATACATGTCTCACACATGTCATTGTCACTTAGTGAGAGACGTTCATCCCTATGTGGGATGTGTAGTACCAGTTGCTCGAAATCATTTGAAACTTTTTTGGGATGCTTATGGATCCAAAATATGATGTTGTTTGAAGGTTTGGAATTTTTAGACTAAGTTTGCCTATTATTGTAAATATTTGTTGATTTAATAAAGAATAAATGTTAAAAACATCTAGTCTTGCTTAAAAAATCTGAAAACTTGCATAATCTCCACCTTTTGGTGTATTATGTTGTCAAAAAAGTTTCAAGTGATTCTGAGAAAGTGACGATGCACATCACCACTAAAGCATACATGTCTCACACATGTCATTGTCACTTAGCGAGAGATGTTCATCCCTACGTGGGATGTGTAGTACCAGTTGCTCGAAATCATTTGAAACTTTTTTGGGGTGCTTATGGATCCAAACTATGATGTTGTGTGAAGTTTTAGAATTTTTAGACCAAGTTTGCCTATTATTGTAAATATTTGTTGATTTAATAAAGAATTAATGTTAAAAACATCTAATCTTGCTTAAAAAATCTGAAAACTTGCATAAGCTCCACCTTTTGGTGTATTATGTTGTCAAAAAAGTTTCAAGTGATTCTGAGAAAGTGATGATGCACATCACCATTAAAGCATACATGTCTCACACATGCCTTCGTCATGGCATAAGCTCCACGCTAGGTTTGCCCTCGTCGCGTGACAGCATTGCTCGCCTTCGCGGAGTCCCGCACGACCGCGATCGCAACACCACCACCACGTCAGTGGGGAACGCCCGACGCTTGCTCTGCCATTGCCGCCGCATCGTTAGATCATTTGTGATCAGGGTCTATGTTCGCGGGATCATATGGGTCGACCCATAATGTCTGATCCATATAGTTAAGGGACCCATAATTTATTATTCAACTTATAAATAGAAAAACTTCATTCCTTCAACATGAAAGCTCACATAGTGTAGTGGTAGCGCTCCTGCTTGTGTACCACCAGGTCGCGGGTCCAACGCTCCATGGGAGCAGTCTTTTTGCCAAATACAATTTAACACTAGTGGCCTGCACAATGTCGTTCGGGAGGACCCTTAGGTGGGCCTCAAAATTGCCACGTGTACCTGTGTCCCTCTTTGCAAAAAACATTAGAGCGGGCTGCCTGGACAAGGCCCAAGCTGCTTTCGAGCCGGAGCTGTGGCCCATTATGCAAAAAAAAGTGGAGTTGTGACCAATTTGTTTCGTCATTAGGTGTGCCTAACGAGGGAAATAAACTATGATGATGTAAAATCTAATCGGTGACGATTATGTTTCATCACAATATGAAAACATAATCTATGACAATTTCCTTTTAGTGTTCTGTGACGATATTTTTATTTTCGTCATTAATGATCAAGGCAAAACTTCGTCACTTGTAACTTATGACGAATATGAAAATTTGGTCATAGAAAGATAGTCTTTTGTGACGAAAGTATCTCTCGTCACAAGCAAAAGGTCATGGATAAGCATATTTCTACTAGTGTTTTGAACCTCCTCCTATCTGATCTTGGGCTTGTACACTTATCGTGGAGGAGATTGAATGTTTTTTCGGCGGGCGGCGGCGACGTGTGTAGGGGCGGTCGGCCTGGTGCCACGACCAATGTGGAGCCCAACGATCTTGTACAGGTCGTGAAATCCAATCTAGTGCTAGTCTTCTTGGCCCTCCCTATCTAGGATGGAAGGACTGCTAATAAGGCACGCACATCACTCCATTGTCATCATAAACCGGGCGAGGTTGATTCGAAGAAGGCGCCCATTGTGGAGTAAAGTGTTGCCCTTGCTGTGATGATTCACCTCTAAATCTTGTAGCTGCTCTTGGAGGTGACGACGGCCTCTCTTGATGTGGAGGTGATCTTATCCTTTTTTTAATGGCCGATCACTTGTAACGGCCTTTTGTTTAGAGTACTTGTCAAATAGCATATCAAATGTGACCTTTGACATTGAAATACTCCCCTGATTCTTGGCAATATTAAGCTTCCAGTTTCCAATCTCTGCCGCCTTCGGAATAAGCATTTTTGGTTGACCATGGGGAGGCGGTCGACCAGCCTGAGTTTGTCCCTAACCTACTGGGTGACCAGGCTCGGTTGTTTGTTGACCAGGCGACATGGATGATCCTTGCCCCCCATGTCCAGAAGCTTTGATAGTAATCTTGAATGTCTCTCTACCATCAGGGGTCTTTTCACATGAAACTTCTCTTACCAACTCTTTTCCCCTCAAGTCGGGCTTAGCTTCCCCGACTACCACGTTCTTGCCTTTAGCTGCTTCGACTTGGTGTGGCTGAATCAACACTTTAGGTTGCTGCAAATCCATGGTATTGATAGGAAAAGTCTGCTTGTCCACTTGCATCTCATGAAGCATCAAAGCGACCTTCATTTATGGCCGATTGAATCTGACGATGAAACACATTACAATCGTTAGTACCATGAGAATAAGAGTTATGAAATTTGCAATATGCACGTCGTTTAATTTCATCAAGTGGAGGCATGGTATGAGAAATCTTAATATTTCCAAGTTTAAGTAATTCATCAAAAATACGATCACACTTAGAAACATCAAAGGTAAATTTCAATTCTTCTTGCCGACCTTTAGTAGCCGGCTTAAGTGATGCACAAGAACTAGGTTTAGCCTTAGAAGACCACACAAATTCAGCAACATAAACCTCACCCTCGTTGTTCGAGCTATCGTAATCATATTATTCAACCAAATGCATGTTAGAGCGACGAGGTTTATAGTTTTCTTTTTCTTTATTTAGTTTTAGTTCTTGTGCCATACCTCTTACAAGAACGGTAGCAAAATAAAATTCTACACCTTCTAACCCTTCTCTAAGAGCAGATCTTAAACCTTTAGCAGCAAGGTCAGAAGGTCGAGAATCAAGTGTAAGATTAAAACAACGGTTTTAACCTCTTTAAAGTGCTTAAGATAATCAGAGTCTGACTCATCTTTGCCTTGTCTAACCGATGTTAAATCTGTTAACTTTAATTGATAGCTCCCATTAAAGAAGTGATCATGAAATTTTTGTTCTAGTTGATCCCACGAATCAATAGAATTAGGAGCTAATGAAGAAAACCAAGCAAAAGCGGTACCGTGAAAGACAAGGAAAACAAACGTACTTTCAAAGAATTATAAGTACCCGCTTCACCTAGTTGAGCGATGTATTGACTAATATGTTCCCGGGTTGTGCGGTTATCATCACCACTAAATTTCCCCTATTGCAACACAACTCTTAGGCAACACCACAAATTTGGTTGCAATAGGGGGGGTACTATGGCACCAAAATAGTGATTTGGTTGTAATATGCGTGTCTATTGATACACAAAATTTGAGTTGCAATATTTATTTTTTGTGTTGCAACAGGTTGACGCTAATGCACCCATTATGAGGATTTGTGTTGCATTTGGTTGGAAATACTGCTACCCCATTTCTGCGTTGCATTAGCATTTCGTGCGTTGCAATAGAAAGTTGCTATGGCCACCATACTAGGGTTGGTTGCGTTTGACGCTATATCACAACGTCTTATTTGGGTTGCAAATATATCTTTCGTTGTTGCAATACATGGAGGCTATTGCTTCGTTTGTAGCCTCAAGATGCAATATGTATGCGTATTGCCACGAAATTTAGTCGTTGCACTATTTTTGTGGTCGTTGCAACTTTATCGAATTATTGCAACGAGGTATTCCTTGGTTGCACTTGTAATTTGTCTATCACGTGATGCTTATGCGAGGAGATCAAAACGATGATCAGATAGGGACTCATCGGGACCATTCCAAAATTCCAAGTCTTCGACGACGTCGGTCTCCATCAAGATCTCCACGGCGGGCGTCTAGGTCTCCATCTAGATCGATCTCCACGGCGATCAATCAACATCCTGATTGCCACGGCGGTATTGTTGTCTTGATCTCGTATATATCTTCGTTCCCTGCATATATATGCATATTGCTATATCATGATCTAGGTCGTTTGAAACATGAATGCAGATTAATGGCATCACACGAAGATCGGAGTTGGATGCGCTTGCCTCGACACTCGGTAGGATTGGCGAGAACAATTTCAATCTTTTTTCAAACCTTTACCACCGCATCAGCGAGAGGTCGATCTATTGCGTGCCCATGTACTATATGTCAATGCATGATCAAACATGACACCGTGTTTCCCATTCAAATTCATTTAGTGACTAGAGGGTTTGCTGATTGTTTCATCGATGATGGTATCATTCAAGGCCAAACTAATACTTCATCAGCTGAGGGTCGTGTGAATCATGATGTCACTCCTGATCTCAATAATCATGATGCACAACCTACAGCTGATGATACAACACCTTATTTTGGAGAAGGCGATGAAGAAGATGGTTGTGATGATAACCCTGCCACTAATACTCTGATTAGAAACATTATCAGTGGCACTATACATCATGGACAAACTAGAGATGATGAGGAGGCGATAAGCAGCGGAGATTTTTGAAACTATTAGACCGGGCAAAGAAGGAATTGTATCCGTGATGCAAAAATGCAACTAAGGTCTCTTTTATCGTGGAGCTTTTTGGATAAAGTGCATGTATGGCTTAAAGTAACCGGCGTTGGAGGCCATACTTAAGCTCTTTGGAAAGGTTCTCCACAAGGGCATTGTATTCCGACTCCTTGGATAAAGTGCAAAGGGTGGTTCGACACAGGCTTGGACTATGTCAAGATACGCATGTGAAAATGATTGTGTGTTATTTTTGAGCAATACGCAAATCTGGAGACATGTCCCATTTGTAAGCGATCAAGGTGGAAAGTTGTAGAAAAAACACGTGGTAATAATGACAGGTCTTGGTGCTACTACTTTGTTAAGAAGCGGTTACGATTAAGATCCTCGCTACTTTCCTCTTATTCCTCAAAAGAATGTATATGTCAAAGCAAATGTCGGAGGATATGCGGTGGCACAAGAAAGAATTGGTGAGCGATGGGAAAATGCGTCACCTGACTCAAAGGCATGGAAGCACGTGGATTCGGAGTTTAAATGGTTTTCGAGAAAAAGGAGGTCGTAATGTTAGGGGTGGGTCTTGCTTGATGGGTTCAATCCCTTTGGCATGCAAAGTCTTACATACTCCATATGGCCATCATCCGATACCTTACAATTTGCCTCCATGGTTGTGTCGAAACAATCTAAGCGGATCTTGTCAATGTTGATACGGTCCAAAATCTCCGGAATGGATATTGATGTATATTTGAGGCCCTTATCGGAGCTCAAGGAGCTTTGGAATAATGGTGTTAAAACAAGAGATGGGGACTAAGAAGAATTTTACATTCGCTATCCTTCTTTGGACAATTAATGACTTCCAGCTTATGCTATGTTTGAGCACTAAAGGAAAGTTTGCATGTCCATACGCCACAAACATCTTGACTATTTGTGGTTGAAACATGGGAAGAAGCACTGCTACATGGCACATCGACGTTTCTTGCCCCCCGACCATCCATGGCGCAACAACGCGGTCAGCTTCAACAACAAGGTCGAAACCAGGGAGGCACCAGAACCACTATATTGTGCAGTGTACTTGAGCGATGATACTTTTGAACAAGTACAATTTGGAAAGACCTTGTTATCAAAAAGGAAGCGTGACGAAGACAACAGATGGCACAACTGGAGGAAGAAGAGTATTTTTTTGAGCTCCCTTACTGGTCTTCTTTGCTCATCAGGCATAATTTGGACGTCATGCACATTGAGAAAAATATGCGAGCATACTAGGCACTCTGCTTAAATTGGACGGCAAATGTAAGGGGGCGGGAGAATGCCGGCTTGACATGGAGCATCTACGGATACGACCAGATCAGCACCCTATGATTAAAGATGATAAGTATACCTTGCCATCAGCCTTGTATGAGTTAGATAAGGATGCTAGGGAAAGTTTGTGTAAATTTCTATATGGAGTGAAGATGCCTGATGGGGTTTCCTCAAATATAAGAAGATGTGTTGACGTAAAGTCACGTAAGGTGTCTGGCTTGAAAACTCATGATTACCATCTAATTCTACAAAAACTTTTACCCTTAGTGGTGCGTAGGATTTTGCTAGAAGCTATTGTCATCGGATTGATTCAGCTTAGTAATTTCTTCAATGCACTATGTTCAAAGGAGCTGGTGGAGCGAATTGGACAAAGCTAAGCTATTCAATTAGGAGGTTGTTTGTCGACTTGAGATGATATTCCCACCCATTTTTGATATCATGATCCATTTGCACATTCATCTAGTCAAGAAGCTAAACTTGGGGGGCCAGTGTGTTACATATGGATGTACCTAGTGGAGTGGTACCTACGCACTGAGAAAGGATATGTGAGGAACAAGGCTCACCCTGAAGGTTCAATTGCTGAGGGATACATACTCTAGGAGTGCCTTACATTCTGCTCAAGATTCTTGGATGTGGACACCAAAGAGAATCGTGTTGATCGACATGAAGCAGTTACTGTGAATGAGCCACCATCTGGTTTGAGCATTTTTTGAAATGGATTACAAGAGGAGAGGACAGACGGTGACGAAATTCCACGGATGAGTTTCAAGATGAGGCACTACATAATTTGCAATTGTGATGAAGCTAGACCATATGTCGAGTAAGATACACTACTCAACATCATTTATTGCTTGTAATTTTAAATTTCAAACTAACGGTAATATTCATTTGTATGCGATGCGCATTTGGAAGAATCAAGGAATATGGAACCGAAATCTTGATCGACATGAGGATCAACTCGTAAGATGGTTTGAAGGCAAGATATCGAGGTCTACATGCGAGAGGGAAGTAAGTTCGAGTTGTTTGCACTTGCTCAAGGACCAGATCCCCGACCTCGTACATTGAATAGATGTCATATCAATAATTGGCTATTTCGAACCATTAACATTGAGAAAACCTCGTGACACAAAACAGGTGTGCTTGTCAAGGGTGAGAAAGGAGGCACCGGTATGGGGTGATTAAAAGAATGATCTCACTCGAATTTCCTGGACAAAAAGAAGTTATTCTGTTCCAGTGTGACTCGTTTGATGTGCCTGCTGCCACAAGTACCAACAGAGGCAAAGGATACAGTAAAGATAAATTTGGGGTGATTGACATCGATACTACTACACTGTATAAGAATGAACCCTATATTCGCAACACAGGCGTAATCGGTGTTTTATGTGAATCGTGAACAAACCTGGTTGGAGCAGTGTTATTTCATTGAAACCAAGGAACTTGTTTGCCATGCCTGATTTAGATCTTGAGGACTCAATTGCTGTGGGTATCAAGGTATTAATTTGCTCGGTGAACACCGTGATTTGACAAATTGGTCAAGATCGGACAAGGAAGGCACAACCGGGATGTCTCGCTTATTAATCAGTGCGGGCGAGGCTTGATGAACCCGATGATGTATTTGATGTTGATGATGAACATGATGCGATGACACGCATTGATGATGGAGTTGTTGCACCAATTGTTCAAGATGCCCAAGATGATGAATTTTTTGATTGATAGTCGATTTTGTTTGGCGTGTTAAGAGACAATTTATTCTTGCCATGACAATTGTTTTCAACATTTTTTACATTATTATGTCGTGCCCCAAAACTAAAGCATGAGGTGTATTTGTGGTCACTTTTCCCAAGTCATTACATTCTCACCGCATTTGAATAATAAGTACTGTAATTTTGGCAAAGGTAGGTTCCTACCAGTGTAGAAGAATCTCTAGAAAACAAGTGTTGTATGCACATAACTTGTTATTTCTTTATTCTGGTTGGGACACATCATGAGCATGAAGCTTAATAGGAAGTTCTAGCAGATGATACACTTTACACCATTTTAGCCTCTGTAAACATGATTAACACTAAAGAAGAAGGCATCGCATTCGAAACGAAGCCTACATTCATCACTACAGAAATAAAAGGCAAACCCCCTCCGGCTCGGCTCCCTACCGCAGAAGGTTCGGCCTACACAGTGTTGAATGTTGCCTCGCGCCACCACCGGTGGCAGCGTCGGCCGGCGGCGGCCCTGGCGGAGGGCGATACTCCTCATTTGCTTTGCAAGATTAACCCCACGAGTCCGGAAATATTGAGATTGCAAGTTGATGATCATCCGCGGACGCCACTGCCCTTGAGCCTCGCCCTCAACCTGTTTCATGTACGCAAATGCGCGGCATGCTCGGTCACTGTAGAACCTGTAGAGGAGGACGGCCGCCACATAGGCCGCCCCTCTGTTCCCGGCCTGGGCAGCGCGGTGTAGCTCATCGAGGGGAGGACGCCGGCCGTGGTTCCTGCCGAAGATGTCATCCATCCCGGTGAGGAAGCCGACCACCGGGTTGCCGGCTACAGCCAGGCTACGAACGAAGACGTCGTAGCCGTCGGTCGGCTCGCATCTCGCCGACCGAACCCGACCTAGTGCCAGGTGCCTACCGACATCTCTGTCGCGGCAGGGGCCGAGCATGCTCTTGCAGGTGGCACGTAGGCTCCGGAGGTCCTCCATTGGCCGATTCGATGTCGCACCGACTCGGCCAGTGATGATTGCCCGCAACTCAATCGGGAGTTCCGCGAGCGACCGGGGGTGCTCCCTCGATGCCATGGAAGGGAAGTCGCGGCGCGGAGCGTGAGATGTGGCGAGAGGAGCGAGTGAGATGTGGGCGGAGAGGGCGGGGAGCGTGAGATGTGGGCGGAGAGGACTTTCCAAGAACCGGCGTCTTCGAAGTTTCCAATAACCGGCGGCGGCCTCTCAAGTTATTTCCAAAGAAATTAACAACTGAACATCAGAACTGGCGTGTCGTGGCGTGGGTTCGAACTGGCATGTCGTGGCATGGCGGGCGCTGCGCCGGGGGCCGTCAGGCGGCCGCGTGGTGTGGTGGCAACATATAATACCAAAGTTTCCATTTGACATCATAATAAAGACTTGCACATATATACCAAAGTAGTAGCAGTGTACTAGCATTGACTACATCCGCATTACTAGATATACATACACGTATACTTGTTCTCAAAACCCAAAATGCTACTTGTTACTATGGATTATTACATTACTAGATAATTCTAACTATATATCATCGCACAAATCGGTAACCATGCTTGATCTCAAGTCGATTTGCAATCTCAAAAGACAGATGAATGCATCCTTGGTGGCGTATTGCACCGCCGCCCTTGCAAACACCTCAAACCCCACACGTGGTTCACTCTTCATCCTTGAAACAGAGGTAGGTCTAGTACCACATTTCCAATCTTTCCGTGATGACCTGTAACCATTTTGGTACAGATTGTTGTACTTGTCATCAACCTCAGAAACAAGCAGTTGAAGGTCTCTCCAATTAGAAATCGTGATGCCGCAGCCCGCTCTAGGCATTCAACATCATTCGAGATATGCCCCAACAAAGATGTGGCCTTCCTCACGAAACTTGCTCGGGACATCAAGTAGCTTGTAGGGCATGGAGCACTGGTAAATAAGGCAACGCTACCGACGCACAATTGCAACAATGTGACCTTGTGCTCGCCATCGCTGAAGCTCAATGCACTCGATGTCCAATCCGACGAGCAAACGATCCGGAGGAGGGTTACCTTTGATTTCTTTGATGTACTCCGCCACTACTCGCCGCAAGTGATTGTGGTCTTGATGCTCGCATCGCCTTGAAGAATTCGACCGCGGACCGAAGTTGGGGCTGGTCCCGGATTCGGGCGAACGCCGTGGACGGACGACGGTGGGGCGCCATTCATCCCAGCCACGCCTACTCGAACGTCGACGTCGGCAGCGCCGGTCCACACATCCACACCGCGACGCTTGCGACCCTACGATCAATCCAAGAAAAATGTAGTTGAATCTTAATCAAGTTCAATCTCGCTACAAATCCATGACTACCTACACAATGTACATGCTAGCCGCGAAGGGCTGACCTGGAAATTGACGCGCTACGACGCGGCGCTTGCTCACCGCAGCACCTTGGTTGGTGGGGCCGGGCGGTGCGTTGCCCGACGCATCCCCTTCCTTTCGGGGCGGCCGCCTTCCGCTGCCTCACATCGGGTCATCACGGGTGCCAATCTTGCTTCAGAGCTAGGTGGCGTGGCAATGGCGTCGAGATTGAAGCTTGGCGGTGATGGCGATGGCAAGAAAACCCCGGTTTTGATGGGACGGTTTGGGGGAACAGGGATGAAGCAATATTCTATGTTGTCTGTTCAGCTTCGTCTATAAGCTAAAAGGAAGTGGGGACACAGCTTTGTCAACACCACGAGCGCCGTGCTGGCGTGCTTAACTCGGTCCCACGTGGGGACGATGACGCAAATTGCTTCTGTTATCAAAAACCTTCAAAAATTGACAGAGTTTGAATATAGTTGTCAAAAGTTGTCAAATGAAAATTTCTTGAATACCAAACCTGTACAACTCGTCAAGGCCTACAATCTTTATTTAAGTCATTAATCCATTTGAGTTTGAATAGGACAAATTTGAAATTCAAAAAATGATATCTACAATCGATATTTTTGAACACCAGATGATGTCAAATGGAAAAGTGGTGAATACCAGAGTTTCATATCTCAACAAGATCTAACTTTATTTAGGTCGGATTTTCATTTGAGAAAGTGGTACTACACATTGTTCATTAACCTAGGTTCACTCACATAGTTTAAGAAACTTGGTTGGGGACATGTCAATTTTGTACTACATGATAGTACCACTTCGTCAAATGAAAAACCGCCCAAAATAAACATTGTTCATCTCGATGAGCTATGAAACTTTGGTGTTCATCACTTTTCCATTTGACATCATCTAGTGTTTGAAAAATCAATTCTAGATATCAATCTTTGAATTTCAAAATTTGATGGTTCAAACTTTGTAATTTCGAATTGCACCGACTCATGAGATAGATTTTGTTTTCTAAGAATGTGGGGGGAAAACCACCTGAGTTGGACATCATACGTGTAATATAAACATGTTTTAAGTTTTGATTATGAATCAAAATACAAAAATAAGTTCATCACTTGCCGAGTGGGACCCAAGTCAAATGCAAGGATGAAAAGCACACACGAGGTAGTCGTCTCTCGATCGGGTGGCACGCTCGTGGGTCGCATCCCTTTGGTGTGGGGTTTCTGTGTGGGCCCTTCGTGGTGGGCTCCATTTGTCAGCCGCTTGGGGTGGAAAACAACTGGTGTCAACCACACCCTGTGTGTGCCTTGACGCCCCCACCTGCCCCAATGTTTCGCTTCTTGTCTCGCCTTCCCAGCGCCTCGCCACGAGAAACCACCCCACCGCCGCCCAACCGCCCAACTCCGATTACTTTCCAAACCTCCCCACCACGGACCCGCACGCCAAGATGGAGCCGGACTCATCCGCGGCGTCGAGGGCTTCTCGTCGCAGTTCCTCGCCGAAGGCCGCATTGCCGACATCCTCGATGAGCCGGGAGACGGGTCCTCGATGGGACCGCGGCGAGGCGGCGATGCCGGGTGGTTTCCTTGCCCTCGATGTTCGCTGGCATCCGAGGAAGCGAGCATCCAAGGAAGCGGACGCTGCTAGGATGCCTCGGGCGGAAGGCCAACGATGAGGGTTTTCGCACCCAACGCCAAGAAGTCAAGTCGAGAGTCCAATGAGGAGTTGTACCTCAAAATGGCGTGACTTCTGGATGGGAGCGTCCAGAACTTTTCTTACTGCACCAAATTTAAGTTCCCCTTTATTATTCGAGAACTCAGTCTTTAATTCCTCCGTTGCTTAGTACATTGAAGTGATTATTTTGTGTGATTGCGAAAAATTGTTTCCGAGTCATAATCAATCTTGGGACTTGCAATTTAGGATTTCTTGACTAGGGTACATATGGAAATTTTTGGTAGAGATCATCCGATTAAGAATCTGAGCAAATCCATCTCAACATTTTGTGTAGTAGCATTCTTGGTACACAAGTGTTTATGTGAATTTTATCTTGGAGTTTGAAACAAATTTTTGCTCACCTCGATTGCAACATGATTAATCTTAAGTTCACAAGTGGAATATTGTTGTTCATGTCTTGATTTCTTAATTCAGGGATCTTGGGTGAAGGTGACATATGAGTTCAACTTTGCACGAGTTAGGCTGTTCGTGGAATGCAATGACGACAGCGACGATGAGCTCTGCCTCCTGGGCCCCAACCGAACACGTCCTACTGATGCCGAGGTATTACCTTCATTCCCTATGTTGACTATGTTCAGTTTCATTCAAATTTTGATGTACTTATCACACTGATAATGCATTGTAAAACCATTTCAGATTGAGGCTAAGGTGGAGGACCTCCGGCGGGCGATCAAGCGCTGGGCACTCCCGTAGGCACGACATGTCTAGTTATGATGATAGCTTTTGTGTAGTAAACTACTCCCTCATGAACATCTAGATTTGATGAATGAGGCTTTTGTGTAATGACCTTGTATAATGGCATTACTTTAGTGGAAATATATGGTAGCTAGTGAATGCTAGTATTATTATTACCCTTGATCATCCTTGTGATTGCAGATGTGTTATCCATTTGCTCGCAAGAAATTAGCTCTTATTATTGATGTGTTCATGAACGTTTTATGTGTATTTCTGATTGACAAGTATAGAGCAAAATAATTATAAAGCACAGAAACGAAACAAGTACAAGCAGGACGAGAACATCTCATGGACGAAAAGAGGAAATCATCTCATGAAAACAACCATTCATGCAGAGATGTACATAAAAGGTATATAATTTTCCTAAATTTATTAGTTGTCCATCAGGCAAAAGCAAGACTTACATGTACACTATACATCAGTTCATCAAGACTCCATAAGTCCATCAACCTCAACAAGCTCAAGGCTTCTTAACAAAAGTAATAAATAAACAAGTGCAGGCCAACATCACAAGCTGACCACCAAACTAAGTCATACACACTAAATTCCATTATTTATAGCAAGCACATTACTAAACAAGCTTCTATTTTGTTGCTGCCTCAAGTTCAGCAACCTTTGCCTCTAGTTTTGCCACTCTTTCTGCCAAAGACATTATTTTTGCAGCTTCGGTGATCCACCAAAAATGATTCTAGTCTTTCATGACTTTGTGCTACTCACGACGAAGCATTGTCCCAAGGCCTTCCATCCTTGCATTCCCGTGTGGATTGCGTCCCAGATTGAGTCAATGTCATGTGGAGTTACACCAACTACCTAAAACAAAGGCAAACTGATGCATTAGAACCATGGATCAGTGAAGATACAAGGACATTTGATCAATTCATACAGAGATGCTGGACATTTGAAGCAATATATGGAATGAGTTCAACATTTTTGTTAGGAACATCACCTCCCTAATGACCTAGTCATCCATGAGTGCATCTAGCGTAAATGAAATTGGTTCTTTATCTAGCATCGAGAACCTAGGAAAAGTGAATCTTGGTCCACCAGGAGTGCAACTAATCCATGTCTAAAATAGAAAACCCCAAATCCATGACTAGTTAAGACTAGGTTTACCACAAATCCATGTCTAGTTATTATAGTTAAGACTGATCCCATTCATCTAGGTTTACCACAAATCCATGTCTCTGAGAAAACCCCAATTCCAAATCGATTCTACGGAGGATCGGTACTAAGGGGACGGAGGAGGAGGGCATCGGTTCTCGGCCCGCTCGCGAATCTTCCTCGCGAGTCACGCCCTTGGTTGGTGGAGTGGTGCTCCACTCGGGGCCCTGCAACAATGGCGGCCGCTGGAGGGGAGGCGGCAATGCGGGTGCGACTCTGCATGCTCCAGTCCACTGCACCCGGGGTGGAGCCAACCATCACCGGCGTTGGAGGAAGCCGGTAGCGAGAGCGAGGCGGCCGGCGGCGAGAGCGAGGCGGAGATTGCGAAATAGCTGTAACCTTGAAACAGAGATTGGGGAGAAATTAGGAGGAAAGGGGCGACAGATATGCCCATTCGACTGAGTTGTGGGTCCCAACTTTCGGCAGAGTTGTGGGTCCCACCACACAGAGTTGTGGGTCCCACTGTAGTTGTGGGTCCAACCTGGCCAAAACCCGCGAGATTTCCCCATTCGAGTTGTGGGTCCCACATGGCACCAGATGTGATGTGTTCTTGAGTTCTTCATGGACCTAATTAACTTGATTCTTTGATTCGTAATCACAGCTACAAACTTGTTTAGATTTCACAAATGACGTCCAAATCAGGAAAAAAACTTTCCTACATTCTTATAAAACAATAATCTAGCTCATGGTGTCACCCATCTCATGTTAGTATGTTTCAACAATCATAATTAAGAAATAGTACAATTCAAAACTAGAATCAAGATTTTCAAATAGTAGATGATGTCAAATGGAAAAGTGATGAATACCAAAGTTTCATTGCTCATCGAGATGAACAATCTTTATTTTGGTCGGTTTTTCATTTGACGAATTGGTACTATCATGCAGTACAAAATTGACATGTCTCCAACCAAGTTTCTTAAACTATGTGAGTGAACCTAGGATTAATGAACAATGTGTAGTACCACTTCGTCAAATGAAAATCTGACCAAAATAAAGATTGTTCATCTCGATGAGCTATGAAACTTTGGTCTTCATCTCTTTTCCATTTGACATCATCTACTGTTTGAAAATCTTGATTCTAGTTTTGAATTGGTCTATTTCTTAATTATGATTGTTGAAACATACTCACATGAGATGTAGTGTACACCATGAGCTTGATTATTGTTTTCTAAGTATGTAGGAAAAAAAATTCTTGATTTGGACGTCATTTGTGAAATCTAAACAAGTTTGTAGCTATGATTATATGAATCAAAGAATCAAGTTAATTAGGTCCATGAACAACTCAAGAACACATCACAATCTGTCGGCGCCGGCTGTGGGACCCACAACTCTGTGATTACGTGTCCTCCCTATGAAAGCGCAATTTTCTTAAACCCAATATACCCTGGGACCCCACTAATTCAATCAACAACCTGATCTGGCGGCGGCGGTTCTTCTCCATCTCCCCTGACATCTCGCCTTCATCTTCTACCACATCCTCGCCGGGGAGCACATCCTCGCACATCCAATCAGCCCCCGCGCGCGCCAAACTGCAATCACTCCATGGAAAAGGTCGCCGCGGCACGCTACGAGGCGTCGAGGCTGGTGGAACTGCCGACGGAGCTGACGATTGACATCGTCTCCCGAGTCGCTACTCAATCAGAGGACGCCAGGGAGGATCTCCACAACCTGCACGCAACATGCAAGGCAATGTGCGTGGTGTGCAGCGCCGCCACGGTCGGATGACGCCTACCCCTGAAACGTGTCCTGCGGCGTCGATTCAACCTCGGCTTGGATTTTAGCGCGGCGCTCATCACCACACTGGCCACCGTCGGCAACTCGGAGGCCTTGTTCCGCAGCAGGTTGTGCCTCGCATTATTGGGGAACAAGCACGACGTAATCATGCCATGCCTCGACCAGCTAAGGCGCGCCGCGGAGGCGGGCCACAAGGTATCGATGTACGCCCTCACCCTGTTCCTCTACAGGCCCAACAGTGGGTGAGGCCGCGGCGACGACGAGGCCCACGGCTCCTGCGCTTAGTCGAGGGACCCGAAGATGGGGCTACGGCGCTTCCTTGGAAAAACTTGACTTGTACGAAACGCCGCTCTAGGATCATTTCGGCGATGTGGGACTAACGGCCGTCGGCGGCGGTTGCGCCGGTGCCGGTGCCCGTACCTCGCCGGACAATTTTCAGTGCAGTCGCGGTGTGGCAACCACGCAGATGGCATGCTTGGTACTCGTGGCGCGAGGTTCTGCAGGAGTGTAGGATCCGAACGAGTGTGATTGGTTCTTCTTCACACTCAAGGAAGCGTTTAATGTGATCCGATACAAGGTAAAAGTTTGTGATTGCTGATCTGTTTTGATTAATTTGTTCCGCATGATGCACCATAAAAGACATTCAGATTTCAGTTTACATGTTTGCTTTCTTTCTTGTCTCTACTCATCGTGAATTCACTTTACATCCGGAATTCTTATGTTCTCAAACTTTAATTGCTAAAAATTCTTTCAGTTCACGTGATTTCGCTTATCGTGAATTCAATTGTTCGACAGTCGGTGAATGCTTTCTTTTTCTCAGGAAATTTAACTGGCACTGAGGAGTGACCTTGCGGAGAGGCTTTGGCATCATTTTAGGCAGAACTTTGAAGAAATCCAGCAAATAAACTCGAAGCATGTCTCTGAAGTTGTGTCTTTGGTCGATGTGTCTCTCAACTTGTGTCGATGTGGAGCATGTTTTGATGATCCTTAGTTGTTTTGGTGTCATCGTGGCTCGGAAGCCTATGTGTAAACTTCAGTCCTCATATATATATCGCACGACCGGCTGCCGATCTTTATGTTGGTTACTTAATTTGTGTGATGCATGTTACTCTGGTACGAAATTGATGTGAGGAATGTTATTCTGCTAAAGTTGGTGGAAAGATGATATTCAAAATTTACTTTGACCACAAAAACTTTTCTATAAGCAATATACAATAACATGTGTCATCTTGTGCAGTTACATAGTAAACAAGAAGTAAAACTGAGTGGGACCCACTCGTCGGTGGACACACAAAAGCGCACCCTCAAATAATCGCCAAGCGTTGAAAATTTGGTAGCCAACGATTTGGAATGTGGCAGTTTTCCATCCGAAATATTTAACAAAGGCCCAAACTACCGCGCTACCATGACTGGGGCCACCACATTGTTGCGAAATGCCGGGTTATTAGAGTAGTAAGTCGTGCGTCTTTAGTTTCCCTCCTAATCCCTCGCAAAACCCATCTACATCTCGGTCGGTTAGGGGGGTGTCGACGACGGCGGTCTTTGCCGCCGCGGCTTCTCTCCTTACGAGGATGTCGGCGTCCAGGTGAGGCAGCAAGGGTGACCCGCCTCGTCGAAGCATTGCGCACACCTTCGTCGGTGATGCTACCTCCAAGGTTCACACCAACCTCTGGTACGGTGACTGTTGAACCTACCAAAGACATGTCCACGGGGCTAGGGCGACGATTGCGCTCTTTGGGTCATCACCTTCATCCCAAAGAGCATCATAAGGTTCGAGGCGATGCAATTGTCGGCGGCCTAGATGCGAGACCAAGATGTGGTACCTTCGTCTCGGGGCCGAGAGATTATCTTTGTTTCCGCGTTCGATCTTTCCCCTCGTACCGCCACCTATATTTCATGCATTTGTGCACGCACTGGTACCCTAGATTTCATGCATTTGTTCACGATTTGCACACCAAATTTCTTCAAATTATTGAAATGTCATCGATGAATGTGAGATCAAAAGATGAGCAGATTTGGACCGTGTATATGATTGAAAAGGGTAAAGATGGGGAGGCAGATAAAAAAATACATGTAAACCTCTTGGGAAACAAATCACCCTTGAAAACATAAACAAGTTGAAACAAAAATTGGGGTATCGGAAGCAGGGACTTGGTTTACTACAAGACTAGAATTTCACAGATCTCTACTAAGCAACACTCATCGAGATCGACTACGATGTCGATGTAGCAAAAAAAATGAAAAGATTCACGAGGAGGAGATGGTGATCAGCTTAGTTGTATCTAGAGAGCCAATACCTAAAACCATACCATGCCCATAACACCATTGAAATCCAAAAGTGTTTCCACACATGATGATGATGATGAAGAAGTCAAGAATCAATTAGATGAATACAAAGTTTGGCTAGCTGCCTTTGCATAAAGAGAAGAAAGCCTTGGGTAAGATATGGTAGCCCAATATTTGTATATATATACTCATGATTTTGCAGTTCACTCACATGATTGAAATTAATTATGGATCCTTTTCGAATTAAAAGACATATTGAGGAGGACACAATCAACACATACCAAGAATACACGAATGTTGCGGGACTACTTGATGACATCGGTAATATCCCTCTCCTAATTGGCAAGCAAATTATCATTCTTTGTCAGACTACAAATTATGCTAGCTCATCATGTCACAAAATTGTTTGCAGAACGGTATGTGGACCCCACCTTTATTTTGCAACACAGGCATGACATGAACCCAACACCTCCAGTGCAGCCTCCATCTCATGCTCGGCGTTGGAAACAGCAAGAGCAAGGAGATGGTAACTTGTGTTTATTAGAAATTACCCGCTATGCATAGTATGTTTTTGGGTATTATTACATTTTGTTCCCATGGAATAGGCTCACAAAATGTCAAGAAAAGAGGACGCGGTCCGGTAAGAGCCTTGAAGGTAATCGCCAAGAGAATCAAGGCGGGCAAATAGCAGTTGGACATTCAATTCTCCAAACATGGAGGACCAGTAGGTAATAACTACCGCTCATTCGTTGATGAAGTAGTCATGTATACAAGGAAAAGGACGCCAATCATTGGAGTGAAATCATGGAAACATGTCAAGAAAGAAGTCAAATATGCAATAGCAACTGATGTATTGGTAATCATAAACTTTGCTTTTGAATACAATTCAATTATAAACTAACGTAACAACTCACATAGTATTTGCATGCTATTGTGATTATATAACAAGCAAAGTGGGACATGGAGGATAATGCTGATTCAAGGGAAAAGATATGGGACATTGCTAAGGAGTGTTACAAAGGATGGCGTTCAACTTTCGATTACTACGGCCGGGACAAGCAGCTACCACCAGAGAATGTTACATAAGCCTAAAGAATTAGATATTGTTGAATGGCACTATCTGTTGAAGTATTTTAGTACTGCTAAATTCAAGGTTTGTTCCACATTGTTACTATTACGGAGCAATACATTTTTCATACAAATGGCAATGTCTAAGTCTTTAAGATTATTGTTGAAATCTTGCCATTCTATAGGAAAGGAGCGCACAAAATTACGCGATTTGAGGCCAACAAATGACAAGACATTTGTCTGCTGTAAGCCTTATTCTCGACTATGAGAAGGTAATAACTGGAGAAGTACATCTCCAATCTGTCTTGCGGATGAATAACTAATTTGTTATGTTCTTGGCTTAATAGAGACCGAGCGGTGAAGAGCGATGATATGGAACTTTGGTGGTTAACTCACACTAAGCATGGGGAATGGACAGACAGAACAATCTAAAAATGTCTCTTTGAGTTCTCAATGAATGTGTACATACATTACTATACATAGTCCATGCAATTATAGAATGCAAGCAATTTCTTGTTCAACTAACTCCTCCATCTATGCCTTGTAAATGTTAGGACAAAGCAAGCAGCGTTATTGCTGAGGCGAAATCAAATGCAGAGAACAATTTTGTTTCCCAAAAGGAAAAAAACGAGATGTTCCAGAAGGCATACAAGGAAGTCACAAAGTGCAAATCAACCAAGTTGCATGGTAATGGGTGCACGGCAAAAACCCAACTAGAAGGCAACGCTCAATGCGGAGAGCCAGGAACAAATTCGTAGGGAAGAGCTACAGCATCAGGAACATGTCGAGCTCATGGACACATTTGGGCTGCTACAAGAAAAAATGTCAACATGGGAAGATGAAAGGGAAGCGAAAGGAGAGAACATGCGACAACTTGAAGAAAGTAACAACAAAGGGAGGCGATCTGCAAGCTTAGGCAAGAGTTCCTATCAATCTGCAAAGCAGCAAATGGACATGCACAATTTCCACAGGTACTGGTCAAGCTAGTTGCATGAATGGAATGACTTTCTTTCCTTAGGTTCTATATCGAATGTGTATCCTTTCATAGATTGTCCTGCCAACATCTGTCCAACCAAACAACAATGTCACGAATAGATGTGACGGTACGCATCAATCACCCACCAAAACAACAATGTCACGAATGCAAGCGTGGCGGCTCCATCAATCACTACAACTAGAAATGTATGAGCAGACTCGAGAATATGCTCTCTTCTACTCAGTTGTTCTTGAATTCACAACTTTTACTAC
Source organism: Cenchrus purpureus (assembly GCA_022644695.1). Lineage (NCBI taxonomy): Eukaryota > Viridiplantae > Streptophyta > Magnoliopsida > Poales > Poaceae > Cenchrus > Cenchrus purpureus. The sequence continues at coordinate 68,066,585 of CP053466.1, forward strand.
TACATATCATCGATTCTTGATAAAATGACACCTAATCTTTTCCTTCCAAATGATTGGTTCATAGGAGAAGGAATCTGAAGTCATTGCTAAACAAGTCATATGCAAAAAGAAGTACTAAAGTTGTTAACAATCACACAAGCACAATCCGCCGTCCCCGTTAAACAAATTTCATCTCAATGACTATAGGTACAAGCGCACAAAGGAGCGACAAAGCACCAAAAAGACATGAGGTGAAATTTTTGCGACTCCTCTTCTGTGAATGTAATTCATGTTTCAATCAAAGTGTGTTTATGGTTGTGATAATTATTTGATGTCATTCTGATAATTTTATGAATCGCAATCAAACTTTGGTTTGCTACATCTTTGTTGCACAAATTCCAATATTAGAGATTATTTGATGCTAGCTTAAAAATGTTGTTGATTCTTTTCGAGACTAAGCCATGTCGAATGGAGCAAGCAGTGATCGAGCTCCTTGCATTGAAGTCACTCTTTGCTGATCAAGTGTTGGCATCCTCTCAAGTCACCATTTGCTGACCAAGATCTTCATTTCCTATCAAATTAGCCTACTATGTGTTGAAACAATGTCCCGTTCGAAACTTTTCAATATTTCGATTGTGTGTCATGTAATAACTCTGGATGGTTGAATGTTGTTTCATGAACTATAAATGCATAATTATATATACCGATGATGTTATTTAATGTTTCAAATTATTGCTGCTATATAAATGGCGTGGCAGAATACACCTTTCGTTGCAAAGGATAAATCATCCTATCACAACCGTGTTTTCGTTGCCAAAAGGAACGTGGCAATAGTAAGGTGCACTTGTAGCAACCCTGTATCATGGTGGTAACAGAGACATGAACTTTTGGCAACCAAACCATTTTCGACGTTGCAAATGATAAGTCATCCTTTCACAACCCTTATTTTTTGTTGCCAAAAAGAAACGTGGCAATAGCAAGTTCAACTTGTAGCAACCCTGTATCATGGTGGTAATAGAGACTTGAAGTTTTGGCAACCAAACCATTTTCGAAGCAATAATAGAGGACACATCTTACAACCAAGCAAACTATGTGGCAATAGAGTGCCAAACCTATTGCCTCCATCCTATATATATTGGTTGTAATAGAATGTTACACCTATAACAACCATCCATATGCTGCGTGGCAATAGAGGATACCACCTATAGCAACGTAACCAATTTCTCGTGTCATCAGACAATACTACCTATAGCATCGAAATTAAAATTTTGTGGTAATACAAGAAATCACATATTGCACCCAAATAACTTTCGTGGTAATAGAGGTGGTTCCCCATATAGCAACTAGAAACAGAGCATAGCAATATAATACTTTGCAACGAAAGATTTTAGAAATTGCAACGCGTTGTGTATGATGCAATTGCACCTATGGCAACACCAGATGTGTCGCAATAGAATAATTTGCAACCAACACGAGCACGGTCTAAAATGCTAGTTACAGCATCATGCGTTGCAATAGAAAAACTTTTGCAACCACAAAAAGACCACGGTTGCTAGAGGCTAATGCAACGCGACCTTTCGCATCACATGGTTGACGAAAAAAATTGGTTGCAATTGCGGCTATTGCAACTAAATATGGTATATTGCAACACATTTCATGTGTTGCAATAGGGAGAAAACCTAGTAGTGCACTAAATTTAACAAAATCAGGCATACGCCAACCAGGGGGAAAATTCACATAATCAAACTCGGCTCTATAGGGTTTTTGATAAAGCTTAGAATTACCAAAGTCAATGTCGAGCTTATTTTTCATCATATTAGCTACTTCTTTGAATTGAGCAAATTCATTCCTAGCAGCTAATTGAGATTGCATTGGAGCTGATGTATTAAATCTACTCACATAGGGTTGATTAGGATTTTGAACACGATGCAAGTCGGAAAACACATCATTGGGCACACCATAAGATGGAGCAACATTAGGTACAGGTGGTGATGTGTGAGCAATAGTACTGAACGCATAAGGTGCAATACCAATATTATTATGCCTAGGAATCTGAGTATTAGGCACAACCGACAAAGGCACTGGCTATTCTGGCAGCAAAACCATCTGGCCGGACTGGGCGGTCAGATCGCCTATAGGGGGAGGTTTGACCACGGTCGGCTGGGTGGATGGCGTTTGCTCAGGATAAAACCATGTCGGCATACCGTACAAAAATGTATCACCTGAAGAATTAGGTGATGCCGACATGGTTTGGTGCAGAACCCCATGTGTATCAACTTGAGGGATTGAATCATCAGTAATATCAGTACTAACATGTTTACCCTCTACTTTTTCAAGGTGAGTAATAACACTAGCCACTAAATTATTCTGATCACTAAACGCACGATCAAACTTTTCAGATATAGAAGATAATGCGTTATTAGATCAGGTGGAGTTTGGCTTATAGTGGGTATTACCTCAACCTTGTTGTTGTTTAGCTTGAACGCAGGCATCTCAAAGTCTTGAGCTAAGGTCACCTTGCCTGCATGATCTTTCTTGGTGCTAGAGAGAAACTGCTTGTTGATGTACTCTTGAAGCTCTGTGTACTTCCTCTGGTCCTCCTCGATGAGTTCTTCAATGTTCACCATGATGAGATTCTTGGGATCGAGTTCACAATGCGCTCCCATACAACGATTGACAAAACGGTTGTAAAAACCAGATCTGTCCCCAGCGGAGTCGCCAAAAGTGTGTTCATGCTTTTTCTGGCTGAACACACGAGTGCACTAGTTAGCACGGACGTCGGAAATCAACTCGTCAAGCCTTCCCGGCATAGGCGGATCGGCCTGGGAGGCAGCGTCGGCGGCCTTGGGCAGAACGTCGCCGAAAACCTAAGTTCGTCGCTCCGGGAGGGACCCCGTCGGGACAAACGCGCCTAGGGTTGTCCTGAGGTCAGCAAGGCCACTCAGAACTTCCTCAACCACTGTAGAGACGAAGGAGGAGAGAAAAGGGGTTGAAAAAGCTAGGGTTTGGAGAAAATAAAGTGTAAATTGATAATTCGATTGGTTGATAGCCTCTCAATCGGCCACGCCCCTTTATATTTATAGGGGAGGAGGTCTTGCCCTGCAAGGAACTCTTTACAACTCGTAACTAGTCAAAAACTCCTAATTTGAGTCGGACTCGGGGAGACTCAGTTAGACCGCCCGGGGTAAGCGGTCAGACCGCCTGGCGGCCTTTGTGCCGGACCGGCTATAGGGCACGCTCAGGACCGCTGGCGACCTTGTCGACCACCGCCCCATCCGATCCACTTTTGCCAAATTTGAGTGTCAACACCAGTCTTGATCTGGTGGTTTCCCTCAATGGCCGCTACCGCAGAGAACGCCTAGACACAACCTGCAAACTATATATTTTAAGCAGCTTACATGCTTTCAAGAATCAAGATGCATGCGTACAAGATATATATATGCTTAACGTATTACTACCTCCGTCCTCTATGACATTTAGGACAAGCAGTTTAATTCATTTTTGAACTAGCTAGTTTGTCCTAAATGACATATATTTAAGAACCAAAGGAGTACATACCACGTGATCTCATGTCCTTGACCCTAGTGACAGCTCCTTTCTGTCTCCAATCAATTCCTTGCGGAGCTTGCGCCAGGGTTAATTATCATACTTAGAACTCGACAGCTTCTAAGGCCTAGACGACGGCACAGGCTTGAACCCGGCCGTGTACCTCACTACGAACTCATCGCCGGTCATATCGGCGAACTTGTTTGCCGCCAGGATGTACTTCTTGTCCCTGGCGGCGTTGGCCTTGTCAATAAGACCGGAGTTATCCTTGAACACCTCGAACCACTGCGCCTTCTCAACGTCGTCCACTCGTCCTTGTAGGTGCGGCCATGCTCCACCATCCACTTCTCATGCCTCGCCTTCATCGTGGCCTCCTCGCCATAACTGCAGGTAGATAGGTCTGTCTTTGTAACTACGAGGGTGTAGGAGACACTACCGGAAACGGAGCCTCTGCCGAGAGCTCCTGGCTTTGCCGAGAGCCAAGACCTAGGCTCTCGACAGAGGCCCTCTTTGCCGAGAGCAACAGGGCCCGCTCTCGGTAGAGAAAAGATCACGGCGTCTTGGGCCTTTGCCGAGAGCGTGAGCCCCTGGCTCTCGGCAGAGAAAAAGCCCACGGCGCAGAGGGCCTTTGAGAGCCGGGCCCGCTCTCGGCAAGAGCAGCGACAGCGCATGGGCCGCCCGTCACGGCCGTGCCCGGTTAGCTTTGCCGAGAGCCACGAGGCCCTGTGCTCTCGACAAAGAAGGTATACCACGCCCGCACCTTTGCCTAGAGCCTCACTCTCTTGCCGAGAAACATACTAGCCACTCACGGCAAAACATTGAAGAAAACTTTACATTTTCGGCTTCAAACTTTTTCCTTGCTTAACATACACTCATACAGAGTACATGTTCAAAATTGGCATTCATTTCATTTTGCTATATTTAACAATTTTACTTCGTTCTTCGTAATTTTTTCGTATACGTCCGATATGAACTGGAAGTGCATGAAATCATAGAGTAAAGTTGTCGGAAAAATGATATTCATGTTCATGAGACATCTCTAACACTCTGTACATGAAATGAACCTAAGTTTCCGTCATTGGGTTCTCTGATCGTGATGAAGATCGTAAGGTAGAAAGGTTTTAAAATTGTATAAAATTCAAATAAAGTTTGAAAATCACAAATTTTGTCAAGCGCTCATGATATCATATCTTGAGTTTGTGGTAAAAATTTGAGAATATTTTGAACACTTTAACACATACGCTGTTTAGAAACCGGAACATCTCACGAGAAGTTTCAAAGAATTTGAACTAATGTCACTTGATTTAGAGACTTAGACAAATTCAAATTTGAGTTTGAATACAAAAACTTTTTTATAAGTAATATGCAACATAAGTGGTACCATGTTAAGTGTTGGTATTTTTTCTCATATGTTTGCTATTTTAAAAATTAAATTTGGTTCGTAAATTCGTCGAGTAATGCTCTCGCATGTAAGTCCCTTTGCCGAGAGCTGCTGTTGGCGTTTCTTATCCTCAACGCTCGGCGCCTTTGTAGCGTGAGACAAGTAAGAAACTCCCGGGTACACTGACGAGTGCGAACGAATCCGCAAGTGCACGGATACACCGCTGTAGCACTTCTCCCTAGGAGAATGAGTACTCCCTTCGGGTTTCATTCCTAGGACGAAGAGTAACCAGAGAGGGTCTATCCAAGGACACCAACTTTCACTGGGATAGGTCGGGATACAAGAAGCACTTCCTTAAGGGACTTAGCTCTCAAGATGTATTCTGTCGGATCTCGATCGTCCCGCATCAACGAGGTCGTCACGCGAGCCCAACTCGGCACGCCGACGTAAGAGGGTTGACAAAGGGTCTAACAGTCACCGCTGCATCGGCCTACCTCGCTTACGATCGTACGTGGTCTCCGTAGGAAACCCAAGGCCCGGACACCACGTCTGTACCCCAGATAAATATTATAGTGCGGCATATGCTAGCCCGCTAACTACACTATAGCAACCATATAAATACGGTCCCACGAACAAGGGAAAGATCGGAATCAGATCTTATCATTGAACTGGGAGCAGAAAGGAAGCTATGGATGTAGCTGAACGAGATACAAGAAACTTACTTAACTAAACAGGATCAGAGCATGCTAAACAAGTAAATGAACTATGGTTCTAGCTCTAAAGGATCAAAGCCTTGTGTCATGAAGAACACAAGTCTCTAACTTATGAACGAGCCAAGAACACAAGAACAAAGCAACCATGCATGATGTCCACTATAGTCTAAATAAGAATGCTGCAATACTCACTTTGATCTAAATGAAGAACAAGCATCTACGAGGACATCAACTCACTCCTTACCCATCCTCTACCTCACATAATCCTAATCTAGATCTCTCCTCATCACCATTCTACCACAAAGAGGTGAAAATCACATCTCATGGGCAGAATTGGAGAGAGGGAGAGAGAGCTACACAAGAGAAAGTGGAACTTGAGAGCTAGGTGGTGTGTGTGAAATGGAGCCCCTCCCCTCCTATTTATAGACAGGGAGGAGGCTTGCTCCGGGACTCAAAGTGCCCCTAAATGCCCGGGACTGCAGCAGGGAGCCAATGGGAGGACAACACGTGGAGGGGCCAGATGAACCGACTTAGGTGTTCGGAACCTAGGGTCGGCCGACCAACTCGTGGCCTCGGCCCGTGTTTCCTCCGCTCGCCGTGTGGGCCCTGATGCCTCTCCTCCGTGCATGGCACGTTTCCTAGTGGTTTAGTTGGTAAAGTGGGCCAATGGATCCATGTGATGCTGACGTGGCAGCGTGTGATTCATCGAAAGTCCTTCACGTGGATTGGTGACATCATGGATCCAGGAGAATCCATGTGGCAGCCACGATTGGCCGACATTTGAGTGCCTTGGATTGGAGTGGAGTGAATGTGCATGAATTCCTCTCATTTCCTATGCTAAATACCTGCATTCAAATAGACATCGACACTAGTGGAAAGTATGAGTTTAAGAACATATTCTAGTGTGGATGTTCAATTCATGCTCAGATTTGCAGGAGTTGACAGCCTTGAAAATGGCAAATATTGACCGTCAACAACACCCCCACACTTGACCTTTGCTCGTCCCGAGTGAAGGGGAAACAAAGCCAAGCGGGTCATGAATACCGAAAAGTAAGACAGACATAAGAGATATTCCAAGTCATACCTTGCTCCATTGAACCTCTGTGTAGTGGCTATCCTGTTCCCTTGGGTGATTGAAAAGTAGAACAGCCGTGAATCAAGTCACTTATGCACCTGATGATAAACACCTTGGGGGGTTTTGCAAGATTTTCATAAACAAAACTCTTGGTGGCTTCTCATTCGATTCTCTCAAATCGCTCAATGTGTATATGTCCTCACTAAGGCATTTTGCCTTTCTTCATCCTACTTCTAATGATGGCTATATGTGGAGCTCAGGGTAGGATAAAGAGAAAACATACTTGCATCACATATTTTGCAAAGTCAAAGACTGGATCCACAGAGAAAATCAAATCATACCATCAGATCAAGATGTGCACCGGTATGGCTATGGTGTGTATGGAAAGGTGGATACTAGGCCCGGAATGGGTGCTAGATATTACCATACATATATGAGGTGAAAATGTGGGTTGATGGTAAGGTGGACACTAGCCCCGGAATGGATACTAGTTATTACCATCTATAATATGGAACTCCTTTTTGCATGATCTCATCTCTCTCCTATTCCTCCTTTATTTTGGACATGGGCTATTCTTTCTCTCTTTTTTTTCATCATGCCTTGAGCATGTATTTTTTTAATAGCCCATGTCTCTTTTTTGAAGGACACTTCTGGAGAGAGATGTCACACCACATATGGAGTTTTATTTTTATGGAATGGATAAATGATACAATGCTAACTTCCAGTGTAGAAGCATAGCAAGGGGAAAATAGGTGGGGTGCACATAAATCTTGATCATGAAAGTAATGAAAAGAATTCTCACAAGGGTCATAGAATTTGACAAAGCTCAAAGTAATGACAAGCAGCATAGGAATCTAAGGTTTTTACCTACAGAGATCATATGGCTCTAAAGGGACGGAGGCATATCAAAGAGGAGCCTTTCTAAGAGGTTTTGAGTTTTCAAAAATAAATTCCCCAAGAGAGTAAGTCATCAGACCAAAAGATCATATCATCCAGCCATATCATACTAATCAATTACTTAGGTGAACATGCTTGTCCTTAAGAAGATTTTGGTTCACAAGCATCAGGCAGGTAACAAGGAATAAAACATATGTAAGTCTACTCAGGTACAAATGAGCTGGGTGATCTTTAGCATCATCATTCGAGTTTTAGTTTGGAGGTAGACAGAGATAGCTTATAAAACTCAGGAATGAAAGAGAGTGAGTTGTCGAGATGCAAACCGGTGCTATGCATAGAAGATGAACCGTGAGAGGCTCTCCACAGGAGTGAACTCGTGCGGGTCCCGTTCAGGTTCTTGGTAGGTGATCGATCGGCTAGCGCGGAGTGTTCGCAGTGGGTACATACGAAAACGTCGTGCTTGCGTTGGGAGAGTCGTGGCTCTTCCCCCACACTGTCTCGAACCTAGATGTCCTCTAAATCAAAAAGACCAAAGTAACGACACAAAGGGTGGCTAAACCGGGTTACATGACCGGTGAGCCACTTTATTCAAATCCAAATGTTTTAAGCCAAATGATTAGGCGCTTACACATATGCAAAAGAAATAAATGAAATAAAGGGAAACAAAGGGAAATCAACCTAGACCTAGACTAGCGCCTAATGAACTAAAGATGGGGCTAATCCCCACTACTCAGCATCATAGAGGGCTGCATGCCCCGTGGCCGAGAACAGCCTCCTCATCTTTGCACAAAGGCCGCGGCGGAGGTCACGGATGTCGTCTCTCGAGCTCGGCCAGTCCAACACGCTCCCGAGTAAGCAGCCCTTAGCTTCTCGTTGCTGGCCTCCAACTCCTTCATCAGCGGGGTCAGCTTGGCCATTGAGGAGAGCCTGGGGACTTGCTCGGTAGCCCGAGTCCTCTCCCTAGACCTCCTAGTGTAGGGCGGCGGTGGCAACCCGTCGTCCAGGCCAATGTCTTCCTCCCTTCCGGCGGGTGGGCGCCTGCGGCCTTCTCCTTGGGCAGCATTGGTTTGATGATCAACGGCGGCTGCGGTGAAGGAGCAGACTGTGATGAGCTCGTTTTCCCTCCAGCTAGCGATGATCCAGGTGTGCTAGGTGGAGCGGCGGCAACCCACGGGCAAAAGCCGAGCCATGGTCGGCTGTCGTGAGGCTGGCCGCCCGTCTCATGTGCCTCTTCCAGGTGGGCGGGCGCCTTGAGGGCGGTGTGCTTGGAATCCTCCCGCCCGTGGATGGTGGCGAGGAGGAATATCAGACACGGCCACCATTGCGAGGTCGCAGGGGGCGGCAACAATGGAGGGTTGCCTCCGCCTCCGAGGTCGGTGGGCGAGGTGGAGCCGCCGAAGGGACAACGCTCCTCCCGGCCATGGATGCGAGAGATGGTGAGGAGTTGAGGGAGAGATGCGTTTCGTGATGCGAAAACTCATCGGCGGCGAAGAAGGGTTACGGAGGAGAATGAGGCGCACACACAAAGAAGAAGGGAGAGGAGGCACGAGGGTTGGCCCGGCAGGGCCCCTCTGGTCCTCTCCCTTCTCGTGTGGGCTCTAGCAAGTCTCAGGATCGACGGCCCAGGTGGATTCCTCGAGATGGAAAGGTTGGTTTAGGCTTAAGGCTAAGATAAGGTTGAGGTTGAAATTTCATCCTCAACTATATACCAACCTCGGCCGAACCATGATATATCCAAAGAGAATCTGGGGGAAATCACCTTGATGACACACTGGGTTCGTCAGAAGTGTAGGCACTTCCATCGGTAGTCACGAAGTGTTTGGGTCGCCACAAAGGTGCTACCTTCCTGTGGACCTTTTGCTACTCCTCTTAATCCTGGCAATTTCTTTCTCCTGCATGACCACGGTCCACAAGATACCCGGAGGATAATTAGTCTGGGGAACGAGATGAGTCCAGGAGTACTCAGGGTGTGGGTGTCTTGTGACCTCCTGTCTCAACTTATGACCGTCTCCTTGTAGGTGATGACGATAAGCTCTGCTCTGCAAGGGTAGTGCGTATCGACTCGAGCCCGAAAAGGTATATATCGAGGAGCAAGCATGATCATCCCGAGGCCGAGGCCTTTCACGAGGTGGTCATGGGACTCGACGACTATAGCACTGGGGTCATGTTATCTCGGAGATGAAAAGATCGAGCACTGAGGCTAGTGCTTCACCAATAGGTACCGATCTCCGAGTGAACTCGAGCTCGGAAGGACACTCAAAAGGACGAAGGCGATCAAGAACTAGAGTTCGGACGAAGAGCAAGCTCTTGCCTTAGGTGAGGGTTCGATGTTGTCATCAAAGTGATGAAAACATTCCCAAGTCCTAAGCTTCCAATGGGGATTATGGATAAAGAAAAGCGCACCTCCCATTGGGCATCGATCAAAGGCATCGATCCGTCGGGCATAGGATACATAGAGCAAGCTTCTCACGATTGATCGGCATCGATCGATGTGCTTGAGATAAAAAGTGAATGCACTCCATTCGATCGGTAAATGATCGTGATCCTTGATCGATGGATGAATCCAATGGATTATAAGCGAGGCGATGTCTCGGTTTATCTGAAACTTGATTGCAAAGCACTTTAGCTCAAACCTCGATGTAGAAACACGATGGGCCTCTCATACCCTCCTTGGGAGATAGTAGTGAGGATCGAACAAGTCATCTGGCGGGAATGGTTGTTCTCAACTACTCTCTCCATCTCCACGAGACAAAGTCTCGGGAGAAGGTCTAAGAAGATGCACGAGAGGGAACCCAAGGGTAGATCTCGTGCCATGAAATCTTTCCTTAGACTCCTGCTATTCGGGAATGACATCTTGACGAGCTCGGAAAGAGTGGATATGAAGTCTCGGACTCGGTGACGATGGATCTAGGTGGCTCAACTTTTCCTGGTGGGCCCTCGTTGGCCGGGATGCAAGGGAGGCTGAAATCTCGGAGATTATCCAGGATCTCTCTTCCCTTGACAGCATCTAGGTGCACGAAGGATCCTCGGAGAGCATTAAGCCTCATGGCATCATCCTTTGTAATCCAAACCGAAGTCTTTGAAGCAACATCAATCGAGAATCAGGAGGTGGGCAATCTTGAGCGATTCCATGCCATTCCTAGTGATTCCTCCTCACATTGCTTGAAACAAAGAATCTTTGCCCACGAGATGACACGTATTGGGAAGCGGGAGCAAAAGCTGCTCTCAACCTTTCCCAAGTAAGGTAGTCTCTACCAAAACGTGCCAATCCGAGCTTCCCGAGAGAGGATGGCGGGAAAAACTCTCTTTTAAGCATCGGTGATTCTCGGTTTTACCACGAGTTTCAATCGGCACTCGTAGTCTCTCACATGATCAAAGGGGTTCTCATGACTTAACCCGAGAAGGATAGGTCTGAATTAGCTTCATGAGAGGGTGAATCCTGACCCGGATGTAAGAGTGGTCTTGGCGAAGATGGCTCGAGGTTCACTCCTCGGCGGAAGGTGTTTACAAGGATAACCTTCCATGGGTAGCGGGGGTGAGGTAGAAAGAAAACAAAAGGATATTTCAAAAAGGTAATGGGGGTGAAGGTAGAAAAAGGAAAAAGATAAATCTGAGGGAGACGAAGGTTAACACGTAGTCCCGACAGCAGAAATGCTTGTTGGCGTTTCTTATCCTCACACTGGCGCCTTTGGCGTGAGACAAGTAAGAAACTCCGGGTACACGAGTGCGAATGAATCCATAGCGCGGATACCTTGTAGCACTTCTCCCTAGGAGAATGAGTACTCCCTTGGGTTTCGTTCCTAGGACGAGTAACGAGAGGGTCTATCCAAGGACACCGACTTTATTTGGGATAGGTCGGGATACAAGAAGCACTTCCTTAAGGGACTTAGCTCTCAAGATGTATTCTGTCGGATCTCGATCGTCCCAGAGCGACAACACTCGAAGGTCTTGTCTGCGAGCCCAACTCGATGCAGCGTAAGAGGGTTGACAAAGGGTCCAACATCTGCCACTGCGGCCTACCTCTTCTGATCGTCGTGGTCTCGTAGGAAACCCAAGGCCCAGACACCACGTCATGCCCGGATAAATACTATAGTGCGGCGTATGCTAGCTAACTACACTATAGCTGTATAAATCGGTCCCACGAACAAGGGAAAGATCGATCATCATATCATTGAGCTAGGAGCGAAAGGAAGCTATGGATGCGGTGAGCGAGATCTGACAAACTTAACTAAAAGGATCGAGCATGCTAAACAAGTAAATGAACTATGGTTCTAGCTCTAAAGGATCGAAGCCTTGTGTCACGAAGAACACAAGCCTCTAACTTATGAGCAGCCAAGAACACAAGAACAAAGCAACCATGCATGATGTCCACTATAGTCTAAATAAGAAATCTTTGAAATACTCACTTTGATCTAAATGAAGAACAAGCATCCACGAGGACATCAACTCACTCCTTACCCCTCCTCTACCTCACACTAATCCTAATCTAGATCTCTCCTCATCACCATTCTACCACAAGAGGTGAGAATCACCTCTCATGGGCGGTGGAGAGAGGAGAGAACTACACAAGAAAGTGGAACTTGAGAGCTAGGTGGTGTGTGAAATGGAGCCCCCTATTTATAGACAAGGAGGAGGCTTGCTCGGGCTCAAAGTGCCCCTAAACACCGGGATGCGAGAGCCAATGGGAGGACAACACGTGGAGGCAGGATGAAGACCCTAGGTCGGTTCGGTAGGCTAGTCGGCCCGGCCCCTCGGGCCCACGGCGTGCTTCCTGGCTTCCATGTGGGCCACGATGCCTCTCCTCCATGGCACGTTTCACTGGCGGTTTAGTTGGTAATGTGGGCCCATGGATCCATGTGATCTTGGCGTGGCGTGTGATTAGTCGAAAGTCCTTCACATGGATTGGTGACATCATGGATCGGAGAATCCATGTGGCCCCGATTGGCCAACATTTGAGTGCCTTGGATTGGAGTGGAGTGAAGTGCATGAATTCCTCTCATTTCTTATGCTAAATACCTACATTCAAATAGACATCGACACTTTGGTGGAAAGTATGAGTTTAAGCACCTATTCTAGTGTGGATGTTCAATTCATCTTTCAGTTGCGAGTTGACCGCCTTGAAAATGGCAAATATTGACCGTCCAGCCCGACTTGGCTCGGCAAGAACTCGTGCGGGCCGCTTTGGTCAAGCAGTATCTTCTTTGGTGGGCCCATTTTGTCTGTCTTGAGGATCAGGCTCGACAAAGATGTGGGGCCCTCTTCCCATCCGTTTGGTCAAGCAGTAGCTGCGGTGGGCCCGGTCATGATTCGAGCCAAGATCTAGTGCTCGACACGGTCGATTGCGAGGCTAGATCTTTAACTCTCGGCAAATGGTTTACCCTGCAACACCACCACCACACACAACACACGCATGCACACACACACAGCCGCGCACACCCCGCCCGCCACCACAGTGGTCGTGCCGTCCTCCGGCCGCATGAGCCTCCGGCTCCCGGCCGTCTGCTCTCCGACCACCGATGTCCCGGTGTGCCATCCGTCTCACAGCCGCCTCCCGGCTCGGCCGCCTCGGCGCCCGCGCCTCCTGCTCCCGACAGCGCCGCCCGTCTCCCGGCGTGCACTCCTCCACCGGACCCGGTGGGAGCCTCGTCCTCCTCACAGGGCGCGGGGAGGGCATCCACCTTGGCCCGCCCACCGCCCGTGGCCTCCCTGCTCCTCCTACCACCACCAGCCACTAAGGTAGATATTTGGATTGCAAATTTGAATTGCAAATTTAGGTAGAAATTTGGATTGCAAATTTAGGTTAGAAAGTTTAGAAATTTTAGTTATCAATTTTAGATATGAATTTTAGGTAATCTAGTTAGCTAATTAATTTAGGTATAGTTAGAAATTTTAGTTAGTTAGGATTATTAGAAATTTTAATTTGATAGCAATATTATTAATTTAGTTACCTAGCAATATTAGGGAAGGTAATACTAGCAAATTTAGTGTGCAATTTTATCATGTCTCTAATTTTTGTTGTCAAACTTCTAATGCATGTCAATTTTATAGGTAGAGATGCCTTGATTTGCTGCACTCACCATCGGAGGCAATTTTGTGGAGGAAGAGGAGTAGGTGTCATTTGATCTCCTAGGTGAGTCTCGTGGCTAACCGGGCACCACATGTGATTTTTGTCGAGCCCGTTGGAAGGAAGCTTAGTGTGTGGCACCTTCGTGTCGTGGCTTGTGTTGCAGTTTTGGATTTGTTGCAGGTATTGGAAACTTCAAAATGAGGTCTTGTCGAGTGAATAGACACATTGATCTATTTTGTAGGAAAGTCTCTATTATGCCATCTGAAGGAGGAGTAGGAGGTCGGCCCATCTGTCACAGTCTTGCCAGCCCTGTCTCGGAGTCTGGTCTTGCCGCCCGCCCCTATCTCGAGTACTAGGTGAGCACGAAAAAATGCTCTTGTTTTCATTTGATGTCGTAGATCACGAAACCTAGTTAGGCATCTCTGTTCGGAAGAGATCTGATTCGAAATATCGAGAACTTTGCATATTTATGTATCTTTTAGTGTCCGTTTTGGACAGCAGTGGATGCGTAGATGGGTTTAGTTTCTATGGTTTACTCGATCCAGGAGCGAGTTTGCAGCACCTCCCGTTGTTCTCCGGATACACAATCTCCCTAACGGGACTTGTATTTGGAGAGCGGCAATCTTTAGCATCTCGGATCGGAGTAGACCATAGGAACTAACCCATCTACGCTCCAGTGGGATAGGACCTATCTTTACCTATGAGAATGTGTAGACATCATGTAGAGGATGCAATTTATTTTATATAACTTCGATATGATAGAGAATGGATGACCGTGAGTGGATGTAAAAGGATGGGCACCAAATGGTTGTGTGACACAGGAATGGGTTGACAACACTCAAGCTTTCATGGATGAAGCATTTAGAAAGGTTAAAGGGCCTAAAAACAGTAAAACCATTTGGTGTCCACTGCGCCAAGTCACGGGCTTCCGTCAAAGGAACAAGCGAGGAAATGGCAGCTCATCGCACAACAATGGTTTCACGAAGACTATTCAAGTGGACCTTCCATAGTGACACATGTATGAGATCGAGGCCATGAGACAGCGGATCGGAGAACTTGATGGTGATCTGGGTAGTAGACATGATAGATGACTTTCATGAAGCACATTTTCAAGGAAAAGCGTCGGAGGAGAGCGAGCCAAGCGAAGGCATATTATGACATGTTGGCTGCAGCACAAAAACCCCTTCGACACCAAAATATCTCAACTAGATGCAATCGGCCTGATGGCGTAAAGTCCCAACATAACACGAGTTGAGATTGCTTGATACTTTGGTGGCGGTTTGGTGACATGCTTCCCAAAGATCACCTTTTCGAAGAACTTGACATACGATGCATGAAAACTCCTTAGTGCACTTAAGATGCCATATGACGGATACATGCATTGAAAGGATCGTCTTATTCAGGAAAGAACATGAGAAAGCAACACCTTGTCAAAAGCGTCTCGATGCGAGGTAGACTCTAGTGAGGTCGTCAAAGGCGCTCACGATCCAAGTGGTGTCTGCGGTACCTTCGACATGCATCCAGATTTACATGACCGAGTGAGGACTGGGTGTGTCCAAGACTAGTGGAGGGTCGCTCCTTAGTGATGAGTGATTGACAATTGTGGGCGATGCTTGGCTAAGTGTGTAGGTCCAGGTTGCGGCTTGACTCGTGTCGGTGCAGGTGAAGAACAAGCGCGAAAGGCCTTGGCGTCCTCGGTGATGGGTGGCAAGTAGGCTTGGTTTGATTGACCGTGGCCGATGGGGTCAAGTCACGCGCCGTCGGTGCAAGGCTGGCGGTGAAGTCGTGAACATGGGCTGGTGCAAGGTAGTGGATGGGCCGAAGCTTGCATGCGGGGTTTGTTGGTTTGTCCACAAAACCATCGGTGGATGGTTTCTTGGTTTGGGCAAAAAGCCGAGGCGGCGATGGAGCGGTGATCGGGAGCTTGGGAAGCTTGAGGCGGAGGGCACATGGCGTGATCGCGGGGTTTGCGTCAATGTGAGCGGCCGCGGTGGAAGCGTGTCTCGATGAAGACTTGACTAAAATACCCGAGGGTTGTATCTTCATTTGAGTTGTAGGGGTAGCGTGGTCATTTACCTCCCTCAATGGACTCGTATAAATAGCGGAGAGGTGGATGGCATATCTCTCTTGGACTCTCGTTTTCCTCCCTGCTTTGAACTGCTTCTTTTCCCTCTGTATTCCTTAGGCTAGATTCTTGTATAGACTCGACCTCTGGATGTATGGAAGCATTCGGTGTTGCGGTGATCTCCTAGTCTCGATTTTCGTGTCATTTTGGGGCTATTTTTGGGAGTTTGTTCTTCGCTTGATTCGTGGGTTGAGGCGTTTTCCTTCAGTTTCTTTGAGAGATCATGGGTGGATGCCTTGCATCTTTGTGTGTGATCTTGACTCCTCAAGCCGTGGAACTTCGTGAGTTTTTTGGAGTTCAAGTTCTTGGTGGTTGTGTCATCCGATTCCGGTGATTTAGGAGTTAGAGGTCGAGATTTTTGGGGCATAGCATCCTTGTGTGACGCTTTTCATCTCCCAAAGTCTTGTCTCAAGAGCTTCAACCGTTTGGGAGATCCGGTGATGAGTTTGGAGTTGACCTCGCATGGTGTTTTAGTTCATGGTGGCTTGCGACGGTCATAAGCAGAGTCAAATCGGAGTTCATCGTGTGTTCTTCATGTTCTTCGCGTCATTTGATCCATTTGGCCCGGGTTTTCGTTGCAAGAGGTTTCGGACGGTCCGTGTTGATCCGCAGATGGTCGCGTGGTGAAGTTTTGCGGGGTTTTATGCGGGTTTCTAGTGAGTGGGCGGACGGTGCGCTGCCCTCACCGATCCGACACTAGCGGACATATCAAGGCCAGCCGGACGGTCGATTCGGTTTGTCTGATACATGTTCATTTGGACGATCCGCGAACACACGACAATCCGTACTAGTGGACGATCCCGCACGATCCATGCTGGCGTTCAGATTGTGCCAAGTGCTTTGATTCTTGTCATGCTTCCGCTCTTTGCTCCTAGGCTTGTCTCTTGATCTTGTAGGCTTGTGTGTGCCTTGTTTGGAGCTTTCTTTGGTGTGAGCATTTGGAGTGGCAATCGGGTATAGGCGAGTTAGACCTTTGGGAAGAATTTTTATCTCCCATTCACTCCCCCTCCTGGTCGCCCCTCGGTCCTTCAAAATCCAAACAAATGACAGCACAAAATGGGTGTCATACAATGATAACCTTACATCCATCGATCTTTGAAGCATGGACCAAATTTGATGAGATCCATCGTGACAAAAGTGAGACTCACAATGTACGTGTCCGGGCGAGATGGGTTCAATCCTTTTGAATGATGGCTGCCCCGTACACTTGTTGGCGTGTTTGTTATCCCCTCAATCTACCTCCGGCGCCGTCTTTCAGCGGTACATATTGTATCGTTGATAATTCTGATACGGAGATAATATGAGTGTGTACATGGAGCCTCGATTGATGATTTGCTCAAGGCTTGGAATGAAGGGTGTGGACATACTCGAGCTTGAACAAACTTGAGAATGCGTGTGGTACATGTACTCCTTGCATGACAAACATGGGTTATTTTAGGTGTGTCACGGCTCCTTGTCTTGTAAGGCAGCTCGATGTTCATTTGGTTGAAGAGGGTGGCAAGTATTCTTCCTTCGACAAACATCGATAATTCCTCCTCTTGACCATCAATTCAGACGAGACATAAGAACTTTATGAAAGGTGTTGTAGTTCAAGATCCACCCCATGATGATAGGTGAGGTTCAAACTTAGATAGACGCTCTTGTGCTCAAAGAAGGAGAACATCATTTTGAGGATATGGTGTGGAACATGCGGACTCGGAATGCTTGTGGAGGCTACCACATGAAAGATCTTCTTCTTCCACATAACATTGATGTGATGCACACAGAAAGAATGTTGAGGCACTATGGGGTACAATCATGGACATACCGGAGAAGAGTAAGGACAATGTTAAGGCTAGAGTCGATCTAGAAATGTTATGCGATAGGCCAAAACAAGTCATCCGAAATGTCTGGGTAAGACATGGAAAAGACCTAAGGCTGATTTGTCCTTAAAGGAACAAAGGAAGGAAGTACAACAATGGATCCAAGATTTAATGTTCCCCGATGGATATCAATTTGAGGAGGAGTCAATTTAACTTCTGCGATTAAAGGGGTTGAAAAGTCATGACTACCACATATGGATCGAGCAACTTCTTAGGTGATGGTTGAGGCTATGTGAGCATGTGTGGAAAGTCTGGCAGAGGTGAGCTATTTCTTCCGTTAACTGCGCTAAGGGTTATCTCGTCTTGTGATTGACAAACTTGAAAAAGTGCACTGTGTTTACTCGTAACCTAGAAGATCTTTCCACCGCTTCTTCAACCCGATGGAACATATGATTTTGCACCTCCACGTGAGCACGATTGGGGGCGTGCACTGTGCTATCAATTGAGAGGGTTTGCAAGGTTCTTGAAGCACATGTAAAAATAAAATAAAATTGAAGCTTGCATTGCGAGTCACACATTCTGCGAGGTGTCAAAATTCTAAATACTATGTTGAGCACCTTCCGTGTCGACCTCCTCGGTATAATCTTGGAAAATGAATCGAACCTCGGCCTTTTGACAAAAGTGCCGGTGTTCGGACGTGAGACCTTATCTCTTGAAGAGTGGTGTACTATCACGATATATGTTTTCGCAACCTTGGCGAAATCTGACCATACATAAAGTAAGTTGTCAATAAAGCTCATCATTTCCTTTCGTATGTTGCCTCATCTGCATCCAACCTCATTTGATTTGGTGCAATGAATTTATTGAGCAATTTTGGCATCATTGCCACCTATTGAGGAGGAAACTCTTCTTGCGGTCACGGGACCATGCATCCGATTTCATTGCGGTTCAAACATAAATTTAGCTCGTGCCGATTACATTAAAGTAATTAAGTAGTATCACATTAACCACTATCCTCCTTAATTTGCGGGCCAAACCGATGTTGATGAATCTGGTGAGGTAGGTTTCGAGGTTTCGCCTTTAGGTCAACTCATATCATGTTTTATGCGTGTCAATTTAAAGGCAAATTCAGAATCATATATATGTGCCAGATCAAGTTTCACACATATAACGACTCGATGATAACCAAAACACAATGCCATAACGTAAAAGTATTAAACTTTATTCTGAGACCAAAATGTCTCATAAACGAACTAATAACGAATAGCAACATGCGGATGGTCAACACCACGAGCGGTGGGGTGACGCCCTAATCGTCGGTCTCAATCTTCAAATCTCCAAATCAGCATCCGGATTGTGTCATTGCAATAATGAAAACAAGCGTGAGCACATGCGTACTCGACAAGCGGAAACATAACATAACATGCAAGGCTTTATAGTGGAGGCGATGGTTTAAGCATTACATTTTAGTTGGTCAAATTTTATTAGCAAGATAATTACTAGCAAGTGTAAGTTTATACCAAACCCACAATTAACAACATAAATAAAGATAGATGCATCAAGTTAATCATTGACTTTCATAGATTAATCATGTGAGGTCGCCGCTCTTTAGTGAGCGCTAATCGATTAGTTTTCTGCAGAGGTTGTACACTTTCACCACAAGTCGCGTAAAAGTTCTAGGAACTTTAAACCCAACCACGCGATGTATCATACCACACTACCTGTGATTGCATAGGCTGAGGCCTTTACAAAGTTTCCCAGTGTGAAGCAACGCGAAGGTTGAGTCGTTCAGTATAAAGTCCCCTAGTAGGACCGTGTGTTAGCCACTCCCTACTAGAGCGAGTCTATACCCTGGCGCTCCCCTTGTTTATCGGTAAGATCACCCCAACACTAGAGTCACTAATTAATTAGCCAAGGCGAGCCATGTACCCTTGTGGTTTTTTATCTGGTGCTCCATGTTCCAATTAAACAAGGTGATCTTGTATTAATGAAGGTATAGCATAAATAAATCAAGTTTCATAAAGTTTCATTAATACCATCCACCAAGTTAAGCATAGCGAGAGCTACCATAAATTAAATACCCGGGTTGATCAAGGTAAAGGGATAAAAATAATCTAGTCATGTCCTTAAAAGGGTCCCATCAATTTAATGCAAGCAAAAGTAACATGAATTAAATGCATGTTGTATAGGTAAAGGTATGCATCAAGGTAGACTTGCCTTCAACAGATCCTTGTTCTTTGTTGAGACACTTGAGCTTCTTGGTCTTCAAATCCTTGACCCAAACGTTCTCTCGCATCACATCAAGTACATACAAGCAAACAATGAATAAAATAAGAAACAATCACCAAATAGTAGATCAGCAAAACAGGGGTGAAAAGCTATTCTCTTGATACGATCGTTTGGACATAAAGCTCAGTTAAAGCGGAAAAGATGGCTAGAAGAAGTTCAAGGGCATAGCGTGAAATCTAAGGTTCGAGGGTTCTGCAAGAAACCGAGGCTAAAATGTAAACTTGAAAACAGAGGGTTTGATTAAAAACTAGATTTGGACCTCGGCACTATCTATAAAGATCGAGGTTAAAACAAAAGAAAAAGGACCGATCTGTAAGGTTTTCATATCTGGAAGGAAGGCCAATTTAAAAGACAGGGTTTTTCAAAATACGGTCACGGGGTATTAGATTGGTTGACCGGTATTGACCAGTCGATGGTCTGGAGCTCGATCTTGATCGGTGGCGTGATCGCGATCGCAGGCGGCGGGGCTGCGCGCGGCGGCAAGCAGCCGGCGATCTCGGTGGGGCTCGAATTAGCTAATGGGTGGAAGCTAGCTAGACAGAGCGAGCATGACTAGGGTTCGGGAGGCGAGGCCAGCGCGACAACGCATTGCTCGGAAGCGCGGCGAACGAACTCCGCGCTCGTGCGCGAGCTCACGGACATGAGCAGCGTGGCTTCTATTCCCTTCCTGCAGCCGGGTGCTTCTCACGGCGGCGCGGCGGGACAAGCTGGCGGCGGCTTGGGGTTTTGAGTGCTGCGGACTCGGCGGCGGTGACTTGATTGGGGAGGCGCGGTGCTCGGAGCTTATAAAGGCGGGGCTTGTGTGGCACTCGAGATGGGGGCGGAGAGTCCGCAGCGCGGAGCGAGTCGGAGGCTGATGGGGAGGTGAACATGGCATGGCGTGAGCGGGCGGCGGAAGAAGGCGGGCGATCTTGAGCGGAAGATAGCTGGCGGCTGCGGCATGGAAAGAAAGAGGGGCTGCGGTGGACTTGTTGCGGCTCAAAACAGGCGGATAGGAGAAAGGGAGGGTTAAAAGGCTTTTGAATTTTAAACCACTCAAACATGAATTCAAACTCAAATTTGAATTCAACCAAACAAAAAATGCTCCACATGTATGCAACATTAAACTCCTATATTTATTTATTTTTTTAAAAATATATTTAAATGCCTAAAATTCTCACACCTTATGACCTTAATATCAAAGTTGTTTCTATTCAAATTTTATTGAAATTAAATTTTGAAAATTAGGGTGTTACAAATCCTACCCCTTAAAAGGAATCTCTCCTCGAGATTGAAAGATTGAGAAAAGATTAGGAGACTCTTCTTCAACTATCCTCTCTCTCTTGATCAAGTGGCATACGACATCCTATCTGAAGAACCTCGAAATCCTTTACTATCTTCCGAACTTTCCCATCAAGGGTTCTTTGCTCTCAAGATGGTGATGATGTGGTGGAAATTCAATCCTCTCTCCAGGACTAGTGAGTAGCGATCTCTTAGAGCATTGGATCTTGCATCACATGCACACCATCCCATCCCAAGTATCACATCAATCCTCTTGATTCCAACACTATGAGATTAGCCCAAAAATCTTTGCCCATTATTTTGAGATTGACCTTCTCACGATAGATGCTTTCAATTCCCCGTGAACTAACTAGCATGTTGCAGTCATAGGACTAATGGGTATATTATGCTAGCTGAGAAGTAATGAAAGAATGGGATGCTCGAGAATCAAACAAACGGGGTGGAGTTAACAAGGAACATACCAAGTACCACTTGTGGATTCTCGTGAGCGATGCATTCACATGATTCACTCGCCATGCATAGTTGTCCTCTCTGCTTTGGGTGTCTCCTCCATTCTTGTTAGGTGTACCTTGTCTTGGAGTGCGAATAGTCCTCTTGGGGCAGCATTGGCATAGTGACCAACCTCTCCACTTGCATGAGTTGTTCCAGGTGTATTGCCCACTTGGCCTTGCGAGTCGATTGGAGCAGTCTGCGATTCGATGGTGGCGGGGCATTGGCTAACGGGCTGCGTTGAGTCTGTGGTGAGCCGGATCTGCTGTTGTCCATAATTCCCACTTGCCTCCAAAGCGAGATGGTGTCCCGCTGGGTGTTATAGCGAGAGTGTTGCTTCGATGTTCACAGTAGTAGCCTTCCTTTTCAAGTCTCCCAACTCTCGCTTAGATTCCAAGCATATTGCTCTATCAATCTCTTGGAGATTTGGAAGGTATGAGACATTAGCTCTGAGAGGTCAGCTAATCCTTCCAAGAATAGCTCTTGCTTCTTTCTATCGGTGTCAACATCCTCGGTGCGTAGCGAGACAACTCCATGAACTTGTCCTTTCAGCACATCTTTCTGCTTAAGAGCAAGAAACTCCTTTTTAAGCTTAGACACCAGAGAATGTGGTGGCTCCGAAGTTGGTGGTAAACTCTTGCCATGTAATAGCATTGGATTGGCATGGCAGCAACAAAAGCATCCCACCATGCGATGTGGATCCTTGGAGTCGCACAGCTATAGGACCTTCTCCTATCATCACCGAGCAATGGTAAGCATTTTCTCAATGGTCTTCGTCTTGACTTCTAGCGGATCGTAGCATGAGAGAACACGGTGGCTGATGCTGAACACCACATGCCTGTTCACAGTTGTTCTGAGTTGGTTATTGGCGCGCATGTTGGCTGTGTTGGTAAGGCCTTGGAAGGTATGCGAGCTGCGAGGCTCGGATCCATTTGTGGTTCGAGATGAACTGGAACTTCTCTCCGACGGATCACTGCGGTTGATTGACTCCTGAACTGGACCACCATCGAGTGTTAGGAACATTACTTTAGATGTTTGCACTAAATAAAACTGAAGACAAGCTAAAGACTTTCAATTCTGGACAGATTCTGTTGACTCCAATCAATAGGATGTAACTCTCTCAGAATCCAAAAATTATGAAATTTTAACCAGAAGTATAATGAAATTATGGAACTATTCCAACTAGAATCACTTCAATCCAAGGTCTGTAGATTTAGTTATGAAATAAACAAGATGTTTGGGTCAACTGAATTCACAGATTCTGATAGCTCCAAAGTTTCGTATATAACTCTCTATACTCCTAAATTTCTGAAATTTTTCTGATAACCCTCATATAATTCTGAACTTTTCCAATTGGATTTACTGTATTTGGAGTTCTGTGAGATAAAAATAGAACAGTACTGCTGACTGAAAACTCATGAATAGATTGAGATTTACTGGATAGTATTGAGGTAGAACATAGAGATTAAGAGATTAGGACAAGAAAGATATATATTGGGACAGAGATAAACCCAACTAACACTTTACTAAAGAACCAATGTCATTGTGGTCATTACTCCACAACACATTGCACTCAAACAAAATTCCAACTCAAACATTAACACAAAATCAAGCATTCAAACACACCACTAGACTAACACACTTTAAACGATCGTTTAGAAACTAACGATTACAAAGATCCTAAGCTTAAGAACTCCTAGATCCTAAGGAAGCTCTTGTGCGGGCGTCAGGGGTTGTGAGCCTCTTGGGTGATGGAGTGATGAGTTTCCACTTCCGTCATGGACCAGGATTCCTTCCTACTAGCATAGCTTCAGCGCTTCTCTATCTCTGTTCATAGATCTTCTTGAGCTGCAGCAAGCATGTTGTTGGTGTCATCCAAAGCATTATTGACAGCGGTAACTCTCGGAGGTTGTCTATGGTGGGGATGACCATTAGCGATGCAATAGGTCTTCTCACTTGCTCTAAAGTGTACAAACTGCGGTGTATCAACTCAGCTCCTTGTGAGAGAGAACATAGAGTGCTCTTCTAGCGGCAACAATCCGCTTCCATAGTATCTCTGGTAGCAACGTCATCATGGATACCTCCATAGGTCCATAGTCTTCAACTCTTTTATAAACGATGATGTCACTTCGGTGAGGCTCAAACCAAGGATGAGTCCACTTCTCACAAAAATATTGGATCTTCACCATAGGCCAGCGGTACACTTTCTCTAGATTGTCACCATAAGGATGCCTCTTCCATCTTTCTTGTAGTGGAACACCTTCCATCCACTTCCTCTTGCTCCTCTTGTTCTTCCATCTCTTGATGATCTCCTTGATCACCATCCTCTCCTCCGAATCTCCTCCTCTTGATCTTCTTCTTCCTCGGGACCAACTCCTCGGTCTTCCTCGGGTTCTTCAGTTCTTCATCATCGACGGTGATGGGCTCTGAGCGGTGTTGGAGCGGCATTGCAGTTGGTGCTTCTCATAATCTCCTCGGTGTCCTCTCATCCTTCATGCTCTCTACTCTCCATGGGGTAATAATCTTGATCCTCCAAAGCGGAACGGGAGAGCAGGATGTCTAAGAACCATCTAAACATGTGATGGGTGAGATAGATGTCAAGACAAGATACTAGAAAGGAGAGAACCAAGGTAGAGATCAAGGATGAGATAAAGCAAGGATGATATTATTAGAAATAAAGCAAGCATAAGGCAAGAATGGCTTCTAAGATATTATAATCCTTAAATCGACCATTTTCTAACTAGGCTAACGTCCCTAGTCAACACGGCTCGTACCACTTTGTCACACCCAATTTAAAGGCAAATTCATGCTCATATTATATGTGTGCGATCAAGTTTCACACATATAACGACTCTTGATAACCAAAACACAATGCCATAACGTAAAGAGAGTATTAAACTTTATTAGACCAAAATGTCTCATAAACGAACTAATAATTAACGAGTAGCATGGATGGGTCAACACCACGGCGGTGACGTGTGCACGCCTAGAATTCGTCAGTCTCAATCTTCAAATCTCCAAGTCTGAACAGCATCCGATTGTGTCGTTGCAATAATGAAAACAAGCGTGAGCACATGCGTACTCGAAAGCGGAAACATAACATAACATGCAAGGCTTTATAGTGGAGGGCGATGGTTAAATTCAACATTTTAGTTGGTCAAGTTTTATTAGCAACATAATTACTAGCAAGTGTAAGTTTATACCAAACCCACAATTAACAACATAAATAAAGATAGATGCATCAAGTTAATCATTGACTTCATAGATTAATCATGTGAGGGTCCAGGCTCTTGTGAGCACGGCTAATCGATTAGTTTTACACTCTGAGGTTGTACACTTTCACCACAAGTCGCGTAAAGTTCTAGGAACTTTAAACCCAACCATGCGATGCCAAGCATCATACCACACTACCTTGGTGTGATTGCATAGGGACGCTCTGAGGCCTTTACAAAGTTTCCCAGTGTGAAGCAACATGAAGGTTAAGTCGTTGCAGTATAAAGTCCCTAGTAGGACCGTGTCTTAGCAAACTCCCTACTAGGCGAGTCTATACCCCCGCTCCCCTTGCCCTTATCGTGATCACTAGAGTCACTAATTAATTAGCCAAGGCGAGCCATGTACCCTTGTGGTTGCCAGTATCTGGTGGTCGCTCCATGTTCCAATTAAACAAGGTGATCTTGTATTAATGAAGGTATAGCATAAATAAATCAAGTTTCATAAAGTTTCATTAATACCATCCACCAAGTTAAGCATAGCGAGCTACCCAACAATAAATTAAATACCGGGTTGATCAAGGTAAAGGGATAAAATAATCTAGTCATGTCCTTAAAAGGGTCCCATCAATTTAATGCAAGCAAAAGTAAGAACGTGAATTAAATGCATGTTGTATAGGTAAATGGTATGCATCAAGGTAGACTTGCCTTCAACGGATCCTTGTTGCTGTTTGACACTTGAGCTTCTTGGTCTTCAAATCCTTAACCCAAACGTTCTACGCATCACATCAAGTACATACAAGCAAACAATGAAATAAAATAAGAAACAATCACCAAATAGTAAGATCAGATCAAAACAGGGGTGAAAAGCTATTCTACTCTTTGATACGATCGTTTGGACATAACGAAAGCTGAAAACGGAGTTAAAACGGAAAAGATATGGCTAGAAGAATGGTCAAGGGCATAACTGTGAAGAATCTAAGGTTCCAGGGACCTATCTGCAAGAAACCGAGGGCTAAAATGTAAGGAAACTTGAAAACAGAAGGGTTTGATTAAAAACTTAAAGATTTGGACCTCGGCAGCTAAATCTATAAAGATCAGGGGTTAAAACAAAAGAAAAAGGACCGATCTGTAAAGGTTTTCATATGCTGGAAGGACCGGCTTGGAAAATTTGAAAGAACAGGGGCTTTTTCGCAAAACGGCATGGTCAACTGGGGTATTAAACTGGTTGACCGGTACGTTGACCCGGGTCGAACTGATCTGGACCGCTCGATCTTGATCGGGTGGCCGTGATCGCGTGCGCAGCCGGGCGGTGCGAGGCAAGCGGCGGTAGCAGCAGGCAGTGGCGGGGGATCTCGAGCTGGGGTACTCGAATTGCACTGCTGATGGGTCGGGGAGCTAGCTAGGGCAACGGCGAGCACGACTAGAGTTTCGGGGAGGCGACTTGGCCAACGGCGACGACGCATTGCTCGAAGAAGCAGCCGGCGGCAGAAAACGAACTCCGGCGAGCTCATGTGCATGCTGAGGAGCTCCTGGACATGAATGCTTGGCTTCTACGAGTCCCTCACCTTCTTGCGCAGCTCAGGACGACTTCTCGGCAGCGGACGGCGGGGCGGACGACAGCAGACGGCGGCTTAGGGTTTCGGCGGGATGCTGCGGACTCGAAGGCGGCGGCGACTTCGACTTGGGGAGGTGGCGCGGTGCTCCGGGGCAGCTTATAAAGGGCGGGCGGAGCTGTCGTGCAGCGCAGGGTCACTCGGAGATGGGGGCGGGCGGGAGTCCAACTCGGGCACGGCGGCGCGGTCGAAGGAGAGACCGGGGCGGATTCGGCCGGAGGTGGGGGATGACATCCACAGCCCACATGGCGGCGGAAGAAGATGGGCCAGGAAGATAGGCGAGAAAGGGATAGGGTTAAAAGGGAAAAGCTTTTGGAACTTTAAAACCACTCAAACACTATGAATTCAAACTCAAATTTGAATTCAACCAAACAAAAGGAATGCTCCAGCATGTGTGCAACAAATAACTCCTATATTTATTTATTTATTTCATTTTTAAAAATATATTAAATGCCTAAAAATTCTCACACTCCTTATGATCCTTAATGTCAAAGCCTTGTTTCTATTCAAATTTTATTGAAATTAAATTTTTGCCAAAATTAGGGTGTTACATGACGTGAATGGCTACCGCTTTCACATGACACAATACGAGGAGTGAAGGCCCAATCGAAGAACCACAAATAATGGAGTTTGTACGCATAGCCGATCCGATGGGGTAGATTACTATGGAAGACTTGAAGAAATATACGAACTCGAGTATCATGGTTGCAAACCTCTTAAACCTGTCATATTCAAGTGTCATTGGTTTGATCCAAGCGCTAGTGGCATGAGACAGAATAAGAATCTTGGGCTCGTCAAAATTAAACAGTCATCTGTGTACCAGAACGATGTCTATATTGTATTATGAGACCACACAAGTATATTACCTCTCATACCCTTGTAAAAGCGACAAAGCGTCTCGGGGTTGGGATGTTGTGTACAAGGTATCGCCACCATTAAACTACACCCCAAACAAAGAAGATTACCACCTACTAGACCCAAACACATATGATGGAGAGTTCTTTCAAGAAGATGGGCTAGAAGGGATGTTTGAGATAGACTTAACCCAAGTGCTCGAAATGGAAGTAGACAATGGAGCGATTGTCGGCGGCGATCTTTGCCGAAGAGGTTCAAAATGATGACGACTTAAGATTACTCGAGCGATTACGTTTAGGCAGTGGCAATGATGATGATGACACCGTTCCACCTTTGGAGCACGGCGTTGAGTCTATGGACATGCGAGATAGTGATGAGTATGATCCGGAAAATCCGGATCATGATGAATATTTCTAAAACATGTAAGATACTAGGATATGTAGTTATGTTTCTAATTTACTAGGATATTTATTTCTTATTTACTAATTGTAGTTATGTTTCTAATTTACTAGGATATTTGTTTCTTATTTACTAATTGGTATTTAAATGTAATTATGTACTGATTGATTTACTCTTTTTTATTTCAGGTGATTGATCAAAGATGCATGCCAAAGAAGAAGAGGGCGGCAAGCAGCGCCTGTGGTGAGGAACCTCAAGCGACTTCTACCGGGGACGAGGTGAGGGCTCGGGGACGAGGAGGCGTCGAGGTCAAGGCACCCTCCGAGTCGTCTGGAGCCGAGTCGAAGGTGCACCCTCTCCGGTGCTTGAGTCGTCCGATGAGGAGGAGGTGCAGAGGGGAGGATGAGGAGGGGAGGGCGAGGAGCAGGTGGAGGGTGAGGAGGCAGGGGGGGAGGCAGGAGGCGAGGGGAGGGCGAGGAGGAGGAGGAGGGGAGGGTCAAGGTCTATTTGCGAGGCCACCGCTCGGCTCTAGATCGCCCCCTTCACGCCCGAACCGACCGGTTATTAGACCCGAGGGAACACGGTAACTTATCTTAACCTTTTCATTTGTTCTTTTGAAACAAATTAACGATTCAAACTAATACATTGTGTGAATCATTTTGGCAGGGGGTGGGAGATCGTCACTCCCGGTAGTCACAGGCGTCTTCCCAATGGCATCTTGGGCGTTCTTACCGAGCTTTGGTACCCGGGTTCGTGTGGGTTGGCGAGCGGATGCTCGGCGAGAGGTCTTTGGTGGCGTCGTTTGACCACTCGCCCTTGCTCTCGATTTCCACGATCCGGTGACCGTGACTTCCAGCGGCCGCCAGGGTGGTTGGCGAGTTTTGGGTGAGTTTTCCTAGCAATAAATTGTGTTTCTGAATAAATCGACTTAATTAGATTTTGCTCAAGTATTGACAACACTTTTATATGCGAGATTTCTCTGAGATGCATGCGGGATACTGACGGCGGTGACTAACAACGCCATGTTCATCTGCGGAAGCTTGTGGCGGATATGATTCTGAGTCTCGCGTCTCGCGAACATTATCTGGAATGCAAGGCAGAAGCCACAAAACGGGACGTTCGAAACCTGCGGCTCACTCCAGAACAATACATGGAGGTGAATATGCTCAATTCATTTTTCTTCGATTAAATTTGGTCAATTTGATGTTCTTGATGATGATGTGCGGTGGCTCCGTGGTGGGTTGCCGACCAGCCTCGGGTTTGGAGAGCGATTGTGGATCGATGGTTTCACGAGGATTGGGAGGCAAAAGCACCTCGGCGCCGGTGGCGGCGTTTAGCCATGGCAGGTCCGGCACACCACCAAGGCCCGGGTTAACCTTGCAGTATGGTCGTAGATGGGTATGTTAAGTTATTTCTTTATTCCAATGTTTTGTTATCTAACTCTCAATTAGTCTAACATCCACTCTGTTGTTTTCTTGCAATCTCGGGCACATGAGAATCAGCCTTGCGAGCTCGGGCATATGGCATGGCACACAAGGGCAAGGCGGCGTCCACGTCACCTTCAACGTGGGACGACCCGCGGGCGTCTGACAACCCGACAATCCAGCCCCGCATCACAAATTACGTCACGGCGGCGCAAGGGAGGTTCGTGGGCGGACTTGATCCGGATGACACAACCTATTGATGGAGAAAGCATCATGAGGAGTGGAGGCGGCAATACGCATGGATGGTACTGGATTGGTGGCGATCTCTGGTCCGTCGAGGTTGTCGCTCTTGCGAGTTCGATCTCGAGATAGGGGCACGAGCTTAGCCCGCCCATACAACGGCGGCCACCGTTCTGAGAGAGCTTGCAGCGGTTCGAGTTATTTACATCTCTGCGTCGTCCATTGACATTTCATATGTTTGCTTTGTATTCTAATGTGTAGATCAAATATTATAGACCCGACTTGCGGCGAGAGGGCCGAGTGGGAGGCGGTAGAAGAGGCGTAGAGGCGGGCGATGGCGGATGACAGATGCAAGAGAGGCCCACAGGCGGATGGATGCGATACAGAGGCCCACAATCAGCAGTATGCCTCCGTGCTTCAATACATGCAGACTCTTGGTCACACGGTGGCGCCACAGCGCAACTCCCTCCACTACCTCAGTGTACTTGCCTCCAGGTCCCTCGGCCGCTACTATTTCTCCAGTGAGCTACTTTGAACCCTCTTCTTTTTGTTTCTCGTAGTGACCTACAATGACTTCATATAAATGCTCAAAACCTTACATTCATTTCTCATCGTGGTATACAACTTATAAATGTTAGCAAAACCTAGAATGACGTAGAATTCAAAAATGACTTGTACAAATGACTTGTATTATCATTTCTCACTTTAAATCCTCTGAGAATCTATCGTGACATCAAACAAGTGGTCGCCGCTTGATTCGGGAGAGTCCTTGGGGCGGGATGCCTTTGGGTGCCGCTGGCCCTCGGCCGTTTAGCCCTCAGCGGCCGCCTCCACGGTTGGCGGGGATGATGACCACACCACGAGGCGTGCAGGTGGGGAGTCGTGGCCCAGCGGCCGGCAGGGTCGGGTTCCCGATCGCCGCATGATGGCCGAGCAGTGAGTTCGTGAACTACGCACCTTTTTTGCATTTGGACATTTGTGAGTTCTTTGGACCTTTGTGACTTCCACTTCGTGACTTGTACTTGCATTTGGACTCGTTATTTGCATTTGTGGACTATGTGATGAATATTACACATGCTGTGATGATTATTAATTAGCTGTGATGATTATAATATGTGCGATGAATATTAGCTGCACTGTGATGAATATTGTATATCTGTGATGATTTACGTGATTTGTGGGCTGTTTGTGCTGTTGAGAAATTTAAGAAAAATAAATAGGCTTTGCCGAGAGCTAAATCCATTGCTCTCGGCAAAGGCGCCTTCTTTGAGAGCCAAATCCTTGCTCTCGGCAAGGTGTCGGCGTGGCTGCACAGGACACGCCTGCGAGGCGGGAGCCACGTGGCTCTCGGCAAAGGAGGCGTCGTGGGGCCATCTTGAGACCTCTGCCGAGAGGCGGTGGTCCCGGCTCTCGGCACAGTGCCCTCTTTGCGAGCAGGAGCCACGTGGCTCTCGGCAAGCCGTGCCGTGGGGCCTGCGAGCTCTGCGAGGCGGTGGTCAGCGGCTCTCGAGCCCGCTCTTTGCCGAGAGCTCTGGGCGCCGGCTCTCGGCAAAGAACCTGGACCCCACGCGTAACGGCGTGACCCGAGTGACGGTGTGAACGCCTTTGCCGAGGGTCAGGTGGGCCTCTCGGCACATATCTGCCGAGAGGATGTCCACCGGCTCTCGGCAAAGCGGCCTTTGCCGGCTCAGGTGTGCCGAGAGCTCTTTGCCGAAAGCTTCCTCTCGGCAGAGCCTCTGCCGAGAGGAACCGGGCTCTCGGCAAAGAGTTTGATTCCGGTAGTGAGATGTGATGAGCCATGGATAGGATGGCTGCTAGCAGCAGCATCAGTGGCTTGCTGCTGCCAAACCGGGAGGCCGTGATATGTTAGAGGAAACCTTGAGCCTTATTACGATTTGCTAGTGTGTGGAGCACTGGAGCTCACTTCATGAGCTGTAGTGTGGACGCCATATGAAGGGCCACTATCAACCTGCCGTAGACTTTAGGTCGGTCTTATATGCCCAGGTCGTCAGGGTGTTAGCTGTACTGACATATACGTATATGCTTGACGTATACGTCGGTTCATGTTGATGTCGTCAAAAGGCCTAGCAGCTCGATCGATCTTCCACCACACGTACGACCAACAGGCACCATGTAGCACACCGTTTATCTCATCGCAGCAAGGAAGTTCTTTTTTTTTTCTAAAAGTAAAACAGCAAGGAAATTCCACGCTGGTCGAGCTCCATGCAGTCGTCTGACCAAGTTGAAGCCTTCCAACAATATAATGCAAGACGACCTCGTGCCGCCACCGGCCCACCAAACAAACGGAAAAAAATTCCGTGCAGGAGGGCTGCAAAGTGCCCTCCGTGCAGGACTGCCGTGGATTACTGGATTTGCACCGCCTGGACAGGTCATGTATCCAAATGCCATTCTTTTTTTCTTTTTTTATTTTCTTCTTTTATTTTCTATTTTTATTTTCTTCTCATTTTTTCCGTTCCGACGTGCACTTGCAGTGAAACCTTTGGATAGATGGTCTGTCCACGCGACGCAAATCCACGGCAGTCCTGCACGGAGGGCACTTTGCAGCCTTCCTGTACGGAAATTTTTTCCGTTCCGACGTGCACTTGCAGTGAAACGAGTCAAACAGTGTCCCATATGTGACACAGTTTTAAATAACAATAATTTTGTGCATCGATGACAAATCTGTTATTTTGATGCATTGAACTGATTATTGAATACTGATGATAATAGAGGGTTCTGTAGTACTGTATGTCTACTGTGACGAGAGAAAGCTTGGATTATTCGGACGGGAGACCACTACTAGGGAAAGCACCTTTTGTACCGGTGCACAACCCCATTTAGTACCGGTTTTCAAACCGGTATTGTCCAGTCGATACTACCGTGAAGTCACATTAGTACCGGTTTTGGAAACCCGGTACTATCGCACGATCATTAGTAGGGTGGGGATAGGCCCGGTACTAATGTGGCTCCACTACTAGGGATTGGACGTTTAGTACCGGTTCCAAAACCCTATTAGTACCGGTTTTGGAACTGGTACTAGGCGGTCAGTACTAATGTGAAGGTCACATTAGTGCCGGTTTGCAATAACCGGTACTAATGTGTTCCCTCCGTCAGTCCCCGTCCGTCCCCTCTCCTCCGTCTAGTCCCCGTCCGTCCCATCCTCTCTGTCCGTCTCATGTCCGTCTCTCCCCTTTCTTTTTCTTTTTTTTTCTTTCCCTTTTCTTCTTTCCTCTTCTTCTCTTTTCTTCCATTCTTCACCAGTTACCAAGATTCACACACAAATCACATCTATTTTTGCCCCAGATTCACAAATCACAAGATTCATAGCAAAGTTACAAGATTCACAACACAAATATATAGGTCACAAGATCATTCACAAGATTCACATACATTCACAAATTCGCAGCAACATTCATATACATCTCAATCCTGCAATCAATATTACAGTCACAAGAAAATAGTCTCACAGTCACAAGAACTCCAAAAAATCAACTCATTCAGTCACATGAAACTAAAAAAAATCACCAGATCTCCAGCCAGCGTCTGCGCTTTGCCAGCCCATAGCCCGCCGGCCTTCCCCGCCGGCCAGCCTCCGGCCGCCCACGCCCCAGCCCCTTGCCAGGCCTCCATGCGCCGGCACTGATCCGCCGGCTGCTCGCCCGGCCCGCACGTTGTTTCCAGCGCGGCCTCACGCCGGCGCGCTGGCAGCGCCCGCCTCCCACGCCACGCGTGTCTTGGCGCCCGGCGCCAGCGGCTGTGGGCTGCCGGGAGGCGAGTTAGGAGAGATAGAAAAATGAGAGGAGAATGAAAGGAGAATGAGGATAAGGCAGGCGCGTGGGGGTGGAGGCCGCCGTCCGCGTGGGTCTTGTGGCGTGGGGCCAGCGGGGCAGCGATCTGTATGACAGCGCCATCCGAGGCGGGTGGAGGAGCTAACGGTGTTGAATTTTTTATGGGGCCAAAATTCACGGTACTAATGTGCCCACATTAGTACCGGGTGTGTCGAGCGGTACTAATGTGTTCGTCACACATTAGTACCGGTTCCCAACACAGACTGGTACTAATGTAACACATTAGTACCGGCTCCATCCACGAACCGGTACTAATGTGTGTCTCTGGTGGACGCCCCAGGCTTCCTCCTTCCCGACCGGTACTAATGTGCACATTAGTACCGGTTCCAAACAAAACCGGTACTAATGTGAAATTCTTCCAAGAACAAAAGGTCTATTCCCTAGTAGTGCTCCTCCCGTCAGCATGGTTTCTCCCTCCTTTTTCTTTTTTTCTTTTTCTTTTCTTCTCTTTCCTTTTTCTTTACTCATTTTCTTCTCCAACTTTGGTTCATTATACACAGATTTCATTATACACTTCTACTCAATCACAAATTTCGCAGGCACATCACAATCACACACATCTAAAATTTCAAATGTTTACAAGAATCACAAGATTCACCATCACAGATCAACATCACAATCACACACATCCAAAATTTCAAATGTTTACAAGAATCACAAATCACACATTCACCATCACAGATTCCTGCCATGCGTGCCCGGGCTCATGACGCCGTCGCTCGCTCCGGCCGTCAGCGCCCGACCGTGGCCGCTGCCCGGGCTGTCTGCCGGGCCTCCGCGTGCTCGGGCTGCCGTGTGCCGGGCCTCCGCGTCCGGGACTCCAGCGCCCCCACGCCCGGGAGGGAGGCCGGCCGAGAGCACCGCAGCCCGGCGCTGCCGGATCCGTCGGGGATCCTCCTGCCGGCGTGTGCTCGGGGGCCGCTCGGGGATCTGCAGAGAAGAGGAAAAGAGAGAGAGGTGAGGGAGAGAGTAGAGGATAAGAACGGAGGAGAAGAAATAGAGAACGAGAGAGGCAGCTGCATGCGTGGGAGAGAGAGGTGGCGGCCCTATATTTTTTCTAAGTGTTGGGAGGTGCGCAGCGGTCCTGGTGGTGGAGGGCATTAGTACTGGGGTTTCCTTTGCCACGGTACTGATGTACTTCCTTTGATACCAGTGCTTCTTTACACTCGGTATTAATGTACTCAGGCCACATTAGTACTGGGTGGGAACTAGCCCCGGTACTAATGCGTCTGCATTAGTACCGGGGTTAGTTCCCACCCGGTACTAATGTGATTTTACGGGGGCGCGTCGGGGCATTCTCTTCACACCCAGTACTAATATATATATTAGTACCGGACGCCAAAAAAATCGGTATTAATGTCAAAATTGGTATGGGATGGAAGCCTCATTCCCTAGAAGTGGACGGTCGGGACGTTGTTTTACCGTATGATGACAGCCAGTGGCGGATCTAGCAGTGGGTCGGGGGGTGGGGTGGGGTGGGTGGGGTCTAGAGCCCCTACTACCGCCATGGAACCCTATAAGCCCCCTAGCCCCCCCCCCCCAAAAGAAATTTCTGCCATGGTTGCATAGAGAGAATGAGGGGTTGTATGCCATGGTCGCCCAAAAAAATCCCAACGGCTAGGCAACAAATAAACAGGCAGGCCAGCCCATCAAATATCCTTATGTCTCCGAAAGGTCAACAGTCAAGGCCTAGGCCCCCAAGGCCCCAACATGCCAACAGCCCCTCGGAGCAGATTCTCCTGTCCGCCTGCGACCTGCGAGTGGAGAGTCGAGGCGGCAAACCCTAGACCGGTGACTGGCAGCGCCAACAACGAGGCGGCGGCCGTGAGCGGTGGGTCGAGAGCCTCAAGGCGGCGGCGCAGCGGCAGAGCGCGGGCGCCACCGCGCCCGGACATTGGACGCGGGGAGCGGCCGTTCGTGGCACGGCCGAGCCCCGTGCGAGCGCTAGCAAGAGTGCTGAATCGAGAAGCCGACGCCCGACGGTGATGAGCGACGACCTCACTCTCACGGTCACAGCCTGGATTTAGGTAAAAACATAAAATAGCCCTTGAGATAGTAAAGAAAGATTCTGTCGGTTTCATGGATCACCAATAATATCGGGGTGCATAAACTCCACCCTAGGTTTTTTCAATTGACTGGTGCCTCCATTGACATTGGTCTCTGGATTTGGAATCCCACTTGAATTTCTTCCACTACCACTAGGATAATATGAGAGCAGTGTTTTTTTTTTTGACATTTTGAGTTCTTCACAAATAAACTAGCAATCTGCCATGGACAATAGAATGTGCATACATATGAATATATGATCAAATGGGGCTAATTAATTGAGGCTAGCATCTATCAAGAATTGTAAATTAACAAATCATGAAATCAACATAACAATTTTATGTTTTTACCGAGATCCAGGGCGTGACCGTGATAGTGAGGTCGTCGCCCATCGCCGTCGGGCGTCGCTTCCGGCTGGCCCGCTCGGGCGCTGCGAGCGCCGCGCGCGCTTCTCTGCCGGCGGCCGGCCACTTCCCGCGTCCGGTGTCCTTGCGCGGTGGCGCCCACGCTCTCCGCTGTGCCATGGGCCCGCCGCCTCGCGTTGGACCGTCGTGCGCCCGCCCCTAAGGCCCTGACCCACCGCCCTCCAGTCACCGCCTCGTCGTTGGCCGTCGGTGTCGGGTCAACCGGTCTAGGGTTCGCCACCTCGACGCTCCACTCGCAGGTCGTAGGCACCAGGCGGACAGGGGGAATCTGCTCCGAGGGTCCGTTGGCCTGTTGGGGCCGAGGCCTTGACCGTTGGCCTTTCGGGGACACAAGGATATTTGATGGGCCGGCATGTCTGTTTATTTGTTGCCTATTTGTTGACTGGTCGTTTGGGACACAAGGATATTTGATGGGCCGGCATGCCTGGGCTGTTTTGGGCCGAAACACCACTTCGCCCTTCGTCCGCAGCTGGCCCCATCTCGCGTAAGAGGTCGTCTTCAACCTCCAGAACGCATCCAGCCCCTCCTTCTCTATGCAACCATGGAAGAAATTTCTTGGAGGGCTAAGGGGGGCTTCTAAGGTTCCATGATGGTAGGGGGGCTATAGACCACCCCCCCCCCACCCACCGCTAGATCCGCCACTGGAGAGGAGTCGATCTGGTGGTAGGTGAGGGAGGGTAAGAGGCATGCGAAGGTAGGGGTGCGGATGCGAGCCCCCCTCTCCCCTAAAAGTTGGACACCTAAGAGGACCTCTCACTGCCAAGTTATTTTACAAGCTGGATGTGTTAGTTATCAGTGTCGTCTCGTAAAATAAACTAGTAGTGATAGCTAGGATATTAACACCGCCGGTTCGTTTAAAAATCTGGTGGCGATGAGTTATCACCGTGGGATTATAAAAAATCAGCATAAACTATAGCATAAATGCGACAAATGACAATAAGCAATTGCATTAAATTCTATAAATTAGAAATTCACTAACCAACAAGTTTTTAGGATTGAGTTACAAAAAAAAAACGTTATTGCTCCATGCACCGGTGGTATGGCAACATATACACCAAAAATTCTGCATTGCTTTAAAATTACGAAATTTATCTTTAATTTTCGCACACTGAAAGGCAAGAACACATGTGAGCAGTACCATAAAGTGGTTGTTCCTGTTGGCATACCCTGTTGCACTGTCTGGTGTGCACGCATGCAGGATGGTGAGCATGTATGCACGCATGCTGGCCAGCTGTGTTGTTTTGATTGTATTCTGTATGCTTAATAATAATGCAACTAAAAAGAACAGTTACATAATGTTTACCTAGATTGTTATGCTGCATTTGTTGAGGAGAAAACATACTGCGCTCAAAGCTGAGTGGTCCCTGGTGTCAAATTTTCAGTGAGGTCTCTCTTCTGTAATATTACATTATTTAACAATGCCGGCAGTGATTCCTCCAACAAAACACAATGTAGTAATCGATTAGTTTGAACATTTACAGTTTTTAACTTAGTTTTCAAGGACCGTGTAGGTGATCGTACAATATAAAATGAGATAAATGAATGGTCGTCAAAGTCTAATTTTGGAAAAGTAACATGTCATATCACGCTTTATAAATAGGAACTGAGGGAGTAACGCACTTCAACCATTGTGTATATGTCATCTCAAAGTAGGGAACATCTTATTATCTACATGTGTAATTTTTTTGGGTAAATTTAGACGACTTTTTTGCCATGGTTTACACGAGCTTTCACGAAGGTTATAGTTTCCACCCGATTTGTTCCTCTCGAATTAAGCATTGAATAATGCAGAGTTCAGTCACTACAGACAACTCGACCCCCCACTCAATGAGATACATGAAACTTGAGTTCAATGAAATCCATGAAAAAAAGTTCTGTTTATATATATTCCATCGTACTGGAGGAGATGGAATTTGGAAACTTATTACATATGTTGGTATATAAAATTGCTGCACGTGACCACACGTGCAAGCGCGCACACACACAAAAGCAGTTTCTTGGTTCGGATCGAAGTAGTAAGATACAATCACAAGAGTACATGACGATGAAATAAATAATTGTTCGAAATTAAAGGGACAATGGCAGGGCGCATGTTGTAGGTGGTGAAGGAGGTCAAGCACCAGGGGGTGGCATGAAAGGACCGAGCAAATATATGAGAACGAAAACATGAGTGACGAACTCACCACCCTTGGCTAGATGCTCGGCGTGGAAAGCAGTCCCGCAACGTGGCACGGTGTAGTAAAGCATCTCCGCCCACACCGCGGTAATGAGGTCCCAACGCTCAGCCTCATCCTTGATGCTAATCAGCTCCTGGGCCACCTCACGTGCACAGGGCAGCACCGGACAAGAGGGAGAGTTTCTTCATGTGATCCTCGGCAGCTGCGTTGTTGTTCTCTTCGTTGTTGGCCGATTCTTCATGCTCTAGCTAGACAATTTCATCTTGTTCTTCCTACTTGGATTCTCCTTCATGCTCAACCTTGTTTATTTCAACTTGTTCTCCTTCAAAAAGAAAAAGCTTCACGATGTCAGCATCCTTGAGATCACCTGGATCAACACCCGCCTGTTGTCGTGATGACGGTGATAGTTTCTCTGCAATGTCATCTAGGGTTTCGTCATGCACAACATGGGAGTAGGTAGTAAGCATCACACCACACTTGAAGACAAGGTACATGATGTAGTTTGACAGCTCTCTGCTCATCTTCTTATAGCAATGCTTCTTCAATAATCCATCAGCAGAATAAGTGGTAGTGGTAGCGTCCTTGTTGCCGGAGTAACGAAAACAAATGTCTGTTGCAATGTGCCATATGAGCACGCTTCTGGGGAAATCAACACCGATTCTGACGCTCTCCTCAATTGCCCTTAGTGTGGTTGTCGTTGCCTTGCGGTGGTGAAGCACAAGCTGGCCACGGGTGCTGGCAATGTTCCATTCTTTTCTTGTTCCCGAGACTAACAAAGTGTCGATTATGAACTCCTTGATGGGCATACTGAGGGTTACATCATGTACATCGCAGCCACACTTTCCCCGTATATATCTAATAAGCCACATGTTGTGTTATAGAACGATGACAAGTAATCGACGAGAGTAAGGAAAATCAAACCGCAAGAGACACGAGATTTAACGTGGAAAACCCTCTCAACACGAGAGGGAAAAAACCACGGGCGCCAGCCAGCAAGAACTTCACTATGATCGGAGTCCGGTTACAATCGCCAACGATGCCCGCACCCCGTGATCTGGCGTAAGGGGCACAACCCTATGGGTGGGCCTCCGCTCCGGCAGAAGTAGGCGGCCTTCTCTCTTGACATAATTTGGATCATCATTCAACATGTTGGATACCTTTGCACTATTGATCATGTTGTACTAGTTGAGCTTTTGGGACCACTGTTTCTTCTTGGAGCAGGATATGAAACTGAAGCTGACAACAGAGCACACATCTAGTACTACTGCTCCCACAAGCAGTATGTAGGACACCATGATATCAACTCTGCCTCTTCTACTATGGAGTAATGTGTCCCTCTTTTCGGCGGCCATGAAGAGCATCAGGGCTGTCGGGATTGCACCATACAGGATGAAGAATCCAACAATGTAGATGGGAGTAAGGATGAAATTACCAACAATAACAATAATAAGACGCCATCCTCACACACCAGATGAAGATACCGATCCTGAACCAACTGATGAAACATGCTTAGGCTTAGATACCGATCGTGAACCAACTGATGAAGATGAACCCTCCTTGCGCTTACGGGAGATTATTCCCAAACCATCAGGCACGCACTCTCGAATATGGTTTTTTGTGTAGAGTCGTGAGTAGCATCATACCAGAAGTGTTCCCACATGCTTGTAAGCATTGTGGTCGTCATCACGAGACAAAAACTCGGTGAGCATGTCTGGTAGCTTGCCTGTCTTTGCTAAGGTAATGCTCCGCACTGTATTAAAGGGAGCATCCCCTGCCATGATGTCAGTTGTGAGACTGTAGGCCTCGAAGGTCCATATAAATACAAGGTCTTTTTCGATACACAATACCACCATGTACCACCACTTTAAAAGGACTCGTATGTAATAGGAAAGGATCTATTTGTAAGAATCAGACGGTTGAGATTAATTCTATACCACCGGTTTTTTTTTGTGTGGTACGGGTGGTATTCATAGGTGGTATTGGTAGCATATGAGTAATATTGGAAATGGAAAATATTTTTGTTGTAATATATGAAATTGGATATGTGAAATGATTTAGGTATTGTACTCGTCAGCAGTATATTTTCCCAAATAATATTTATTCATCAAATTACCATTTTACCCACAGCAAAAAACCGACAATACCACCGTACTACCAAAGAGTGGTATTGTGTACCGAAAAAGAGCTCTATAAATAGACGCTCGTTTCTGCCTTCTGACATCATATCAAGAGTTTCCCTCATGTCTTCCACGGTTCTTGCCTTCTTGTTCTTATAATTGGCTTGGCCGTACCACTTCCATGTCAAGGGGCTCTTCAGGAACTTTGGTCTCGCAAAGTAGAGGTACAAAGTACGCACAGTGTACTTGAGGAACCCAGAGAGGAACATGAGAACCGACGCCGCCTTGAGCCGGTGGTCCGGCCAAGAGGCCTTGCCCATGATGTAACCGGCAATTACTGCTTGGATAAATAGGTTCAGTAGGTGTCGCTTCCACAGCTCGTTGTCCTGCATGGAGAAGGCCGTCATGGTCTTCTGCCCGCCCAGGTGGACGAGTACGAACAACGCCTAGAAGGGCATAAGCCCCTGGTCGCTCGGCTCGATCGCGCGAACCACAAGGTGGCCCAGCACAAAGGTGGCCACTGAGTCGGCCGATAGGTAGGCAAGACACAACACAATGCGCCCCAGGGTCTTGTTGCTACGCATCCGTTTGTTCGCAAAGAGGAAGAGGAAGACTTGCATGAACAGGCTGACGAGGATCAAGCTGTGGATCTCCCACGTGCTCCACAACTCTTGGACAGCAGGCACCAAGCTGGATGGATGCAGTTCAACGTTAATACCTAACTAGTACATACAAAGGGCCCCTTTGGCAGAGCTTTGGCTGTGGCTGAAACAGCTGCGGCTGTGGCTGCTATGGTAAAATGACTTCTTTGGTGAAGCTGAAGCCATTTTGTAAAGTATTTGGCAAAATAGCTGTGGTTGTGGCTTCTCTGTATTTTTAATGTCACATGTGGGAAAGAAGCCGCGGGGAGCCACTATTTTTGGCTTCACCTCCCTAGTACAAATTGCAAAATGGCTTCTCCATGGCTTCAGGTTAGAAGCCGTTTTTTGGTTAGGTGTTTGGCAAGGCTTCTATAGAAGCCGGTGGAGAAGCACTTGGAAAAGCCCTGCCAAAGGGCCCCAAAGTGTGCTCCCACACAAGCTAATATTTTTAAAAGATAATTTGAAAATTATTTAAAAGTAGACTTTTGAGCTAATAATTAATTAAAATTGTTTACTTCATATTTTCTTATTTTTTACTACTTCATCATAATACTCATATAGATGTGCACTTATTATCTTTATGTACTTATGATTGTTTTTTAATTATCAATAACTCTATACTTACACTTCTTCAGTTTTTGCCGCACCTCCATACATTGTATTTAGCATAAAATTAATATTTTTATCACTTCCTCACATACATGTATAAATGGTCTACATGGTGATACCCATTATGCGTATATACCTTAACTTAGTATTTATATACTAACAATGACATAAAATAGGTAATTTAGAATCATATGTTTACTTTTGGATATTTCTATCAACGAAGATTAGAATAAATAGATTGAGATTTAGGTGTTTACTTTCGTTATTGTAATAACATTACATGTGGGTATACTTAGATAAAAATTTAGAATGACATTTTAAGTTATAGCTTATATGGATATGCATGGGTAAATTGGATGAACATTTTTATGATGGTAGAGCTTTGTAATTGAGACATATGTTTAGGGGGTTACCTTAAAAATATTTTCATAATGATGGTGGTGGTAATGATTTAGAAAATAAAAAAGATCAATGACTATGGTTATTAGAGTTTACATATTGATGTTCAATGTTTCTGATTTGCATGAGAATTTCTAGAATTTTTTCTAGCGTGTCTCGTGTGCGAGTGTCCAATGGGATAAAAATAATAAGGCCTACAAAACTATTACCTTGAGTTAGCTCTCATTTGTTACATATTCAACACGATACTTATATAGATATACACTTATTATTTTCATCTAGGTGTGATAGATTTTACTTATTTTCCTCTATAATGTCTTCATCCATATTTCTAATTTTTGAATTTTGAGTTTGCATCGCAGGTACTTAAATTTTTTAATGTTCCTAAGTTTGAGCAATAGTTTTAACATATAAATCTATATTCTCATCATTTTCTTTGTATCTTTATAAATGGTGACACATCATGGGTACATACCTTAAGTATTATATCATATAGCAATAGTGTAAGAAATAGAAAATTTGAACTATAATGTTGGTGTATATTGGTGGTATATTTTCTAAAAAGTGACTTGGATACAAATTTAGGATCACCTTATGTTATTTTTAATAATAGCACATGTAGATAATATAGATCCAAATTTATGTGGTTACTTTAAGTTATGTTTTAAGTATTAGTGATGGGCATTTTAATTTCAAATTTAGGGGTCATTCTAAATTATTTTTATAATGACGTGAGTGTGGTAATTTAGATGAAGATTAGGAGGTTATTTTATTTTATTTTATATAATGGCAGAGGTGGGTAATGTAGATATGATTTAGGGGGTTAGTTTATTTGGGCTATTTTCATAATAGCATAGGTGGATAATTTTTGTAAAAAATATGATACATGCAATGGCTATGATGATTTGAGTCTGCAGATTAATGCCAAATGTTTTGCTTTTTTTGGAATTTCTAATATTTATCTTTTTCTAGAGTGTCCACCAAGGATTCTGGATGGCTTCACTTGTAGCCTCAAAAGGAGCCTCCAGTTAGTAATAGTAAGACAAGATATAAGTAAGTTCATCATGCAACACACATGACAAAAAATAAAAATAAATTTGACTATAACTATAACAAAGAATGGGATCTTCACATGCTTCAGTCAATGTATAAATCATTAATTTATTATAGCATGCTTCACCGTGTTTGTTTCATGTGGAGGTTTATTATAAATCATTGATTGCTTGTTTCCTTTGGTATTTGGTCTTAACCGGATAACTTGATTAAAAGTTGGTGAAGAAGTAAGAAATGTTGTGAAAGTGCATCTAGCCTAATGGTTAGAGCACCTAGCACTTAGTAGTCCTAGGTTTGAGTCCTCGTGGAAGATAATTAAATGGGTCGGAATATAAAATATAAAAAAATGGGTAGGCCCTTCTCCACTTCGGTCAAATAAAAAGGTAATAAATGTTGTTTCTCTAATCTGGATGACATAAATCAAATTATTTTCATTATTTATATTTTATTACAATTGTCCTAAGTACCTTTGGAAAATCATTAACATTAAATTTTGTTTATGCCCACCTATAGTATCGAGTGCACGTTTGATTTTTTGCTACGTGGAGTGGACAAAAAAATCCAAGGTTCAGACCTTGGTGTCAGTCAGCACTCGGTGTTATATATGTACTAGGTGTTATTCAAGGTCACACACTCGACGAGGTCCCGGTTACTCTTGCAAAAGGGGAAAAACAGATCTTATGTGTAAGTGTGCTACGCATTAATTTGGAGATCTTCTTTTTTCAAGAACAGCAACTCTGAAGAAACCTTGGTACACCTGTTCTTCACATGAACCTTCAGGCAGTGGTGCTGCCGTTTTGTACACATCAGGTGGGACTTGATCCTCATGAGCATGCAGTGGCAGATCCAGGAATTGTGTCTTGGAGGGCTCATCTTCTTCTTCCTCCTCTTCACCTATGGATGCAACTTGTAGGGGTTTTGGGTTTTGGGGGCTTCCCTGGGGGTAGGGGGGTAGGGGGGCTCCTGCCCCCACGATGGATTCGCCCCTGTGAACATGGATATGATTATTGAGACTAGAAGAGACTTCAACTCGAAAATATTCAAGAAAATCTCCTGGTGCCCGGCTGGGCTATTTGGAATCATAGCATAGAAGTCAATTTTTATAGTGTGCCTCTATTCCTAGGGACGTAGAAATCAATTTTCAGAG
Source organism: Cenchrus purpureus (assembly GCA_022644695.1). Lineage (NCBI taxonomy): Eukaryota > Viridiplantae > Streptophyta > Magnoliopsida > Poales > Poaceae > Cenchrus > Cenchrus purpureus. The sequence continues at coordinate 68,110,434 of CP053466.1, forward strand.
AGGATAAAATACAGTTTTACAAGTCCTTAGGTACAAAGAGGAAAATATGGAGAAATAGGGAGAGAGGGGTCTAATGAAATTACAAAACCAAGCTTCCAACTCTATTTTCCGGCCGGGAAGGCTTGGCCCTATGCAGAATAAAACTAAGCTCCTCTCTAAAGGATTCACTCCGTCCTATAAAATATTAATTAGGTATGGAAGGTGAAATCGGGCACGCAATGGCGGGTCGTGGAAGACAACGGTGAAGGTAGGAAAGCACGGAAATTATGCATATTTGGACTAATTCAAGGTGAAAAAGAGTCACACGAGCACTATGGTAGACGACGACGAGACGAACAATGTTTTCTCTCGTGCAATGCATGAACATAATTGCTAGTATAATTAAAGTCTGATGTTCCGGGAATAATAATATTAATTCCTCTAATCAAGGTCGGATTCTTTGAGTCTCAAAGTTACGTGCCATTTTTGCTCTCTTGAAGTCCTATACATGCATGCTAATTTCCTCTGATCCTTGACATACAAAATAATAGGGTGGTGGGAACTCCTACTCATATGCTAGTGTTGGTTAAATCCGAGATTTAGGTTGGTTTCATTAAACAAATAATATTATGATTAAAATAAAAAATGAATTAGTGTTATATTATATATATATTCGTATATAATAATCTTAAATCTTAATTCCAAAATGATTAAACATGAGAAAATGTGGTTCTAAAGCACAAAAGAAATGTATCCCAAATGTTGGGGAGCATATACTCCTATTTAAGAGGGGATTTCGCCTTCCCGCATCATGTGCCGGTTCCAGAGGAGCGCGGGTTTTTTTTTTCTGGCTTTGCTATGTGTGTTGGTTCAGACTTCAGAGGGGAGGGAGACCGGTTCGGATTGGTGGGGGGGGGGGTGTTACATTGTGCTTCGGTTCAAGTGAAGGGTGCGACAGTTTAAGGGGAGTGCACCCGGTTTCATCAGTTTTTCCCGGTTCCAAGGGGCGGACTAAAATCTGGATTAGAAGCAATCCTTACTTTATGTTCGTGTGTTGCAACGGGAGAAAACATTGCTCACATCGCAACCGTCATCCCACTGTCCCTGTAGCTTCCTGATGTCGTCGTCGTCATCATCCCTCCCGCACCACTCCGACCTCGTCTGTCGACGTCCATGCCTCTCGAACATCACCATCATTTGCTACAACGTCACCATTATCTGCCCGACTGCGCCATTGTTACCATCGCGTACTCGCCACCTTGACCTCGCCCTATCGTACGCACCTCCCAAGCCTCACCATCATTTCCGCACCCCCAGACTCACCATCGTGCCCCACACCACCTGACCTCGTCCTCCGCAATCCGCCCTGACCGTGTCGCCACCCTGCCGCCCCGCACCTCCCCGACCTCGTTGTTGTCCCTGTCGCGCCCGTAATTGTCTGTGCCTCTCAAATCTCACCATCATCTACCCGGCCTCACATTTCCCGTCACGTCATCGATCACGCACGCGCACGCCCCACCTCCCCCATCCTCATCCACACCTCCCAGCCTCGTCGTCGTGCACCACAACTGCGTCATCATCCCTACCTTCCTAGCCTCACCTAAGGGCCGCACCACCCTGACCTCACCCGTCTTGTTCGTGCCTTCTGAACCTCATCGTCACCTGCTCGACCTCTCCTTCTCTGGCCACACCGCTGTCACACCCGAATTTAAAGGCAAATTCGAATGCTCATATTATATGTGTGCCAGGATCAAAGTTCACACATATAACGACTCAGTGAATACCAAAACTCAATGCCATAACGTAAAGAGAGTATTAAACTTTATTACAGACCAAAAATGTCTCATAAATGATCTAATTATTAACGAGTAGCAACACAACGGATAAGGTCAACACCACAGGCAGTTGACTGGTGACACGCCCACCTAGAAATCTTCAAAGTCTTCAGGGAAGTCTTCAAAGCGGCCGTCTGAGCAGCAGTCCGAGTAGTGTAGTTGCAAGAAATAAATCAACAAGCGTGAGCACATGTCGTACTCAACAAGGGAACATAGCTATAACAACATGCAAGGCTCTTTGGGTGGATGGCTAACATGGTTAAAGCGGTAAGCAATTTTAGTTGGTCAGATTTTATTTAGCAACTGATTACTAGCAGTGTAAGTGTATACCAACCTAGAGAGATAATAAATGCAACAATAACAGGATGCAATGCACAAGATTAAATCATATTCCATAGTTTACCCATGTGAGGGTCCGGGCCGCTCGTGAGAGAAACACGATTTACACTCTGCAGAGGTTGTACACTTTACCCACAAGTCGTGTTTCCCATGTTGCCCGGGTTAGCTAGACCCTTAAACACTGCCTTTGGTGAGTGGCTAGGGATTCACTACGAGGCCTTTACAAAGATTCCCTAGTATGAGCTGCTCGCTAGGTTTCATGATAGCGCAATGCATAACCCTCTCTCAAGGCTGAGCTACCACAGGCGAGATCCGCTTGAGGGCGGGCTATACACCAACTACGGCACCCCCTAACCCTTATCAGGTAAAGCATACTACATACTAAGGTTTCTAATTAATTAGCCAAGACAGAGCCATTTGTCTTGTGGTTGCACTTAGTTCTTGAGTGGTTCTCCATGTTCCGATTAGCAGGGGTAATCTTGCTTAATGAGGGTAGAGCGTAAAATAAATCAAGTTTACTTTTGTGTTCAGTTAAACCATCCTCAACCCATAGTTAGCAACTAAGCATGTGCTACCCAACATAAATAAAATACCCAGGTTAACAAGGACATGGTAAACAACACTAGTCACACCTTAATCATAGGGTCCCATCAATTTAATGCAAGCAATAAAATAAACAATGTAATTAAAATGCAGTTGTATAGGAAAAAGGGCATGCATCAAGGACTTGCCTTCCACAAACTCAGAGGGCTGCTCAAGATCTTGAAAGTCTTCAAGCTAGCGTAATCGAAGTAGCGATCGTCTTCTACGCATCACACCAACCACATACAAGCAAATAATAGAAACAAATAAGAAACATACACCAAACAGTAACAACAAAGCAAAACAATTGCGTAAAGCTATTCTACTCTTCGATACGATTGTTTGGAACTAAAGAACGCTAAAAACGGAGCTAAAACGCATAATCTATGGCTAAAACAAGTTACAGGGGTCTATCTACGAGAAAACTAAAGCTCCAGGGGCTTAACTGCTAAAAACCAGGGGCTAAAACATAAATAAACATTTAAACCTAAGGACTGCGGTGCAAAAACATAAAGCTGGACCTCGGGCGCAAAAACCAGAGAGCTCAGGGGTTAAAACATAAAGAAAAGGATTAAAACATAAATACTTTTGAATGGTGGAAGGACCGGCTTGTGATTTTAAAGAACTCAGGGTTTTTTTTGTAAAACACCGACACGAAGGCGGGTTGACCGGTATCTTCTGGTTTGACTCGGGGATCCAATCTGATCGTGGCCGTCTATATGAGATCCGGGCGGGCCGGGCAGCGCTGGCGCAGCGGTGGCGATGACAGCGGCGGCGAGCTCGCCCGGCGCGGAAAGCAGGCGGGCCACGCCGGATTGAACCAGGGTGAAGCGAGCGAGGCGGCGAACAAAACCAGGGCACTAGGGCAGTCACAAGGTCGACGACGGCAGCTGGGGAGGCGAGCTCGAACTCCGTGGCGGTGGCGAGCAAAAGCAGCGCGGTTTGACAACAAGCGGCGCTAGAGACCTCCTCACCTCCTTGCAAAGCTCCCGAGGCACTTCACGTCGATGGGAAGACAGCGGAGCAGCGGTTCAACGCGGTGGCGCAACTAGGGTTCTGGGCGTGAGGCTCGAGGGTTTCGAGGGTAAGGGAGGCTGCAGTGCGGCTTAAATAGGCGGCGCCACCGCCTTGGCGTCACGGCCACGCCGAACAGCAGCAGATTCCTCGGACTCGGCCAGTCGCTTCCGGTGGGGGATGATGACTGCCCCTGGCGAGAGGAGGTTGGGCGGGCAATGGTTTGCTAAGAGGCAGCGGTGAGTGGCGAGGAATCAAGGTGGTCACGGAAAGGTTGGGAGAGAAAAGAGACTTTCTTTTTTTCCTTTTCTAAACCTTTTGAAACTTCAAACAAACTTTGAATTCAACACAAATTTGAATTCAAACACTAAAAATATGCACCAGCATGAATGCAACATTCAACTCCTATATTTATTTATTTTATTAAAGAAAATTATTTAAATGCCTAGAAAAATTAAATAACTCCTTAAAATCCTTAAGCAAAGACATAGTTGCTAACAAAATTTTAAAATTGAGAGAAAATCGTTTATTAATTTATTTTCCTATTCACATCCTGAAATTAGGAATTTCAGGGTGTGACAACCGCCATTCGCATCACAGCATACGCAACACCGGACCTGCCGTCATCCGTCTCCCACCTCAAGTCATGCTCGCACCACCCTGATCTTGCCTGTCATCGCCCATCCTGGTCTCACCCTCCGCGTCCGTGTTGTCAATCCCACTGCCCGCATACCTCCGCAACATAAACGGATTGAGATAACTTTACCTATTAATGATATAGGATACATCAAACATTAATGTATCGTTGCTTGAGGACCAACTAATCAAGCAACGACATGCCGTTTGATTATGAGAAAGGTAAGAGACTTTGTTGCAAAACAACAATGATGTTTGGAAAAACAATACTCCCTCTGTATCAAAATATTTATCGCCGTTGTCTTTTTTAGAACTTTGAATATTCATTAAAATTATGCAAGTACCATCTATTTTGTTTGCTACATGCTTTACTATTGTAGTTATTTTAAGCTTGACTCAACCTTTTACACATTCGCAATAAACTTTTTAATAAGACGAATGGTCAAAATTGTTAAAAAAGTCAACAACGACACATATTTCGATATGAAAGGAGTAGCATTTTGATATTAGATATAGATATAAATAGATATAGACATGGACTGTCATGAGTAAATTTTCTACTACAATATGTATCACACTTCCATCATATTTAGTTCTTTTGAAACCGTCAAAATGATTCCTAATATTTAACAACTAAATCTACCAACTTATGGAATCTATTAATTAACTACTATCAGATTTTGGGTTGAAGCCACCGAAGATTTCTTTTTTTTAAGTATGACTTTTTTTAGAATTTATTAGAGTTTTAGACGTGGTTTTGGGGCGTCCGTGGTTCAGGGGGGAGGTACGTGCACGGTTCGGGGGTGGTTCAGGGAGAGATCGGCGGGTTTTGCGGGCGGTTCAGGGGGAGATCGGTGGTTTCTTCCGTTTTTGACCCTGGATGACAGTTTTACTCGGTTTTCAATGTTACAGATCGGTTTCACCGGTTTTTCTCCGGTTCACTACGATGTAGAGAAAGAAAAGGGCAGATTCAATCCTTGCAATATTAGGTAGAGATATAGGTTGAGATAATAGAAAAATACCATTATGGGCCTCCCCTGCTGTTAACTAAAAAAAGAAAACAGCACGCGGAAGAGCTATGTATCTCTGTATTAAGAAGAAAATCAGACACCTCATGTGATCTGTGTTACATTTGATGGTGATTATACCGCACAATCCAGATGGTGGAGACTGGAGAGGGAGGGGGTTACAATGCTTGTGCTCCTCGCCCTGGACCTACTGTTGCCGGCCATGCTTTTTTTTACCCTGTTTAATTTTAAAGTTGTCGTTCTTTAATTTCAAGATGACATCCATCATCTGTCATTAAAAAAATGAACCACTTCTCCACACCGCTATCAAGCTAAGGCTGACCGCAGCAGTAGCCTGTATAAATCAGCCTCTAAAACAATATTTGGAAGGTCTTTGAAACAATTTGATCCTCTCAATTACTTTTTGCTGCAGCAGTAATCTCTATTTTTTACACTCAAAAAGAATATTCCAACAAATATTCCCAAATCCTACCCATTCATCCAACTCCCCCTCCACCACACACACGCGCACGCCTCCTTCCCGCGCGCACGCTGCCGCCGCCGGTGCCGGCGCTCCCGGCCTCCATCTGTTGTGCGATGCTCTGTTTTCCCTGCTCTGCTCTGCCTCGCGCAACACGTCCCTTCCGTTGCCCCGAGGACCGAGGTCCTCTTCCCCCCACCGTCGCCAGCGGCCGCGTCCTCTCCCTCGCCGCCGGACGCGAGCAGGAGCGGCGTTCGCGGCGTCCAAATGGCGTCGTCACGGAGGGTACGCGTCAGCCATGCCACGCCGGCACGCGATGCCAACCGCATCTCCCGGCGCTACTCCCCCAGCGGACCTGCCCGTGCCTCTCCTCTCCCACCGGCCGCCGGCCATGCGTGGGCGCAGGAGGCGGACAATGGTGCGGACGCGCAGGAGACGCGGACGCCGACAACGTCCAAACTGCAGGTTGTGCTCCCGTGTCCTGTGCTGCGCCGGCGAGGCCCAAGGGGCGGCGTACCGCTCGATGGAGCAGCAGAGGATCTGCGCACCCCGACGTGCGCTGCTCGGATCAAGTGGCGCTGCCTCGCGCCGCTGACGGATCTGGGCTCGCGGACCAAGGTAGAGCAGCACCCATCGCCGCATCTCTTCCTGCTCCCCTCCCCTCTTTCCCCTTGCTCGCTTCTCCAATCGGCAAATCAAACAGCAGCAGCCGCATCAATCACGCCACCAGCAGCAACTTCTTGCCTTCATCTTGCTCTCCTTCACGCAGCAAGCCACCACTCGATCCCTCCCTCTCCACCCAAACTGCAGAATTTTTTATATATATATATTTTTTGATTTTCGCCGCCCACGAAGTAGGCCTGCGAGACCATGACAGAGAAGACCCTCTGGTAGGTGCTGCCGCCACGGCGGGAGGCCCCTGGGTGCCACATGACTGATAAGACCATTTTATTATTTTTTAATTTTTATTTTTAAAACACTTTTAACCTTTTAAAAAACAACAAAGCCGATAAGTGTAAGCATAATCACAAGATCATATAATAATCAGCAGTAGATGCAAATAGTTTATACAAAATCATGGTAAAAGTACTACTGCCTCTTGACTATGACTCTAGCGCCGACCAGTGTGTGGTCGGGCGTGCGTCCGGGGGTCGGTGGCGACCACCGTGATCTGATGTCGGGAGGCGGTGTCGCCATGGCCGCTGCGACGAAACTGCGACATCCGGTGTCCCTCGGCCGTGGTGTCGCTCACCCGTAGGTGTCCTCCGCCCATGTGACGACCACCACCGGTGTCACCCGGAGCCTCGCTCGCCAGGCGTGTCTGCTGAGTCCCAACAGGCGGTGTCTGTGTGAACTGTGACGGGCCAAGCTCCTCGGCCTGCGAGGCATCCATAGCCGCGAGAATGTCCTGGTACCCAAACTCATCCCGGCCAGTGCTCGTCGAGAGTCTCGACGGTGGTCGGCGTCGAAACCGGTACAACGAATAGTATTAGTTCTCCAAAATGTATCGATTAGCAGATTTCTTGTAAAGTTAAGGTCGTTACTAAGTTAGAACATAGGCGGAGTGGACGAGGAAGGAATATCTGCATAAATGAAAGAAGTGATGCAAACCTCTAGCGGAAATATCGGTTGCTCTAGGTGCCGTCGTCTCCATTTGTCGAGGCCGGTTGTCGGAGCAGAATGGCGGTCATACTGTCACGATTAGAATATAGTATAACAAAAACACACAACAATTTCGTGTATTAGTTGAAAATAAGGTCCAGTCGGGCCGAAGCCGGCCGCAAAGGTGGAAGGCGCCGGCTGCGAGCCGTCGAGAGGCGGAGCTCGAGACGGCTGGGTGGCGGAAGGAGAGGAATCTCTGGCCCCGGCGTAGTTCACGACGGCGAGTACCTCGTGGCAAAGATCGAGGATCCCGTCAGACGTCTTGTGGTCTGGTGAGACCCCCAGGTAAAACACTGCTCCCTCGCGTACGCTGCGAGCCGCACGATCTCAGCAAGCGTATCGTCTGCTCACAAAATTAGTAACACATGTTATAATGAAAAGTCATATGAATGAAATATATTTGCAGATCGTAGCTTACCGTGTGATGCGGTCTCGGCGCACCGGGTGCGTGGTGTCCGGCAAGATCTGTCGTGGTGGGGCCGGTGGCGGGAGTAGCGAGCACGTCACGTCACCGCGCGTCTGCGTCCTCGGGAGGTACCACTGAAGGTACGCTACCCAGGCCGTGCCGTCGTGAAGGCGGTGCTCGGGGACGACGTTCTCCTCGTGGCGCGCGGACGCCCACCGTCACGGTGCAGGCTTGTCGACGAACGACGTCGCGCGAACACGCCTTACGCGTCCACCTAGCATAGATGAAACAAAAATTATTTGCAACCGACTATTTGTAACGGAAAATAATTATAACTGACAAATGGTAGCTCACCGTGCTGTGGGCGGATCTTGGCGACTCTGGAAGAGCCGAATCGCCTCATCACGGTGGACGGCGTACTCCTCGGCGTGACGTCGAAGACCAATCGTCGGCGTCATCCGACGCTGGTCTCGGTAGCAGGGACGAGAGGCCACGTGGTGCGGGCATCGACCATGGCGATGGCGTCGGCGTCCACCGGACACAGGCATCGACCATCCGGTCGATCGACCCACGAAGTCCTTGTACGCCTTCTTCGCCTACTCCCCAACCCAAACGTGCTGCACAGAATATGAAAAGTTGATTAAATCAAACTAAAGAACTCATTAAGCGAATAAAACGATAAGGGGAGTCATTACCTTCAGGCACCACAAAGAACCCATGGTGGGGAGGTCCACTTTGGGTCGGTGTCTTGGCATCGACGTACTCAGAGGGTCGGCCTTGGACCGGCCGATGTCGAACCGCCGTGGATCCACATCTGCGGCGGAGAGGGCACCCCATGAGGATCCCTCCTTACTCCCGCCTCGACACTGCCGAACACAACCCCCTGTAGGTAGCGGCGAGCAATGCCTCACCGGTGATCTGGGGCATCTCCTCGGAGTCGGCGATCCGGCCCGAGCGGGGAGGCGGGTACCTCGACACCGAGTCTCCGTGACTCATGAGACCCACCGACAGCCAGGCGGGTAGATCTCCAAAAATCAGTCTGAAGCGTCGGTCGTCGGCCTCGTCCATGTAGTCGACTGCACACACACAAGGTCCATCGTCACATTCGTTTAAAATGCATACAAATATTGAAAATAAGAGTTAGAATCACGTTTGAGCTACGCCGGATCCAAGTCCGGTGGGCCCGTGGTTGTTGGCGAAGGCACGTCGGTGGTGGCGCGATCGTTCGTGGGAACGTTCATGAACCGAGCAAGAAAGTCGGCGTGCTGCGTCGCGGGGATGTCGATCCCCATCGCCGCCGACACGGCGATCCTCCCAACATCGCGGCGTCCTCGGGATCGAGCGCCATCTCGCCGACGGGAAAGTGGAAGGTGTCGGTCTCGTCGCCACCGGTCCCATGAACGCGGCGGTGAGCGTCGTGGTGAGTGTCAACCGCCTCCGCGGGAAGCTCAGCTCGTAGCTGTCCCCTCGACCGCGAAAGGGAGAAGTTGCGGTAGCGAACTGAAAAAACAAAATTAATTTACTTAACGCAATTACTATTGTAAAGAAATAGAAATAAATAATAAAAATGAATTACGTACTTCGGAATCCACCACTGGTGTATCGGTATCAACGTGCGGGTGGTTCGGGAACGATATCTTGACGAGCGTCCAAGAACAATGACACGCACGGCGGTGGTCTTGGGTCCACTCGTCCGAACAACTCCGCCGACGTACTCCAGCGGTCGACCATAGCGCAAAAAATTAACATAATTTAATAATTAGTCGAATTATACTAATTAAAATGAATTATGTGAATTAAAAATATTTTCTAAAAATTTTACATTAATTTAATCTAATTATGTGAATTATAACTATTTTCTAGAAATTTTAAATGAATTAAAACGAATTATGTAAATTTAAACTATTTTCTACGAATTTTATATCAATTTAATCTAATTATGTGAATTATAACTATTTTTTATGAATTTTAAATGAATTCAAATGAATTATGTGAATTAAAAATATTTTCTACCAATTTTATATCAATTTAATCTAATTTTGTGAATTTTAACTATTTTCTAGGAATTTTAAATGAATTAAAATAATTTATGTGAGTTAATACTATTTTCTACGAATTTTATATCAATTTAGTGAATTATAACCATTTTCTAGAAATTTTAAATAATTTTTATATTAATAAACAATTTTTTGAAATACAACTATTTGTAGAAGTTTAAAACCAATTTAAACTAATTATGTGAATTAAAATAATTTTTTAATACTTTGATATTAATTTAATCTAATTATTTGAATTATAACTATTTCTAAAATTTTTAAATTTCTAAACTAACTAAACTAAGTCAACTAAACTAACTAACTACACTAACTAAACTAACTAAACTAAACTAAATTTAGAAACATTCCTTAGTCAAAGTGCTTCGAAGGGTTGAAAGCCGAAGATTTAGAGGAGAGAGTGAGGGAGGGAGGAGGGGGTGGGCGTCACCCCTTATATATAGTAGCTGGCCGCGCATGACAGAGCTCTAGCCATGCTCCACGGTGGGGCTCTGCCGTCGTGAATGTGAGTGGGAAGCTCCCCCACGGTCGGTCGGTTGGCGGCACCCCTACCGCTGTGCCCCATGGCGGCAGAAAGGGCGGCAGGTGTATATTTCTCAAATTTTTTGATTCGTTCATTTATTTTTTGAAAATCAAAGAAAAAAAATATAAAAAAAATTCCAAACTGCAGAGCACGGAGCTGGAAGATGCCTAGATCTCCTTTCTCCACAGCGCAAGCACAGGAAGCAGCGGCTCCTTTTCCCCGTTACAAGCGGCTGCATTTCTCTATCCCCGGCCAGCGCGGCCTCCGTGCTTCTCGAATCCATGCCGGCGAACTCGCAGCCCGGGCATCGTCTATTGCACGGGCATCGTCGCCTTCGCCGCTCGGGCGCGTTCACCTTCCTCGGCGGCCGCGGTGTCCACTTTGACATGCCCGACGGCTGCCTCGACAGGCGCACCTGTCTTCTCCTGCGCCCGCGACTTCCTCCCACCGCCCGTCTTCACCCTCCCGAGCTTGTCGTCAGCTTCACAGGGGCCAGCGGCGGGGACTGGAGAGGGGAAGGGGGAGGCGGAGGATGCGGCCGCCGCGCCGCGAGTCGATTTGGAGGAGGAGCCGGCGTCCTCGAGATTTGCCGGCTCGACTCCGGATCCTGACGATGGAGGATCCGTTCCCGGACGCCGCTGCACCCCGTCCAGGAGTTCGGAGCCGCTAAACTTAGCGGTTCAGGATGCTATCCAGCACCTTGTTGCAGTCAGCCTAACACTAGTCTCCTTCGGTGGTGACAACCTTATTCCGGCACTAAGATCCATGCACGGAGGCTAGACTCATCAGTGTGGAGGCTGAATCCTAGTGGCAGTCTCCCCGGTATAAGGGACAAGGAATCAAGGATAGGTGGAAGAAAGGAATGAATGAGTCGAGCGAAGTGCGAGATATATCTCACTTCAGTGGTCCTATAAGCGGTCATATGCTGAAGAAGCGCGCATTGGGCTCTGCCTTCCAAAATGCCACACTTGAAGATGCAGATGAACTAGCGCTCCACCCTTCGGTGATCTTGTTGGATTTCACGTGAAGAAGAAATAGAGAGAGAAATGGGATCTCACAAGCTAGAGAGAAGTGAAAGTATTATGGAGAGAAAAGAGACGGAGAAAGAGACGTTTGGGGGACACACATGACACATTATGTATGGGCGAGCATCTCCAAAAGATTCTGTAAAACTCAAAGACTAGCTAAAATTTAGAAAAATATGAAAAACTTGGCATCCAACAGCCTCGGTATTCTTCTCTGCTCGGTATCTCACTCGGAAAAAATCGCCCCTGCCTCGGTATTTTTACCGAGGGGAAGACGCTCGTCGCTCGGTATCCTCTCTCCGTGTCTCCCTCCAACGACCTGCTGCCCAGGAGCGGCCCGCGCACCCACCGACGGGCGCCAGCTCCAGGTGACGAGCTTGAGATCCCGGCTGGCGAAGCGAGCGGCGCCCCTCGATGGCTGGGTGCTCCTGCCGCCATGAACGGTAGCAGAAGGAGTAGGGGAGTGGATGAGGTTGCGACGGAGCGAATAGGCAGCAGCAGCGGAATGAACAGGTAGCAGCAGCGGAGCGAACGGCAGGATAGTTGGAGGAGGAGGATGAGCGATGCGTGCTCTGATTTGAAGCTGGAGGAGTTGTTACTTGTTGCATCCAGATTAGAGAACAGAGGAGCGATTGGCCTCCATGGATTGGATCGATTTGCATAACGATTGGAGGAGAGGAGAAAATTTCCTCTTAAATCCACCTGCATCCAAAGCTAATTTGAGAACACCAAAATCATTCAAGAACATGCAAGCATGAGAATTTTGCAAATTATAGTCAACGCAAGCTGACGAACATTGAAATAGCTGCAATCAATTTCTGTTCCTTTCATCTGATTTTTCGATTCACCTCAGATGTTACTGCCGTAAGTTGAGCACTGCGGCTGCTTGGACCTCGTTCTCGACCTCCCGGTGCTGCCTCTTGAGCTCTTCGCGCGCAGCTTGTACCTCATCCTCAGTCAACCAGCGTGACCAGAGCTTACTATCGCCGCCGCCACCGCTCATGCATGCTCCAGCCACGGCTCACAATATATTTCGCCGCATCTCGTGCGCGCGCTGCGGGTGCCTCTGCCGCGCTGCAGCCTGGCTCGTCCGCTAGCCATGGCTTGACCCTGCACATCCTCTCTCTAACCGCACCACCGGCCGCGCACGGCTTACCGCTGGCACGAGCAAGTGGACTGTGGACACCTGCTCGTAGGTCCACCACTCGTGCAGAGCCTAGTTTACGGAGTCTCTTGGTTTGCATCACAGTTTAACAAGTTTTTTATTTTTTAGCTAGCCTTTTAAACTTTAAATTTAGTTAAAAATATTGCTAGTCTCTTGAAGAAGCTCTAAGCCCCACACCAACGAAATATAAAAGGAAGGTGGATATATAGTGGGCTAATCGCCCTCTAGAGAATTGAAGCCAGGCGGAGATCACTTTGAAACCTGGAAATCAGGGGTGAATTTTTGAATTGTTGATTTTGTCACGATCAGGGAACCTTGCAATTGTGGTTGTAAAAAGGTGCATAGTTGTGACAGACCAAATTGATCAAAAATATAACTATCGTACAGACCACGTGGGGGAGGACACCAAAAAAGTGTACTCGAATATAAACAATTTAGGACACTGACACCGTCTTTAATGTACTACTTTTGACCAATATATCTATAAAATGAATTATACATATTAAATAGAAAGAAATATATATTATGATAGTTGGATTCACAATTATCTTTTTTGTTTTGACTGAAGTTGGAAGGAGAAGCCCCTACCTTTCTTATTTTTTATTCCATATCAGTTTACTTCACTTTCATAGAGAGTTACACTCGAACCATCTGCTAGGTGCTACTTAGGCCAGTCTAGTGGAAAGGGTCATCGCACAGTTACCAAGACTGCAAACTTGAGAACCATATCAACGGAAGGTCATGGTGATGACACTCCTCTCCAATTTCATGACATTCTCCTTCCTCTCTCCTCATAAATTTGCTGATGTAGCATGATATTTAATGCTAATAACCCTTCCCACTGAGACTGACCTTAGGTGCTCTAAGCCTAACCACTATACTAGATAACCTTTTGCATTTCATGATTAACCTAGTAAATGAATGTTAGTAATGTTTATTATGATTCTTTTGCTATTTACACTTCCAATAAACACATAAATGCTTATATTTATGGAGAGAGGGATCGGAGCAGTAGGCAAGACAAAACTGGGTAAGTTCTTCGACACTCTATTATTATATATAAGAAAGAAGAATGGAGCGTACGATTGCATTGTAAACTTATACTGATCAATTAAAATGGAACGTGACAACTCTATTGACTTTGGATAATCTGAATATAATAAACAAAATGAAAGCAAGAGATGGCATCTATTTACCTTTGTTCTAGTTTCATCATATGGCCCCTGCTAGGATCCGCACCAGTAGTTAGTATGGGCCTCATTTTAGTATTTGGTACACTAATTAAGCACAACACTCACTGTGGCCTTGCTGCAGCCTGCACAGTACGTAGTATTATATTTATAATGACACTAATGGTGAGTGATGGACAAGTTTGATACACTTTATGCGCCAGCAGGGCCTTGCTTCTGTAGAGAGCAAAGTTCATATATTTGTAAGATGCTTTGCTTGAACAGAGAGCAACGGTGGCGAATCTACATGCTGTTTTTGGTAAAGGCCGGGACAACGATAAATGGGCATAATGAACCAGCGAAGCTAAACGACAGATTTCTGAACTTCTGTTCTGCATCAGTTCTGCCTTACTCCTAAAACATGCAATTCTAGCTTTTTCACACATATCAATAACAAGGTGGAAAGACAAATATGTTTCTATTTCGCACGTGTTGCAGTTCAAACCAAAACAACTGATTGCAAACAGGTTCCGGAAACAACCAAGTAAATATTATTTCAAAAAGTGACCGAATGCTCGATTGGGAAGCTGCTCCGGTGCGCAAAACGTTTTGTACACCGTGCAGCTACAATGGAAGCAATCTTGTTCTTCAAAATCTCATGAGATCTGTATTTTTTTGTCTCGTATGCTCGTATTCTCTTTCGTATTGCCTGACATTGCATTGCTAGTGTTGTTGTTTCACTTGTGACAACTTAGTACCCCACATGGGGGGAGCATGGCATGTCCAGTACCTCCCGTAGCGACAAGAAGCAAAAGAGAAACCTGTCCTTCAGGATTCTATTGTTACCATTGTCGCATTTGAGAAGTCCTGGAAAATGAAATGAGATCTATGAGTACCAACATTGTTTTGGGACTTAGAAGAAGTTGTTAATGGAGTCAAAACTGTAGAGGAGATGGCGTCTAGTTACTTTGAAAATCTTTTCACAAAGGATGAACACATTCTTCCAAACATGTTGTTGGACAAAGTGCAACCTAAGGTTACACAAGAAATGAACCTGGCCCTTTGTAGAGACTTCACTGATCAAGAGATTGAAAATGCTATCTTCCAAATTGGACCTCTAAAGGCACCCGGCCCAGACGGTTTTCCTGCTAGATTTTTCCACAATAATTGGGAGGTGATTAAGAAAGATGTGTTGGCTGCTGTAAAAGTGTTTTTGTCACTAGTAAAATGCCTGAAGGTGTGAATGAAACAGCATTAGTACTAATTCCAAAAGTGGACAATCCATCTGAACTGAAAGATTTTCACCCTATCAGCCTCTGCAATGTTATATACAAAGTGGTCTCTAAGTGTCTGGTGTCACACCTGTTTTTCCAAAGAAAACCAAGTGTAGATCTATATGCATGCCAGGATCAAGTTTCATGCATATAGTTGACATAAGTGAATGACAGAAACAATATCTCGTAAGAAAAAGAGAGATTATCAGAGATTTACGCATAATCCTGGAAACGAAGGCACCAAACATCACAGGCAGTCGACTGGGGGTTGCATACGCCTAGCGCCAGCAACATCTTCACAACGACTTCATAGCAGCTTCCTCCTTCTGAGTAACATTGTTTATAGCAAGGGTGAGCACATGTCGTACTCAGCAAGTGTGGGGAAAGTATGAATGCAAAGGCTTATCAAGGGAATGCTGACAGGTTGACTGCATTAAGCACTTTTAGTTGGTCAAATTTTATTAGCACCTGATTACTAATAAAGTATAAGTATATACCAACCCACATTAACATATAGAGATACGCCATAAGCATATGGCTAACATAACCATAATCATAATTTAAGTCCATCTTCAAGTTCAATTATCATGTGAGGGTACAGGCCGCTCGTGACCGTGAGCACGGCTGATCGATCGGTTTATACACTCTGAGGTGGCACATCTTTACCCACAAGTCGTGTTTCCCATGTCGCCCGGTTTGCAAAGCCCTTAAACACTTCCTTTGGTGAGTGGCTAGGGATTCACTACGAGACCTTTACAAAGTTTCCCCAGTGTGAAACAACCCGCGAAGGTTACGAGTCAGCAAGGTATAAAGTCCCCTAGTAAGTACCGTGTCTTAGCCAAGCCCAACTCCCTACTAGAGCGAGTCTATACCCCAACTAACGCTCCCCCTTGCCCTTATCAGGTAAGGTCATCCCAACACTAGAGTCCCTAATTAATTAGCCAAGGCAGAGCCATATGCCTTGTGGTTGCACTGTTGTCCTGGGTGGTCGCTCCATGTTCCGATTAAGCATGGTGATCTTGTATTAACCAGAAATATATAGCATAAAAGTAAAACATGTTCATCATTGTTGTTGTTCATTAGAACCACCATAACCCATGGTAAAGCAGCTAAGCAAAGCTACCCAACAGAAAGGTAAACCCAGGTTGACAAGGAATGATCATAAAGACTAGGAATAACCTTAATAGGACCCATCAATATTAATGCAAGCATATGCAATGGTGATTAAACACAGTTATTGGGACAAAAGAACAAGGACACACTTGCCTTTAACCAGTGTAATGTTGTTGCTCAGAATTCTTCATCTTCATGCTCTTCAAAGCTCTCGATTCTCGATCAACATTCATTCTACTCGCATCAATCATTGGGCACAAGCATACAAAGCAAACAAACAAATAATACTAAGAACAAGGCACCAATCAGAAGAAAAGTTTTAAAAGAACGTACTAAAAGATAAGGATGGATTTTTCAGAAGAAAAAGATCATCGTGAAACAATACTTGAGAGAAATTAAAAGAATAGATAAAATTGATTTTAACATGTGGACAAGGATTTCATGGATGAATAAAGGATTATTCTATATACAAAAGATAAGTCTAAAGATCACTGGAGTTTCAGACGAGGCCACAAGATTTATGAAGCTTTGATGTATGGCAAAAGAAATACAGAATAACCATTCTAATGATTTTGCTAAAGGAAAATCCTAATGATTGCTGCATATCGAATGATCTCACCATGATGTCATCTTTGCATGGCACATGGCTTCTTTCCTTCAATACGTACGATGGCTTTGCTTCCATATGCGTGTATGCATGCATGGTCCTTCTTGCTTGCAACTGATGGCCCGCGACGAGACTCTAAATTAACTGATGGAGATGACGGCAACAGATTAAAGACATGCAAAGCCAACAATGGTACGGAGAACAGCAGCTGCCGGCGGAACTTAATTATTAAAGCATGGGACGGCAGCCATTCACTGTAGCCTGAACCGGCAGAAGATAAGAGCAACGGCAACATCGATCATGGAGAAACTAGAGAAACTGGAGGGGGAGAAAGACGAGGGGTTCTCACCGAGACGCTATAGCGGAAGGCACGAGTTGAGGTAGATGGCCGGGATGTGTAGATCTGCTTCACGTGGACGAGGTGTTCGACGTGGATGATGGATGACGGCAGCAGATTGAACTCCACGTTGGCATCTATGGTTCAACCTTAGCATGCTTCTGTTCTCCTTGCAGCAGCTTGGTCACAGGGACGATGTACTCACAACCGGACCTCCTCGCTGCTCCTCGATCGTGTGGTGATGAAGTCCACCGCCGGCGGCCGGCGTACATATATGGACATGCAGTACGTGGATGCCTGGCAGTAGTGATGGATCCACGGCGACATCCTGCGAACAGCTTCCTGGTGGCATGGTGATGCTCGTAGCGGCGACAGCTCGTCCACGACCAACTCGGACATGGTGCAAGTGCGGCGGAAGGGATCGGAGCCCTGGCGGACGGAAACCATTCAACGCTAAACTCTCGGACGAGATCGATGGCGGCGGTAGCTTGTGGGATTGAGCTAGGGCATAGGTTCTTGCCGGTGCAAAAAAAAAAAAAAAAAAAAAAACTGGGCAAAAGAGGAGCATATATATAACACGTACCGGACAATCAGCATGTTGCATTGGGCCGGCTTTGAGCTCTTGACGTACACGACCATGATCTCGAGTTGAACCTTTGCATTGTGGTGGTATGCGGAGGAGACAAAGATTGAAATAAATAAAAGAATGGGCCAGCAGAGCCAATAAATCAAACATGGCCTGCGTCTGATTTGGGTGGGAGAAAATATTGCATCAGCTCAAAGAGCTTCGGCCATGCTAGACAAGGAAGGGCTCTTGGGGAGAGGAGGGGCAGCAATTTCGCCCGGCGGCGGACGGCGGCCTGTAGCTCGGCACCAAGTAGCGGCGGGCTTCCGGTGACAGGAACGACCGGCGGGTGTGCAGTCCGGCGAGGCGGAGCTTGTGGCAGGGACGGCTTGCTCTCTTGGCGTCCTCGTCCGGAGTTGGCGGCGGTGGCCACACTGGCAACAGCGGCGCAGCGCAGAGGCGAGCTAGGGCGGCAGACCACTGGGGCACGCGGGGCTCGGGTGCTCGCCTTTTATAGGGCGCGGGGCACAAGGCTCCCTGGCGCGCACGCCAAGGAAACCGCGGTGGCGGGCGGCCCGTCCGGCCACGTGTGGGCAGTCTTTGAGCCGGGCGGATGGGCTCTGGCGGCCGTGGGCGGACGGAGCGGGTCGGCGGGGATGGATCGGGCTCGTGGGCTCAGCCCAGAAGGAAAGGATGTTTTCTTTATTATTTTCTGAAATTATTTTCAGTGCAAAAACAATTCCAGAAAAGTTTAGAAAATGTTTAGAGGCATGAAAAATACTCAGAAAATCCCCAAAAATTCCAGGAAAATTCCCAGAGATGGATTGAGACATGAACAATCCAAATAAAATATTTGGAGATCACGAAAAAGATTTTAGAGCCTTCTAATAAATAGAAATAGCTCAAGGAAAATGAGAATAAATTCCAGAAAAAGGTGAAAAATTCTCGAAAGGATTTGGTCAGCACCTAAGCGCATTTAAAAACCCTTTGCACTCAAAAACACCATGATGCATAGGCATGAATGCAACTCTCACACGATCATTTTATTTAATTCCGAAAACAAACAATGCCTTTTTCCTATACTATATTTCCTGTGAAGAAAATAAATGTTGGAAAATTTTAAAAATTGAGAGAATCATTGTTTAATTTTTCTTCCTATTCACATCCTGAAATTAGAAATTTCAGGGTGTGACATCTGGTGAACAGGTTGCGACCTTTCTTGAATGTCCTAATAGAGCAGGAGCAAAGTGCCTTTGTGCTAGGAAGAATGATTACAGACAATGCGTTGATCGCCTTTGAGTGTATTCATGCAATGCAAAATGGAAATGAGTATGCTCAGTCTTTTTGTGCTTACAAGCTTGATCTGTCTAAAGCCTATGATAGAGTGGATTGGGTGTTTTTGGAAGGTATGCTAAGTCGGCTGGGTTTTTCGAAACAATGGACTTCTTGGATAATGGAGTGTGTCACCTCAGTGAAATATTCTCTTAAATTCAATGGAACCTTGCAAAGATCTTTTACTCCATCCCGTGGCCTTCGTCAAGGGGACCCTCTCTCCCCTTTTTTATTCCTATTTGTGGCAGATGGTCTATCTTTGTTAATGAAAAGAGCGGTTGAAGAAAGAGAGTTACAGGCTATTTCCATTTGTCGTCAGGCTCCACGTATATCTCATTTGCTTTTTGCTGATGATACCTTGTTGTTTTTTAAAGCATCAGGTGAACATGCCAGAATAATCAAGGAAGTCTTAAGGTGTTATGAATCTAGTACCGGTTAGTTAATAAATCCCGAAAAGCGCTCGATTATGTTTGGAGCGACATGCCCTCAAGATGCCATGGACAATGTCTGTGGTGAGCTGCAAGTTCATAATGTAGCAGGTGAGGCTAAATACCTAGGCCTGCCCACACCCGAGGGGCGAATGAAGAAAGGTCGTTTCCAAGCTCTTCGAAATCGATTCGGGAAAAGGATGAATGACTGGAGCGAACGAAATATGTCTCAAGCTGGAAAGGAGATCCTAATTAAGTCCGTAGCTCAAGCCTTGCCAACATATATTATGGGGGTTTTTAAATTGCCCCTAACACTATGTGATGACTTTATGCAAATTATAAGGAATTATTGGTGGGGTGCAGAGAATGGTCGAAGGAAGACGCATTGGTGTTCTTGGGAGACAATGTTACAACCAAAGAGCAATGGTGGATTGGGTTTTCGAGACTTACGACTTTATAATCAAGCTTTGTTAGCCTGGCAGTCATGGAGATTATTACTATACCCGGACAGTTTGTGTGCAAGGTTATTAAAGGCCAAATATTATCCAAGGGGGAATTTATTAGATACAGTTTTTGGTGGCAACATTTCTCCCACATGGCGTTCAATTATGTATGACTGGAGCTGCTAAAAAGGTATTATACAAAGAATTGGAAATGGGTAATATTCAGATTTGGCGTGATAATTGGATTCCTAGAGAAATATCTCTGAAAGTGGTAACAAAATGCAGAAGGCCAAGAATTAGATGGGTCTCTGAATTATTTGAGAATGAACATAGAGAGTGGAATCGTAGCCTCATTAGAAGTATTTTCCTACCGGTGGATGTTGATGCTATTCTAAAGATAAGAATTCCGACTATTGAAGTATCTGACCAATTTGCTTGGCACTTTGAGAAATCAGGGGCTGTTCTCGATGAAAGTGCTATAAACCGCCCTGAAGCTTCAATGCCAGGACCAGATGGCTTCGAGTACTGAACCAAAGGAAAGGGAGAAGCTATGGAGAAATATTTGGAAAGCAGATGTTCCACCGAAGGTGCGTGTGTTTGCTTGGAGACTTGCCTCGAATGCTCTTGCTTCTAACACAAATAAGAAGGCAAGACATATTATTGAGGATGATACATGCACAATTTGTGGACTTGAGCCTGAAGATGTGGCCCATGCGGTGGCGGGATGCCCACGGGCTAGTGCTCTTCTAACAAAAATCCGACATAAGTGGGCTATTCTAGAAATCTCTCAACTGCAATACACAGGTCCTGAGTGGTTTCTAATCGCCCTTGATAATACACCAGAGAATGCTAGACCCGCCTTAATACTGTCTCTTTGGAAAAATTGGTCGATATGTAATGATCTCACACATGGAGGCACATCTTTCTCTATTGAAGGTTCATTGAGATTAATTGAATCAATGCTGAATAATTTATCAATTCAACAGTCGGATGTGTTTTTGGAGGATGTAAAAGGTAAACGGATCATCGGTGAATCAAACAAATCTAAAGAATTAGCAGCAAATGAGATTGCAAGAACATCCCGACTAGTAGCTTCTTGGAATCCACCCGATCAAGGTTGGCTGAAATTAAATGTCGACGCAAGCTTTATAGATGCCACTGGGATGACTTGTACCGGTGCTGTCGTAAGGAACCACAAGGGGGAAGTTATAATTTCAGCCTGGCGTTTATTCTTTGATTGTCAATCTGTAGAAGAGGCTGAATTTGCAGCTTGTTGTGAAGGCTTAAGGTTAGTTGTGGAATGGTGCCAAGGGCCGGTTATTCTAGAATCAGATAATATCACTTGTATAAGAAGCTTGTCGTCAGATGAAAGGAATTGTTCAAGTTCAACTCCTTGGATTTCAGATATAAAGGAATATATGTCGAGGATAAATCAGATTAAGTTCCAACATGTGAAGAGAAGCCAAAACTCAGTTGCTCATGAATTAAGTCAACACGGTCACCAGACAAATTCTTCAACAGTATGGTTAAGGGACATTCCTGAGTGTATCGTGCAAGCTGTATGCAGTGATTGTAATTCTATTATGACTTAATTAATGAAGGCTCTCTTTACCCACAAAAAAAATAGTGGACTGTAATAGGTCTACAAAACTACATATGACTCAAAAGGCAATGAGAATAAACATGATGCACGACTTACGTCAAAAGGCTTGATGCAAAGAAAATGAAGTAAGTTACAATGAGATATTTTCTCATGTGAGGATTCTTCAGAATCATAATGTGAAGATGATATTCCTCAACAAAGAATATGAGGATATTTACATGACATGACCCAAAAGGTTTTGTCATGGAAGAAAAAGAACATATGAGTTACCTCCCGAAGTAAGTTTTGGGTTTTAGTAGGAATCACGAGGACAATTGCATTTATGCAAAGTTTAAGAATTGGAAACATGTTTTCCTCATCATAGAAGGTGACATCCTGCTCTCTAGTAGTGATGTTAGTCTGCTATTGCAAACGAAGGAGTTATTGTCCTCAAAGCTTACAAGTTAACATGTCTCAGTGAAGCATCATTCGTTCAAGGAATTGAAATTCACTGAGATATAAGTAAATCACTAATTCACTGAGATAAACTAATATACTGTAGCATTACTGTAGCAAATCACTAATTAATTATGCTCATTAGAATCGTCATGCAAAGTTACACTCATATGTGAAAAGGTTTTGCAAATAAACTTCATTTGGTACTCCATGCGTGCAAGATTCCCTTTTCATGAATTTTTTTTTCAGCTCAACCAAACACGGCCGTAGAGAAGTTAGTGTATGACTTGGCTCTTGTATATTAGTTTATCGCCAAGTACTTGGCTCTATTATTGGTCCTGCTCTAATGTACTCCCCCACACGGTCACACGCATCAATCTCGGTCCTGCTCTAATGTACT
Organism: Cenchrus purpureus; assembly: GCA_022644695.1. Classification (NCBI taxonomy): domain Eukaryota; kingdom Viridiplantae; phylum Streptophyta; class Magnoliopsida; order Poales; family Poaceae; genus Cenchrus; species Cenchrus purpureus. Next base: position 68,132,848 of record CP053466.1, read on the forward strand.
CGCCCACACGGTCACACGCATCAATCTCATGTACCTACATGCACACCAATGTACTTCCCTGCCTAACTATCCTCCCTGCCTCGTTGTGTCTCATGTACATCACCATCACCCAATACATTAACACTCCCTTCAGTTCCGGGTCGTCCTTCGCTCATCCTTTTATACATATAATTGCGTATTCAAGGTTCCACTCTTAAAGGCACTCTCAACCCAGACTTTACCCATAGAGTTCATATGTCGAAGAATCTACCACAAGAAATTATGGTCTCCAATACAAATTTTGTATTATGGAGTCTATTTAATATTTCTTTCGGATCTTCTACTCCTGTTTTATTAAATAAGTGGACACATCAAGCATGTGGACAGCCACACAGGATCCGCACGAGCCTCGTTTTGCGCGTAGACTTGGTGTCTATCTTAGACTTGATTTCTATGTTTTCACCTCTCTCTCATCATTAAATTGCTTGCCACATCAGCAAATTGCCTACTCCCTCTGTCCCGCAATAATCGTCGTCCGAGGGCGGACACGGCTACCAAGGAATGGAGCAAATGTCCTGCATGCCCCTACTCTGTTTTGTGATCCTGGTTCACTGCATGCTGCACTCATTCTCTCTCCTCCTCCCACTCCCTCACATGCGGTGGAGAAGGTTGCATTGGTTGTGATGCGGTACAGTTCCTCCCTAGTGTACAGCCTACGAGAGAGTAGGGAGCGACCATTATTTGGAGACAGGATACTATCGCTAAAACGACCATAAAAAAGAGATGGAGGGAGTATGTGGCAGTGTAATTAATGACTATAGACTCTATCATAACGTCTGGGTTGGGAGTGCCCTAATACCTCTAAACCTTGTTCCCTCTCCGCGTAAAAATTCCCATTCCTTTTTTTTCTGTATACATTTTTACTGCTGCGCATTGTGCATTTACGATTGGGAGGAAAAAAAACAGAAGGCATGACAGTCACACCCTAGCACAAGAGGAAGGAACACAAATATTTACCCAACAACGGATGATGCTCCCAACACTAGCCAAGCGTTGCTGCCACGATTCTTGCAAATAGGAAAATTATGTGTTGCTAGGGATATGTTGCTAAATGGGGGTTTGTCTTGTAGTGCTCATCCTTTTATACATAATTGCATATTCAAGGTTCCACTATTAATACCTCTAAACCTTGTTCCCTCTCCGCGTAAAAATTCCCATTCCTTAGTAGGTCGACCATCCATTCTCCCCCTCGTGTCACTCATGGTCGCCCAACGGCCTTCTAGTTCCGCTCAATCTGCTCCTCCGGCCGGTAGACCCTCCCATTCTTCATATTCTACCAACCTTTCTCCTGAATTTAGTGGAAAGTTCGATGGAGATGGGAAAAATTGGCCCAGTCTCTGTATGGTTCGTGTGGTGTCATGCCGTTCTGGAGGCCAGGCATCATGTTTTTTTTTCCGTCGCTGTTGTTTTTAGTACGAGTGCATGGGATTTTTTTAATCAACCGTGGGGTCCCATGGCAACAGTAGTATCCATAGGTCCTGTTTAGAAGCCTAACTTCCCCAAAATACACTATGCAAAAAGAAGATTCCTCATCACATTAATCATCACATCAAAAATGTCGGTACATGCATGAAGTACTAAATGTAGATGAAATCAAAAACTAATTACACAGTTTGGATGTACTTTGCGAGACGAATCTTTTGAGCCTAGTTAGACCATGGCAGGACAATATTTACCACAAATAAACGAAAAGTGCTATAGTGCTTTTCAGTTAGGAACAGTACTTTTCAGCCCAAAATCCGTCCAAAATCTCCCAATTTTGCATCCCAAATTTGGCTTCTAAACACACCCTATAGTTGCTTTTATCTGTGGACAAAATTCAAACCCTACAATTGCGTTTTTTTTTCTGGACCGAGGGAGTATACACTACGTAAAAATCTCAAATAGGTCACGCATCATTTATAACGGGCTCTTAACACCCGTTACATGGACTCCCATCTGTAATGATTGTTGTTTGACGCCCATTTCGCATAAGCGCGGCAGGCTCGACCCCGACCTCGCCCTGACCTCGCCACCACAGCACCCGTTACCAATGAGGACTTCTGGTAACAGACTTCTTAAACGCCCGTTACATGTTTTCTTTGTAGGAGACGTTAAAATACGTCCGATACGAAAATGAAACCTATTGGTAACGGGCTCTTTAAGTCCGTTACCGATGACTTTCCTATTGGAGACGCGTGGTTTTTAGGACACGTCTCCTTTTATGACGACCCAATTGGCGATGCTTGTTTGGAGCTAGCATCTCCTTTGTTTTCTCACATCAGAGACGCGTGTTGTTATTACGCGTCTTTGTCTTTGCATTCCGACCACTCTGCTATCTCTGACAACTACACTCGCTCTCTCTCATCTGAAGGCCCCACCCGCTCTCTCCCTGGCGTCGCCAGCTAATTTATAGTGCTGCGCGCGTGCTCTCTCTCCTTAGAAAGCCGGCGCGTTAGGCCACGGCGCGCGTCGACGGCGAAAGGGGCCGGCGGACGTCGACCGCGGCGCGGTGTCCCTCTGCGCCATCCTCCAAAGCAGCAGCGCTAATCCTCCTCCTCGGGCTCGGCGCCATCCTCCGCGCCGTCGCCGTCGCCACAACCGCGACGCCTCGTCCTCCTCCTCGGGCTCGGCGCCGTCCTCCGCACCGTCGCTGCGGCCGCGACGCCTCGTCCTTCTCCTCGGATGCGCTCTCCTCGTAGACAGTCCTCGTCAAAGTGGAAATTGCCCCCTTTTATGGAACTTCGTTGTCCTAATCCTCTTACTCATCAGTTTTGGTGATGAATTATGCTCATTTGATGTATGGAAATTACAGATGGCTGCTGCTGCTCGGGCTTGGATGTACAGTAAGTCCCGAGAGTGGGATAGTTTCTTAAGAGGGGTCAATGGATTTCTAGATCAAGCAGAGGTGGATATGAGAAACCGTGGTGTTCAGGCAATGGTTTGCCCCCTGTATAGATTGTCTCAACCAGAAGAAGTTAGGACAACAGGACAATATTTTTCATCATTTGATCACACGTGGTTTCAAAAAAATTACACGTGTTGGAATAAATATGGTGAGGAAGGTCTTAATGAAGTCAGCAGATGCCTAAATGAAGGTGAAGCGACACCATGCTACCGCCTTAATGAAGAGGCAGCGCGATGCCATGATGAAGAGCATGATGAAGGTGGAGTTTTTGAGGAAAATGAACCATTCCCACCAATTGTGATGAGCCCTGAGGATATCACTGATCAAGAAGTTACGGGCTTCAATAATGGTGAGGTGTTGCAACGTGTGCACAATATTGATCAAATGTTGCGGGATGTTGAGTTTCAAGGAGTGTATACAGCTTACGAATTAGCGAGGCTGAAGTTCAATCGAAGATTCAAAGAAACCTCTATCCTGGTTGCAAGAAGTCGCCTTTCTAGTGATCTAAAACTTCTGCAGCTTAAGGCAGATCATAGTTGGAGCAACAAAAATTTCAAACAACTATTGAATCTCCTTAAGGACATGCTACCCGAGGGAAACCAAATAGCCGAGTCTGTCTATGAGGCAAAGAAGATAACTTGTCCTCTGGGAATAGAGGTTGAAATAATTCATTCTTGCAAGAACAGTTGTGTATTGTTCTGTGGAGATTATGAAGACCTTGACAAGTGCCCAAAGTGTGGGTTCGATCGGTACAAGAGGAAAAAAGATCATGGAGATGATAACAATGCTGATGATGACGAGAACAAGCCCATGTAGATCAGAGGCAAGAAGAAGAAGGTTAAAGGGGCTCCTGTGAGGGTAGCATGGTATTTTTGCATCATTCCTCGGTTGAGAAGATGGTTCACCACACGAAAGGAGGCTCAACTCTTGTGTTGGCATAAGGCACGAAAGAAGGAAGTTGGCAAGATTAAGCACCCCGCAGATGGCAAACAATGGGAAAAAAATGATTCCTACTTTGAGGAATTTGCCGGTGAAAGTAGGAACATTCGGTTGGCTATGAGCACAGATGGCGTGAACCCATTTGGTAACCAAAGCTCAACATATAGCACCTGGCCTGTCGTACTGTCACTGTACAACCTTCCACCCTAGTTATGCAAGAAACAGAAATACATGATGCTGACAATATTGGTCTCCGGGCCAAAGCAACCTGGCGACCGTATTGATGTCTACTTGAGGCCACTAGTTGATGACTTGAAGATACTTTGTAAGATTGGTGTGAAGGAGGTTTGGGATGAGTTCGGTCATGAGGAGTTCACATTGCACGCCATGTTGTTCACCACCATCAACGACAACCCGGCTCTTCGCAACCTTTCTGGCCAGAGTAAAAGGAAAGGTGTAGCTTGCCCACACTGCTTGGAAGAAACTTGTGCAGTGTGGCTAAGAAATTCAAAGAAATTCAAAGAAATTCTCATTTGTGGGGCACCGTCGTTTCCTCATAAAGAAACATGCCTACCGGGACATGGATTATCAGTTTAATGGGGAAAAGGAGAATCGACAGGCGCCAATGCATGTGACTGGAGATCTGCTCCACTTGCAAGTCAAGGACATCAAAACTATCAAGGAGTTACCCAAATTGTGAAAAGAAACTTGGAAAAAGAAAGAAGCGAGATGGTGAAGAAGAAGAAAATGGGCAAGGAATGTGGAACAAAAAATCAATTCTATGGGAGTTAGAGTATTGGCCGCTTTTGGATGTGCGTCATTCGATTGACAACATGCACGTCAAGAAGAATGTGTGTGAAGCTACTTTGGGAACATTGCTACAACAGAAGTCGAAAGGAAAAGATCATAAAAATGCAAGGGAGGATCTTAAAGATATGGGCATTAGGCCGGAGCTCTATGCAGAGGAAACAAACACGGGGATGGACCTTCCCATTGCTGCAACCACCTTGTCAAAGGCAGAGAGAAAAGAATTCTATGAGTTTTTGCATGGTTTGAAAGTACCTTCAGGCTACTCATCGAACTTCAAGAGGCTAGTGTCGGTGAAGGACATGAAAATGAATTTCAACTTGATGAAATCTCATGATTGCCATGTGTTGATGACATCTATTCTTCCTATTGCACTAAGGGGTATCAAGACAGAATCGGTTGGACGCAGTCACGAGCTTGTGTTTATTCTTCAATGAAATAGAACAAGGTGATTGATGAGGAAAACTATTGGACTTAGAGAGGAGACATTTCGAGACCCTATGCCTGCTTGAAGCTACCTTCCCACCATCATTCTTTGATCTCATGCTTAGCACACGTCGCGAGGGAGATCTGGTACCTTAGCCCATCTTACCTTCATCAGATGTTTCCATATGAGAGGTACTTTGAATTCCTCAAATCATTGGTACATAACAGGTCATTTCCGGAGGGAGCCATTGGTCGTGGCTATGAGACCATCGAAGCAGTGGAGTGGGCCATGGGTTATATGGACCCCCAAAACCCTATTAGTGTGCCTCGTTCACGGCATGAAGGTAGGCTTTCAGGTGTTGGGACCCTGCGGAAAAAGTCAATCACTCCGGACCCAAAGCCCTTCAACAAGGCTCATTTCACCGTGATAGAACAGAGCATAGAGGTTACACCATTTGTCAATGAGCACAAGAAACAACTACGTGAACAAAATCCTGGCTGTAATGAGGATTGGGTTGCAAAGAGGCACATGCAAGGCTTCAACAGGTGGCTCCGAGATTATGTTCAGAGTGAGCACTGCCATAACCAACAATCTGCTAAGAAAACTAGCAGCAGGGCCCTTATTCACTGTTACAACATATCAAGTAATGGATATCAATGGATACACGTTCTACACCATGACCCAGGATGCCAAGAGCATCTATCAAAATAGTGGTGTGTGTGTACGGTCGTCGACAATAAGAAGAACACAGCCACATATTATGGTCAAATAGAGGAAATTTGGGAGCTTGATTATGTAGGATTGAAGGTAGCCTTGTTTCGGTGTAGATGGGTCACCAATACGAAGAGAGCTATGATCAAGAACAAATTTGGTTATGTTAGTGTTGATTTTCGGGTCTTTGGTTACAAAAATGAACTGTTTGTCTTTGCCAAGGATGTTGAGTAAGTGTTCTATGTACCTGACCTTGCAAAGAATAACTGGAGTGTGGTTTTACCTCAAAAAAGGATTGTTGGGGTTGGAAATGTTGTTGAGGAGGAGGAATACAACAAGTTTGACGAAAGTCCATCCTTTCACACTTCATACATGCCCCGAGTCTTGGGAGCTGACAAAACGCCATACTTGCGAAGTGACCATCGTGAAGAGATCCATATACAAAAATCAAAGAAGAAAAAGCAAGATTGATTTCGAATCCGATCCTTTTGTAAAATGCAGGGATGTCTATTGCTGGAAATGGAATCTTTTTTATAATATATATAGGATGTGTTGGTGGAATTTGAATCTCCTTTTAATATATGATGCCTATATATTACGCCTAAGATATGTATATATTGGGTATATATTCTACGAAAAACTATGTGAGAAATGCAGCCTATATAAAAAAGACAACCATCGCCGCGAAAGAAGGCGTGTTCACAAAACCGCGTCGATAACTCTCCAAAGTTTGGTCAAACTTCAAAGTTTGACTCCTCGATAAGCGAGATGTGCAATTAGTAGTACCACTCATCGGAGAGTATTGATATTATTTTGTCTACATTTGGTCAAACTTCAAAGAGTTTGACTCCTCGATAAGCGAGATGTGCAATTAGTAGTATCCACTCATCGGCGCGTCTATCTTCTCTCCAAAATAAATAACCATTGCCCCAGCCCCTTCATCTACCTGCGAAACTAGCACAACCCCTTCATCTACCTGTGAAAAAACCACAACTACCTACACTCCTTGTCGTGCCCCTCCACCGCGCCCCTCCGCTATGCCTCCTCTGCTCCACACCGCGTGACTTCCCTTCCACGCCGGCACTCATGGCATCGAGGGAGCACCCGCGGTCGCTCGCGGAACTCCCGGGGGATGTGTTGGTGATCATCGTTGGCCGAGTCAGTGCGACATCGAATCGGCCTATGGAGGACCTCTGGAGCCTACGGGCCACCTAGAAGAACATGCTCCGCCCCTGCCGCGATAGAGACGTCGGTAGGCGCCTGGCACTGGATCGGGTTCCAGTCGAGCAGATGCAGAACAACAACCCCGTCGGCTACGACGTTTTCATTCGTAACTGGTAGTAGCCAAGAACCCGGTGGCCTGCTTCCTCACCGGGATGGACGACATCTTCGGCAGGAACCGCAGCCCTCAGCCTCCCCTCGACGAGCTCCACCGTGTTGCCAAGGACGGGCATAGAGGGGCGACCTATGTGGCCGTTGTCTTCCTCTCTGAGCCAGCATGGGGCCGCCGACGCCACTGCAATTGCGTACATGAAATAGGTTGCGAGTGAGGGGCAAGGGCAGTGGTGTCTGTGTTTCATAAGAAATGTGCAATCCCTAGATTTTTGACATCGTGGGGTCAATCTGGCTTGGCAAGTTAGGAGTGTCACCCTCACGAGGCCTCACGGCAGACGCCGCTAAGCGGCGGTGGCGCGAGGCAACATTCAACATTGCACAGGAAAAGCATTCTGCGATGCGGGCGAGCACGAGGGGTTTTGCATGTATTTCTGTAGTGATGAATGTAGGCTTCGTTATGAATGTAATGTCTTCTTCTATCGTGTAAAGTATCGTCCAATCGGTTATTGATAGACAAGATTTGATTTCTCACATTTCTGAGTCAAATCGAAGGTTGCGGCGCCCTCTGCTTCCTCCTCTGTTCTATTGGAATGAAGAACAGTTTGTGTGGGCAAATGAGATGAGGATTAACCATCCCGCGTCTCTAATTAGGGTGGGGCCCAGTTCTATTGGAATGAAGAACAAGACTCATTTCTCCTTTTTAATCAGTCAAATTTTGTAACATGTATTTCTCTGTCGTGCTTAGTCCAAATTTGATGATTTTTTCCTATTTTTTTCTAAAATCCCCATCTTTTCATTAATTTCATTGTTTAGTGTATATTCTGTTTCGTGAATAATGTTTATATGCCTTATCTTGTTCTTTGTAAGTACAACATAGAAATAATATTTGTTTTCCACAACCATTAGTAATGAAACTTTACATTTCGTAATCTTAAGGTGAACACAAGCTTGTGTTAAATTTTCAAATGCGTACGAGATCGAACATGTTGCAAAGTGTGGAAAATTTCAATGTTCAAGCAATATTATAGGAAACTATGAGAGAGATGTAGCCATTTGTACACAAGTATATTCTTCCTTTATCTAAACCATTTGAATTTTTTATGACAAGTTTAGGTACCCAAATTATGTTACCACGTCAATTTGTAGAATTTTTGGAGCAAACTAAGATGTTATTTGAATTATTATATCACAAGCATGAGATGTATAATTGAATTATAAGAATGTTGGGTACACAAGTGTGACTGTTGTTATTTTATTAAAATACTAAATGTCCAAATATGAATTGATGTTATTTTTAGGTGCTGTTTTATGGGCTCTAATATTTGGGGGATGCAAGTTTCATTTTTAAAAAATGGTGTCGGGCCCACGCGTAACTGTCAGCAGCCTATATAAAGAAGATAACTGCCCGGACCGACCTGCCAATGAAGTGTTAGTAAACCCGCGTCGCCAATGAATCTCCATTGCCTCTAAGATCGAGTTCATCACAGGAGGAACATATACTATAGGCGACGCGGATGGATCTGCCCGCGTCTCTTAGATCGAGTTCATGACATACAAAATCCAACAAGCAAACTAAGCAGTTCATGATCGACAAACAAACTAATTAAGCAGTTCATGATCGACAAACAAACAAAGCAGTCCAACAACCTGACGAACAAACTGATGAACACACAATAATCATAAACACATTATTAATGGTACAGGAGTGGATCAATTAGTCGGTCACCGCTGTCGGAGTCCCGTCGGAGCCGTCGTCGGAGCCGTCGTCGGAGCCGTCGTCGCCGCCGTCGGAGCCGTCGTCGGAGCTTCACAAGCTTTTTAGCCAACACGTGGATCCTGAAGGCGAGACCCTTGACGCTGTCATCCTTGTAATGGTCATGCGCCTCGATCTTGAACGCTGCGCCAACATCTCGAAGCTTCATGAACGCACCCTGGAGCAGTTCGACGGCAAAGCTGATGTCGGCGGCCTCCTTCTCCTTCTTCTTGGGCGTCACCAGCTCCTTTCCCTTGTCCTTGATGGTCAACTTCCTCTGACGGCGGTTTTCGTCTTCGTCATCCTCCCTTCGTCCCCGCTTCGCTGACGGGTCACTCGACACCATGTTCTTCTCGCTCCTTCTTGGTGATCTCTCGGTGACCGGAGTTTGTGGTGGTAAAGGTGAGGGGGAAGAAGATGAAGCGAAAGAAACGATATGATTATGGAGCAACTAGTCGGGGATTTATGTTGACAAGACACGAACCGTCAGGGCGCCTCCTCCCCACGCCCCACATCCCACTACGCCTCGGGAACCTTTTTTTGGGAGCAAAACCGTCCAAAAACACGCGTCGCCTTTCAATTTCGCGGGAAGGTGGAGGGGTAGGGGCAGTTGTCGGGCCCACACGTCAGTAGCCAAACCGCGTCGCCTTTCAAATTCCATATTATTAGTAACGGATGTTTATAAATGGTTGCGTCACCTTTCAATTTCTACACCCCGTCGCTTTTCAATTTCCAAATCCCGTCGCCTTTCCATTTCCTTCCCCTTCTCCTTGATGGCCGCGGTGTGCTTGATGGAGCTGCTGCCAGATGAATTGATCACCCAGATGATCCTTCGCTCCATCAAGGTTGAGCCCGTCGTTCGTTACTTGATCCTTCGTAATCGGGTCTGCGGCACCTTCTATAACACCCCAGGTGCCGCAAAGGCCCAAGATGTTACTAAACAACCTCCCCTTGTGCTGGAGTATGAAAATTCAACAACACAACTGCCTCAAACAGAGTAAATGTTGAAGCAACAACGTAAATGATATATAAAGATAAACCACACACCAACATTAAATGAGCAACTTAACAAAAAAACCACTAATAAAAGTCAACCACATTCATTAAGAAGGTAACACAAAACGTCACCACAAGGTATACTCTATGTTCATAACAACAAAACAAGGTATAATTATTATTGTTAGAAAGGAAAAGTGACATGATGTGAAGACGTGCAGCTACTCCCATCCCTTCAAACAAAACATCTACTCAAGCACCTGGAAAGATAAAGGGGTGTGAGAATAAATCTCAGCAAGCAAACTGCTTTAACAAGTTATTTAAACCACAAGTTAATTAGGCATCAATTTAAACATAGGTACAAGATAAAATGAAAGTCATCCTCATATGAACAAACGAATAAACCGCAACCGCTTATTTACTTCAGATGAACATGTCCTCATATCCACTTTCATACCAATGCATAACTGAAATATAAAAACCATGATGAGTGCAAATGCAATGCAAATGCCATGTCCACTGCCACCATACCCAACAAGGTATGAAGCTGCATCGTACCCCTCCCCGGGCAACATACGATGTTGTACCGGTACGGTCGCGGCAAATAAGCGGCGACATCCACGACTGATGTGCAATGCAATGTGATGCAATGATATGGTGCAACTGCAAGTATGTTTACCACTTGTGTCACATACAACCACATAAACATACTTCTTTACCTCAAGATGGAAAATAACAGCAAGAAAAATATTATGGAACAAGTAATACTAATAATTTGATAAATAAGATAACCTTTAGTAAAGAAATATTCTTTTATAAGGTTTCTGAATTTTATCAGAGTGTAGGTAGAATAAACAACAAGTTAAAGCTGTAGCAAAACCACCGCTACATTTACTTGCCTCAAAGCAATGAAGCAAAGGTCACTCGGCATTGTCCGGAGCAAAACCACCTGTTTATCATCATCAACTCAGTACATGTCACTCAAACAAACATATACAAACAATAGGCATATCACTCCTACGCTCGAAACCCACAAACAACACAAAATACCAAAAACCAGCAACACCACAATCATCCTACAAGAGCAGCAACACTTCTCTTTTTTGTATCTTTTAACCCACAAAAGCAATGCTAATAAATAAATATATTTTCAGAAACTACAAAGGAAGGAGAAGAAATTTCAATGGTCAAAATATTTTTATTCACAAAAGGAACTATCCTAATCTTCGCTTCCATTCAGACTACAGAATCTGTATCGAGTTCTGACAGTCAAATGTAAAACCTTGATATCTCTTCAACCACTCATCCAAACATTATGAAAATTCACTAGATAATGAAAACTATTTTATCAACAACTTTGACTCTATGACTCTTTGTAGTAAAAATCATTAAGATCAACTAATCATCACATCAACTTCGAGTTCTGAATCTGAAAACAAAAACTGACACTCCAAATTTAAAATTTTATATCTGGAGTTCTAGCCAACCAAAAATTGTGATCTCTACAAATCTGGAAAGCTTAGTAAAAACCATACAACTTTGGTATTCATTTGAAGAACTGATTGGACGCTTAAGATGCCTTAAAACTGAATAGATCTAATACTGTTTAGAAACTCGTCAGAACAAAACAACCAACTTTGAAGTGCAATATCTCTGAAACCATATGTCCAAAAATTATGATATATATAAGACTTCGTGGGAAGTTCTTGGAGTCATTCACTTCTTTAGAAGGAAAAATTAATTCGGACTCTAACATGGTCGTATTCAAGGAGGAACAAAAACTACCAAATCTGTCAATCAGCCCATACTAGACACGAGATCCATCCGCAATTCCCCCACTAATCCAACGAAGGGGCTAATTACCAGTGCTAAATCTCATCCAAAAATTAGAGGATTAGATCAAAATATTCTCACCTTGATCCTCCAAAAGAACCTAGGGTTGTGCAGCCGTTTACGATCTTCTCCTCCCTTCCTCTTTCTCTCCTTCTATCCCTCTTGTTTTCTCGGTGGCAGCAGCAGATCGGCAAGGGGAAGAAAAGGTGCTCATGGGCCGGCAGGTGAGGGGAAGGTCATGGTCTCAGGAAAAAGAATGGGGAGTCACAGGGGAAAAAGATGTCGTGGGTCTTGATCACAGGAAAAAGGGAAGAAAACCGGACTCTAATAGCAATTAAGGGTCACGGTCATTAAGGGTCAGGAACGTTTTCTCTTTTTTTACTAAACCAAACTTCATTCTCTCGTAGATTACTCATGTAACATCCAAAACAAAGATGTGGGTAGCAAAACGGAGTCATCTTGATGAGCTCGAGTAGTGGTGGTCGCCGATCATCCATCCAATATACCGTTCAAAAAGTCAATTTTTGGCCTCTTTTCCAAATGCCCGGTTAACATCTCTTGTAAAAATTTCTAGGGTGTTACACCTTTTGGTGCACCTGCGATTTGGATGAGGTACTCCTACACGTGTCGTTGCGTGAGCTTCGTGATGTGTGCAGGAATCGCCACGTGAGGTCATTGTTGGAGGAGCGCTTCGGCCTCGCCGAACATCCGGAGGCCTTATGCTTCAAGGGAATGGAGAGGTTGATGAGGCGGCAGAATCCCGATGAGGGTCTCATCCTCATCGGAAAGGCCGCTGCCAAAGACTCCGGTGTGAAGAACTTCTTAGCGATGCTGAAGTACCGTTGCAACCCTGCAGACCTCGAAGCGATGGCACTGCTGCATGAAATCAACGGCGGCTCGTCGCCCCCTGACGGGCGGTGGAAGAACCACAACCTGGGGCGGCTGCGCTTCCTCGTCCGCCGGGATCTCCAGAACATTACGTGGTGGTACTGGCTTCGTGACGGCGATGACGACATTCCATTGCTGCCCGTCCAGAATCCCCACGTCTGCATTTGGGAAGCGGGATGTAGGCGCTACGGGCCGGAGACTCCAGGGATCATCCACTACTGCAGTGCATAGTGTCGCATCTGTCATGAGTTCGACCTTTGGACGCGTGCATTCAGCGCCGCGGTGGAGTACGCCGTCAGCAGGATGAACATCGAGATGTAGGCAGGAGCATCAATATAAATTATGTATCTTGAATGTAAATTATTACATATTACATGAGGTTTTTTAATCAAGTTTTGATAGACAAGATTTGATTTGTCACGTTTCTGAGTCAAATCGAAGGTTGCGGTGGTCTCATTTACCGCATTAGAGGCCTAGGGTGCCCTCTTGGGTGTCAAAGCGGGCACGGCGGTGGCGGCGGCCTCTGCTTCCTCCTCTGTTCTATTGGATGGGTGTAGGAGACGAGGATTGGAGGGGCAAAGGAGATGCTGATTAACCACCCCCTCTGTTCTATTGAAATGAAGAACAGTTCGCATTTCTCCTTTTAATCTGCAGCCAAATTTTGTAACATGTATTTCTCCGTCGTGCTTAGTCCAAATTTGATGATTTTTTCCTATTGTTTTCTAAAATCCCCATCTTTTCATTAATTTTATTGTTTAGTGTATATTTCGTTTTGTGAATAATATTTATATGCCTTATCTTGTTCTTTGTAAGTACAACATAGAAATAATATTTATTTTCCACAACCATTAGTAATGAAAGTTTGCATTTCGTAATCTTAAGGTGAACACAAGCTTGTGTTAAATTTTCAAATGCGTACGAGATCGAACATGTTGCAAAGTGTGGAAAACTTCAATGTTCAAGCAACATTCTAGGAAATTATGTGAGAGATGTAGCCATTTGTACACAAGTATATTCTTCCTTTATCTAAACCATTTGAATTTTTTATGACAAATTTAGGTACCCAAATTATGTAGCCACGTCAATTTGTAAAATTTTTGGAGCAAACTAAGATATTATTAGAATTATTATATCACAAGCATGAGATGTATAATTGAATTATAAGGATGTTGGGTACACAAGTGTGATTGTTGATATTTTATTAAAATACTAAATGTCCAAATATGAATTGATGTTATTTTTAATGAATTTTTAGGTGCTGTTTTACAGGCTCTAATATTTGAGGGATGCAAGTTTCATTTTAAAAAAATGGTGTCGGACCTACGCGTCAGTGTCAGTAGCTTATATAAAAAGATAACCGCTGCCTGCCCGCCCGGACTCACTGGCCAACAAAGGAGACACGGGTTTACTAACCAGCGTCGCCAATGACTATCCATTGTCAGCATCAGCAGGCAAACCTTGCGCGCGTTGTTCAAAAATTCCCACCTATATTGACTATAATGGCCATGGAATTCTAATTCCACCAGAGAGCCGTTCAAGGGCACGCTAGTAATTTCGAACACGAATGTCATACGGTTCATCGAGACATATATTCGGGAGTCTAATTCCTAGATAGATCCACCACCACCGCTCTCCCCGCCGCCGCCCTACTCCTTCTCCAACCCTAGCCCGCCACCGCCGCTCTCCCCACCGCAGCCCTACTCTTCTCCAGCCCCACCGGTCCCGGCGTGACGTCGGCGAAGCGCCTCCAGCTGTGATGACGGTGACGAGGATGCGGTTACTAGCGTGCAGACGGTGTCCCGACCAACCTAAAGACGGTGACGCGGATCCGGCATCCCCAACCACGACGACGAGCCGACCACCTCAGGCAACAAGGCGACGCGGATCGGGCCTCTCCGACCACCACGAGGACATCTACTTCATTCGCGACAGAGGTTAGTGCTGCTTGAACCCCCAACGCCCTCTCTCTGCTCGGCCACCCAATCTGCTATTCCTGTCAAGGTGGATTAGGGAGACATGCTACTTTACGGTTGTTTAGGCCTTTAGGGTCATTTCACATAGGATAAGTCTCCTGGAATTGCCTGCATTAGTACATCATGTCTTAATAGTTCATTTTTAATTGATTAACTATGGATTTGATGGATGAATTTTGTTGCTTTAAGTCTGTTTAAATAAATTGTTGCTAACATATGAACTTATATGAACTGTTGAAATTCATTTTCATGTTCCTGGTGCGCCAATTTTTGTTATGCTTTAATTCTGTTATGCTTTGAATGTACCAGATCAATAGTTATGCTTTGGACCTGTTAGCATACGTTAATTTTGATTGCTTTGTCCTCTTGTTGCATGTACACATGGAACACACAATTCATTGCTGCTGAAGTTGGACAAGTAAGCAGTTGAAAGAATTTAGTCTCTGCTCTGATATATAAGCATATTGCTTCACCCTGTCAAAATGGTTAGCACCTATCCCCAACCTCGTATGCTAATATCAACTATTTTGCACAAGAATAAGAATTTATCTAATTTTGTTTAGGTTTTCAGTCTAGCTTATGTTGCTCTACTGACAACCTGACATATCATCTATGCAGTCTCCCACAACACCAAACTCCTCTACCTCCAGTGCACCATCACAGCCCATTGACGGTGAACCTTGTTCACAGCCTATCGACGGTGATCCTTCTTCACAGGGTCACTCAGCACATACTGCTGCGAGTAGTACTCGATCCCGCGGGTCAAGGACACAAACCAAATGGCCAGAAGACAAGTTGACTGCAACTGGACTTGATAAAATTTTTTGGCCTACCCAGATGCTGCAAGGGATAGATTAGTATTGGTCTGTGGTCTCATTCCTCGAGAGAGGGTGTCAATCAACAAGACGGTTGAAGATCTCTCACCAATTGAGAAGGAACAATTGTTCACAGTTTTAGAGGAAAAGCTAGATTACCCAGCCAATCTGGTTGAATCTATTCGCAAGAAGGCAGTTAAGATAACTATGTCAGAGATTGCAACCTTACAACGGCAGTTCAAGGCCCATTTAAGAAAAAAATATGTGAGCCAAGAGGAGATTCCCTTTGTGAAGCATGCCTTTTTGCAGCCAGAAGACTGGACCGTGTTTGTGCAGGAAACAAATTCTCCTAGATTTCAGCAATTGAGCCAGGGGATGAAAGAAAAGAGAGCATTGCATAATAAGCCCCACAGGACGGGCATAAAAGGTTATGTTCGTAAAAAGCAAGAGTGGGAGGAGGAGGATGCAAAGCTAGCTGAAGAAGGAAAACAGAACCCTTAGGACCAATTTCCTGGACGTTCGAGGCCTTATCTGCGGGCAAGGGTAGGGAAGAGGAAGACCACTAGTGAAGGAAGCAGGGACATAACATTCAGTAACCCTGCGATGGTTGGGGTAGCAACTAGGGTGAAAACACTTGCAGCTTAGGCTAGCGATAGTTCTTTCCATGGGGTTAGGGAGAATGATATCCTCACCGCAGCACTTGAGACTCCAGAGCATCGAGGTCGGATCTGAGGCGTGTCTAGTTCACTTGGCTGGGGTAAAGGGTTTGGTGAAGAGTTTGCTGGAATGTACATGAAGAAGAGGAACAAGAAGTCTGTTACGGAGATTGAAGAGATAGTTGGTGAAGCATTCACCAGAGTTGTCGACATGCTAAGACAATCAGGCATGGTCCATATACCAGAAAATGTACTTCATCCTTCCCAATCACCACCTGTCAGTAGCAGTGAGGAAGAAGATGTGCATGGCCTCAAGGAAGAAGATGCGCATGGCAACGAGGAAGAAGCGCGTGGCAGAGAGGAAGACCATTGGCATGTCAACGAGGACGAAGGTAGTCAACAACACATTATTAGTCGATCACCTATGTTGGACACAATAGATAAACTGACAGAGCCAAACAAGTGTAGCCTTTTGGATGGCACCGGGAATAAAGTAGAGCTCGCACTAGCCACTATCTTTCCATTGCAAAAGACTCTCCATACAGTACCGGTGCAGGATGGGTATGCTGTGGTGCAAACTAGTTATGTGTGGGGCAATACGGGTCACTACCCTCTACCTATAGCAATTGGGGGGGATGAAGTAACAACCCTAGCTGAGGCTCTCTGTCTAAGGATCCAATGGTCAAAGAACAAGATCCATGTACCACCCATTACGAGAAATACCAACTCTGCACCCACATCATCAGATGGAGGTACTGCAGCTCAGCGTCAGCAAGAGAAAGCTCTGACGGATCGGCAAAACTACACACAGAGCATCGACAATAGTAGGAGGAGCCGGACAATCTCCGCCTAAGCGTAGCGGATCGGCAAAACTACGCAGAGCATCGACAACAGCAGGAGGAGCCCATGCAATCTCTACCTAAGCGGCGGCGCGGTAGCCTCTACAGCGGAGGAGGACGGGCAATCTCTTAGCGGCGGCGATAGCCTGCAGCCTCAAGGCGGAGGAGGCAATCTCCGCGGAGGCGGTAGCCACCGCAGAAGAAGGGGGCCAGGAAACCTCTGCCTAGAGATGAGCTTCTTAACTATATTTGGACAAAATCAGATCCAAAATACAAGCCTGTTGTGCCTATGTTGTCAGAAGCGGACTTACAGTGTCTGGACCGGACCGAATTGTGCCGGCATGCTTACGCCATGGAACACTTAGTTTTCTAGCAAAGTTGCCGGAAGACTCCTTTCATAGTGATGGTGATTTAATGTTAAACATTGCATTCAATGACGTGTATGACCTTATAACTCTGGTTGCTCTGGATGATACCTTCTTGAGGTTGTGAACATTGTAAGTGCCTTAAAACCAAAAAAGATATTTCTTTAATTTTGACCACAAAGTTCATGCATGCTAACATTTGGATTTTTTGTAGGAAAATGATGGACAAGGCAGCAAAGATGAAGATCAGTGTTGGGTTTTTGGATCAACAGGTTCTCACGACCAAAAAGATTGCTAAGGAGGCTAACCTTGTAATACAAGAATTGAGAAATGCAATGACGAAGGACTATGTGGTGGGTGCTTTCTGCACTGGTGGCCACTGTGTAACACTGATCATCTGTATGAAGTTCAAAGAGGTTTGGTATCTAGATTTTACTAAACATCATCCCGCGTGAAAGTTTGATGACCTCTGAATGCTTGTGAATTGGTCTGTTGTTGACACATTTTATCTTACGTATATATAAGTCAACTAAACATGAGAAAAAGGCATAATTGATAATATCAACATAGAATAGGGTGTCACTAACAGTTTTCCTAGAGTTTTGGAGAACTCTATATCTTGCAGGGACTAATCAAAATAATAGGAAAAGGAACAAGTCTAGAAGGCTCCGGAACACTCCCGAACCGACGTGACTTAATCTCCAAGAAAAGAAGCATCTAGAAGGGACGAGAAGACAACACACAAAGGCAGGACCCACATGGGGCCCACCACAGGCCGACCGGCCCTTTGGTGGGGCCGATCGGCCTGGGCCCACGTCCTCTCAGGCCCCGCTTCCAGTATGTTCCAGAAGGTTCCTCCACCAACCCATAAAACCTTATCTTGGCCGTTGATCAAGGTTGGTTTGATCCGATGGTGCTATGAAGAGTTGTAATCCTAATACGGATCGATGACGTGGCGATTCCTTGGCCGCTACTCCACCTCGGGCTATATAAGGAGCCCAGAGGCGCCCCCAGGAGGCATCATATCCTCATTAGCTATCTACAAAGCAAAAGCTAGGGTTTCAATTAGAAGAGAGATCCCTCTAGTTGTCTAGTTCATCTAGTTGTAATCAAGATCAGGGAGAGAGAGGAGAAAGTCAAGAGCCGGGACACTCGGATCTTCTTCAACTTTGTAATCTTGCAGCAACTAGTTCGTCTTCAGCAATCTCCAGGTTCTTCATCATTTATTATTTCTAAGTATTTAATTTTAGTTCTTACCTTACATTATTTACTGGATCTCCGCTCGTATTGAGTGCTCTAGTCTTTAGATCTAGATTAGAGTAGTAATCTTTAGTGTAGACGTGGTGTCTAGACTAGGGTTTACCTAAGGTTGCGCCCAATCCTATGGTTAGTTATGGTAGCCCCAAGGGTGACAGCCCTGTTCGGCCTGTGTATGCCATCACATTTGGGTTGGTGTTTTCGTAGAGCTTTTGGCAGCCTTCTTCCAATTACTTTCTTCCCAGTCTTTTTCGAGAGTTGGAACGGACCTGTTGCTCCAAAGTAGATAAGTATAGTGAGCCTTTAATTAGATAAAACCACTTAGAAAACTCAACATCTCTTTACCAATCTTATCTATCTTGGACGATCCGAATCCTTCTAGTACACTTCACGTTCCCCGTGGAAATCGATACTCTGGAATACTCCTGGGTGAAAGCTACATCGTGTATCCGCATGATTTCTCTGTTTGCGTTAATTTATACCAACAAGCTTTCTGGCGTCGTTGCCGGGGAATGGTAGCTGTGCTGGTTTAGAACCAAGTTCGTTCTTTTACTCTTTTTGCCCTTTCCACATGGACTTCACTCCAATCTATAAATTCTTTACTCCAAAGGGCGACTTGTTGGAGCCTCCACCATCATCACACCCCATTTTTACAGATGGATATGAGCTTCGCCCTGCTCTTATAGCCATGGTTCGGGAGCAACCCTTCTCTGGGTTAGCAGATGAAGATCCGTACACCCACCTTAGGGAATTCGAGCACTTGTGTTCCTACCGCAATATTGCTGGCATGAAACAAGAGACCATTAAATGGAAATTATTTCGGTTCTTCGTTGAGGGGAGAGCGAAAAAGTGGTATGCTCATTCTGTAAGAAACATAAATGGAAACTGGGATGAACTTTGAGACAAGTTTTGTCTTGCGTTCTTCCCTCTTTATAAAATTGCTGACCTTAGAATTGAAGTGCTTACATTCAGACAAAAAGAGAAGGAGACTCTAGGAGCAGCCTGGGCTAGATTCATAAGCCTTACCAATTCTGGTTCAAACCTTTCCTTGCCTGACCATGTCCTGTACTATCACTTTTACCTCAGTCTTTACAAGGAAGCTGCTCTACATCTCGACATCGCTTCAGGAGGTTCTTTCTCACATAAAATTGTTAGTGAGGGAAAAGCCATTCTTGAGATAATCCTTGAAAATACCCCCTACACTGGCATTTTTGATGAGCTACCCGAAGAAAAAGAAATCGAGCCAAGCCCCGAACAACAAGAAGAGACACACGCAGCCGAATCTAAAATTCCTATACAACCTGCTAATGATTTGGTTGCCATAGAACCTTCCACTATGGAAACACAACACACTCTAGACAGCACTTTAGAGAGTGATGAATCCCATCCTTGCACTTTTTTCTCTGAAATCGAGGTAGATCTTTTTGAAGATTTTGGCAATGCCACGAAATTTCCAATGCAAGTAAAACCTCTGGTGCACTCTGCACCATTTGAGGATGGTCCAAACAATGATCCATTCTTAATGGAGCACATTAAAGGACTATCATCCATCATGAGCCATGAGTGGTTGGTAGAAACGGAGCTGTCCACTGAGGTAGCCCGAATCATTTCCCCTTTGGAGACTATTTCTTGCAAAATTAAAGGGACCACCATAGAGGCTCATTATAGTCCAAGCATTGGGATGAACATCATTTCATGGGCTTTAGCTCAACAACTTTGCCCCAACGAGTCTTTGATCCCATCTCGCAAGCTTTTGAAAATTCCTTCTAGATTTATTCTTGAAAGTTGTGGGGTCATAAGGACTATTATGTTACGCATAAGAGGATCCGAGTATTTTCTAGATTTTCACATCTATGATATCTCGGACATGTCTATCTTGATTGGTGTAACTTTTGGGATGCTAATTCAAGAACGACCAAATCAGGGTCTTTTGAATCTAAAGCTAGGAAATTCTCCTATCGCCATCTCTCTTGCACGATCACATAATGCGATAGTAGAACCCAAGCCCAAGAAAGACCCTATTGAGGATGTTTTAATGGCATCTCTAGAAAACATGGTCGAACCAGTTTTTGATATTGAACACTTCATTGAAGAAGAGGAAGAACTGGCAGAGCCTATTGAACTAGATCTATCGGAGGTGCCACCACGACCCTCAATTGAGCTAAAACCACTTCCTCCTGGTCTGAAATATGTCTTTCTCCATAATAACCAAGAAACTCCAGCCATTATCAGTGACAAGCTTTCCCAAGAAGAAACCATTAAGCTTGTCACCGTCCTAGAAAGACATAGATCAGCCATAGGCTACTCACTTGAAGACCTCATAGGGATTAGTCCCGCTCTCTGCATGCATCGTATTCCAATCGATCCTAATGCATCACCCTCGAGGGAACCACAACGGAGGCTTAACAACACCATGCGAGATGTTGTTATGAAAGATGTTCTTAAGCTTTTGCATGCCGGGATTATTTATCCTGTGCCACATAGTGAGTGGGTTAGTCCTGTCCAAGTTGTGCCAAAGAAAGGAGGAATGACAGTTGTTAGAAATGAGAAGAATGAACTCATTCCTCAGCACACTATCACTTGGCGGCATATGTGCATTGACTACCGAAAACTTAACAAGGCCACAAAGAAAGATCACTTTCCGTTACCTTTCATCGATGAGATGTTGGAACGGCTTGCAAAACACTCTTTCTTTTGTTTCCTTGATGGGTATTCCGGATATCACCAAATTCCAATCCACCCTGATGACCAAAATAAGACAACTTTCACATGCCCGTATGGAACTTATGCATACCGACGAATGTCGTTCGGATTGTGCAATGCTCCAGCTTCTTTCCAACGGTGCATGATGTCTATTTTCTCTGAAATGATTGAAAAGATTATGGAGGTGTTCATGGATGACTTTACCGTCTATGGCAAAACCTTCGATGATTGCTTGGAGAATTTGGACAAAGTTTTACAGAGATGTGAGGAAAAGCACTTAGTCCTAAATTGGGAAAAATGCCATTTTATGGTTCGAGAAGGAATAGTGCTAGGACATAAGGTGTCCGAATATGGGATAGAAGTGGATAGAGCAAAGATAGAAGTCATTGAACAACTTCCACCTCCCACAAATGTGAAAGGAGTCCGAAGGTTTTTAGGCCACGCAGGGTTCTATAGGCGTTTCATCAAAAACTTTTCTCAAATTACTAGACCCCTGACTAACCTCTTAGCCAAAGATGCACCTTTTGTCTTCAACAATGAGTGCTATGAATCCTTTCAAATCCTCAAAAATGCACTCATCTCAGCTCCAATCATCCAACCACCTGATTGGATGCTACCTGTTGAGATCATGTGTGATGCTAGCGATTTTGCTGTGGGAGCCGTTCTTGGCCAAACTAAGGACAAAAAGCACCATGCTATATATTATGCTAGCAAAACCTTATCTGGACCACAGCTCAATTACACTACCACTGAAAAAGAGTTGTTGGCTGTTGTCTGTGCTATAGACAAGTTTAGATCTTACTTAGTGGGGGCGAAGGTTATTATTTACACGGATCATGCAGCTCTTAAATACCTCCTCACAAAGAAAGATGCTAAGCCTCGGTTGATCCGATGGATTCTTTTGCTCTAATAGTTTGACATACTCCCTCTGTCCCACATTGACTGCACTTAGAGGATTCAAATTTTTTTCCCAAAATAAACACTCAATATGACAATTTGTAGAAGGACATCAGATCATGGACCCCATCTGTTAATTAAAAAAAATGAGGCAATCTAGCTGGGCCTCAAAGGCCACGAGCCCAGGACACTCTAGCTTCTTCGGCTCTTTTTTTTGCAAGTTCCATCCGCTCCTTTCTATCTCCCGTAGGGCCAGGACTACCAGCATCCGCAACCTCCTCCAGTTCTCATTGGCGCCGCATCTAGCGAATCGTTGACCAGGAAAGCACGCACCCTCTCCCCTCTCCTTGTGTGCGCCCTCCAGATCTCCTCCTCACCCCTCAGCAGCCTCCATCAGCGGGTTCTCCTATCCATGGCTGTCGGTGGTAGAGCCCCACGGCATCGCAGTTCGATCCGCCCGCCTCGACGGAGCTCAAAGCTAGGCGGCCGCAGTGGAGATCTTGTACTCAAGCCGGGGAACCGCAGTTGCGATGAGTGGATCTGCGTGCGCGGCCACCGCATCAGGCCGCGAGGTCGCATGTGCGTGGATGCCCATGGCAACCTCTATGTTCCTGACTCTGAGGATGAAGAGCCAGGTATGGAGTTGGTGGCGTGCGGTGTCGAGGAGGCCGGTTCGGGGGCTGCCATGGTCGCAGCGGCCAGCGTGCAGACGGCCATTGTTGGGGTCCCTGCGGATGCCATCCTCGTTGGGGCCAATAGGGTCGTGGGGGCTGGTGTCGATGTGGCTGTCCAGAGCAAACCCGCGGATGCAATCGAGGTTGCGGCCGAGGGGGGCAATGCTGATGGCGTCAAGGTTGCAGCGTACGCGGCTTCCGGTGATGAGATGCACCCAAAGGTGGTTGCACGCCTGAAAATGGTGCTTGCCGACATCGATCCAACCTTCCATGACATCTTCGTCAACATGTACAAGGTTATGGTGCCTGCCTTCTTTGACCCCTAGTTCATTTGATGTCCCTTTAAATCATATTGATGAGTGTCATGGATGACTACTATGTGATGGGCAATGTTTATATGTGTTGATGAATGTGTATATGTGCTAGTTCTTGCCACTGCTTACTGTGCTAATGAATAATTATGTTTATATGTGTAAGTCGAACCAATATGTCCCCTCATATGTAAATTTGTGTATGACTGCTAGAACCTTGCTCTTGAATTATAAAGTTGGAATGTTATGGCAGAATTAGAATTGAAGGAATGATGCCCTCTCCTGCTATTACAGTTTGTTTTTTTAATTTGTCATCAAAATTAGAATTAGAATTATAATTATAATTACTTCAGATATTTTTATGTGGCATCCACAAATCAGTGCAGCACACACACAGTGCACAAAACAGTGCAGCACAAGGCCTTACTTGTTTAATACATGCAGTCCCTAATACTTATTTACAAAACATTACAGTACAAGGTCTTAGTTCCTTAATACATGCAGTCCCTAATACTTATTTACAAAATCAGTGGTTCATACAACAATATAAATACAATTAGTTCTCCAAAGACTCCCTCACATTCTCATATAGTTGGCGGTCAACACTAAGGCTTTTGGGCAATATTTCTAGTGCCTCAAGCCTGTCTTTGTTCATGTGCGGAATCTTGTATCTGTTTCCGCCACCATCTTTCATCACCTCAATCAAACAATCTTGTAGTGTTAGGAAAGTCCTATTCAATTTAGATGGGTTATATTCATTAAATGCTTTTTGTACATTTTCAATCAGCTCATCCGTGTTCCTAGAGATCGTACCATTTGCTATGGATTGAAGAGAAGCAAAGAACCCTAAGTCTAGTACATTCATATCCGGGGAATTTGGAGGTTGATTGATGATCCGTATGTCCAACCCTGTCTGTGCTACAGCAGCAGCAAATTGCTCATCATGGACTAGCATGTGAGAAGGGGCGTTATCTTGTTGTATCCAAATGGTCTTTCCTACATCTTCTCGAGGCCATCGCGCAACAATAGCTGGCAGAACTTTAGCAATCATATACGACCTCATAACATCTCGATCTACCTTGATACACTTTGTGACTAGGGTTCCCCTTCCTCTGTTATGGCTTCTTCGTTTTGCTGGTTCCTATATGAAATGAATTGAAGTTAGAATCACAAATGAGTACCACAACCTAATGAAAGAAAATGAAACAAGTGTGATACCTTTATGATAAACGCCCACACTCCTATCTTTCCATCAAAAGTACAATTACCTTTATCATCATATCTAGGTCTGGCCACTGCTGTTAGGAACATGACTTTGCCAATAGAATTCTTATTTTGTATGGTCCTGTACGGTTCCTCCTCTCCTGGGAGCAAATAGTAGGTCCTATCTTTTTTAGTGGTGTAGTACCACTTCTCGTCCAGATGGATGATGTTTTCCATTTCGATGAACTTAGGTTCATTTGACAATGTCCTTTGATCTAACATGGAAATACACCATCGCAATCTCTCTTTCTTATTTTCTTCTGTCAATAGAGGCTTTAGCGTGTTGGAGTGGTGTCGTAGTTTCCCTCGCTTGAACCACCTATGTAGAGTGCTCTTTGTTACACCAATAGCTTCACCTAGAGATCTTATGGTAGTCCTCCTGCTTAAGGGAGCACTAAGAACCTCAGATAGATCAGCTTGTATTTTTTTGCGGCCACAATTCTTAGGCTTCCTTGAACTAACATCCACTGGTATTCCTTGTGCACGACACTCCTTGACTCTCCGCCAAACACGTTGCACTTGATACCTACTGACTTGTAACATTTCAGCAACAATAGTTGTAGTGTTCCTTTTTAATCTTCCATGCATACTTCTCTCGAGCAATGCTGCATAAATTTTATGTCTTTCAGTTTCTGTCAAATTCCTGGACTGATGTGGAAAATTTTCATTTGCATGGTCATGTTCAAAATCAGAGTCCGCTAATTCATCTTCATGAAAGGCTACATCTGCAGACATCAGCATCTGCACCATAGTCTTGCATGTACTCCATCATGTCTACATCGAGGAAAAAGGTGATTAGTTCTTCAACTTAGTACTGTAGCCTAAAGGTGACTTGTTTAAACCTTTTCTAATGAATGTTCCATATTATAAAATGATTGATAGTTATGGTGGACTGATTTAAATAAGAGAACACATTACCTTCATTTGATTGTTGCAAGTCAATAGGATCAATATTGAGATCTATTCCATGCATATCAATCTGCTCATCTTCATGAAAGGCTACATCTATATCAGCATCTGCACCAGAGTTTTGCATGTACTCCATCATGTCTGCAGTAAAAAAGAGGATCAGTTCTTAAACTTAACACTGTAGCCTAAAGATGGCTTGTTTTATCCCTTTCTAATGAATGTGGCATAGTCCTGGTGGATTGATATAATTTTTGAGAAAGAGGTGGATTGATATAATTAAGAGAACACATTTTTGATGAAAAAATTAAGAGAACACATTACCTTTATTTGGTTGTTGCAGCTCAGAAGCATCAACATTAAGATCCATTCCATGCATAGCAACCTGCTCATCTTCCTGGAAAAGATGGGGCTGAGCTTCTTCTAGCAGGTGGACTTCATCTTGCAGGACATGGACTTCCTCTGCTTGCTCATCTGGTGCTTCTGCGTTTAGATCAGGTAAGCATTGTTCAGCTACTTCCTCTGGTATTGTGTTTAGATCAATGATCATGGCTGATCAGCTGATGGTGGACTGGATTGCAAGCAGGAATGGATGATTTGGAGCATGTGATGTGCTTATATAGTGGGGCATTGCTGCCATGGTGCTCGACAGTTCAAATTTTGAATGTGTATGTAATGGTGCCATTTTCCTCTTTATAATGGGTTCCAGAGTCGTGTGATTTTTCACCTCTAGGAAGACTCTGGAGTGTATACGTGGCACAGGAGTAGGTTTCAAGTTTTTTAAATTTTGATCAGAACGTGGCACAATTGGGTTCCAATTTTATTATTCCAACTGTACTCTGCAATCATTACTCTGCTGTGCTCAGTCCATTCCTGCCAAGGGTAAAAATGTAATTTGTCATCTACATTGGTTTGCTCCCCCGGTCCTCAAAATGCACTTATAATGGGACGGAGGGAGTAGAAATAAGAGACAAGAAAGGAGTAGAGAACTCGGTAGCTGACCATTTGTCTAGGCTTCCGTATAAGGAAACATATGAGATGCCTATTAATGACTATATGAGGGACGACATGCTCCTCAAGATCACACACTCCGACCCTTGGCACGCGAATATTGTGAATTATTTGGTTTCAGGTTATGTAGCACCAGGGGAGGATAAGAGGAAACTCAAATATGATGCTCGTTGCCATTTATGGGATGATCCATATCTTTATCGAGTATGTACTGATGGACTGCTAC
Organism: Cenchrus purpureus; assembly: GCA_022644695.1. Classification (NCBI taxonomy): domain Eukaryota; kingdom Viridiplantae; phylum Streptophyta; class Magnoliopsida; order Poales; family Poaceae; genus Cenchrus; species Cenchrus purpureus. The sequence goes on from CP053466.1 coordinate 68,159,359, forward strand.
GGAGATGTGTCCCAATAGAAGAAGGGTTGAAGATTATAGACAGATGTCATGCATCTCCTTACGGAGGACATTATGGAGCATACCGTACACATGCTAAGATCCGCAAAGCGGATTCTCGCCAACAATGTATCAAGATACAAAGGAGTATGTGAGAAGATGCGCTAGATGCCAGAGGCATGGAAATATTAATACTCAGGATGCAATGCCACTCCAGGACAACCTCCAAATAGAGTTGTTTGATGTCTGGGGAATCGACTACATGGGACCATTTCCAAGGTCTGGAGATGCTGAATACATCTTGGTGGCAGTTGACTATGTGTCCAAGTGGGTAGAAGCACTGCCATGCCGAGCCAATGATTCAAAGCACGCCAAGAAGATGTTTCATGAAGTAATATTCTCAAGATTTGGCACACCTCGACTGGTCATAAGTGATGGAGGATCACATTTCATTGACAAGTCCTTCAGGAAGTTTCTGGCAGAATATGGAGTAAAACACAACATTGCAACTCCCTACCATCCTCAAACAAGTGGTCAAGCGGAGACATCAAATAAGCAAATCAAGAATATTCTACAAAAGACCGTAGATGAAATAGGAAAGAAATGGAAATACCTTCTCCATGATGCACTATGGGCATATCGAACTGCATACAAAACACCCATAGGTATGTCACCTTATCAGCTTGTATATGGAAAAACATGCCACTTGCCTGTTGAATTGGAATTCAAAGCTCATTGGGCAATCAAGAGATGGAATATGGACCTCCATCTAGCTGGAAAGAACAAGATGCAAATATCGAGCTAGAGGAATGGAGAGAAAAAGCGTATCACAGTTCCAAGATTTATAAAGAAAGAACAAAAAGGTGGCATGACAAGAGAATCAAGCATAAGGAGTTCAAAGTTGGAGATAAAGTTCTACTATTCAACTCAAGAGTGAAGCTCTTCGGTCATGGAAAACTTAGAAGCAAATGGGAAGGGCCATTCGAAGTACTTGAAGTTGAACCACATGGCGCTATCACACTTCAGGATGATACAGGTAACACATTTAAGGTAAATGACCAACATTTGAAAGTTTTTCTAGAACCTGAAAACTTAGAAGAAATTGACTTGGTTGAATTTTTGCAATTCAATGATCCTATCTAAAAGAGCAGCTTCTAGAAACTTTAGGCGACAAAGGCTTGAGTGGCCATCCACTAATGCTTAACCTATTCCACAAGTTTTGTTGTCTATTTGAGTTTAGCAGGATTCAAGGGAGAGAGACATGATAGGATGACACCATCATCGCTGTCTACCACAACTTCCACAACCCGACTTCAAGATCCAGCTTGGGGGAGAGCACCCCCAGTTACCACGATAAGTATCACTATCCTATGTTTCTGGAGTTAATGAGTCTTAGTGTGTTAGAGTCTGAATAAATGCTAGAATCTACTAGTTGGCTTTTCGCTTTAATAATGATCTTGATGATTTATGCTTGGAAATGATGAATAGTTGCTCCGCCATAATTCCTCTTAAATACTTAGTTTTCAGATTTAGATTCTCCTAAAGTTTTAAATGCTTAAATTGCTCTAAACCCAAAACCTGTGGGAAGCACGTGCTTAATCTAAGTCTAGGCTTCAGAGGATAAGATTCATGAAAAGTTGAGCTGCTATTTATCATATTCCTAGAGACACTTGATTCCTGGTTTTATTCTTTGAAAATCATAAAAGGTTTACATGATGAGTTCCTGTATTTATGACCCTTGAGAGCTTGTCATACACATCAAGATTATCCCACTCCACCAAATACGCTGTTTCTGACCCAGAAGTACACATTCTCCATAATCCATCAAGCCACAAGCCATGTTATAAAATAGCTCATGCAATTCTTGGATATGTCTCTCTCAATATGTCAAAAGATTCGGGGCTACAAAAAGAGAGAGAATAAAAAGTGAGATGAGAGAGGGAGAGAAAAGGATAAGTGTCATACTAGGCGAGAAGGGCCTACCTCCCTGAAAAAAAATAATAAATATTTAGAGATGAATAATGGACACGTGTCCGAGGGCGAGTAGAGCCCACATCTCTAAGGAGAGAGAAAAATGGACAAAAGTCCTGGGCGATTAGAGCCCACCTCTCCAAGAATGGACAGCCCAGATCTTAACAATTTTAGAAAGAGAGATGTAGTCCAAGAGCTTGAGAAAAGAAAAAAAAAGCTAAAGGCTTACCACCTTTCACCATCATCCATCCACCACTATCATCCCACCATACTTATCTTACCACGTGTGACTCCACTACTTATACCATCTACTTGAGAGGGTCATACACAGGATCTCTGAGTTTTAAAAATATTGCAAAACCCCAGGATGATAGTTGATCAAAGAACTTGAGACATAGTGCTTGACTTGATTGTTCTATCTTTTGATTGCTTAAGATTTATGTAAAAGCTACGCGCCATGGTTAAAGGTAAGAGAGAGCAATCTTGTTAGAGGATGATCTATTTGAAGACCACAGTATCTTTTGAGGTGTGAAAGCATAGTAGCAACTCCTGATCCTACTTCAGCATAGCTTTGCTAGGGACTAGCAAAGGGTAAGCTTGGGGGAGTTTGTTGACACATTTTATCTTACGTATTTATAAGTCAACTAAACATGAGAAAAAGGCATAATTGATAATATCAACATAGAATAGGGTGTCACTAACAGTTTTCCTAGAGTTTTGGAGAACTCTATATCTTGCAGGGACTAATCAGAATAATAGGAAAAGGAACCAGTCTAGAAGGCTCCGTAACACTCCCGAATCAACGTGACTTAATCTCCAAGAAAAGAAACATCTAGAAGGGACGAGAAGACACCAAGCGAAGGCAGGACCCACATGGGGCCCACCACAGGCCGACCGGCCCTATGGTGGGGCCGATCGACCTGGGCCCACGTCCTCTCAGGCCCCGCTTCCAGTATGTTCCAGAAGGTTCCTCCACCGACCCATAAAACCATATCTTGGCCATTGATCAAGGTCGGTTTGATCCGATGGTGCTATGAAGAGTTGTAATCCTAACACAGATCGATGACGTGGCGATTCCTTGGCCGCTACTCCACCTCGGGCTATATAAGGAGCCCAGGGGCGCCCCCAGGAGGCATAATCTCCTCATTAGCTATCTACAGAGCAAAAGCTAGGGTTTCAATTAGAAGAGAGATCCCTCTAGTTGTCTAGTTCATCTAGTTCATCTAGTTGTAATCAAGATCAGGGAGAGAGAGGAGAGAGTCAAGAGCTGACTGTCGGATCTTCTTCAACTTTGTAATCTTGCGAACTAGTTCGCCTTCTTGACAATCTCCGTGTTCTTCATCATTTATTATTTCTAAGTATTTAATTTCAGTTCTTACCTTACATTATTTACTGGATCTCCGCTCGTATTGAGTGCTCTAGTCTTTAGATCTAGATTAGAGTAGTAATCTTTAGTGTAGACGTGGTGTCTGGACTAGGGTTTACCTGAGGTTGCGCCCAATCCTACGGTTAGTTGTGTAGCCCTGTGGGTAATGACCATGTTCGGCCGTGTATGCCATCACATTTGGGTTGGTGTTTTCAGAGCTTTTGGCAGCTTCTTCCAACTACTTTCTTCCCGCCTTTTTTTTTCGAGAGTTGGAACGGACTGGTTCAAGTAGATAAGTATAGTGAGCCTTTAATTAGATAAAACCACTTAGAAAACTCAACATCTCTTTACCCATCTTATCTATCTTGGACGATCCGAATCCTTCTAGTACACTTCACGTTCCCCGTGGAAATCGATACTCTGGAATACTCCCGGGTGAAAGCTACATCGGTATCCGTGCGCTTGCGGATTTCTCTGTTTGCGTTAATTTATACCAACATCCGTATCTTGTAGGTTTTGTTCACAAAATTCTATCTTTTAGTATTTCTAATCGGTATTGCTGATCATGCAGGGCCTTTGAAAATATATGCCCAAAGGACGAAGTAATGAAAGGAAAGAAGAAAAAGTTAAAAACCAATCAGACATTCAAGCACAAGCCAAATACCACTGTAAGACCGTGGTTTTTTTTATGGTCCCTTCATACCAATTTGGTACTGCATTAACTTGTCATTTTGGTACCTCGATGCGCAATACACTCAGTAGCCATCGGGGTCCTTTTTGCAAGAATTCCATGTGGCATTGAATATGTTCGGACTACTCGAAGACATACCTCACATCAAGAAGGCTATTGTAAGTAGATAATGCTCACCCTTGTCTCTGCTCATATTCTCTATTTGATTTTAGAAATTGATTTGTACTTGTATTCTCATAATGATTGTATTTTGCGATTTCAAACCTGCCTAAATGTTTCGGAAGATCTAAAGCCGGTCCGGAGATGTCAAGTAGTACATTCTTAAAGAGATCCTCGACCGAAACGGCAACTTCTATAATGGTGCACCGTGAGTTCATTGTACTGCCCGACAAACTTGAAACTTGCTGCATTCAGGCTTGTTTAGTACTGCCTGAGAAACCTGCTTGGCTGGGGTCAGATGTTGTTGCCTAGTTTAGGCAGTTTTCTCAAGACTCCATCCAAACAAAGCACCAATGAGGAACTTGAAACTTTAGCATGCATGTCAATCTGATGAGGAACTTGATGTGATCTGGCATTGTGTATATATGTTATCTTGCTTGTGTATATATGTGATGAGAATGTGTTTGTGATGTCTCATTGCATTGCTGTGGTGGCTACCAAATCGGGTTGTTTCGGGATGCAGCCCCGATCCGTGGCCGCCAAATCGGCGGTTCGATGCACAAATGAGTTCAGAGGTGCTCCACGTATCGGTCACGGGCGTTAAGTAAGGCATGTTACAAAAACTGATCCGTGAGTAGCGGGCTTCACTTGGAACACCCGGTACAAGTATGACAACACTGTAACGGGCCGCATAAAGACCTGTTACTAATACTGACCGGTGGGCCCTAGAAGTTGACGCTTTCGTCGAGACAGAGGAGACGCGCGTCCAGAGCACGCGTCTCCTTTCGTCGAGACAGAGGAGACGCACGTCCAGAGCACGCGTCTGCTTTCGTCACAAGACAGAGGAGACGCTCGTACACAGACGCGTCTCCTTTCGTCGACACATACGAGACGCGCGTACAAAAAAAGCGACTCCTTTCGTGGAGACGCGTGTCCACAGCAAACGTCTCTGATATTGAGTTCATGTAACAGGCTCGGTTTTTGTGCCCGTTACCAAAGGTCCATGTGGGCCCAGAGAAACAGATATTTCAGGTGACCGGTAACTAGTTTCGGTAACGGTCTTTGTAAGGCACCCGTTACTAATAAGTGTTATGAGTAACGGGCTCATTGTTTGCGCCCATTACCAAAGGTCCTGGTGGGCCCGGAGAAACAAACATTTCAAGTGACCGGTAAATAGTTGTGGTACGGTCTTTGTTAGACGTTTGTTACACTTACGTGTCATCAGTAACATGTATCGGCATGTTACCTTTGTTGGTTCGTTTGTAACGCTTGATCGGTAACGAGCGTTTTGCCCGTTACCAATGGCCATCCGCGTCCGTTATCAATGTCTGTTTTTCATGTAGTGATATATCTACGCAAAGCTGGCCAACCTCGGATTCTAATAAAATTCTTTTGGAGAAAGCTGACATCGACGACAAGTTTCGGTCGCTTGTCGGCGTCTCGGCTGCACAAACCCAGGCTTGCTTCTGGAACCTAGCTTCTTTTTTTTGTGTGTATATATTCTGATAATGCAGAGATCTAGAATGCACTTCAAAGAATTTTTATCAACTCGATGTAAAAAAATTCTCTTAAAGATAATATATTTTTCTTTAAAAAACATTTGCATTGGGCGACCAAGGCAGTCTTCTCCAAACTGCAGAACCCGACGAGGGCGATCATGTTCACCTTCAGCTGCCAGTTGGGTTCCGCCAGCTATCTGCTCCAGGAAATCCGTCCGGGGCCGAATCGATGGCTACTAGTAGTAGATTCTTCTCATGGATGTTGCGCTAGTCAAATATCTGTGGCGACGACGACGATTCAGCTGTCAAGGTTCCTTGTCCTGCTCCTTCAATTTGATTTAGGTGAGGAGGTTGCCCCTTACACCAGACAGCACGCTCGTCTTCTAGGGTCTTCATCGGCCACACCAAAAGCAACGCAAGGGCGAGAACCGCGGTGTCACGTAGGCCGGCCTGCCTCGCTGTCATGTCCTTGATAGATTACGGAGATCTACTATGTGCATATTTAACCGGGTCAAGTCTTTCACTGTGTGTGTATGAATATGTGTGTACCGAGAGAGAGAGTGAGACAGAGAGGGAGAGGGAGAGGGAGAGCAGTACCTTCGCCGGTTGTGAACGGGGAGGTGGAGCTTCCGGCCATCACAGGTTCTGTCGGTGAAGGTCTGCGCTAGGGCAGCGACACGCAGTGCCGGAACTGCTTTGGGGCAGCGACGGTCGGTGCAGTGACGGAGTGGCGGCGGTGGCGGCGCGCTTCCCGTCACTCCTGCGCACCCTCGGGATCGGACTAGGGTTGTGGGTGGTTTTGGGGTTGGCGGCGAACCTCGTGACGCAAGCCTGCGGGCCCCACCTCTTTATATAGCGCAGTGTGACAGGGGCCTGCCAACCAGTTAGGGTTGGGCGCTCCCGATCAGGACGCGAGATTAAGGGCCCGTTGGGCCGTTGGACCCATCCGGGAGAGAGATCAATTAACATTCTCCCCCTTGATCTCATCACATACTTTTAACTTTATCATTTTCACTTTATTCATTCCAGCACATATTAGTACATAGAGCATGATTCATCGTCACGACTCGATTTCCGATAGACTCAAACAGCCACAACATACTTCTCCATTTTGGAATAAATTCTGTTTCTTTTGGGCCACTACATAATCCAGGAATTACAGGCTTTTCCTTAAACCCATGCCCGCTAAGTGTTCTCTGAACACATTGGGTGGTAAGACTTTCGTGAGCGGATCCGCAACCATATCCTTTGTCCCTATATGCTCGAGACTTATGGTTTTATCCCGGATTCTATCCTTCACAATATAAAACTTTACCTCAATTGGTTTGGAAGCATTACTCGACTTGTTGTTGTGAGCTTAGTATACTGCTGGCTGATTGTCACAGTACATCTTTAGTGGTTTATTAATGCAATCTACCACTTTCAAGTCGGGTACAAATTTCTTTAACCATATCACCTGTCCAATAGCATCATGACATGCTATAAACTCTGCATGCATTGTCGATGATGCAACTAACTTTTGTTTGGAGCTTCTCCATGAAATAGCTCCCCCCGCGAGAGTGAATATATAACCAGATGTGGATTTTCTATCATCTCTATCTCCCGCATAGTCTGCATCTGAATACCCTTTTATCTCTAGGCAATCGACTTTACGTATGTTAGCATGAATGCTTTGTGCCTTCATGCATAACGCAATGCTTTCTTTACCATCTTCCAGTGCTTTATGCCTGGATTATCTTGATATCTACCGAGTACTCCGGTGATAAACGCTAAGTTAGGGCGAGTGCACACTTGTGCATACTGTAAGGTTCCAACAGCTGAAGCATATGGTACCGCTTTCATTTGATCGAGCTCATACTAATTCTTGGGACATTGAAATTCTCCAAAACTATAGCCTTTTACTATAGGAGCATGTGATGCTTTACTCTTATGCATATTGTACTTCTTTAAAATCTTTTCCAAATATGCCTTTTGCAATAATCCTAAAACCCCATTCTTTCTATCTCGGTGAATTTCTATGCCTAAAACATATGAGGCTTCACCAAGATCTTTCATATCAAAATTTGAGGACAAAAATTTCTTTGTTTCCCGTAGTAGACTGACATCATTGCTAGCGAGCAAGATATCATCCACATACAAGATTAGGAAAATATATTTCCCATTTTTTAAATTTGCATAAACACAGTTGTCCTCTACATTAGGTTCAAACCCAAATATTTGAATTGTACCATCAAACTTTAGATTCCACTGTCTGGATGCTTGCTTTAATTCATAAATGGATTTCTTTAGGCGGCATCCCATATGTTCTTTTCCTTCCACAACAAAACTTTCGGTTGTTTCATGTAGATATTTTCTTCTAAATCACCATTTAGAAATGTCGTCTTTACATCCATCTGATGTAACTCTAAATCAGAATGTGCCACTAATGCCATTATTATTCTGAAGGAATCTTTACATGAGACTGGAGAAAATGTCTCATTGTAATATACTCCTCTATGTGCAAAGCCTTTTGTCACAAGTCGTGCCTTATACTTTTCTATGTTCCCTCTAGAGTCACATTTAATCTTGAAGACCTATTTACAGCCTACTGTTTTAGCTCCTTCGGGAATTTCTACCAAGTCCCAAACATCGTTGGAACTCATCGATTTCATCTCATCTTTCATGGCCTCCAACCACTTTGATGAGTCAGCACTTCTCATGGCCTCTTCATATGAAGCGGGATCACCCTCCATATGAGCTACTTCTATATTATAAACTTTATAATCATTGGGAATTGTTGATCTTTTAACTCTTTGAGACCTCCGAGGGGCCTCTTCTGTTTGCACATTCGGTGCCTCAACATCTGTCGGCACATCATCGAGAGGTGGTTGTTGCATCTCTTCCTCATGTGCAACAGTGGGTTCAATCGGATCCTGAAGGACAGGCTCCGGATCTTCACTCAGTGTTGCCATGAGTTGAGTTACAATAGGTGCTTGCACCACAACCTCAGGGACTGTCGGTGTAGGTACAACAGGTAGTGAGAAATATGGCTCTTGGATCATCGGATTGGGTGCATACACCCGCTTCTCCTTAAGATCAATTTTCCGAACTGCCGTGCTCCCCCTCATCATTTCATCCTCGAAGAAAACAATATGTCTTGTTTCCACAAACTTTGTATATCTATCTGGATAGTAGAAACGAAAATCTTTTGACTTTTCAGGATACCTAATGAAGTAGCAACTCACTATTTTGGAATCTAACTTTGCAATGGGTTAAACACTTTGGCCTCAGCTGGGCTCCCCCCACACACGCAAGTGGTGTAGAGAAGGTACTCTTTCTGTCCACAACTCATACGGTGTTTTGGGCACCGATTTGCTTGGTACTCTATTGAGAATGCGAATAGCAGTTTTTAACGCCTCCATCCACAATCCCAATGGCAAGGTGGAGTAACTCATCATACTGCGCACCATATCCATCAGTGTACGGTTGCACCTCTCAGCTACTGGGCGACTATGCCATTCTCCTGTAAAAACCTTGCAAAAGGTCCAGGAACTTGGCCAAATGGGGTGTGCCGACCGTAGTAGTCCCCCCACGGTCACATCTTACTATTTTAATTCTTTTATCAAGTTGATTGTCAACTTCAGCTTTGAATATCTTAAATTTATCCAGTGCTTTCGATCTTTCTTTAATTGGATAAATATAACCATAATGGGAGTAATCATCTGTGAATGTTATGAATGACTCAGCCATCCACACTTTTCATAGGAAACAGTCCACAAATATCAGTGTGGATTATCTCTACAGTTCATGTGCTACGTTTTGCATCTTTTTAAATTTGCTTTACATACTTTCCTTTAACACAATCTACGCACTGCTCTAAGTCAGAGAACTCTAACGGAGGAAGAATTTCATTTTGAACGATTCTTTCTATTCTCCCTCTCGAAATACGGCCTAAACGGCAGTGCCATAATTTCGACGAAATACCATGAGTTCTCTTTCTTTTCTTTTGAATGTTCTCTGACCCGGAAACATTCACATCATTTATATTCATATCGCATAAAGAATTAACTTTTTCACGTAAGGATAACAAATAAAGCTCATCATGAAGGTAAGCAATACCAACACAAGGATTATTACACCAAATGGCACACTGGCCATGTCCAAAAAGACATTCAAAACCATCTTTGTCCAAACGTGAAATACTAATCAAGTTTCTATTTAACGAAGGAACATAAAGAACATCTCTAAGCAAAAGTATAAAACCATCAACTAGCTCTAGAGAGACATCACCAACAGCTTCAACTTCTGCTTGGACTTCATTTGCAACTTCAATGCATCTTTCTCTTCTTTCCATGCTCCAGGTCGAATGGAACCCCTGTAAAGAGTTTGCAACATGAACAGTTGCACCCGAGTCAATCCACCAAGTAGATTTAGAAAACTGTGTATACAAGGATTCATTTACAAAAGAAACAATGTTCTTACCATTTTCTTTGTCATGATGAACTTTAGCCAATCGGGACATTCTTTCTTGAAATGCCCCTTCTTCTTGCAGTAGAGACACTGATACTTCTCCACTGGAAGAGAGTTCCTCTGAGGCTGATGCTTCTGTTGCATGGGACATTTACTGTGTGGCTTTGAAGAAGAGCCTTGATGGAAGTTCCTTTTCTTATCCTTGACAAGGTTCAAAGAACCACCATTGTTGGATTTAATTCTTTCCTCTTCCTGCACGCACATGGCTATAGTCTTTTCCAGATCCCAATGCTCTGGATGAATGTTGTAGTTAACAACAAAAGTGTCAAACTCTTTTGGCAGAGAAGCCATAACCAAATGAACAAGGAGCTTGGGCTTAATTTCCAGATCCGCATCCAATGGCTTTAACTTCGACGCCTGGTTGCTCATCCTAAGGATGTGCTCTCTTATGCCTTTTCAATTGCCGATATACTTTTCATTCACCAGTTGCCTCAACACCCATATGTCTTTGAAGAGCGAACTCACTCTTTATCCTCAAGTAACTCAGAGGTAGGTACAACCTTCAATTGAGCTGAAAAGAGAGTGCTCAATTGTGTTCTCTATGAAAGCCATGCACTTTTTGTTTGTTGTGGTCCACTTTTTATTGTTGATAGACCATGAAAACTCTAAAGAGGAATATGTCAGTGTTTTAGACACTGAGCCTACGACGGGGTACCAAGTAGTAGATTGTGCTGGGCTCGCCGAGATCGTGAACACGATGGTGAGACACGGCACACAATTAGATAGGTTCGCCGCAATGTGCGTAATACCCTACGCCCCGTATGTCGCGTGGCTCGTATTGATTGCGTATGTTTTGATAGGGGTCCCTGCCTCGCCTTATATGCCACGAGAGGCAGGGTTACAAGTCGGATTGGTATAAGACTACTATTCAAGTAGGACTCAGAGTAGCCTATACAAGGTATGGAAAGCTATACTAGTCATAGTACAAGTCCCTGTCCGCCTTGTCTTGTCTTGTGGTCCACGGTACCAGCATCGTGGCCCACTAGTCGAGTAGTCCAGATGTGACAGAACTCATCTCCTGGGTATGGCCCACAATGTGTTGGTAGGCCCAGGGATGCCCGGTCGACAAGCCCCCGAGTACTTTGTAATCGAGTGCAATGCTCCAAGTAGTCTTGAAGGTCTCCACAAGTAGTTCCCAAGCGTCCCCGAGTTCTACAAGCTTCAATCTTCAATAGTACTTGAATCATCACGAGGCTGGAAGGTACTCCAGCAAACTCCACAAGTAGTCTTGAAGTCTTCTCGAGTTGTTCCCAAGCGTCCCCGAGTACTTCCCTTGAAGGCCTTCAATAATACCCGCCGTTCTTGAAATCTTTGCAGATCAAAGATCCATATGGAAATGCGACATCAAATCGCATTCCATATGGAATGTAGCCCCCGAGCCTTAAGTCAAATCCAGGATTCAAGCTGAGGGTAAATCTTGTACTCTTTGATGTTGCTCCGAAAAAATCCATAGAAAATCCGAAGAAATAATATAGGAATGCGATTTGCAAAAATCGCATCCTATATGGATGTAGCCCCCGAGCCTTAGTTCGAATTGACAATTCAAGCTGAGGGTCAATCAGTAGTCTTCCAAATAATCTGTAAAATCTCGAGAAAATCAAGGACACGTGGCACGGAGCCCCCGAGCCTTGAGTCGAGTACTTTCTCGAATTGAAGGGTCCAACTGATCAGAGAATAGTAGCCTAAATTTAGTGAATCAGCTGAGTGAAATCCAATTCCATCGAGTAGATAGAGCCGAGTAGGTCTTGGATTTTACACCGACTTAGCCAAAATTTTGCCTGGGAAACCAATGCTGAATACGGCGTCACCGTCGAACCGTTAGGGTTTTGGTTTTATAAATACCAAGGGTATCCTTAGGGTTTCACCGCTCCCATTCGCCTCTAGATCAAATCCTTAGCATCCATAGCCGCAGAGTTCGAAGGCCCACGCCAAGAGTTTGTGTCTCCACCCCCTCGCAGCCCAGTCGATGCGAAGAGAAACTCGATGATTGTGAAGCCGACGCCGTCCAAGGGTCAGAAAAGGAAGTCCAACCGTGGCAAAATCAACGCCAGCCAAGTACAAGACCGTGGTCATCCCCCGCCAGCCGTCTCTTGGAAGAAGTCCAAGATGAGGGAAGAAGATATCAAGGCCCGGCGTGGGTTGTCGCGAGAAAGCGATTGCCGGTTGGAGCTCTGCCGTCGGAGATGCGTGGCCGATGGAGAAGAGCCCAGAAGAGATCCCGATGTTCGACCATTTCGTCGAGCGTGGGTTGACGCTGCTGTCGTCGGATTTCTTTCGCAGCTTCCTCGACTTCTTCAAGTTGGAGCACGTACACCTCAACCCCAACAGCATCTTCCAGATTGTCGTGTGATGTGCACTTCTCGCGAAGCCTTCCTCAATCCATTGGGCTTTGTTTAGGAAGATCTTCCGCTTGAAGCAACAACGCCAACTTCCCAGTTGTAGTCGGTGGGGTAGGTGTCCAGATGCGCCAGAAGGTGCAAGAATTGTACTTCAAGTACGACTTGATTGACTCAAATAAAGACTGGAAGAACAAGTGGTTCTACATTGAGAATGCCCACCGAGTCAAGCCCTATGTTCGCGCAAGGTTGAGCTCGGAAGGACGAACCAACCATGCAAGAATGTATTCAGATACCAGAGCTGCTGGCGAAGATTGCGCAGAAGAAGGCGCAAGGCTTGACAGCTGAAAGGGTAGCCTTCAGCTTCATGAAGCGACGAGTACAACCCTTGATGCAACGGGATCATCTTGGGTTCGAGTACACTAGAGCTGATGATGGCTCGAGACTATCTACGGAGGAGATCAGTGATGATCTCGTGATGGAAAGGCTGCAGAAGATCTTCAAGAATCTTCACAGAATTCCTGCAGCCGTCCAAGAATATAGTGCTGACAACCCTCCGCGTATGGTGAGTTTCGAAGAACTAGCCCCCGAGTACTTATTATAAGTAGTCGTGTAGCTAACAAGTGTCTTGTTTCTCAGGAGGATATCTTGAAGTTTGTGTCCGACCCTCCTCCTCGTCCCAAGGATCCACTACGAGTGCCAGAGGGAGAGCCAATAGGAGCGGCAGCTCAAGCCCCCGAGAGTAGTCGATCTGCTCAAGGGGAAGAAGAAGAAGTCTTGGTGGAGGACGCCTCCTCAAGCGATGACGACGGCCAAATGCTTCAACAGCGTTTTGAAGTGAAGGGCCGTTACAGGTACTTTGGGGCGCCAATCCCCAGTGGCCTCGCCGTAGGAGCATCAAAGAGGCCAGCATTATCTCTCGCAGATGATGTTACGTTGCGCTGAAGAAGGACCACGGTGAAGCGGGCAGAAGAAGATGACAGGCCTCCCCTCTATTACAGTAAGTGTTGGAGAACCTTTAAGTAGTCGATGTCGTATTGAATACTTGTTCTCTGCTGTAATGTGTTGAACTTTGACTTGCGCAGGTTATCGAGAGTGTAGCCAATGTACCCTCGAGTAGCCCCCCAAGAATAACAGAACCTGAGGTGGTTCCAACGTCAGCCGTGGAGACGGTGGCGTACGAGCAACAAGAAGACACGTTACCAGGAAGTGTGCCGCCGGTGGAGAGTGTGCCAAAGGTGCTGGCGGCGCCTTCTTTTTCGACATCTTTGGGGCCGAAACTCTCGGTGCCTCGAGTGCCTCGTAAGTACCCAAATACCGAGTACTTATTAATATTGCTCACTTTGAATTTGCTGACCAACTTGTTGATGCAGAAAATCCACTGATGTGAAGTGGGGCACCTCTGGAAGTAGTGCTGCTGGAGGAGACCAGACTCCTCAAGAGCAATAAGAAGATGTACTTCCAGAGTGCCAAGAAGATGTACTTCCAGAGTGCCAAGAAGTACCCGCTGAAGCGATCGCGAGCAGTGCATACTCGAGCGATGTGGTCGGGGCAGGTGGAGGCAACTTCGCCTGTGGCTCAACAACTCAAGATATTGAAGTGGTAAATGAAGGCTGGAAGGCGATCCGGAAGCCGCGCCATGAAGAAGTTCCAGCTGCTGAAGCCCCTGTGCATCAGGTTGATGTACAACTGGCGCTGGAAGACAACCCAGAAGATCGCATAGTGCCGCATGAGCCACTTATTGAAGACCCGGCTCCTGACAAAGATCACGCAAGATACTCAGCAGCACAAGTACTCAATCCATGGCTGAAGACTTGATGTTGTACAACGACTCGTGCCTGGATGAGGATAACTTGTAGGCTCACGGCGAGATGTTCTACGGTGTTGAAAAGCTCATCGCGGTAAGTTGTGTAGTCTCTTGTAGAGTACTTGTAGTCACATATATCTTGTCTCTGACTCTTAAGTTGTTTCGCTCTTGCAGGAAGTAGTCAAGCAGTCGAAACGCAAGACTCGCCTGCTTGAACAACATGCGACGGACAACGAGGAAGTCACAGCTGGAGTAGAAGAACTCAAAAGCGAAGGTTTGTCTCTGAAGCTGCAAGAAAGACTTGATGCAAACGCCGCCGAGTACCACAACGAGATCTAGAAGCTGACGGCCCAGAAAGATGGCATTGTTGGTAAGAACAAGTCTCTGCGCCAGAAGAATAAAGGTAATCTCCCTTTCTGAATTCATCATAGGGTACTTTTGTCCTTGCACACTACATCTGATAAGTAGTCTTGATCCCCTGCAGAGCTGACTGAAGAGGTTGATAAGTTCAAGAACAAGGCGCTGGACTGGCAGCTGGCCTATAATCGCAAAGAATCAGCTCGCATGGATCTTGATGAGGATTATAAGGTGCGGTGCTTCGAACTTGAATGTGAGATGGAGATCCGCCTAGCGGGCTGGAATGATTTGTTGACTTGCATGCAGTCGCTCAAGATCAAGATCGAAGAAGCCGAAGGCCTGCGCTCAGAGTTGAAGGCCTTGATGAAAGCAGCCGAGCCAGTGGCAAATCTTTTCGAGCCCAGAGTCGCTGGAGTTCAGCCTCGTCCACTTGTGGAGAGGTTGAAGGACACGCCGAAGAAGATTCTGGAGTACGCACAAAGGCTGGCTTGCACAATCCCGAATCAAGTCTTGAGCTTTATCAAGTCCTTTTATGCCGAGGCGGATCTCACGGTCATCATGAATGGCAGATCCGAGATTGCACGACGGCTCAACGAGTTGATGCAATGCAGACTTCTCCGATCCGGGCCTCCAAGTTCATCGATCTCCGTTAGATGTACACAGAGTAGAAACACTAGGGAAAAACAAGTGTAATCCCGAATAAGTGTTTATGTAATATAATTGAAAACTTGAGTAAGTCAATAATCTGGATCCCTTGTATGCTTATGTGTTGGCCAAGTACTCGAGTTGGTATTAAGTGTGTGGCTGCAAAAAGAGATACGATACACGAGTAGAAATACTCAAATGTAAACATGTTCTGAAGAACATTAGCTTAAACATGACGAGTTGAACACCTTAACTGTAGCAGCGTTAATGAAGGGTTTGTCATGAAATAAGCTAAAAATAGTAACAAGTCGATGTAGAGTAGCGACTTGAACTAAACACATTGTACCTCTGAGGCTTATTAGCCTAGAGAGAGAGTACTCGAAAAGAACTTATTCATAACGAGTTCAACACCTTAGGCGTAGCCAGTAAGAAGGCTTTGTTATGAATAAGTAAAGGACAATAACAAGTCGGTATAGAGTAGCAACTTTATTACTGAATACATTGTACAGAGTTTACAATATCTTAAGTACCTCTGAGGCTTATTAGCCTAGTGAAAGAGTACTCGAAAAGAACTTATTCATAACGAGTTGAACACCTTAGCTGTAGCGAAAAGAAGGCTTTGTTATGAATAAGTAAAAGATAGTAACAAGTGGTATAGAGTAGCAACTTTATTATCGAATACATTGTATGAGTTTACAATGTCTTAACTACCTCTCGAGGCTTATTAGCCTAGTGAGAGAGTACTGCAAGGATGTTCAAGAACGAGAGTAAGACCGTAGGGGACGTGATGAACTCATCCTCGTAGCAAAGAACTTGTATGAGAGTTCCACCGAGACCCTACCAGAAGGGTGTTACTCTAGAAGCCTCTTATTGAAAATAGAGACATGGATGCATGTGCCACTTATTGCCCTATACGACATGTGATCGTCGGAGAGAGTTATCATGACTCTACGAGGTCGCAGTAATGAGACCGCCTGGAGAGGGTTGATGAAGCTGGTGCTCGCAATGAAAGCCATGAGAAGATACAACCAAAACTGTCTGGAGAGGATTATCTTGATCCCCTATGAGTGGTGACAACCGTACCTATCTGTTGAGTGGTTGCAATCAAGCTGCGAAAGGGTTGATGAAACCCAATACGAGTTGTTTTATAGCCATAGCCGCCCTGGAGAGGGTTGTTGAGACCCCTACGAGTAGAAGCGACAAAGTTGGTCGATGTTCCAAGAGTTGTCGACTTCCTCGCCTTCAAGAGTTTGGAGACGATAAGAGCACGGGCGAACCTTTGCAACAGAAAGGACCTTCCCATGGCGAGTTGAGTTCCCGTCGGATGCGACGAAGGACTAGGTCACCAACGTTGAAGGAGCGTTCCTTAATGTTGCGGTCATGGTAGCGGCGAATCTTCTCAAGATATCAGCGGATTGAACAAGTGCGTTGCATGAGCTTCCTCGAGACGCCGACATCTATCGTCTTGTTTCTTCGCCACGCCTTCTTCATCGATCAACCGTCGGAGAACGGCACATGACATCAGCAGCAAAACGACTTCAGTGAGTCAGAGACCGTGAAGTAAGGTGACTGCGCCTGGGGTAGTAGGTGAGTCGAGCCCCTAGAGTGCATTGGGTAGTTCCTTGATCCACTTGCCGCCCTTGGTATTTGCAAAGATCATACAATCGCTTCTTGACAAAGCATCGAGTATCATCCCATTGGCGCTTCCACTTGGTCCACGCATGGGTGAGCAACGGAGACGTCTACGTCAATTCCACTATTCTCATAGTACTCTTAACTAGTGATTGTTGAAATTCAACCCGTGTCTCTGTGATAATGCGATTGGGGAACCCATAACGATGTACGATTTCATCCAAGAAGTCGAGGACTCGATCAGCCTTGGGATAGGTAACAGGCTTGACCTCAATCCACTTGGTAAACTTGTCGATAGCCACGAACTCGTTAAATCTCGGCGCATTTGGGAGAGGATCAATCATATCCAACCCCTAGCAAGCGAAAGGCCAAGTTGGTGGTATCGTGATGAGCTTGTAGGCTGGAACGTGTTGTTGCTTGGTGAAGAATTGGCCTCCCTGGCACTTCTTGACTGGTTCCTCTGCATCAGCAAGAGCTGTGGGCCAGTAGAAAGCACGTCTGAACACTTTTCCCACCAAGGTACGGGAAGAAGCATGATTGCCACAGATTCCTTTGTGTGTCTCCTCCAAGATTTTCTTGCCTTCTTCGCGAGAAACGCACTTCATGAGTACATCAGAGCTTGCGCCTCACTTGTAGAGTTGATCTCGACTCAGAGCATAAGCCTTGACACGGTGTGTGAGATGCGCCGACTCGACTTGTCTTCGTGAATCAACCGATGTTTAATGTAGTCGATGAAGGAGTTCTCCCCACATCAATCATAAGCACTTCTCCATCGGTTGCAATCAAGTAGTCGAGGTGCATGATTGCTCCTAATTGATGGTTTGTGGAGTTCATGGACAAAGATTCCACCGGCACTTGAGCTCGTGTAGATCCCAGCTTCGACAAGACATCCACAGCAACATTGTTGTCGCAGACCACATGATGGAACTCGAGACCATGGAATTTGTTCTCAAGTTTATGCACTCTGACAAGACGCATCCATATTCTCAAGATTACGATCCCAAGAATCATTAACATGATTGATGACCACCAAAGAATCACCATAGACAAGTAGTCGGTAATGCAAGAGAGGCGCAAGGCGAAGACCATGCAGTAGAGCTCCATATTCAGCTTCGTTGTTTGAGACCTTCCAAAAGATCTGCAAAATATATTTGAGTTGCTCGCCTTGGGAGAAATCAAGTACCGGCACGGCCTTCCAACTTGAGGGAACCATCAAAGTACATGACCCAATGTTCTGGACGCTCAATTGGAGTTGGGACATGATTTTCCCGCCACTCAGCCATGAAATTAGCCAAGGCTTGAGACTTGATAGCAGTGTGAGATTTGAACTCGAGCGATAGAGCCCAAGCTCTACCCCATTTAGAAATCCTTCCTGGAGTCCCGACATTGTGCAATATCTCGCCAAGCGGGTAACTAGTGATCACAGAAATCTTGTACTCGTCGAAGTAGTGGCAGAGCTTCCGTGAAGTCATCAAGACTGCATAGAGTAGTTTCTGTACCGGAGGGTAGCGAGCCTTGGACTCTGTGAGTACTTCATCGATGAAACAGATGCACCTTCCGGATGGTAGCCATGGCCTTCTTCCCGCTCAACGACAATAGCAAAGATCGACGGCGTCATTAGTAGTCGCAGCAATGTAGAGCAAGAGCTCTTCATTGGGCGAGGAACCGTGTGAGGACCTGGAGGCTTGGATAAGAACTCCTTGAGTGAGAAAGAGCTTGATCAGCTTCAGTTGTCCATGTAAACTTCTCTTGCTGCTTGAGTAGCTTGAAGAAAGGTAGACCTTATTCTCCAAGTTGCGAGATGAAGCGATTGAGTGACGCCATGCAACCAGTAAGCTTCTGGACATCTTTGATAGTAGTCTGAGCTTGCATGTTGGAGATGGCGTAATCTTCTGGGGTTTGCTTCGATGTCACGATGGTCGATGATGAACCCGAGTAGTTTTCCGATGATACGCCAAAGACGCATTTGTTAGGGTTGAGCTTCCATTGGTACTCGCGTAGTGAAGTGAAAGTTTCCTCAAGATCCGTGATAAGCATGTCTGGATCCCTAGTCATGACAACGACGTCATCCATGTATGCTTCAACGTTCTTGTGAAGCTGCCTCTTAAAGCACGCTGGATAGCCCTTTGATATGTAGCACCAAAGATTTTTCAACCCGAAGGACATTGTTGTGTAACAATAAGCACCAAACGGGGTGATGAATGCCGTCTTCTCTTGATCAGATTCCTTGATTGCGATTTGATGATAGCCGGAGTAGCAATCCAGGAAACAAAGTAGAGCACACCCGTCAGAGAATCAATGACTTGATCAATCCGCTGCAACCCAAAGGATCCTTGGGGCAATGCTTTGTTGAGATCTGTAGTCGATACACATCCTCCAATTGTTAGAGTTCTTCTTTCTGACAAGCACAGGGTTAGCAAGCCATTGTGGGTGAAAGACTTCTGATGAAGCCACCGGTAGTTTAGTGAGCTCTTTCTTGATAGCAGCCGCGGGTCATCAGCAAAGCGACGAAGATGTTGTCTCTGGGGTAGCATTAGGATCGACGTTATGAGTGCTCGATCAACCTCCCCGGGCACACCGCATGTCGATGGTTTCCACGCAAAGATATCACGGTTAGTCAAGGAAGTTGACGAGCGTTCCTATTTAGGATCAAGTTGTGCACTGATCATGGTTGTCTTGGTGTTGTCACCAGGACCGAGGTCAATGGCTTTGAGCAGACGTCACCGATGGTGCAGCTTGTTGTTGTTGTCTGCCTTCTCAGAACCTCCATCGCTCGGAGCAAGCTTTTAGCACAAAGTGAAGACTTCCATCATTGCACCGGGTACTTGAGTAGTCGAGGCAAGTTCTACGACCGTGTCACAGTCGTATGAACGCTTCAGATCCCCTTGCAATGAAAGAACTCCTTTGGGGCTCGGCATCCTGAGGACCAAGTACACATAGTGCGGGATAGCCATGAACTTAGCGAGACCAGGCTGAGAATAGCATGGTATGAAGTCTCAAGTCGGCAACCTCAAACTTGATGTACTCGTGCGGTAGTGATCCTTGGTCCCAAGTTTACTGGTAGTACATCGAACCCAAAGGAACAATTGCATTGCGGGAATGATACCATAAGGTGAGTTGGTCTTGGTAAGCATATTGGTGATATCTAAGCCCATCTTCTTCAAAGTCTTGGCAAACAGGACATTGAGACCGCTGCCACCATCAATAAGAACCTTGGTAAGCCTGGAGCCTGCCACCAATGGATCCAGAATGAGAGGATATCGTCCCAGCTCAGAGAAATTAGTCCATTGATCCGCCCTCGAAAAGGTAATGGGGGTTTTAGACCACTTGAGAAAAGTGGGAGCTGCTGGTTGGATGGACATAATCTCCCTGAGTGCTAGCTTCTGCATGCGCTTGGTTGGAATTCCACCGAATATGACATTGACAGTGTTGGAGGGGTTCTGGAACCCAGTGTCTTTGTCTATGTTAGCCTTCTTCCCCTTGTGTTTGCAGAATCGCGGGTTTGAGTGCGTTGGTTCAGGTGTGTTCTTCAACGCACGCCGGTTGGTAACACTACTCGTAGTATGATCGCCTCCGGGTGCCATGGGCATTTCGCTTGGTCAATGTTGCCCAATGAGGATCATCTTCGTGCTTGGTAGTTTCCATGGCAGCAATGTGTTGTCGCTTGCGCTTTGATTGGGATTGCTCGAGTAGTTATTACCCTAGCGGTTGCCCTCATCGTTGTTTGCCACCGCCGCTTCCTCCAAAGATTGTTGTTGTTGTTATTCGTTGTTGTTAAGATGCTTGAACCGATTCCGAGCCTTGTCTTCCTCGTCCGCCCAAAGAGTGAGTGATCATCTCCTTGAGTTTGGTGATGTTGGCTGGGCGAGCGCGACCGAAGCCTTGGAAAAGCTTATCATCATAGAAACCATCCTGGAAGGTATCGATGACTTTTTTCTCGGTAACGTCAACAACAGTATAACCCTTTTCTTAAAGAAGCGGCGCATGTACTCACGAAGAGTCTCGCCTTGTTTTTGCTTGATCAGGGAAAGGTCCATCCGAGTACCATGACGCCCAGAGAACCCGGTTCTTGGTGAAGCGATGCTTGAGTTGTCCCCAGTTGTCGATGGAGCCACGTTTGAGAGACTCAAACCATGTAAGGGGCTCTTGCTCTAGGACAAAAGGGAAATAGATACACTTGGTATCATCATTGCCTCTGGCATTGGTGATGGATAAAGCGCCAACGCCTTTGGATCTTGTTTGCCATCATACTTAGAGATGCTGTAAGGCTTGAATTTCTCCGGAAGAAACAGAGCTTGAAGTCGAGCGGAGAAAGGTGAAAAGAATCGAGTCATTATCCTTTGCTTCTCACGCCGGTAGCTCGCGTTGATAGTTGTGCCGTGAACGAGAGTCTCCCAACTTGCTGTTGACACTACCATCATCGCCTTTGCCCTTGTTGCTAGCTTCCGGACGTGTGCGTTGAGGAGTGGGAGTGGTACGATGAGCACCTCCACTACTGCCATGATGACTAGGAGCACTGGTATTCTAACATAGCATAGTGTAGGCTAGTTCAGCCAACTGACTTCGCGACGCCGTCACGAGGCATAGAGCGACCGAGTAGATTGATCGCGTTGATAGCTTCCTCTGGAGTGCGATATTCACGAGTAGCTACCGCGTCTAGAGCCTCTTGAAGATTACAGGTAGGTAGAGCTTCCGCGAGTTCGAGACGAAGGGTTGCACGATCAGTTGGTGACTGACGCAGCCTTGGCCTCCGCGCTTTCATCGGCAGGAGCATTAGCAGAGTTCATCATCAGATACATCATCCGGAAAGCGATAATTGGCACGATGCCCTTGCGGAGTAGTTGCATCAACGACGAACACTTCTCGCGAAGCGAAGAGTACCGTACTCGAATGAGCTCAGTATCGGTGTCATAATCAACAAGCTTGACGCCTTCCTGGAAAGGTAAGTTGTCGAGACAAGCGATAAAGCGCTCTTGATCATCCAAGGTGAGATCAGTAGGCACATGCTCGTGCCGAAACGAATCTACTCTCAGGTGTCGATGTGATCACCAGCCCTGAGCAGGCTGCACAATTGTTGTACTTCGAGAATCCGAACCGTAGTCGAACTCGAACTCGGATGAACCAAGAGTAGTCGAAGTTGACGTCCGAATCAAGAGTACTGAGCACGATCTCTCGGACCGGCACATGAGGCGCTCAATGCGGCTTGGTAAGCAGCACATGGACATGGCGACCGAGGAGAGGAGGTGCTGGAATGTTATCCAGGCTGAGCGCAAGCTGTGAAGCTGAAAAAAGTGACTCAGGCTGGACAGGAGGCGAAGTCGAGTTGTACTCAGACTCCGACTCGAGTTCTCTGAGCGGATCAGAGATCGAAATTTCACCGAAATTTTCGACGAGTTCTTCCATCAAAGCTTGCGTAAGCGTCGAGGACTTGAGCTTTGACTCCGGAGTTGGTGCTAAGAAACGAGAACGATCCGTGCCGTCGAACGCAAACCCGAGTCGAACTAAGGTGTCGCCTTTCTAGAAAGCGACGATCGGCTTGATGGTGACGAGAGCCATCGAGTTCGCTAGTGGATCAACGATGAGATCCCCTACCTGGCGCGCCAGCTGTCAGTGTTTTAGACACCGAGCCTCACGACGGGGCACCAAGTAGTAGATTGTGCGTGGGGCTCGCCGAGATCGGGAACACGATGGTGAGACACGGGCACACAATTAGACAGGTTCGGACCGCAATGTGCGTAATACCCTACATCCTGTATGCTGCGTGGCTCTGTATTGATTGCGTATGTTTTGAGAGGGGTCCCTGCCTCGCCTTATATGCCACGGGAGGTAGGATTACAAGTCGGATTGGTACAAGAGTACTATTCGAGTAGGACTCGGAGTAGCCTATACAAGGTATGGAAAACTATCCTAGTCATAGTATAAGTCCCTGTCCGCCTTGTCTTACCTTGTGGTCCACATCGACCGTGACCCACTAGTCGAGTAGTCCAGATGTACAAACTCATCTCCTGGGTATAGCCCACAATGTGTTGGTAGGCCCAGGGATGCCCGATCGACAGAATAATCCTCTTTTTTCCATGCAGCATCATCATCTTTTTCATCTCTCTTTGGCTTTGGTGGCTCAATCGGCTGTGCTTCCTTTAGCACCCAGTCAAACTCAGCACAAACAAAAGCCAGATTCACCTTCCTGCTCCATTCCTTGTGATTTTCAAAGATTGAGGATGAGAGTGATGGAGTTCATCAAGTTGAACCCTCCTGAAAACCTTAATAGGTGAGATCCATAACAACAATTGAATAAATTAATCCAACATTGGTCAAAATTAAAACATACAGCTGTTTATGTAATTAAATCTATATCACCGTTGGGCAGAAAATAGAAATAAATGCACAAAAACAACCTTTTAATCATGATGATGTTATTAACAACGTTGGTCAGTAAATAACATCACCATAATTACCAGAAAAAATTACTTTAACATGCTCTTTTAAATTTAATTTTCCCGGTGGTTCCAATTAAATTTAACAAACAAGCATCACTTTAAATATACGCAGCAGAAAACATGAATAAAATTCACGAAAAAACTTTCTGTTCAGAAGCAATATCACTGTTTACTTTACTTTTATCTAAACAAATTATCTCGTTGGTTCAAAATTTGAATAGATAAAAAACCATACAAAATTCATCAAATAAATGCTTCTGAAAAAAGAAAAAACAATTCTTAAGTGTCACTGTGTAAGCGGCCCAGCAGCGAAAACCAGGCCCATGGCCTTCATCACAAGAACCGCCTGGGCTCATGACCCCAAAACCCGGGCCGCCAAACCGCCCTGCTCCTCCGCCAACTGGGCCAACTAACAGCCCACCGGTCACTCTCGGTTGCTCTCGGTCGTCCATCTCAGCAGATCTTCGATCCGACGGCCGTCCTTGCTTTTCGCCGGAACAAAAACCCACTGACTTGCTGAAACCCTGAAACCCTAGTCACAACTGTCCTCTCCCCCGAATCAGCAGTGCCGCACGGCGGCGGCGATAGGGAATTGTACCACCGATCAGGGCGCGAGATTAAGGGCCCAATGGGCCGTTGGGCTCATCCGGGAGAGACATCAATCTAACAGTCCTTTGCTCCGCGTCTCCACCGGGTCCGAGTAGACTACTGGCAGTAGCAGACCATTGTATCTTTTTTGTTTACCCTCCAGCTGCTTATAGGTTATTTTGACTTCTCTAAATACATAGCTTTTACTCTATATGTAATGTACATTTAAATACAATACAAAAACTATTTATATCTGCAATACACCAAAATAACCAAAACTGACAACTATTATTCGATCCTCGACAAAAATCTCGAAATGAAATAGACCCGAAACTAATGTTATATTAGTCCCATGTCTAAATTTTATAGTTTGTGGGGACCCAACTTTAATCCCGAGTTGTGACAGCAAGCGGGATTAAATTGATATTTTTAGCTCGGCTATTTCAGTCTCTTCAGTTAGGACTAAAGATAGGGACTTTTAGTCCGGATTAGTTTATCATGGTTGGGGAAAATGGGGTTAAACGGGCTTCCCAACCAGTATTCAAGACCAATTTTCTAATACGACAGATGAAGTAGCTTTCATATATCATAATTGTGTTTCCTCATCAATTCATTGTCTCTCTACCTGCTTTGTACAGCACAATTGATGACATGCACGGAATGTAGCTAAAAAAGCCACCTTGTATGGTGTCAATGAAGATGATGTACCACGATACCCAGTTCCCATGAGGAGGCTTTGCGGCTGGCGTAAAGTGGCCTCAAAGCAATAAGAGAACGTATCAGGTACAAATCAGATATTCGGTGTAAATTTAGAAACTTTCAATCAAGGTCACAAGATGCTCATCCAAAAGGTAGAGAGGAAGAGGCTTATTTTGCACATAAGCGCCCACCACCAGCATCTCCAGTGAAATTCTGCGATAACCCACTCCCTTTGCCCCTTGGAGCCTTGATTGAGAGTTTTTAAGTTTGCATAGGGTATCTGATTTGCAGTAGATATGTTCTCAACTAATAAGCGCAAAATGTTGAACATATTGGCCGGTCAAACTAGCTAATTACTAATGTTTTTTTGGTGGAATTTCTGTTTCCAATTTGCTTTTTTTAATCACTTGGGACCTAACTATTAGTTATAAAAAAATTTGGAACTGTAGGAATAGAAAGTACTCTCTCCATCCTAAATTATTAGATCACACCATTTGACAATTCATCAGATTCAAAATTTTGTGTAAATATGCAAAACGTCCAGTTGTACTTAAAATTCATTTGATGATTAAGTAAGTCACAAACAAAACAAACGATGTGCACAAATTTTTTTGAATAAGACGAATAGTTAAAGATTGTAATCAAAAGTCAACAGTGGCTAGTAATTTTGGACGAAGGGAGTACATCATAATAAACATTTATATGACTATATATTTTTATATAATTTAGACTAAATACATATATTTAAACTATTTATTTTAGTATTCAAATTAGAGATCCAACATGGATCTTGGAGCTGTAACTGAGCTTCCTCTAGGCTCAGATCGATTCCACACTTTTAATCGGATATTCATATAAATGTTCATAATTATGAATATGAATTGGATAGCTTGAGTTCAAAACAACATATTTATCCAAAAAATATTTTAATAATTAAATAAAGAAAACAAATAAATGGATAAATTAATAAATAATTTTATAATCTATATCATATATGAATTTATATACTTTTAGTTGCTATACTTCTCAGTCATGGAATATAAGGGGATCGTAACATAAAAAATTGTTCCATAAATATAAGACATTGTAGGGACACTAGGAGAAATCCTTAACTCAGTTACAGAAAACACCACTCCTGCCTTTTAAAAGCCAGTTATTCCTTGATTTTAGTCAGTTATTTGGTTTAGAATGAATAAAATGGGATGCATATGTATCTATCCTATCCTCCTTAATTAAACTTTCCTCAAGAATCCAGAATTCATAAAATTTCAGGAATAACTGGCTTTTCACAAATACAATTTTCAATTTTAAACAAAATCAAAATAATGTATTCATAAGATGGCTCTAGTTGTACTATACGAGCTAAACCCAGGGTGAAACTGATGCCAGACAATTTTATGAGCAGTCTATCATATCAATTTGAATTTTGCCTTTTGTAAATATCATATGTTAGTATTGATCTCATCTGACTTGGTCCAACGACCAAGTCAGAGCCCCTAGATCACTCCCTGATCGGGGGAGTCCAACCCAACCGGGTTGTGGGCCCCTGTTGCGCCATCACAATATATAGAAGGTGGGGGCCACAGTGGCACTCACGCCAAAAATAGACTGTGTGCCCACTCGCCCACCTTCGCCACCCTACCGATCAGAGACGTGCCGGACAGCGACAGGAAGCACCACAACGATCGGCACTGCGCTTCTCCGACGATCGCCACTGCTCCGCATTGCACCGCCGGACTCCATCTACATCGACGAGATCCAACCCCTACTTCCATTCCCAGTGGTCAGTCTTTCCTCTCCCTCTCCCTCTTTCTCTCTCTCGGTTAATCACCAGGAGGATTTCGATTCACAACAGAGTACGAGGGTTTTAGCCCCTGATCTACTCCTAGATGATGACATAATTACAACAATGGTACCAAAGCCAGGCTCTAGCAAGTAGATCGAGTAGGGAATGAGAAATTCGGAAATGAATCAAAGGAACGCGATCTCGAATCGCACAGAAAAGAAAAAGTAAGAAACAAAAACCCTAACCCTAGATCCAAAGTTGCAAAGGGTGGAAGGGAGGAGGACCTACCAGGGTCTTACCTTGCCACCGCCGCCACCGCCGTCATGCGGAAATGGGGCCCACTGCCTTGCGGGTCATAGATCAAGCCACCGCTCGATGCCGCACCGCCGGCGCGAGGGTTGGGGCTCAGGGCACCACAGCAAGGCCTTTCGACGGCGGCGCGCTCACCCTCGGGTGAACACACACTCCGGCGAAGGGCCCCACGGTGGCGCCCCTACCTCCTCTGGTCACCATACGTTCGGCCACTCTCTCTGATCTCGATTTCTTGGAGGCTGGAGAAGAGGGAGAAGGGGAGGAAAGACAAGGTGGGGAGCACTACGGCCTCGGCGGAGGCGCCGCCCCTTACCGACGCCGGCAAGCCGCCGGACACCCACCCGCCGCTCACTGGATCTCTCAGATGCGAGGTCAGAGAAGGGTGAGGGAGAAGAAAGAAAGAAAGTCGAGAGAGGGAAAGAAGAGGGAGACGGTCGGCAGCTTCGTGCCGGCGCTGCCGCCCCTCGCAGTCGCCGGCGGTAAGCCGGCCGACGGAGACGCTTCACCCGCCGCCGCCACCGCACTGCGGTGAGAAGGAATTGGAGGAGAAAGAAATGAGAGCTAGAGTTACGCAGGAGCCGGCTGACGGCTGTTTTGATCCAGCGAAGACGACGAACGACCGTCGATCTGCGGATGAACGGCTGCGGTTGACCGGCCGATGATGTGCGTGCTGTTTTGACAGCCTGCCCATCAGTTTTTGGGCCTAGAGCCCAGGTGGGCGCTGGGAAGGAGGCCGTGGGCCGAATTTATTGATGGGCCTCTATACGTAATGATAAACAGTGACCTTTATGAATTGTTTTAAGTTTTTTTTCAGAAGCACTTTGAATGAATTTTTGATGCATTTTGAATATTTTTTATCTCTACTCAAATTGAACCAACGAGATATTTGTTTAGAAATTAGAAAAGTGACAGAAATGCTTATGAACAGTATGCCTTCATGAATTTTATTCATGTTTTTCCGCTGCAAAGTAAAAGTTTCATCCTCTAATTTAGAGGAATGTAAAGTTTTCCGCTTAAAGTTTATTATGATATTATTATTTTCTGACCAACGTTGATTATAATAATATTATAATTTTATCTAAAAGTTTTCACTTAAAGTTAATTATGGTATTGTTATAGCAACAATTGTAATGACTCGGGTTTTCAAAAGAGGAAAACCGGTCACCCTGTACCTTGCGATAGTCCCTGGATCAGACGCTATCGCGTACATAATTCCATCACAGATAAATAACACAACCATACAACGGAAATAAACATCCAAAAGTATTACTTTTATTACAAATCCATTAAAGGAGTACATCATTACACGTCTCTTGGCGGAATAACAAGAATAAGAGCCTACGCAGCGGTAGCTAGCTTCTAGAAAATGTCTCCAGCTTTATTCTTCTCTCCCACAGGCATCCTTGAGCATAGCGTCGCGCCCTTCAATCATACCATCCGTCGGTGTTGTTGTCGAAGTCTGACTCGTCCCCTGCAAGCTCAGGGGCTATCCCCAAGGATCGGGATAGGTCCACGTCACCAACTGTATGCAAGCTTTAAGTGGCCTACTTCTAATGGTATAAAAAGTATCAAGGTAAAAGCTGGGGTTTCCTAAGCAGCAGCAGCAGCATCTCATAAAGAATAGAATCTCCAATTCCCACCAATTTCTAAGTCTCTCATCCACGGTCGGTAACACCTGGTCACCCAGATCACCATCACCAAGTCCTATCTCCATCTAGGATCGGCATGCGAGAACTCCCACTGCACCTCAATGATTGCACCCGATCCGCGTGAGGCAGGAGCAACTCCCTTCTCCCCGAGTACAACCACGGCTCACCATACACTCATATCCTAAAAGGGGAAGGTAGAAATCCCAAAACGTAAGAGTCGGAGTAAACAATGGGCATGTCCATAAGACGCCGCCATAATGATAGATCTAAACTCTACAGAGCGTGTACACTGCACCCAACTCGGAATGGCACACGTGGTGATCACCAACCAAGCCCATCCCAGGACGAACACATAGGTGTTACGATTCCATCCTGCATCCGGGTCTCGATGCGGTCCCTCACAAAGGACCACCCTGTAATCGCGTGAACATGCCCCTGTGGCCACACGGGAGCGCAGCAAAGGAAAGGGACTTCACCCACCCTCTCACCGATACCCCCATCCTACTAGGTATGGAATCGCACTTGCCGTGGTCGACCCCTCCCCCACTCTCGAGGTGTGTACGAAAAGTCCCGTGAAACAAAGCGACCCACTCGGTTTCGACCGGGCGAGCTCCTATCCTCCAAGTCATCACAAAACCCCAACACATGTGCTCCTAAAACCGTACCCGCCATAGGTACCAAATGGGAACGCCCGAGAAGACGATAACTCGCCCCGATCCCGGATTGGGTTGTCTTGAGCTCACCCCGCCAAGTAACCCAAAACACCTTCTCCCGCCGCTTTTTCCCACACACGCCAAGAAACTACCACATAGTCCCAACACATGCACTAAGCTCACAGATAATCACGCATAAATATAGTAGTAGTAGTAGGTCAATCAAGGACAAGGTATAAAAGGGCAAAAGGTTTTCATCATATCCATCATCATGCATAAGTAAAGCACTAGCGTTCTAATAGCAATGCCTAATGGGTATTCAAAGTAGGTTGGGTGTGAACCTCGCGGCGGTAGTCGCCGAAGGCTAAGTCGCCGTCGTAGTCCCGGGTCGGCTCTCCTCCACCGTAGCTCCAAGATTCGCGAATATAAATAAATTACCGAGCTAATTGCAATTAACACCAATGAAGAAAGCAATAAGAGCCAAAAAGGGCAAACACCTAACTAACAAAAGGCCATATGATTTTAGAAAGATTATGAAAGTGGTTTCATATTTTAGTTGTATGATTTAGTTATGAATTTTGAAGGTTAAAACCATTTACGAAATTAAATTCATATACAATACACTTATGCGCCTCGGAGGCACTCCCGTGGCTATGGCTCCGCCGTCGGTGAGGTGTCGCCTCGGTAACCAAGCTAAGGCGGGATGGAGAGGTCTTGGGGCGGTCTGGGATGCCAAGCGAGGGAAAGCTCGTCCTTGGCCGGCAGAACAGCTGGCCCGGACCCTATCTTGGAGTGGGAAGGCAGGGGAGGCGGCGAGCTTCGCCCGTCTGAAACTGGTTATCTTGGTGAATGAGAAGGCCGTAAAGGAGCAGCAGCAAGCGTGGCTAAAAGCAAAGCCTTGCCTTCAAGCCTGAGGCTCGTGCGGCTTCGTTTTATCTGTGAAAGATCCAGGGCGAGGACTTGGCCTCGGCTTTGTGGCCAGTGGTGGGTGCTGGGTGCACGAGCATGGCGGCGGCGTGGCCAGGGCTTGCTCGGCCTGATGGCTAAGCGGTGTCTGCAGCGGTCTTTCGGTGGTCGTGTGCCTGACGAGCATCTGACGAAATCGGCGGCAAGGCTCGGCGGTTTGAGCGGGCGTGCGTGTGGCTTGGAAACGGGCGATGGCGGGCGCGAGTTTTGGAGTCTGCGGCCGGCGTGCTGGGGTCAGTGGCGAAGTTCGGCGGTGGATGGCCCATAGGCGACACTGCGTGGTCGAGGAGCCCCTAGGGCCCTCGCTGGTGCACAAAAGAAACGGCCTTTGGCTGAGATCAGGCGCGACGGCGGTGAGACAAGGTCGGCGGTGGTGCGGTCGTGCGGGCGAGAATGTCGGGGCGCGAATGGCACACCGCGGACTCATTCGTGCGACATAAGGCGGCGGCTTGGTCCCGTCTTGGCGTGACGCGAACATCCGGTGCCGGAGCTATGATGTGGCACAAAGGCGCAGGTGGCGGACAAGAACGCAGCGGCGGAGCGGGCAGTCACGCGTGGTGCAGGTGAGCTCGCGGCCAGCGAGGCGCGCGGGGTGGTCAGCTGAGCAGCGTGTCGCGCAGGTGAGCGTGTGTCCCATGCCGTGCAAGGGTGTGTCTGGTGTGGAGAAGGACCCCAAAAGCGGGGCCTAGCCTCCCTGTAAGTTCACGCGCACGAGAACGCCAGCGACGTGACCGTGGCGGTGCGGTGTTGCGCGGCGACTCGGGCGGCGAGCACGGAAAGAGGCGGTTTGGCGAGCTTCTTGGCAGCGTTGGAGTAGGCAGCGGCACATGCAAGCGTTGAGCACGACACGAAGGTCGGCGACACAGGCGTCGGCGTTATCGCGGCGACGCAGGCAGTAGGCGAGCAGGCTTCTTCGGTGTTCATCCTCCCTAACGCGGTAGGGTTCTCATCAGAGAAGGGGTGGACGGCCTCACCTGATGACCCTGGTCGGAGTGAGGTGCGGCGGTGGAGAGGTGGAGCAGAGCGGGGATGTCGTGGCGCAAAGGAAGCAGAGGGTCGTCACGGTACGGCCTTGGGAAGGGGTAGCAGGGGCTTGCGGTGCTCAAGGCGGGCGTTCTCGAGTGCTTCGTCGTGGTCCCAGCGGGCTGCTCGGCTCCTCGGCTTGCGGTGCTCTGGGACGGCGACATCGACGTCGTGGTTCAGGCGGACGACGCGGCGCGCTTTGGCTCCACAGCGGCGGTGTCGAGGTCTTCGCACAGGCGGCTCCGTCTTCTCTCCTCCCTTCTCCTCTCCTCCCCTTCTTCTCTTCTCTGGTGGAGGACAGAGGAACACCTGGCCACGGTTCGGGGGGAAGGCGGGCGGTGTGGCTTTTATGCGGAGGGCTAGGGTTTCCAGGGCAAGCCGCCGATGGCGGGGATCCTCAGCGTCCGTGCTAGGAGACCCCTGTCATCCAGTGGTGCAAGGCGGGGTGGGGCAGCTACGGCCCCAGCGTCGTATCACGCATGCAGGGAGGTAGGGAAAGGTGTCTGAGGGTGAGGAGTCGGTGGGGTGGGGCCCTCAGGCGTGTCTGACGAGATTGGGGTTGGTGGGGCTGGGCGGGAGGCTAAGCGGTAGGCGGAGTTAGGTGGGCGGTCTTGGCGGACGGGGAAGGGTTGGAGGAGATTGGGTGGACTTCCATCGAAGAGAAACAGCCCAAAGGCACAGGGTGCTTTTTCCTATTATACCTTAACTCATATTCCTTAAAACTATTTCAATTCAAATTTGAATTCTAAATTCAAATTTGAACAGCACACAATTAAGATCCATATAAAAGCAAATAAACTCCAAAAGATCACTCTAACATTTATAACTCCTAAAATTTATTATTTAGCTCAAAAGAAATCTAGGAATTTAGGGAAGGATCAAAGAAGACATCCTTAATATTTTAATCATGCACTCAATTTCATCCAAGAATTTTGAAATTCACATTTTTACAAAAACTAACATTCCAGAAAACTCCGGGATGTTACAGACTCCCCCTCTCACAAGAATCTCATCCTCGAGATTAAGAGCTTACCCCTCGTTTCCAAGGAGAGGAAAGGTAAAAGAGAACTAGCTGCACCCCGTCGAAAAAGAGGTAAAACTGATGCACCGAAAACTAAAACTCACCAACCACATCTTTAGGAGCATCAGCAGCCTTTCCTTCCTTCAGGTGGTAGAGCCTTGCACGGCCAGCAGACTGCTGAGGAGCAGACTGAGGAGGTCCTCCTCCTGGGGCTGGTGTTTTAGTGGGCGTAGCGGGGGTCTCCTTGTCAGGGCAGAAGTACGACTTGTGGCCTGGCTTGCCACAGGTGAAACACGTGGGCCCGAACCCTCTAGTGTTCTGTCCTGGCACGAACTGGGGCGGGCGGTTGTATCCTCCATTCTGCTGATGGTAGCTGAAGTTTCCTCCCCCAGAGAAGTTGCCTCCAGGCTAGCTGTGTCCATCCCTCGGCCTCTGGATCGACCGGTCTTGGTGATATCCCATTCTCTTCTTGTCCTTCATACAATCTTCATGGCCTCTTCTCTCCTCCTCAAGAGCAATGGCACGGTTCACCAGGTGGCAAAGGGACTTGTGCTCACTAGCCTTCAAGCCCTAGCGGAGACCATGGTGGAGGCCTCGCAGAAACCAGAACTGTTTCTTGTCATCGGTGTTGGTGTCATCGGGGGCATAGCGCATTATCTTCATGAAGTGCCTCTCATACTCCTCCACCCTCATCGCACCCTGTGTCATGGTGCGGAACTCCTAGGCCTTCTAAGTCATGAGCTCCTTTGGCAGGTACTGCTCGCGGAAAACCTCACAAAACTCCAGCCAAGTGATGAAAATTTGGGTTCGGGGTGGTCTGTGAGTAGTTGTCCCACCAAGACTTGGCAGGACCCTCGAGCTGGTGGACGGCGAGAGCCACACACTCTTCATCAGTGTAGGCGGTGAGGTCGAGCGTCGTCTTGATCACACGGAGCCAGTCGTCGGCCTCGAGAGAATCATCCGAGTAACTGAAGGTAGGGGCCTTCAGGCGGAGGAACCTCTCGATCTTCTTGGCGAACTCCTCCTCGTGCGGGATGTTGCGGTTCCCACCGTTGACTCGGTTCTCGATGGCTTCAGCCATCCTCTGCATCAGCTGAGTCTAAACGGCCATGATCTCAGCCAGGTTAGGCGGTGGCGGTGCTTCTCCACGGCCACGACCATGCCCACGACCCTGGGGAGCTGGTGCTGGCTCAGGTTCTCCTTCAACTTCTTCTTCTCCCTCTTCAGCATCGTCTTGACCGATGGGCGGAGGCCGCGACCACCACGGGAGCGTCACGCCCACGCAGGGAGCTTCGGCCCGTCCATGGCCATGAACCGGTGGGGCTTCTTCTTCCTCGGAAGCTTCAAAGCATGCCAGCAAGCGTCCAGACCTTCTGGTCGATATCCTTCTGAAAACTCGACCAAGGAAAGAAAACTTTAGAAAGCATCACTCACCAACAAGTTGAGTCTCATAAGCAATCATGAAAATATTTACTAATTATATATTCCTACACTCAATAGGAAGATCCATTAAAACTCAACTAACTCCATTAAGAACCGATCATTCCGCAAGCATTATAGTTTTATATGCTCCCCCGAGGCTGACTCGGGCCTGGGAGGTCACAACACTTCAACGGTCTAGTTTGTCGGGAAACTAACTTAAAGAGGGAGTGCCTATCAAAGTGTCGCAAAACTCCTCCATTTCAGTGTGTGCCGGACATGTTCTTGACCAAATGGTCATGTCCTCTTAAGAATGGTTGAGTCCCGTAGGTAAGAAAGAAGCCTTTCGAAAGAGGAAAGCTTTTATAAAATAATTCAAGGAGTTTATATAAAGCACGGAGACGTAGAGAATCCTTATTTACTAACAACCATATCTAAGGGCAGAAGCTACGGTCAAGTATGGCTCTGATACCATCTGTAACGACCCGGGTTTTCAAAAGAGGAAAACCGGTCACCCTGTACCTTGCGATAGTCCCTGGATCAGACGCTATCACGCACAGAATTCCCTCACAGATAAATAACACAACCATACAACGGAAATAAGCATCCAAAAGTATTACTTTTATTACAAATCCATTAAAGGAGTACATCATTACACACCTCTTGGCGGAATAACAAGAATAAGAGCCTACGCAGCAGTAGCTAGCTTCCAGAAGATGTCTCCAGCTTTATTCTTCTCTCCCACAGGCATCCTTGCACATAGCGCCGCGCCCTTCAATCGTACCATCCGTCGGCGTTGTTGTCGAAGTATGACTCGTACCACCGGCTATCCCCAAGGATCAGGATAGGTCCACATCACCAACCATATGCAAGCTTTAAGTGGCCTACTTCTAATGGTATAAAAAGTATCAAGGTAAAAGCTGGGGTTTCCTAAGCGAAGAAGAAGATCTCATAAAGAATAGAATCTCCAATTCTCACCAATTTCTAAGTCTCTCATCCACAGTCGGTAACACATGGTCACCCAGATCACCGTCACCAAGTCCTATCTCCACTAGGGTTGGTGCGAGAACTCCCACTCCTCGCACCTCAATGATTGCACCCGGATCCGCGAGGCAGAGGGAGCAACTCCCTTCTCCCCGAGTACAACCACGGCTCACCATACACTCATATCCTAAAAGGGGAAGGTAGAAATCCCAAAACGTAAGAGTCGGAATAAACAATGGGCATGTCCATAACCGAGGACGCGGCTATACGTATAGATCTAAACTCTGCAGAGCGTGTACACCTGCACCCAACTCTAATGGCACCGGCGGATCGCCAACCAAGCCCATCCCATCGGATGAGCACCTAGGAGTTACGATTCCATCCTCGCATCCGGGTCTCGATGCGGTCCTCGCAGGACCACCCCTGCATCAGAACATGCCCCTGTGGCCACACGGGAGCGCCGCAGGGAAAGGGACTTCACCCGATACCCTCTCACTGATACCCTTTATCCTACTAACAGGTATGGAATCGCACTTGCCAGGGTCGACCCGGCCCTACCCCCACTCTCGGCGAGGTGGTGTGTACGAAAAGTCTCGTGAAACAAAGCGACCCACTCGGTTTTAGACCGGGGCGAGCTCCTATCCTCCAAGTCATCACCAAAACCCCAACATCTGTGCTCCTAAAATCGTGTACCCGCCATAGGTACGAAATGGGAAACACCCGAGAAGACGAATCCTGGCCCCCGATCCCGGATCGGGTTGTCTTGAGCTCACCCCCGCCAAGTAAACCAAAAACACCTTCTCCTGCCAGTTTTTCCCACACACGCCAAGAAACTACCACATAGTCCCAACACATGCACAAGCTCAAAGATATAATCTAAATAGTAGTAGTAGTAGTAGTAGTAGTAGTAGTAGTAGTAGTAGTAGTAGTAGTAGTAGTAGTAGTAGTAGTAGTAGTAGTAGTAGTAGTAGTAGTAGTAGTAGTAGTAGTAGTAGTAGTAGTAGTAGTAGTAGTAGTAGTAGTAGGTCAAGCAAGGACAAGGTATATAAAAGGGGCGGTGCAAGGTTTCATCATATCCATCATCACGCATAAGTAAAGCACTAGCAGTTCTAATAGCAATGCCTAATGGGCATTCAAAGTAGGTTGGGCGTGAACCAGCGTGCGGGTAGTCGTCGAAGGCGAAGTCGTTGTCGTAGTCCTGGGTCGGCTCTCCGGCTCCGCTAGCTCCTAGATTCGCGAGTATAAATAAATTACCGGAGCTAATTGCAATTAACACCGAACGAAGAAGCAATAAGAGCCAAAAAGGGGCAAACACCTAACTAACAGGTGCGTAATGATTTTAGAAAGATTATGAAAGTAGTTTCATATTTTTCAGAGCCCGTATGATTTAGTTATGAATTTTCGAAGGTTAAAACCATTTCTGAAATTAAATTGCGCATATACAATACACTTATCTCTTAGCCAACTATAGGCTAGCTCTCCCTAACTCTAGGTCGGTGAAGGTCGGTCAGCAGTTAGCCGCATACACGCAGCTGCCACGCAGCCCGCTATAAGCCACCGCAGTGGCGGTGGCAGACGCGGGTACACGGGATCCCGGGGAGATCTGGTGTGGCATGGTGCCGAGCAGCGGTGTGTGGCTCACAGAGATGGCCGCAGGATCACAGGAATCTTGGTGTGGTTGCATGGGGTGTGGTCCTGTATGTGCAACAAAACCTCAGGCTGGGGCCTTGGCGCCCACCAGGAGCTCGATGCGGCGCCTCAGAGGCACTCCGCGGCGGCGATGGCTCCGCCGTCGGCGAGGTTCTCCGGTAACCGGCTAAGGAGCAGGACGGAGAGGTCTTGGGCGGTCTAGGGATGCACTGGCGAAGGAAGGCTCGTCCTTGGCCGAACAGGCACCGGACCCTATTCGGCGGAAGACAGAGGCGAGGCGACGCCGGCGAGCTCGCCGTCCTGAACAGGTTATGCGGTGGTGAACGAGAAGGCCGCAAAGGAGCAGCGCGCGGCGTGGCTAAAGGCAAAGCCTTGCCTTCCAGCAAGGGCTCGTGCGGCTTTGTTTATGCGCGAGAGATCCAGGGAGCGAGGACTTGGCCTCGGCCCGACGGCGGTGGTGGGTGCTCGTGCACGAGCATGGCGGCGAGGCGTGGCCAAGACGCCGGCTCGGCACGGTGGCTAGCAGGTGGCAACGCGCGGCGGTCTTTCTGTGGTGCGTGTGCGCGCACGAGCTCGCAAACACGGTGACAGGCTCGGCCGGTTTCGGGCGGAGGCGTGCGCGGCGGCTTGGAGCAGAGCGACGGCGGCACGGGTTTTGGGTGCAGGCACCGGCGTGGTAGGGGTCGGTGGCGAAGTTCAGCGGTGGTTGGCCCACATGCGACACTACGCGGTCGAGGAGCCCCTAGGGCCCTCGCTGGTGCACAAAAGAAACGGTCTTTGGCCGGGATCAGGTGCGACGGCAGCGAGACAAGGTTGGCGGTGGTGCGGTCGTGCGGGCGAGAACGTCGGGGCGCGAATGGCGCACCGCGGACTCATTCGTGCGACACAAGGCGGCGGCTTGGTCCCATGCGGCGCAGGCATCCCGGTGCCTCGGAGCTGCGGTGTGGCACAAAGGCGCAGGTGGGGGACAGGAACGCACGGCGGCGCGGAGTGGGTCACGCGCGGGCGCCGGCGAGAAACAGAGCA
The DNA here is from genome assembly GCA_022644695.1 of Cenchrus purpureus. Classification (NCBI taxonomy): domain Eukaryota; kingdom Viridiplantae; phylum Streptophyta; class Magnoliopsida; order Poales; family Poaceae; genus Cenchrus; species Cenchrus purpureus. Next base: position 68,196,541 of record CP053466.1, read on the forward strand.
GCGGCGAGGCCGCACAGGGTGGCCGCGCGAACGACGTGTGCGCGCAGGTGGGCGTGTGTCCCAGGTCATGCAAGGGTGCGTCTGGTGTGGAGAAGGACCCCAAAACCGGGGCCTTGCCTCCCTGTAAGTGCGCGCGCACGAGAACGCCGGCGACGTGACCATGGCGCGCGGTGTTCGCGGCGGCGACACAGGCAGGCGGAGCACGGAAAAGGGGGGCGGTCTGGCAAGCTTGCGCGCGCGTTGGAGTAGGTAGCGGCACCTGTAAGCGTTAAGCACGACACGAAGGTCGGCGACACAGGCGTCGGTGTTGTTAGCGCGCGAGCGAGAAGCGTAATGGCTTCCTCGGTGTTCATCCTCCTCGACAATCCGGGTTCTCAGCAGAGAAGGCGTGGACGGCCTCACCTGATGACCCTGGTCGGAGCGAGGTGCGGCGGTGGAGAGGTGGAGCAGAGCGGGGATGTCGCGGCGCAAAGGAAGCAGAGGATCGGCGCGGTACTGTAACATCTCGGATTTTTTCGGAATGTTAATGTTTGCAAAAATGTGGATTTCAAAAAAAAATTCGTGCTTGATGTGATTGCTTGGAATCATAAGACTATCTTCTCGTGGCCTTTCCAAATTCTTAGTAATAAAATTAATTAAATCGCTTTGAGTGCTAAGGATAAATTCTATGTTAGTGTGATTTGGTTTTTATTTGGAATTGTCTTGAAATCTTTGAGTGTGGTTTATATTTGAATTATAAATTCAAATATAAATCTAAAGCTAATTGTACTAAGTACCCTCTCTAACCTTTGGACCCGTCTAAACCATCTCTCGAGTCTTAACCTGCTAACTCAGTGGACCCGCCAACTTTTTCGGCCCTCTTATTCTTCCCGGCATATTTTTTTCAAAGTGCTCTGGAATTTGATAAATGGATTATAGAATTATTTTCCGACTCTTCGAATTAATCTTTTGCAAATTGATTCGATTTCGGGGAATAGACTATAAATCCTTGAATTAAATTTCTGAGAGCTCATTTGAATTACGACGATGTTTTCCGACTTCTCGAATTAATACCTTGTTAATTGATTCGTTCAGAAAAAATAGCCTAAATTCAATTGTACCAAATTTACAAAATAAACTGCTGTCAATTTATTTCGCGAGGTTTATTTGTTTCGGTCCAAATATCCAGACCCATCTTAAATCCCACTTATTCTAACCCTAACTACTCCCCTTAAATTCCCCTCACCTCTCTCTCTCCCGTTTTCTTCTTCCCAAGCCGCCGCCACTCTCCTCTCCTTCCCTGTTCCCTGTCCACCGAAGGCAGCAACCAAGCTAGCAGTTAATCTTCCTTTCCTTCTCTGATTTCTCACACGCCAAAGGTCTTCACCCTCCCTGATTTTTTTTATTCCCAAAACAAGCAAGTGAAGCTGCCGGCCCTCTCCAATCCAAAATCCTAGTCCACCAATCAGCAAACCAGCAGCCGCGTGATCCCCTTTCTGATATTCTTTCTCCACCGAACAGTAGTACCAGCTCTCCTCACTTCTTCCAATCGATCTGCAGCAAAGCAGTACAGCTACCAGACCACCAATCCAATGGAGCAGCACCCCTGTTTCTTTTCCACCGCAAGCACCAGCAAGTTGCTTCCCCCTCCTTTTTCCTATTTCTTTTGTCCTCCATCGCGCAAGCATCGAGCAGAAGTCTTGATTCCTTTTTTTTTTCCAATCGAGCACATAGCTGTAGCCTGCTGCCGTGGAGAGACCTGGAGTGCTGCCACCAGAACCGCAACGTCAAAGCCAGAGCCGCCGGCCTCGTGCAGGATAGCCGCCACCGCCGTCGAGGACGCCCCGGTGTCGTGAAGACGGAGCCACCTGTGCCGAGGAACACGACGTTACCTGCCGCGAGTGCGAGGCTGTCACCGCCCTGCTTCCTCTCCGTTCCGCTTCACCAAGCCGCCATCGCAAGCCGGTGCCCAGGGGAACACCCACCTTCGACGCGTCGACGCCACGAACCGGGAGGCCATGGAGCACCAGGGCGCTGCTGAACTGCAACCTCGCTGCCAGGACGACGACGCCAAGCTGAAGCTGCTGCCCCCTCTTCTTCCCCTACACGGCATCCGTCCACCTCGCCCACAACGTGTTCGACGGAATGCCGGAACACCCCATCGAGCCCATAGGTGAGCTTCCGGTCCCTGTCTTGCTATCCCTGTGTGCCGACCTTCGTGCCAAAGGGTGTGACATGGTGTGACGCTTGCTGCCAGCGCCAAACGCCGAAAGCCGCTTGTGTGCCGACCATCGACTCGAGCCTTACGCCCGCAGTGCCATGCGCTTTATCAACGCGCAAGCCCCGCCTTTGTACTGCGTTCGACACAAACGCCGCGCTGCTCGCCGCGCTACGCGCTGCCGCCGGGCCGCCTTGCACGCACGCACAGGAGGCGGCCTTGCCTTTGGGCTCACCACCACCCGCCGGCGCCGCCAGACCGCCGGCGGCCAAGTCGTGAACTGTGTCTCGCGTCACAAGACGCCGGGCAAGGCGCCGCTTGGCCCAAGCTCAGCCGGAGCGCCGCACGCATGAAGGCAAAGGCTGGGCTCTTTTTCCGCTCTTTCACCACGCCTGCGACGCCTCTCGGGCGCACTCCACGCTGCAGTACCAAAGACGCTGGCGACCGCCCACACCGCCGCCGCCATGTTCCTTCCGGCCGTCCGTGCGAGCCATGCCCGCGGTCCAAAGTCGAGTCTTTTGCTACCCTAGGTGCATCCTTGGGACGCTCGAGCCTCGCCGTTACCTTATCTCGATAGCCGCCGCTAAAGTCGCCGCCGGGCCGTTTTCATCACGGAGTGCCTCGGGTATTTGCTCGAGCACCTCGTGAGCACGCTTGCCCGCTGTGTTTTTAGTCGTGTGCCTGCTCAGGCGCTGATCGATGCCGAGACGCCGCCGCGGCGGGCCGCTGGCTTGCACTTGTGCGCGCTCACTCGGAGACCAAGGCCTCGCCTTTGGTCACATAGTGCGTCATCCGTCGTCCTCCGTAGGCGACCTCATGCGCCGCCGACGTACACACACCTCCACGTCTTGGCGCCGAGCAGCATCTTGCCATGCGCGTCTTAACCGACACCGCTGCTCTAGGCCTCAAAACCGGTGCTTTTCCATTCTCTACCGTTTCCCTAAGTCTTCCGAACCTTGCTGCTGCGCTTTCCGCCGAGGCCGAGAGCTCGCCGTCGGCAAGCCTTTGCCACCTCGGAGACCCTTTGGGGTTTTCCGACGAACAGCTGGTAGGCGTCAAAGCCGGCTTGGGGTTTTTGTCGCACATGCGCGAACCACCGCACTGCCGCCACCCTCTTTCTGTTCTTATTCCACCCGGCGACTCTCATCCATCGACCTCCTCCACTCCAAAGAAACAACCTCTCCCTCTAATTCTTTTCACCTAAAGCAAATCAACCAAAAGTCGTAATGCTATCTAACTTTAACTCTTTATCTATCCTGTCTTGTTTCCAACCACATCCATGTTTCGTTTAATTGTTGCACGTGCTTGCCTAAAGCTGTGTACGTGCTAGCTTGTGACCTTTTCTGGTCCAAACCAAGGAGCTGCAATCAGTACAGGAAGCTAGCAAGTTTGATCTCGTGGCACAAGCCATGCAAGTTGCTGCTCCTAAAACCATATGCAAGCTAACTAAACATGGGTCGTAATCCCTCTTTGCCCGTGCGTGTTAGCATGTGTTCTCGGCCATCTGCTCAGATGCCCAAGCTACCTAGTCACCACCTTCCTTGAGACACCAGATTCGTCCTACAATCCCATGCGGCTTAATTCATCGAAGTTAGCGACCCGGCTATCGACTAATAGCTAACTTCAACATCCATAGGTGGACCAACCAGAAACCTATCATATTGCTATCTAACCTGCAGGACCTAAAGTACCAAACTGCTAGCTGTGAGCAGTCCATAGTCAAGCAAGTTGGGCATCTCCTGTCTTGTTTCCGAAGGCATATAATCTTAAGTGTTTAATCACGAGCCTTAATCTTTCTTGCTAGCACTTTGTTGGATGCCGAGCTATGTGCCAATGCTCTAGGCTTCTGAACCTATAGTACTAGTCTCTGTTTCGAACCTCAAACCATACAAGTAGCAAATACTATTTGTTCTTTCTTTCTGCCTATAGCCGAACCGGCACAAGCCTAGTTCTAGCATGTGTCTCCAGCCACGCACACACCCTTAGCTTAGTTGCAGCTTGTGTTTGCCTAAAGTCATGTACGTGCTAAATCAACCTTTGGTCCTTAAACCTTGAACATCGATGCTTGGATTCGACCTTTCAAGTCCCGACCATACCTTTCGCGATCGCGTTGCGTGCCTTTCGTCAACTAAACCATCCATCATACCATGGATAAATTCCTCCTCGGCACATCTCTGCTATGTTCCAGCTTGAGCCAAGTTAGCCAAGTACCCTCACCACACCACATCACTTCTAGCTGGTCCATCATGCACAATCGTTCTAATCTAATCAAAGAGGTCCGTAGACTCACCGTTGAGACCTACTAACATGCGGGACCGCTAACTATCTAGCCTGGTCCCATCTAACATACGGACCAATAAGGTAACTTGTGGGGTCCGGTTGACCTTTGACCTTTCCCTTTGACTTGGTCAATAATGATCGTTGACTAGTCAACTAAGCCTTGCTGACCACCCAAAACCTAGCCTGTGATCTCTAACTTGCTAACTTATGTTTTATGTGTTTTATCGTAATTAATTAAATTCATAAAATATTTTTTTATTTGAAAATCTATAATAAATTGATTCTAGCTAAGAAAAATATGAAATCAGTTTCTTTATTCTTCTAAAATGATGAAGCACCCGTTAGACTAGCTTTTGGAGTTATTTGGTTCTTTATTGCTTCTCTTTGGAGTTTATTTGCATTTAGCTCTAGTATTTATTTATATTTGCGAATCTAGGAATCCTGAAGCTGAGGAGACAAGCCAGAAGATCAAGTACTGACTCAAACTCGGACGACTACTTGCACACAGGTGTTCACGCCTGACCTACTTTGAATGCCTATTAGGCATTGCTTTAGATCTGCTAGCGCTTTACTTATGCATGATGATGGATATGATGAAAAACCTTGCACTGCCCCTTTTAAATACCTTGTCCTTGATTGACCTACTACTACTACTATATTTATGCGTGATTATACGCTGAGCTGGCTGTGCATGTGTTGGGACTATGTGGTAGTTTCTTGGCGTGTGTGGGGAAAAACCCGTGGAGAAGGTGTTTTGGGTTACTTGGCGGGGATGAGCTCAAGACAACCCGATCCGGGATCGGGGGCCAGGGATCGTCTTCTCGGGCGATGCCCAGTTTGGTACCTATGGCGGGTACACTGCTTTTAGGAGCACAGGTGTTCGGGTTTTTGTGATGACTTGGAGGATAGGAGCTCGCCTGCCCGAAACCGAGTGGGTCGCTTTGTTACAGGACTTTCAGACACACCACCTCACCGAGTGGGGATAGGCTGTTTCGACCTTAGCAAGTGCAATACCATACCTGCTAGTAGGATAGAGGGTATCAGTGAGAGGGTGTAGGGTGAAGTCCCTTCCCTTTGGGCGCTCCCCGTGTGGCCACACGAGGGCATGTTCACAGTTCTGGGGTGGTCCTTTGCGAAGGACCGATCACGAGAATCGTAACTCCTAGGTGTTCGCCCAAGATGGGATGGGCTTGGTTGGGCGATCACCGGGGTGCCATTCCGAGTTAGATGCAGTGTACACGCTCTGCAGAGTTTAGATCTATACGTATAGCCGCGTCCTCGGTTATGAACATGCCCGTTGTTTACTCTGACTCTTACGTTTTGGGATTTCTACCTCCCTCTTTTAGGATGTGAGTGTATGGTGAGTCGTGGTTGTACTCGGGGAGAGGAGAGTTGCTCCCTCTGCCTCGCGGATCCGAGTGCAATCATTGAGGTGCGAGTGGGAGTTCTCACCCTAGATGGAGATAGGACTTGGTGACGGTGATCTGGGTGACCAGGTGTAACCGTTTGTGGATGAGTGATATGGGAATTGGTGGGCATTGGAGATATTATTCTATTTATGTTGTTGCCGATGTTTAGGAAAACTCTAGCCTACTCCTTGACTACTTTTTATACCCTTAGCTTTAGGCCACTTAAAGCTTGCATACGGTTGGTGACATGAACCTATCACATTCCTTGGGGATAGTTTGTGAGTGTGCAGGAATGGACTTGGAGCGAAGTCCATTAATGAAGAAATCTATGAAGGAAGGGTTGCGTTGCTCGAGGATGCCCTGTGGTGAAGATCGAAGATGAAGACTTGAAGCCTTAGCTACCGTGCGTAGAGTTTCTACTTGTCGTTTAGCCCAAGGGCTTGTACTTAAATCGTATCACCGAGTGTATTCGGATGTAAATACTACATTTTGTACTCGATTTCGTTGTATGGAAATGATATTATCTTTGTAATGAGTTACGTGATAGCTACGATCCGTGGACTATCACAAAAGTGCAGTTGACCGTTTCCTCTTTTGAAAACTCGGGTCGTTCTGATACTGACGGCAGGGTAGGGGTAGCGAGGGCTTGTGGTGCTCGAGGCGGCGGTGTCCTCAGTCTTGGCGTCGTGGTCCTGTGCGCTGCTCACTCGCTCTCGGCTCGCGGTGCTGAGACGGCCGCGTCGATGTTGTGGTTCAGGCGGACGACGTGACAAAGGCGGGGTAGGGCCATGCGGCAGTGTATTGTCACGCATCGTCGAGGAGGTAGGGGAAAAGTGTCTGAGGGGTGAGAGTGCGGTGCACGGTGGGGCCCTGAGCGTGTCTGTGAGATTGGGGTTGGTAGGAGCTGGGGCGGGAGAGCTAAGCGGGCCGGCGGAGTTAGGTGGGCCGGTGCGCGGCGGACTAGGGAAAGGGTTGGAGGAGATTGGGTGGACTTCCATTGAAGAGAAATGGCCCAAAGGCACAGGGTGCTTTTTCCTATTATACCTTAACTCCTATTCCTTAAAACTATTTCAATTCAAATTTGAATTCTAAATTCAAATTTGAACAGCACACAATTAAGATCCAAATAAAAGCAAATAAACTCCAAAAGATCACTCTAACATTTATAACTCCTAAAATTTATTATTTAGCTCAAAATAAATCTAGGAATTTAGGGAAGGATCAAAGAAGACATCCTTAATATTTTAATCATACACTCAATTTCATCCAAGAATTTTGAAATTCACATTTTTACAAAAACTAACATTCCGGAAAACTCCGGGATGTTACAACAATATTATGATTGTATAAGAAAGTATGTTGTTTAAAGTTGATTATGGTATTGTTATTTTTTCTGACCAACATTGATGATAATAATATTATAATCCTATGAGCTTTATGTTTATAGTTTAAATCTTTGATTTTACATCAAAGTGATGAATTTCAGAGAATGAAAAAGATCAAGAGATGCTCTTGAAGCAAAGTTTTGTTTAGTAAAAGTATTGTTTCTGAAAAGAATAATAAAGAAAAGTTTTTCCGCTGCTAATTGTTGCTTTATCTATCAATTAAATCAGAACCAACGAGAAGATTTAATTGGAAGAATAGTTTAAAAAGTTGTAAATGAGTTTTTCTCTGTGGGTAAAAGCTATAATAAAGTTTAAAGTTCAGAAAAGCTTCTGCTGTCTTAAAGTCAAAGAAAAGTTGATTTTGGCATTTTCATGCCACATGAAGTGTTAAAGTTGAGCATTAAATTACTCTTACAATCTAAAGATAATGCTCAAAGATGCAAAGTTTTAAAGTTCATTATGATGTTGTAATCTTATGATCAAAGTTTGATGATGTCAATATTATGATTTTGTGATAGTCACGAGTTCTATTTCTGTCCAACAGTGATATAGAATTAAAAGTGTATAAATGTTGTATGTTTTAATTTTGACCAACGTTAAATTATGACATACAATTAATCCCGGTAGAGAGAAATTGATAAGAGTTGATTTCGATCAACACTGCACATAAAGTTGAGTTTACTCAACTGCATAGTTGAGATTAAGAAAGAAAAGAGTTTTATTTTTTTTGACCTTTTGGTTGATTTGAAAGAGAGACTCAAGTGTTGAGAAAAGAGTTTCTTAACTTTTTCTCTCACTAAAGTTTTCGTGACATTGTGGTTTATCAAATTTTCTGATTAAATTGGAACCAACGAGAAGATTTAATCAGATAATAAAATAAATTTATGTTTTGGTCATCGTGACTAAAATAAAATTTTGTCATTGTAAAATAATATATTGTCCTTCAGTAGTACAGTTTTTTTTAAATAAGTCAGACACATGTGCAATTTGACCAATGTTGAATTAAACATGTGTATTGGCAAAAGTTTTTCAGATCTAATTCTGGAATTAATACATTGGTTGTTGCAAATGCATTCAAAGTTTAATGTAATAGTTCAGTAAATATTTTGGCACTTGTGTCATTCATTTTCTGAATGACAAGCAAAGTTTTGTGATACTCATGTGTGACTTGAATATCACATAAAAGACGAGAAGTCTGGCGGAGCTTTTGTGCTATGCTAGCAATACTCATGCACCTTTATAGTGTCGTGATGGATAGAGACTTAGAAAAGTTGAAGGACAAAAGAAAAGCTGAATATGATTCAAAAGTTAGGATTGCAAGCATGACTTGCAAAAGTATAGCAATATAAAGAACTCTGATGAGTTCTTCAAAGTGTAACAGTAAAGAACTCTGATGAGCTCTTAAAAAGGAACAAGGAGATAGTACTCCCATTATTTTGCATGACTTGATCATGTGAATAAAGTTAAAGGTTGAATGACTTCTTGTTCACAAGTGTAAAAATAGTTTCAAAATTATGGATTCAAAGTTTTGTGCCATATTTCGAGGGGAGAAAGATAGAAAGATTAAGATTTAGAAATCGAATTCCCCTCAAAGTCAAAAGTGATGCATTGTATGCATTTAAAGAAATGATCTATTAAAGAAAAGTATGACCAAAAAGGGAGTATAATGGTCATAACATTGATACCCCAACCATAGAAACAAACAAAATTCTTCGAGTTTTGTTTAACCTCGAGTATAAAGAAAGATGGTAAAGCCTCACAGCAACTAAAAGAAAAGGATGATGCTTAAAACATCATACGAGGCTAGTATAGACTGAACCCAATCAAAAGCTTAAATTTTTTTGTCTCATTGATAGATGGAATAATCTGGGGGAGTAAAGAATGTTGAGAACTAAGGCTTGAAGAGAAGTGGGACTGTATGTTCACTCCAATGATTCAAGCGCAACAATTGTCTCAACATATATTTTGGTGTTGTATGCAACAGAAGTTGAGGTGACGACATATGTTGATGTAGTTCAACACCCGTCGTTAACTCTTCAAAAGAAAAATAAAGTCAAAGAAATTCTTGCTACTCAGGACTCTGTGGTCACAATTGTTTCTTTGGAAAATCATAAAGAGCTACAACAACCCCAGACAGAAAACAATATACCTAGTTGTCTATTGTTAAAGGATAAAATAAAGAAGCACAAATGAAGGTGATTCCACCTCATTTGGAGAAGCCATGAGAGGTGTTCATTCATCCTTCATGAAAAATGTCATGAGACCTAGAAGTTTCAAACTTGGTTTTGGAACATAGAATAAATTCCTAAAGGAGCCAAGACAGTAGGCTATAAAAGGTCTACGAGATTAAACGTGACTCTAGAGGGAATACAAAAGGCAATCAAGCGTGTCTTGTGGCAAAAGGCTTTATGCAAAGAAAGGATAGATTAAAATAAGATTTATTCTTGCGATCTCATGAAAGGATTCTTTCAGAATCAAAATGACTATAGTGATATATCATTATATAGAATTACATCAGATGGATATAAAAGTAATGATATACAGAGATTTGTGCGAGAAAACATATACATGACATAACCAAATGGTTTTTTGTTATGGAAAGAAAATAAAATTGTGATACCACTTGATGAGATGGTACCTTCTAATTTATGTATTATATCGGATCACACAATAGTGATAGTTCTACGAGAACAAAGAAAAGTTTTGGGTTTAAGTAAAAGTCAGGATGACAAATTGCTCATCTGTAAAGGTCAAAGATGGGAAATATTTTCCCGCATTCAATATGTAGATAATGTACTACTTGCTGGTAGTAATGTTCAATCTACTATGGAGAAGAAGAAGGTTGTTATAACCTACAGTTTTTCAAAAGAAATAATCGTTGTTGAAGATCCATTCGCTCTAGCTAGGAATGGAAATTCATTGAGATAAAAGAAAAGGGGTATTTTGAATTATCGCAAAGGGCATACTTAGAAAGAATTATAAACGAGATAAAGTATGCATGCGAGCAAACTTTCACTTTGTCTTACAAGGGTAATAGTTTTGGAATTTCAGTATTCCAGGAACCGATATGAGATCGATCGAAAGAATGGTGGTTCCATTTGCTTCAACTGTTGGAAGCAGAATCAGTGCTCAAAAGATTTTACCCTGACATAGTTTAAGTATCCGGGATGTTCTGGCAAAATTCCAATCCAGCAATAGATCACTTGAAGGATCGGATTGGCGACCAGAGAGGGGGGGAGTGAATGGGAGCCGATAAAAATTCTTCTCAAGAACTCGGCCGATACCCCAAAATCACTTTCGAAGAATCCCGCACACACTTGCGAAGATCACGTAGTCACAATAGACCTACTGACCCTAGGAACAAGTTAGAACAAGCCTAGGAACAAAGCGGAAGCAAGCACAAAAGAAGCAGAGAAAAAGCTAGCGCGAGGCAAGCTGCAGTGAGAAAATGTATGTGATTACTAGGCCCTAGGGTACTACCGATATGGGCTTATCGGCACCTAAAAACCGGGTTATCGGTACTTCAAGCACTAGGTCGGTGCCATTGAATATCGGTACTACCGACCTCGGGTCGGTACTACCGATAAAGACTCTCTGGCGGCTGAAAATCGGGTTATCGGTATTACACCTGCAGGTCGGTAGTACCCCCAAAATTCAAATCGATCGATGGATCTCCCAAACCACTTGGAGTCTTGAGACGAAATTTTGGGAGATGATGAACACCCCAAGGAGAGGATATGCCCCAAAATTTCGGTCTCAAACTCCTACAACTCCCTAATCGCGAAACCTTGCCAAGAACACTATGAACTAGGGTTCATCCGAAAATCAACGAATCGAAGGCCAAATCCGGTGTTTGAGGGGTCAAGATCATCCACAAAGAGGCACAAGGCACTCACCCATGATCCCTCAAAGAAATCCGAGAGAAACGCCTCAAATCGATGAATCGGCGATGAGCGAAAATTCCAAGAAAGGCTCCGAAAATCACCGAAAAGGAGAAACGGGAAAGACACATCCAAGCCTTGAGGAACCACGCCGAATCATCTATACATACCAAAGATGTTCATACAAGGTCTAGCTTGCCGCCCGATCATCCTTCCCTCTCACAAGATCTCACCATGAAGCTCTCAAGCTAGTCCTATGAAAATCCTAAGGAAAATAGGAAAACCAAATGAGCTAGGGTTCCAAGAGATGGCTGCCATCCTCTCACCCCTTGGGTTATATGGAGGCAAGAAAGACTAAAATACCCTTACTAGCTAACTAGGGATACATGTCCCTCAAGGCGAAATCGAAATCTTTGTCTTCGCACCATCGGACGGATGCCCAGACCGCAAACTTGCTTAGCCTCGACGCAAGCCTTGCGATTCCGGACGCGTGTCCTCCGCTTGAAGATTTCGGGACTGCGTCGTCGGCTCACCGATCGGGGTGTTCCTCACCGATCGACCGGTACCCACCTCTTGGCTTTGTGGATCAACCAAGGAACCCAATGGTTTTTCGGTGAACCACGAAACCCGCGAACTCGGTGTAGCCTCCGCCTATCACCACTCATGACTCGGCTCCCACGTAGTCCGGCTCGACCTTGGTTTTGAGGCTCAACCAAGAAACCGTCCATGACTTCATCTTGCCGTTCTTGCCACCATGCGGCCCGCACTTGACCCACTGGCCACCGGGTCTCTCGAACCAAGCCTACTTGTCTTCTCCACACTGGAGGCCTTCACCGTAACGACCTTTCGCGCTTGTTCTTCACACTGCACCGTCAACCAAGCCGCAACCTGCACCTGCAATACTTAGCCAAGAATCGTCCACACTGTTGTCAATCACTATCACACCAGAAGCGACCATCCACCTGGCCCTCGAACCACACCGGCTCTCAATCTCCCTTGATGAGTGCATTGACAACACACACGCTTTGGTAACCAAGAGAAAAGAAAAGAAAAGAGACGACTAAAAGAAACTCAACAAGCGATCGAAAGCCAAAGAAAAGGCAAAGAGCAAGATCACTTGAAGAAGACAAGTCTCGGACCCCTTAGGCAAGGGCAACGGCTCGACACATCCGAGACAAAACATGCTCAAGCAAAGAGCACAAAACACCAATCCAAAGCTCGAAAACCACAAAGAGCTCCCTCGCACACATGCAAGCTCCCCGAACCAATGCAACTCCTCGACGAATGCGCAACTACTCGCAAAACAGAAAGCAGTAGCTCAGCTTTGCTCGACCGTCGATCGTCAACCACACCGTCCGACCGTGTGCTAGATCGCCCAAAGACTGAACCTCACACGGCCGATCGTGCCTCACCGGCCGTGCCGATGACCACTGGAACCGCCCAAGCTCAAAACTAGCTCGAAACCACTTGAAAACCTTCTAAATGCATGCAGAAGCCAAAACATGCTCAAACTTCTCCCCCTTGTTGACAATGCATGAATCAAGCCAAAAATATAAAAAAATGCAACCTAGAGCTTCTCAAATAGACAAAATTTCAACAAAGGATGCTACACATGTCCAAATGAGCAAGTTAGATACTCTATAGCTTCAGAATGACATCAACTTCATGATCACCAAGTTTCACAACCATTGGGCTAAGCTAAGATAGAATTGAGCAATTTTATGAAAAATCACCCTCTCATGAGCAAAGTCCTAAACATGAGAAAACATGTCAAAATGGCAAAGCCACACAAACTTCATGCTAGGACAACCATTCTAAGCATAAGACCATCATAAACACCCACAAGCACCTCATGTCATGTCAAAGCATACCGAGCCTTGTGCTTACTTCTATGTATGAGACTTCTCATTGATAAGCAACATGCAACGGTTTAGCACCCAAAAGCAAGTAAATTAAAATTAGCACATATGACATGGGAGCACATTTTCCAAGCAATTTACATTTCATTTTCAGATTTGAAATTGGTACATGAAATGTCTTTACATAAAAGGAACTTATGCCCTCCACAAGATCAAGCATGGGGCTAAACATTCATGATGGCAAATGAGCCTTTGGCCCCATATGATCAAAATAAGCTATCCAACCACAAATTAAGCATAGCCACTAAAACATGTCAAGATCATATAAAGGCATTTACTCACAAGAGAGCATACATATGACAATTTTTCAAAAGCATAGCCATCAACCATGGATATAAATCAAGATCATCAAGAGCTAAGCCAAACTAACCATAGCTTACCACACTAGCTCACAAAGACATACATATCATTCCATGGTGAACAATGTATATAGGAGAAGTTTTCCTAAACAATGCATATGGTACAAAATGCATGCAACCTAAGATACAAAGATGCCTATACATCATGTTACATATGCCATGCCAAATGCAAGAAATGCACAAAGGAAAGCTATACATATGCTACAAAGGAGCTCCCTCACATAAAGCTCACAAACGACGGCTCCTCGGGGAGGCAAAAGGGCTCGACACCACCCAAGAAAAGAGCAAAGGAGCGCAAAACTCACAAGCTCCCCCTAAACACATGCACTAGGGCCAAAGGGCATACAAAGCTCACCCTTAGTACACATGATAGAGTAAAGAGCACATTAAGCACACAGGCTCCCCCTAAACTCATGCATTAAGGTCAAAGAGCATACAAAGCTCACCTTACACACATGAGATAGGGCAAGGAGCGAAACGAACCAAGTGGCTTGACCAAAGCCACACACTTGAAGGACACAAATTCACTTACCTTTATCATTTCTTCAGAATTCACCCGTCCTTGTCCACCATCCCCGAAAGTGATGTACCTCCATGTCATCACTGGGGTATGAGGCCGGAGAACCACCCCCGATATCAACCAAATGTTCTCCGGGCATCCCACCTGCAACTCAAAACCAAGAGCGAGAGCGAGCAAATGACTCAACACTGGGGTTAGTACCAAAGGTGTCAAACTAGTGCCGAGCCATCTCCTCAAAAGTAGGATTAGCAACATCCATCCTACCGCGCCTATCAAACCGCGATCCGTCCTATCAAACCTATCAAACCTGGAACCACCATGGAAAACCACTCCCGTCACCTTTGGAGGAGTACGAGCACCACGAAAGGAAAGCGTGGTCCGTAGCCCCTCCGAGACTCAAAGCTGCGACTTCTCCCAAACTCAGATTGATCACGAGGTGGAGAACGCCCAAAGAACTCAACACCACCGGACTCAAAGCGCCTACCATCTGTTTCCACGACCGAAAGGGCTGAACCCTCTAGCATCACGGCCTCAAAAACGACTGCGTCCAAAGACTCCGCTTAGCACCGTCGACGGCCACTCGACCGTCCGTCAGGCCTCGGCCAAGAAAACTTGCATCCACCAAGCTCTCCTATCTCTCCATGCCGGAACCGTATGCACAACACCCTTTCCCTTAGGTAGTGGCATACGAGGCTCAAGCACACCATGAGAAAGGTGGTACCTGTCCTTGTTTGCCCACTCCTTAGCCATTCTCGCCTCTCTCCTTCTCTTATAGCAAAACTCTCTCTTGTGACCATCTTTCCACAAAACTCACAATGGAAACGGATTGGTCTTGGCTTAGGCTTGGGGTGAGGCTCTTCACAAGGCTTCTCACTAGGTTTCTCACTAGGTTTTTCACTAGTCTTCTCACTTGGTTTTCTCTCTTTTAAGCAAGCTGGTTTGGCTTGGGTACAAACTTGTCTTTGGATGTGGGTTGTTGTGCAACCGAATATTCCCAAATTTTCCTTCTCTCTCACCACTGCTCTCACCAAACTTAACAGATCCCAAAGCCCAACCATCAAACAACGAGCAGGACCACAAGAACGAGAGAAATCGTGAAAATCGACCCTCGGGGATGATCATACGACAAGATCACCTCGAGAATCCAACAAACGAGACTCGCCAGACTTGAAACGCACTTCAAAACCCTCATCGAGCAACTGGGAAACCGAAAGCAAATTGAAGCCCAAAGACTTCACAAGAGCAACTCGCTTCAAAGTTACCTTGTCACACACTTGCACTACACCCTCAGAAATCACCTTTCCTCGTCCGTTGTCCCCAAACGTGATGTAGATCTTCTCCTTCATGGGGGTGAGGCTGGAGAACCACCGCTTATCTCCCATGTCGGGGAACATCCGGAGTCGATCAACCAAATGTTCTCCAAGCCTCCTGCCCGTAGTCGAAACAAGAATGAGAATGAGCCAACGACTCGACACTAGGGTTAGCACAAAGAAAGTTAAACTAGTGTCGAGCCATCTGCTCAAAAGAGGGGTTAGCAAACATCATCATCCCTTTGCCACTAGACTTCCCATGTCCCATGGGAGGAATACGAACACCACGAGGGGGAAAACGTGGTCCGTAGTTCCTCTGGAACCCAAAGCTATGATCATCTCCCTTGAACCCGTACTGAGGACGAGTAGGGGGACGTCTAGCAAAACCACCACGAGCCTGACCAAACCTCTCACCAAAGATGCACACCACCATCTCTCCGATCAAACCGCCACCACCAATTCTCGTGGGAACAGACCATTCTGAGCCCCAACCCGACCAACACTCCTCACACTTCCCACATCCTGTGGAAGTGGCTCTCGAGGCTCAGGCACACCATAAGACCGGCGGTACCTGTCCTGGTTCGCTTGCTCCCTAGCAAAGCCTCTCATCCCTCTTCCTCTTGTAGCAAAACTCCGCAAGGTGCCTCTCCTTGCCACAATACTCACACTTGAAAGGGATGGGTTTTGGCTTTGGCTCTGGCTTCTCACTGGATCTCACACTCTTCTTACTCACAAACTTCACGGTTTCAAGTCATTAGCCTTGGATGGAAATTTGGGTGGATCTTGGGTTGTGTCAAGCTTGTTGCAAAGGTGGTTTGGCTTTGGTGTAAATGAGTTCTTGGGTGCTTTTGGGAGTGGAACTTGAATGTCTCCAATCATCTCAAACTTGGGAGTGGACTCAACACACTTCTCATACACACTCTCCCCACTGTTCTCTCCCACTTTCTCCCCCAACTTCTCAAAACCCAAACCACGACCATCGGCTCTCTTGAACTCCTCAATCATGATACGCAATTGAGGTTCACGCCCAGACAACCAACCCAACACCTTCCTCAGATAATCATTTTCCTCATATATGACATCCAAGCGAGAAGTAAGCTCAATATTGCGCACACTAACATCATCACAGCTAGAACATGCATTCACCACAGGCGATTTCAAAGATGCTTCCAAAGAGCTAATGGTAGAACATCAACAAGCTTAGCATGCAAAGTAGGACATGATTTACAAGCACCAAGTAGAGTGGGTCTAGCCTTAAGCTCATCATACTCCCTAAGAGCATCTAGTTTAGACATAGTGGATGCATGTTTCTCATTAAGCACTTTGATCTCATTCAACCAAGCATCACATTCAGCATTCAACTTCATCAAACAAGTAGGAATAAGTTTTAAAGAGTCATTTTCAAGTTTTAGTTCAAGCAATTTAGACTCTAACTCTCCTACTTTCTCACTAGCTTCCTCAAGTTGAGACCTAAGATCTTTCCTCATCCTCTTAGCATCTCTAAGCACACTATCACTATCAATCAATCCATTCAACCTAGTGATCTCGGCAAGCAAAAAGTCGGGGTCACGGTTTACCTCATCCTCGAGTCGGTCGAGTCTTCCTTCTCGCTCTTCATGCTACTTGAGCTAAGTGCCATGCCACAAAAGCCCTCAAGTGCAACGCAGCTCAACCCCGAGGTTCCGGCTCACATTCTTGCCCTTGCCCCTTGCCGGCGTCTTCATCTTCACTGCTCGAGCTTGATTGCGCGTCGCTTGAACTTGTGTCGACGTCGCTTGCACCGGCCACCATGGCTCTTGCCTTGTCCTTCTTGTGGCCGCCGCCCTTGCTCGACCTTCGCTTGTCCTTGTCCTTGCTCTTGGACTTGCTGTAGTGCTTGCTCTTCGAGGAGTACTTGTCTTCACGCCTTGGATGCGCCTTGTTACTCGCTCGTCTTGTACTTGTTCTCCTCCGCCTCAGGGCACTCGGCGATGAAGTGGCCACGCTTGCCACACTTGAAGCACGTCCCCGAGCTTCGCCTTGCATTCCTCCGGTTCTCATGCAACCGCTCGAACCTCCTTGATAGCAAGGCGAGATCATCCTCACCCAACACGTCGAACTCCTCATCTGGAATGGTCATGAGAGAAGACAAGGAAAACTGTCGAAAGGAGGGGTTAGTGTTAGCTTTGGACTTTGATCCGCCCACAAGAGCAAGACTATGTGAATCGGGCCGTGCCCTCATGTTTGGATTGCAACCTCCTATCGACCTCGGACGACTTGAGCTTAGAAAAGAGATCATCCAACTCAATGGTCAAGTATTGCCCGGATTCCTTGATTGCCTCAACCTTAGCACCCCAAACATTTTGATCCAAAATATGCAAAAGTTTCAAAGCTTGATCATGCTCGATGTAAGGAAAATCCTCAACATTGGCCTTCATGTTGTTCACAATGGCGGTGAATCTAAACATAGCATCAATGTCCTCACCGGAAGTTGAGTAAAGTTCTCATATTGCATCCCAAGAGACAAAGAGGCGAGCCTTCACATGGTTATCACCACCGTGAGCAACCAACAACTTCTCCCAAATTTGCCAAGCAAGATTCAAATGAGCGAACACGCTAAAACTCGGGATCACACAAGCTTGGACCAAGTGATCAGCGGCTTTTGCATTCGCCTCATACTTGGCCTTTGCGTTGGAATCGGTCACCATAAGAGTATGAATCTCGGGAGGAATCACATAAGTCTTGTCAAGAACAATGAAATCCAACAACTTGCCACGAAGAAAGATCATCACGAGCCGCCCACTTGTGGTAACTCTTCCCATCGGTGCGGAGGACCGCCCGCTCCACGACGCCCATCTTTGGATTCAAGACTTGTTAAAGTCACAAAGAATCCGACACCAGCTCGATACCAATTGAAGGACCGGATTGGCGACCAGAGAGGGGGGGAGTGAATGGGAGCCGATAAAAATTCTTCTCAAGAACTCGGCCTATACCCCAAAATCACTTCCAAGAATCCGCACACACTTGCGAAGATCACGTAGTCACAACGGACCCATCAACCCTAGGAACAAGTTAGAACAAGCCTAGGAACAAAGCGGAAGCAAGCACAAAAGAACCGAGAGAAAAAGCTAGCGAGGCAAACTACAGCAGAAATTGTCGGTACTACCAGCCCTAGGTCGGTACTACCGATATGGGCTTACTGGCACCTAAAAACCAGGTTATCGGTACTTAAGCACTAGGTCGGTACTTGAATATCGGTTACCCTGGCCTCGGTCGGTACTCGATAAAGACTCTCCGGCCTGAAAATCAGGTTATCGGTATTACACCGCACAGGTCGGTAGTACCCCCAAAATTCAGTCGATCGATGGATCTCCCAAACCACTTGGAGTCTTGAGACAAAATTTTGGGAGATGATGAACACCCCAAGGAGAGGATATGCCCCCAAAATTTCGGTCTCAAACTCCTACAACTCCAAATCGTGAAACCTTGCCAAGAACACTATGAACTAGGGTTCATCCGAAAATCAACGAATCGAAGGCCAAATCCGGTGTTTGAGGGGATCATCCACAAAGAGGCACAAGGCACTCACCCATGATCCCCTTAAAGAAATCCGAGAGAAACGCCTCAAATCGGCAGAATCGAGCGATGAGCGAAAATTCCAAGAAAAGGCTCGAAAATCACCGAAAAGGAGAAAGCGGAAAGACACATCCAAGCCTTGAGGAACCACAATCATCTATACATACCAAAGTGGTTCATACAAGGTCTAGCTTGCCGATCATCCTTCCTCTCACAAGATCTCACCATGAAGCTCTCAAGCTAGTCCTATGAAAATCCTAAGGAAAATAGGAAAACCAAATGAGCTAGGGTTCCAAGAGATGGCTGCCATCCTCTCACCCCTTGGGTTATATGGAGGCAATCGAAGACTAAAATACCCTTACTAGCTAACTAGGGATACATGCCCCTCAAGGCGAAATCGGAAATCTTTGTCTTCGCACCATCGGACGGATGCCCAACGACCGCAAACTTGCTTAGCCTCGACGCAAGCCTTGCGATCCCGACGTGTCCTCCGCTTGAAGATTCCGGCTGCGTCGTCGCACACCGTCGATCGGTGCTCCTCACCGGTCGCCGACTGGTGATCACCCGAGACCGTCGACTCCACCGATCGCATCTTGGCTTTGTGGATCAACCAAGGAACCTAATGGTTTTCGGTGAACCACTGAAACCCATGAACTCGGTGTAGCCTCCGCCAATCACCACTCATGACTCGGCTCCCACGTAGTCCCGGCTCGACCTTGGTTTTGAGGCTCAACCAAGAAACCGTCCATGACTTCATCTTGCCGTTCTTGCCACCATGCGGCCCGCTTGACCCGCTGGTCCCTACCAAGCCTACTTGTCTTCTCCACACCGAGGCCTTACCGTAACGACCTTTCGCGCTTGTTCTTCACCTGCACCTGCACCAGTCAAGCCGCAACCTGCACCTGCAATACTTAGCCAAGAATCAGTCCACACCACGTTGTCAATCACTCATCACGCCAGGAAGCGACCATCCACTGGTCCTCGAACCACACCTGGCTCTCATCACTGGAATGGAATTAAAAGAATGTTTTTGCACTCTTGCAAAGTGTTGTAAGCCTCATGCTAAGTGATAAAGAAACTCATACTCTCAAAGGATTGTGAGTTAAAAGAACTAAGTTTTGGTGAGTTGTTTAGTGAAGTCCATAGTAGTAGCTAACACTCACGCTTGGAGTTTTATTGTGGAAAAGCTCCAAAGTTGAATAGTTGTGATAAGATGGGTTATGTATACTCAAAGTTTAGCATGGTATGAGGCTACAGGACAGGCTAAATGGTTGAAGAAACCTTACCCGGAATTGATAATGGTAATCAACAATAATATACTATTCAAAAGTTTTCTCTCCTAAGGCAACAAGTCAAGTGTGCTGCCAAACACATTGACTGATAGTTATATGTTGCAAAGGAGAAACTCCAGAATCACATGATAATTTTTTAGCAAAAGTACCAAGCAAATGCTTGCGGATCCGCTTAACAAAGGCCGACCACCCAAGTCGACATGGGTTTCACGGGAGGCCTATGATTTCTGGATAACAAAGGGCCCAAGTAAAAGTTAAGGTCTTGTTTCACTACAGAAAGGTACATTGTGGTTGTTTAGTCTTACAGTAATTGATACTTGTTATGATGAGGCACGCCCAACGTACTGATCTGCACTGAGATGAGGACCAAAAGCAAAGCAAATAAAGAATTAAGTTAAAATTGAGCAGTTTAAAGTATAAGGTGAGATCAAGGGGGAGAATGTTAGTATTGATCTCATCTGACTTGGTCTAACGACCAAGTCAGAGCCTCTAGATCACTCCCTGATCGGGGGAGTCCAACCCAACCGGGTTGTGGGCCCCTGTCGCACCGGCACAATATATAGAAGGTGGGGGCCGCAGTGGCACTCACGCCAAAAATAGACCATGTGCCCACTCGCCCACCTTCGCCACCCTACCGATCAGAGACGTGCGCTGACGGAAGCACCACAACGATCGACCGCGCTTCTCGATGATCGCCACGCTCGCCGACGCCATGCCGGACTCCATCTGCATCGACGAGATCCAACCCCTACTTCCATACCCAGTGATCAGTCTTGCCTCTCCCTCTCCCTCTTTCTCTCTCTCGGTTAATCACCTGGAGGATTTCGATTCACAACACAGTACGAGGGTTTTAGCCCCTGATCTACTCCTAGATGATGACATAAATACAACATCATATAGTTCGGATAATTACTTTTCACTTTCCACCCTCGCTTGTACAAGCTTTTTCAACCAAGAAGAAATCCAGATTGGGCAAACAACAAAAACACAACCAAATACAACGAACACCAGACAGTTAGATTAAGAGACATCAACTCGTGCCACACCACACCAACACACTACTTAAGACTCAACTCAATCGAGCATCTCCCAGCTCTACCCAGTCGGATTGGGACATCTACCCATGCCTGATGCCTTAACTCGAGCTCATCACAGACAACAAGTAGGTTGGTCAAGAGGGGGAAAACGGCACCACCATGACACTCCACAACACTGGTGCTCGTCGTGTACCAACAAAGAACATCGTCACCGTGGAAACAAGGCTGACATAGGAAACTCGTCACCACCGCGTGGTTGCTCGACGATGTCCACATCGTCGGGCTAGCCACCCTCGCATAGCCGGTGGATAGATTTGTCGCGATGGATTGTTTCAATCTCCGAGCCTTTTCGTACATGGTTTTAATGTGGTTCTATGGCCCAGCCGGATGGGTAGGTACACCAGCTAACCGATCAATCATCCTCGTTCATCAATGTGCTGTTTACACTCAAAATTGGCACCTAGCCGACCAGGCAGGACAAGACCGGTTTGACCGGTCACTCACCGATACGACCGGTCATGGTTCCCATGGTCCGGTCCAAAGACGCCACACCGGTCGACCGTGTGCCTAACCGGCCACCGGTGCTCCCCGTGTCCGAAGTTACAACAAGGAGTCCCTGATAGAATTAGACTTGTAAAGGATTTCCTTGCGGGCAAGTCCTCCCACCCCAATAAATATGAGGGTCACTAGATTGAGGGTATCATCCAATCGATCAAATCTATTTACCTTTATTTGTCTTGTATTTACTTTTATCTCCAAACCCTAGCCTTTTCCAATCCCATCTGCTGTTCTTCCTTCGTCTCCGCGACATCGGCGTTCTAGGTGGCCTTGCTGACCCTAGAGCAACCTCGTGCGTCTCCCGACGGGATCCCTGCCCGGGCGGCGTTGAGGTCTACCGCTGCATTCTCGCCGGCGGCCAGGTCGACCGGTCTACCCATCCCATCGGCCGGTGTCGGCCTGACGCAGCGCCGCGCTGCCTTTGCGTCAAAGGTGCCAACAAATTGGCGACTCCGCTAGGGAGCGAAGATCGCTATCCTAACCGATCTATCCAACTCCCGACATGTCTCGGTGTGAGATAAACAGAGCAACATCATCGACTTCACGGATGAAGAGCTCTCACCGAAGATCGTCAAGCCATGGAGGACTTCATGAAGCAAAAGGCCGAGCGAGATCGCCAAGAATTAGAAGAGCTCATGAAGAAGAAGGTCAAGAGGATCGGCTTCACTACTTATCCCACTTCAAGAAGAATCGCGAAGGCAAGGTGAAGAAGATCAAGGACATCACCTTCGACACTCCACCGCCGAGGTACCACCCAATGTGAGCACATCGATATCTCCATCCTCTTTGTTACCGCTCAATGATCTTACTACAGTGATGGATAGCTTTCGTTTATCTATGATTGAAAATATGCAAAACATGGTAGATAAGAGTCTCGATAGCGGGTAGAGGGTGATGATAATATTGCATCTGGTTCTAAAATTGTGGCACCTCGGACCCACCTATTAATTCATCGTGCACAAACAATTAATCCTCGATGGCATGCCGTTGAATTATTTTCGAGACGATCCACCGCCGCCGTTTGGTCGGAAACGAGGTCGGGCCGATGGGTCCGAATGCCCCGACCCGTGCCTGTGGTGCCTTTTCCTCTCCGAACCTATAGTTACTATTCCTCCCGTTCAGGCTACTTCTGGCCGATCTGGTGGAAATACTTCAGTAGCTCAAGGTAATCCAATTATGGTTCCGTTTGAGACAGGCGTTGGGTATGGTTACGCACCTAATCCCCAAGTTAATAGCCGTTTGCAACATCATACTTTTGGCTCGTACACGCAGCCGAATATGGTGCAATCGAATGCTTCCACTACGCCAATGCCAACCACCATCCAGGAAGTCATCGATAGGTTTAACGCTAATCTTGCTAAACAAATGAAAGATGACTAAGGGATAGAAGTGAAAAATAAAAATCTTTCATATAGAAAACCGTATCCTTCTAGTTTTGATTCGGTTCCCTATCCTATTGGTTGGCGTTGTCCTGAATTTGTGAAGTTTAATGGGGATGATAGCAAAACTACATGGGAGCATGTTAGTCAATATTTTGCTCAACTAGGAGAAGTTAGTGCCACAGAAGAAATAAGAGTGCGTTTATTTTCTTTATCTTTAACTGGCAATGCTTTTTCATGGTTTGCTTCATTACCTGTTAACTCTATTCGTACTTGGAAACAACTAGAACAAAAATTTCATGACCACTTTTATAGCGGAGATAATGAGTTAAGGTTAAGTCATTTAACATCGGTTAAGCGAAGCATGATGAACACATTACTAATTACATTAGAAGGTTTAGAGAAACCAAAAACCGTTGTTATAATCTTGTTATCTCCGAAAGGGATCTTGCTGAATTAGCTTTTAGTGGTTTACGATCCCATATTAGAGAGAAATTAGAGGGTCATGAATTTATTGATGTTGCCCAAGTCTTAGTAAGGGCTTTAGCTCATGAAAGCCGAAGCAAAGATACTCGGCTCAAATCTGATCGTCCTAATATACATATGCTAGATTATGAATCATCGGACGATGAGAGTAAAGAAGTGTGTGCTGCTGAATTTACTTGGTTACCTAATGATAAGGCAAACACTTGTGCTTCTCTTGCCGCTCATAAGAGTCGGGATGAGATGAAATTTACTTTTGATGTGGCTAAGTGTGATAAGATATTTGATGAGTTGTTTAAATCAGGTAAAATTAAAATATCTCACACTATACCACCTATTGATCAACTAAAAAGACGTGCTTATTGTAAATTTCATAATTCTTTTTCTCATGCTACCAATGATTGCAATATTTTTCGTCGGTAAATACAATCGGCCATTAATGAGGGTTGTTTGAAATTTCATGAGATGCAAGTCAACGAAAATCCTTTCCCTAACAGTACCTTTGTTAATACTCTTGAGTTATCTAATCCTAAGGTGCTTATTCGGCCGAGATCAAAAAAGCGCTAAAGGAAAGAATGTGATCATTGGAGAGCAAAGACACGACGAAGGCAGCCTCGGAGGTGATCCCCAAGGTTTGCTGACTTCAACGCTTGGGGGGCAAGACAAGATCAAGACAACCGGTACTGCGTCGACCGGTCTGACCGGTTCCCAGACCGGTCTGACCGGTGCCTCCAGAAAGGTTCAAGATGCTCCAAGCCCAAGAAAAAAGCAAGGCCGAGTTTTAATGAGCTCCTGGCCAAATATAAGAGGGAAGGAGCTACTAAGGATCGAAGTAATCAGCCAAACGGTGCTAAGGGCGTGAAAGCACCACCAAGACATAAAGGTATTCATCACCAACGAGGTAACTTTTCACAATATCCTTTTGTTGGATCTGTTATGCCATCGTCTTGGTATTATCCATGCTATTATTCACCTGCTGATTATAGTAGTATGTACATGAATTCGTATATGATTCAATATCCTGTTGCATACTCAAATTATAATGCATTACAAAGACCGATTGTTTGCAATAGCAATCTGGTCAAAAATAATGTGTGTACTACTATTAAGCAAGGTGAGAATAGCAACAAGCAAAAAGCTAAGGAGATGCAGCCGAGGTGGTGTCCCTCAGGCTTGTCCCATACTCAAAAAAGGAGATTGCAAAGACTACGCAAGCGAGGGGCAATGGAGCAGCAGATTGAAGAGAAGCCAGCCAAGTCAACACGGACCCGGAAGGAGTGGAGACCGAAGCAGGCCTCATCCTCGACTTGAGTAAAATATGTATACGGCTGTTGTTTTGTTAAACATCGTCCTAAGTGTTTTTAGTTTATAAAGATATTTTTTGGCACGTATCCTTTGCCAAAAAACAGAGAGGCATATGTTGACACTCAAAATTGGCACCTAGCCGACCAGGCAGGACAAGATCGGTTTGACCGGTCACTCACACCGGTCTGACCGGTCATGGTTCCTGTAGCCGGTCCCAAGACGCCACACCGGCCGATCGGTGTGCCTAACCGGCCGACCGGTGCTCCCGTGTCCGAGTTACAATAAGGAGTCCTGATAGAATTAGACTTGTAAAAGGATTTCCTTGCAGGGCAAGTCCTCCCACCCCAATAAATATGAGGGGTCACGGCCGATTGAGGGTATCATCCAATCGATCAAATCTATTTACCTTTATTTGTCTTGTATTTACTTTTATCTCCAAACCCTAGCCTTTTCCAATCCCATCTCGCTCTTCCTTCGTCTCCGCGGACGTCTGGGCGTTCTAGGTGGCCTTGCGACCCTAGAGCAACCCTACGTGCGTCTCCCGACGGATCCTGCCCGGGCGGCGTTCGAGGTCTCACCGGAAATTCTCGCGGCGGCCTCGGCTCCACCACACCGGCCTGATGGCGGGTGTCGACAGGCCCTGCCAACATGTGCTTATAAACTCGAAAGCAATCGAGCTCTTTCCTTGACTCGTGGCGTCAACGGCGTGCGGGAGGATCGTGGATCCCATCCCTCGAAACGAAGCGTTTACATGATTACATCCTCTCCATTTCTCCATCTTTCAGGTTAGCCATGATCTGTTTTTTCCGCAATGTTGAGTTTAAGCTCGACCGGATGGAAACGTCCCCGCGGTCAGTTCACCACGTGCGCGGGCCCCAGCCCCACCTTATCTTCATCCTCCCTCCCTCATTCACTCTCTTTCTTACCCACTTCACCAAGGCCATGGATGGGACGAGGCGATAGGCCGGTCGAAGAGCTTCAAGCGGAGGACTCCGGCACGGCGGGTCTAGCCGGACGGTAGCCCGCGACCTCCCAGTGCGGTCGAGCTCCGCCGCCCGGCGTGGCCGTGGCGTCATGGACTCCCAGGCTCGCGGGAGGCAGGAGCGGCGGCACGCGGCCTCCCCAGGCTCGCCGCGAGGCGCGAGCGGCAGCGGCCACGGCGAGCTACCATGCAATGGCGGCGACGGGTAGGTCGAAGCAGGAGGGGGCCGCTCGCTGGCAATTTTCCCCCTTTTTTTCTTTTTTGTCAAAGTTTTTTCTAGAAGTTTTCTCTCAACTTATTCTTCCAAAGTTTTTGTTAGAAAATATAGTTTTTCTGAAAATATTTCGTTTTTCCCACAAAAACTTTTTCTATAACTTTCTTGTGCTTGGTTCTGATTTTCTTCGCTACAAAGTTTCTGCAAAACTTTTTCGCACATTTTTTTTAAATCTATGTAAAAAGTTTTTCTGTCACACAAACAAAATTAATTAAAATATAAAAAATTTCATCCGCAATTTGTTCCAGTTTTTTAATAATCTTTTTTCTAAATGTTTTTCACAAAATGTTTGTGTCTACATTTTCCCAAAAAATTTCCTTCAAAATTTTTTATCTGATTTTTTCTCAAAATTTTTTTGAAAAACTTTGCTCTGAACTTTTATTTTTATTTTTGGTGTTTCTTTTCATTTTTCTTTTTTTTACTCTTTTCTCTAATTTTTTTCTCGGCGGGGCCCCCAAACGCCCAAAAGTGGATGGCGCCGCAGTATGCTGTCGGAGATCGACCGTAGGTTGCCCTCCCTACGGTCGCCCGTAAACTTGCGTCCCCCTGTGTTTTTCCCTGGTGCTCTCTATCTCCATGCATGGAGGCCTTCCACTGTATGAAGCAGCACCTGCTGCACGATTATTGGTGCATGGGTATCGGATGGATACACGTATTCCCTGACGATTCAAACGTTAGATGCACTGATGCACATATACTTTTTCAAATGTACCAGCTGGGGGCAACCTTGTTCTTGTTCTGTATGCATGTAAAATTACCTGATGCATGCACTGCATGCCGTTTATCAAAATGAGGCTTTTCACAGTTCTGTTCGCCTAAACGGCTGTTTAGTTCATTTAATTAGTAAACAGAGGTCGCCCTTGTTGTTTAGGCCCTAAACACTGAATTAAACAACATTATTACTATGCAAAACCATTTAGGCTGTTTAACTTCGTTTAAACACTTTTTAAATGGTGTAAACGCTAAACAAAGGGTAACCGACTATTTACTGTTTAGCGTTTAGGATAACATTAATCATAAGAATTTAAAAAGGATAGTTGTTCCTGTGTTTTATTAGTGACGTCGTCATGTGCTGTTTGGAATGGATGATTGCAGCTATATCCGTTGTTCCTTAGAAGGGGTTTCTTTCCTCCACGAAGCACAGGAATTTAACATCCACCTCAAACCAAGTTTTTGCAGAAGCCCAAGGTGAGAGAAGGTAAAGAAAATGAGCACACATATGACCATGGACCTCGGGACGAGGCCGTAAGCTCCACCCGCATTACCAAAATGGTGGACTCTCCTAGTGTTTTGAAGTAGCAATAAAACAATACCACTAGTCATAGCACATGAGAATCTTCGCTAGGAGTATTTAGTAAGGAAAGTTTATGCTAAAATTTGAATGCTAAAACACTAGAAAAACCCTATATCACTAGAAGAAGGTGCAGACTGGTTATGCCGGATGCCTATGTGTCTCTTTGGAAACACTGTTTGTGTGAAACCAACCAACACCACCAAGTGTGCCTTTTATATCCATATATGTAAAGATATTGAAAGAAAATTACAACTATATAATGGTTACCACAAATCTACAATTTTGTGGCCAACGTTAACATATCAAATCCTAGCTCTTGTTTTAATGCTACAGTTAAATATACTCCATCCTTCCTAAAAAAATGCAATCCTAGGATTAAATTTTATGCCATTTCTTTCCAAAAGGTCATGCATGTGTATTTAACTATCTGTTTTTTTTCCTTTTCAAGGTGCATACTACGTATTTTATTTCATGTTTTTCCCCTTTCCATGGTGCATGAACACGGCTTCAATAACAATTACCATGATAAATAAGCCACCTATGCCATTTCTCATGAATACTAATTTGTCTGAGAACCCCAAGAATTACATTTTTTTTTGGACAGAGGACGTGTGTGATTAAAAATGGATTTTGAAGCTGGTATGGACAATCTTGAGCGCATGCTACTTGATGCAAGGGCAGATCCGACAGATCTGCCACTATCAGTTCTAAAAAAAATTACAATGCAATTCTCCGATGATCAGCAAGTTGGCAAAGGTGGATTTGCAATTGTGTACAAGGTATAAATAACTCTATGCTGCCCTCAATCTTGGTCTTGATTGATATTAAAATTCATGTTTACGCTACAAGGCAATTCGGTTGCGACTGAAGGGACAACTTCGGAATGGGATAGTCGCTGTGAAGAAGTTGTACCAAACGCTTGAGATGCACGAGAAGAATTTCAACAAGGAAGTTGCTTGTCTGATGAAAGTAAGGCACAAAAATATAGTACGTTTCCTAGGATATTGCGCTGATACACAAGGGAAGATGTCAAAATTTGAGGGGAAGGAAGTCATGGCAGACATACGAGAAAGGTTGCTCTGCTTTGAGTTTATGCCAAATGGGAGTCTTGATAGATATATCACCAGTAAGTTTCACGATTAGGAATCCTAAATTAAAGGGTTTCCATGCTTGTTCCTTTTCTCCTTTTCCTTTTCCATTAAATACCAGTATTATCCTAATAAAGACCATGTACTCATAAACATAAAAATGAGCTCCTCAATTTGCAGATGCATACCAAGTACTTGAGTGGAGCACATGCTATAAACTAATCAAGGGAATTTGTGAGGGCTTGCTTTATCTTTATCAGAAGAAGATTGTTCATTTGGATCTCAAACCTGCAAATATATTGCTTGATGGCAACATGGTGCCGAAAATTGCTGATTTTGGTCTCTCGAGGTGCTTTGATGAAAATAAAAACCATACTATAACTTAAAATGTAGCTGGATCAGTGTAAGTTAGCTAACACTACTATGTTGCAAACCACCTTTTTCTGTGTGTGCTGAAAACCATCACAGAAATAGTGAAGCGTTGGGTGGGCACCGACACCACCTGCGAGGAAGCGTGGAAGTGGGCAGCCTTGCCACGCCGCTATCGGCATTCTGCAGGGAAGCAGAGAGTGCGGAAGGGTGAAGAATGGGGAGAGAGTTCCGGGTATAGGGTGACGACCTTGATGAATCAAGTATTCAGGTGGCAGAGTTATTAGCTACATAAGCGCTCAAATTCCTGAATACTTATTGCCCTGGCTTCTATGATCAACCCCTGATTTAGGTTTTGATCTGAGCCTAGGATAAGACTAGGCGGACTGTGCAGTGTGCAGCGAGGAGCGCCCCCCCCCCCCCCCCCAAAAAAATTCCGCGCTGAAAATGAACCAGCAAACATTGGTGGCAAAGCTGGTGCCACCGGCAAAACATTGGCGGCCAGATTACTCTGTGTGCAACACACGACAAGGAAACTACCTAAACACACACACACGGAAACTATTACCCTGTGGGTTCTTTATTTTTGTGTGGTACACATGAACCGACAGAGTAATTTGTATCTCCTTGTAAGTCTGAACCGTCAGAGTTATTAGAAATTTCATGTGTGCCATTGTGATACCGTCAGAAAAAAATGCTCGGACACACGGGAAAAAAGTGTTTCCAATAGTGCTATGATTTCCAGATCTAGTACATCCTTTTTTTTTTGCCAGCACAAATTGTATTGCATTCTCTTTGCCGCATGAATTTCTAATGCTACAAAATTTCCTCGCAGGGGATATTTGGCACAAGAATCCTATGGCGGAGTAATCACATTAAAGTCAGACATATACAATCTTGGGGTTATAATCATAGAGATATTGACAGGAAAAAAAGCGTACTCTCCGATTGAGACTGTAAGAACTTAATTAGTTGACATGACCAGCCCACACAATAATGTAGTACAACAGTTGTACTTCTACAAATTTAATTAGCTAACAGGATTATAACATAGTCCTGCTGAATTGGCAAACGATACTTCTGTTCTTTATTCCTTGAGAAATGGTTTAGAATCTTTTTCTTTTTTTCCTTCTTAATTGTTATTATTACATATACTTGAAGAATATTTTTTCACAAATCACACCTAATCCTTTTCAAGTATCAGGCCACAAATTAGATATCAACTCAAAGTAACCTACTAGTGTTAGATTTAATGCTAGCGCTTTACTATTTCAACAACTAACTGTATAAACTGCGGAAATTTTAGGGTCTATATATTGACTTCCTGTTTTCAGTTTCCCATTTCTTTAGCTGACCCTAGCTTCCTCATGATCACAATTACGATTCTTAGGTACTTGAAAGCTGGAGTAATAGGTTAAAGACATCAGGCGAAGCAGACACACAGTTGGAACACGTAAGAGTATGTGTGAGATAGGCTTACAATGCATTGACTCTAACCCAGAGAACAGACTAGATGCAGATCGTGTAATTGAAAGGCTTGGTGCAATGGAAACTAGATGCAGTTCTGTTGAAAGTGAATTATTTACTTCGCCAGTAACACAAGTAAGTTTACCATTTAAAAAAACACATGTAAGTTTAGTCTTGATACACAGATGCTCCCATTAGTCATTAGCACCCGTTTTTAACTTATGTGCAGTACATTTTCACTATTGTTATTCGAGAAATTTTAGAGTGCTTCTTTATTTTATGAGCCGTCCTTCCGAAGAAATCTAACGGTAGAAGTACCAAGAAGTATTAGGAAGTTCCTATGAGGAAGTATTAGGAAGTACCAGATTGGTAGGACCTATAATAAATTTTAATTAATATTTTTTAATTAGAAAGGGTATATCAGTAATTTCATCTGATTACAGACCGGCTTCCCAAATTCTTGAGCCGTGGCTTCAGAGCCTGATCTTCCCCTCTTCGAAGAGCTCATCGGCCGTCGTCAGTGCCACGCCGACGCGGCCTTGTTGGTGATCGTGCCGAAGTCGAAGTCTGTGTCCCGCGCCGTCTCGTTCGCGACCGCGCCACCATCGAGCCTCCTCTTTGGCGTGCCGGGCCTCTCCTCCCAGTCGAACGGCACAGACGAGCCGCCCGTGGCGTACGATGCCCGCACGGCTGGAACTCCTCGTCGCCGTCGCCGACGTCGTCTTCTTCCTCGCCATCTCCACCGTCCCCCTCGGCAAAGTGCACGTATATGGTCGCGGCGCGCCATGGGCTGGCGGGCGCGCTGGTGAAGTGCTGGAAGAGGTCGAACGGGTTGGCGCCGGTGAGGCACGGGGTGGCCGGCGGCAGGAGGACGAACGGGTTTGGCGACGGCAGGGCCATCAAGAACAACCCTCCCTCGTCCCGGGCGAGGCGACCGCACGGGCTGGACGGTGCCGTGGCGTACGGGCTCGCGGCCACGCTGTCGAGCCGGAGTCCTTCGCGGGCGGCGGTGTTGGCGGAGAAACTGGAGCCATCCTCAGCTCCATTTCGGTGGTCACGGCCGCTTTCTCAGACGGCGGCTTTCTCAGACGGCCGCTAATGACGCCAGTCTTGTTGATCTAGCACTGCTTGTTGACATAATAAGCTTCGATCCATCTTTCACTGTGATGCTTGATTTTTTGCACGATGCCAATTCCACAGGAAACGATTCAAACTAGTCCTGTGAATTAATTTGAATTGTTTTATATGAAGTTCTTGTGGAAGAGGGAAATTCCCACGCTCTGAGCTGAAGTGTCAAGTTGCATCTTCTGAGGCCCCGATCAGTTCTGTCGGCGGCGTGTGATGGGATCGGCGCAGGAGCCCTCTCGGCGCAGGGGAACGGGCGACGTGAGGGATTGAAAGAGAGACAAAGGGGAGAGAATAGATTCCCAAAATACCCTTTTCTCAATTAGTTAAAATTTTTAATTATTCAGATGGTGGAAAAATCAAAACACATAATACTTCTTAGTACTTCCTAGTACTTCAAAAGCACCGTAAAAAACCTCTTGTTATTCTTCGAGTTGGTGGATAGGTGAAATAATTAACTATTAGAGGAGGCTAAAATAGTAGTTCACAGGTAGCAGTAGTTTAACAAATAAATGGTGAAAATAGAAACATAAAAAAGATAAACTGAAAATAGTCACATTATTTTGTCTTTATTACTAGAAAATTCTAGGTATATTTTTTCCTTATTTTGATAGAATGTGAAAAATAAAATTTACATAACACTATTTCCAATATATGTTCTTTATTATTTTTGTGATGTCCATTGTTTTCTATATAATTGAGATGTATATAATTCATATTGACTTCGTTTGCACATCCAGGTTTAGTAATTTGCAATATATATGTTTCAGACATAATATTCTATTCGTCTATAATAAACCCTAGCTCATGATTGCAACTTCCTAGGTGCTTGAAAGTTGAAAGTTGTGAAACTAGGTTTGAAATGTCGCAGGGAGACACACGGTTGGAACCTGGAGCTCCCTTTGAGGTTGGCATAGAGTGCATTGATCCTAATTTAGAGAGGAAACCAATCACACCGCAAATAATTTACGGGCTTGATAAAATGGAGTGTACTTCATTGGTGACACATGTAAGTTTATTCATGGCACACGACAAGCATCATTTTTTCGATCAGAGCCTTGTACCCAGCATCGATTTCGTTTTTACTGCCTTTTGGATGGATTAAGGGAAGTCGTGTTAATTATAGTTCGGCAGGAAAAGAAGAGTTCGACTGAGTCACAAAACCCTACACCTAAGGTAAGTTTAGTACGCCCCCTATATTTTGTTCATTTAGTAAGCTTTAGTTTACATAATAGATAACTTTAATCTTTAAAGACATTCTCACATATGCATGAGTCATATCTCGGCAGTTTGGTCACAAATGAAACTGGTCGATCTTTGCTTGCATGCAGACTCGCTTCCCCGCGATGGACGTGCACTCGCGGCCGCTGGAGTACCCATTGGAGCCAAACATGATTCATGGTAAGAATTTAAGGCTATGTTTAGTTTCCTAAAGTTTCACTAAAATTCTTACATAGAGGACCATGACAGTTCATTTCTTCTCTCTGCGCACCCGGTCCAATACAACAAATTTCACCTACTTTTCACCAACTAAACGCGACCAATTTGCTTGATTTTTCATTTATTACCCATTCTTCAGTGTTGTTGCAACTGCTCCCCCCCCCCCCCCCCCCCAACACACACACACAAAACTTTATTATCTTCTTTTGCTTCCTTTTCCCATTCTTTTGTGACGCACGCAGGTCTGTTGTACGAGAGCAGCTCAGACGTAGAACAAGCGAATGTGCGGCTTAGCGGGGATGCCAAATTCGAGTTCATCAAGGACGTTGAAGCCAAAGACCGGAAGAAGGTTGGAGCCAATGACTTGTTTGACGACCATAGAAACTTGATTACAAAGCCTATGGTCAAGCCACTGGGTGGTGGCGGTGGTGACAAGAAGGGCGGTAAAGGAAACAACAACGAGGTCATGGAAATACTAAACAAGGGAAATGGTAACAATGGCGGCAAGAGAGCTTCTAGCGCAAAGCAGAACAATGGAGGTGGTGTGGACAACGCGAAGGGCGTCACCCAACGTGACGGTGTCACTGACCTGCCCGTGGGTGCCGGTGGCCTGCTGGGAGGCAAACCATTATCACCATCGTTGCAGCAGGTGGGCATAACAAGACCTTACATTATCGATGAGGGGGACGTCGATTTCCCCGGTATGGGCCAGATAGGCGGCTGGCCCATGAGTCATTGGCAGCTTGGTCACATATTGAACCGATCGGTCGTTGCTTGCATGCAGACACGCTCTCCCATACAGGACGTGTACCCGTGGCCGCTGGAGAATAACGCATTTTTTTGGGGTATGTATTCTGGGATGTATTATCTTCAACCGTTGAATCAAGAATCAACGGCATCTGTGTGTCCTGCGAGATGAAGTGAGATAAAGTGAGACGGAGTGAGATACTTTTTCGACGGTTGAGATCGTTTGAGTTGGTTTTTCGAGGTGAAGTGAATGGTTGGAGATAGATCGTGCCTAGAACGCACATCCCCTTCTGCATTTTCGCGCTGGAGAACCTCTTGGAGTCAAATATGATTCATGGTAAGTAAGAAAGAAAGGTTTCTAAACCACAACAATATGCTTGATTTTTAAATTTTCCCCATTCTTCAGTGTTGTTGCAACTCCTCCCCCCTCCTAATAAAAAGCCTTATTATCTTCTTTTAATTTGCTTCCTTTTCCCATTCTTTTGCTATGGGTGCAGGTCTGTACGAGAGCAACACAAATATAGAACAAGCGAATGTTCCGCTTAGAGGGGATGCCAAATGCCAGCTCAAGCACGCCACAGCCAAAGACCGGAAGAAGGTTGGAACTGATGACTTGGTTGACGACCATAAGAAGTTGATTACGAAGCCTATGGCCATGCCACTAGGCGGCGGTGGCAGTGACAAGAAGGACGGTAAAGGCGACAACGACGAGGTCGTGGAAGTACAAAACAAGGGAAATGGTAACAATGGCGGCAAGAGAGCTTCTAGCGCAAAGCAGATGAATAAAGGTGATGTGGAGAACGCAAAGGGTGTCGCCCAAGGCGGTGGTGCCGGTGGCCTACCTGTGGATGCCGGTGGCCTGTTGGGAGGCAAACCATTATCGCCGTCGCTGCAGCAGGTGGGCATAACAAGACCTTACATTATCGATAGAGATGTCGATTTCCCCGGTATGGGCCAGATAGGCGACTGGCCCATGAATCATTAGTAGCTTGATCACAAATTGAACTGATCGATTGTTGCTTGCATGCAGACACGCTCCCCAGTGCTGGACGTGTGCTCGTGGCTGCTGGAGAACCCCTTGGAGCCAAATAAGATTCATGGTAAGTAAGAAAGAAAGCTTTCTAAACTACAACAATTTGCTTGATTTTTAATATTTACCCATTCTTCAGTGTTGTTGCTACTCCCCCACCCCGAAAAACCTTATTATCTTCTTTTAATTTGCTTCCTTTTCTCATTCTTTTGTGATGGGCGCAGGTCTGTACGAGAGCAACACAAATATAGAACATGCAAATGTGCCGCTTAGCAGGGATGCCAAATGCCAGCTCAAGCACGCCGAAGCCAAAGACCAAAAGAAGCTTGGAGCTAATGACTTGTTTGACGACCATAAGAAGTTGATTACGAAGCCTATGGTCATGCCACTAGGCGGCGGTAGTAGTGTCAAGAAGGACGGTAAAGGCGAGAACGATGAGGTCGTGGAAGTACAAAACAAGGGAAATGGTAACAATGGCATCAAGAGAGCTTCTAGCGTAAAGCAGAACAATGGAGGCGATGCGGGGAACGCAAAGGGCGTCACCCAAGGTGGCGGTGCCGGTGGCCTGCCCGTGGATGCCGGTAGACGTGGTAATGGATTTTGGAAAATCCAAATCTAATTGGATTTTTTTCCTTTTGGACTTCGTTGGACTGGATTACTTTGGATGTGGATGTCCACATGCTAAATTAAATTGGATGTCCAATCAGTATTAGATGTCTAAGCAGGAGCTTTTAATTCTAATGTCCGGCTCTGGACGTGGGTCCCGCATATAGATTTGGCTTCACCGATTTGCACGAAGTAGCGGACTGTCATATTAAGGCATCTCACCAAATTTTGGTCAAATCCGCTAAAATTTTATAGTGTGAACGAGATTTTAATTCTAGGGTCGGCCCCGGATGTGGGTCCCACATATAGATTTGGCTTCAGGTTTGCACCGAGTAGGCATCGTTATATTAAGGCATCTCACCAAATTTCGGTCAAATCCGCTAAAATTTTATAGTGTGAACGCGAGCTTTTAATTTAGGGTCCGGCTCGGACGTGGGTCCCACATATAGATTTGGCTTCACCGATTGCACCGAGTGGCAGCTTTGTCATGTTAAGGCATCTCACCAAATTTCGGTCAAATCCGCTAAAATTTTATAGTGTGAACGCGAGCTTTTAATTCTAGGGTCCGGCTCTGGACGTGGGTCCCACATATAGATTTGGCTTCACCGATTTGCACTGAGTAGCGGACTGTCATGTTAAGGCATCTCACCAAATTTCGGTCAAATCCGCTAAAATTTTATAGTGTGAGCAGAGTTTTAATTCTAGGGTCCGGCTCTGGACATGTGTCCCACATATAGATTTATCTGAGTAGTCAAATTGGTGGTGGTTGGATTATATTGTTGGATATTAGATTTTGAGTGAGTGAAATGGATTGGATGTGAGCTTTATAATTTAGAATCTTACTGTTGTTTCGAAAAAAAATAATTTAGAGTCTTACTGGATTTTTCTTATTTGGATTATGGATATTGATCCATTCCCACATATAGATGCCGGTGGCCTGTCGGGAGGCAAACCATTATCACCGTCGCTGCACCAGGTGGGCATAATAAGACCTTACATTATCGACAGGGATGTCGATGTCCCCATTATGGGCCAGATAGGTGGCTGGCCCATGAGTCATCGACAGCTTGGTCACAAATTGAACTGATCGATCGTTGCTTGCATGCAGACTCACTACCCCGTGCTGGACGTGTACCCATGGCCGCTGGAGAACCCCTTGGAGCGAAATAAGATTAATGGTAAGTAAGAAAGAAAGCTTTCTAAAGCACAACAATTTGCTTGATTTTTCATTTTCCCCCATTCTTTAGTGTTGTTGCAATTCCTTCCCACCCTAAACAACCTTATTATCTTCTTTTAATTTGCTTCCTTTTCCCATTCTTTTGTGATAGGCGTAGGTCTGTACGAGAGCAGCATAAATATAGAACAAGCGAATGTGTGTATTAGCGGGGATGCAAAATGCCAGCTCAAGGACGCCGAAGCCAAAGACCGGAAGAAGGTTGGAGCTAATGACTTGTTTGACGACCATAAGAAGTTGATTACGAAGCATATGGCCATGCCACTAGGCGGCAGCGGCAATGACAAGAAGGACAATAAAGGCGACAATAACGAGGTTGTGGAAGTACAAAACAAGGGAAATGGTAACAATGGCGGCAAGAGAGCTTCTAGCGCAAAGCAGAACAATGGAGGCGGTGTGGAGAACGCAAAGGGTCTCGTCCAAGGCGGCGGTGCCGCTGGCTTGCCTGTGGGTGCCAGTGGTCCGTTAGGATGCAAACCATTATCGCCGCTGCTGCAGCAGGTGGGCATAACAAGACCTTACATTATCGACGAGGGGGATGTTGATTTCCCTGGTATGGGCTAGATAGGCGGTTGGCCCATGAGTCATCGACAGCTTGGTCACAAATTGAATTGATCGATCGTTGCTTGCATGCAGACACCCTCCCCCATGCTGCACGTGTACCTGTGGCCGTTGGAGAACCCATTGGAGCCAAATAAGATTCATGCATGGTAAGTAAGAAAGAAAGCTTTCTAAACCACAATAATTTGCTTGATTTTTCAACTTTTCTCATTCCTCAATGTTGTTGCAACTCCCCCCTCCCCCCCTAAAAAAACCTTATTATCTTCTTTTAATTTGCTTCCTTTTCCCATTCTTTTGGGATGGGCGCAGGTCTGTACGAGAGCAGCACAAATATAGAACAATCGAATGTGTGGCTTAGCGGGGATGCCAAATGCCAAATCAAGGACGTCGGAGCCAACAAAGACCCGAAGAAGACAGGAGCTAATGACTTGTTTGACAACCATATATAAGAAGTTTATTACGAAGCCTATGGCCATGCCACTAGGCGGTGGCAATGACAAGAATGACGGTAAAAGCGACAAGGACGAGGTCGTGGAAGTACAAAACAAGGGAAATGGAGACAATGACCGCATGAGAGCCTCTAGCGCAAAGCAAAACAACGGAGGCGGTGTGAAGAACACAAAGGGTGTCACCCAAGGTGGTGCTGTGTTGCTGGCCCGCTGGGCAGCATGCCAACATTGCCACCGTTGCAGCGGGTGGGCATAACAAGACCTTACATTATCGACGAGCGGGATATCGATTTCCCCGGTATGGACCAGATAGGCGGCTGGTCCATGAGCATGCCCATGGACCGTCCCCGGATTGGCAAAGTGCAGCAGGGAGGTGGCACCGCCGCTCGAGATATGTTGGCCGATGCCACACCTACGGCAGGGTTCCAAGAGCGAGGTGCAGCTGGTGGCAGTAGCATGCCATCTGAGAAGCAGATGCTACAGGCTGCTGTGGTGGCCGAGAGCCGGATGGTGCGGCCGCAATACATCGCTCCTCCGATGCCTCCTCCGATGCAGAACCGCGATGGTGTAGACGGCGACGTGAACTACAGTAGTGGTAAGATCAAAGGAGGTCAACAGACGCAGAACACCAAGTGTGTCACCCCAGGCGGTGACGCCGCCGGAGGTTTTCCTGTCAGTATCAGTGGCCCGCTGCTGAGGGGCACGACAGCGTCGAAGAATACCATGATAGGCGATACCGGTTTTTCTAGTATTGGCCACATGAGTGGCGGGCCCATGACCATGGGAATGCCCATGGTTGGTAGCATGCAGCAGGGTCGTGGCGGCGGTGGCGCCACTCAAGGCATGCCGGCCGGTGGCAGGAATACACCATCCGGGCTGGTACGGGCTGCCGTGGCAGTTGGGAACCCGATGGCGCAGCAGCAGCGAGGCATGCCATCGGGAACGGAGGTGCTGCAGGATGCTGCAGCGGCCGGCAACCCGAGGGCGCAGCAGCAGTACATGGACCGGATGCAGCAGCAACCACTGCTGGTGGCAAGAGGCATTAAAAAGAAGATGCATTAGAAAATATGGAAGAGAACCACTGTATGTATGTATTTGTGCTTTTTCCCGTGTCTTTGTGATTAGAGATGAAAGTGGTACGGATATTATCCGTCCGACCGACCGAAAGGGTCAGACACTCAAATGGTAAGACCGTATTCGAATCCGGACATTTAATATCCGTGACTATCCGTACCGCATTAGTATCCGGAAATTCAAAGTTGAATTTCTATGATCCAAATATGATGAATATCACTATTCGACAAAAAATATACTGTCCGTATCCGTATTCGATCCGAGAATTCTGTCCGAGAAAGAAAAATTATCTGTATCTGTATCCGCAGTATCCGTCCGTATCCGATCCGTTTTCATCCCTATTTGTGATACCTCAAATTGTTCTCCAATGCAAACCTTAAATTGTCAAGAGTCAGTCGAAGTATTTTCCATGTATGACGAGTCGGATAATATTATTTTTCATGTAATAAAATGCTAAAACTTTAAGATATATTAGCTTTTATTAGCTACCAACGTTCATATATACAGTCTTCTTTGAGAATAGATTGGGTAGTTAATTAGTAAGAAAATTATATGAACAAAATATCATTCAATTCGAAAAAAAAAGAATGGACAAAATGTCAGGTGGCCTTATTTTTACCGTTTCCAGTTAGTTGTGCTTCCGATATACTCCCTCCGTCCCTAAAAGACTGTCGTTTTCGCTTCTCGAGAAACAACTTTGACTACATATGTAAAAATATATATTAATATTTATAGTACAAAATTAATATAGTTAGATAGATATTTGAATCTAGTTTTTTAACAAATTTATTTAAAGATATAAATGTTGCACGTATTTTCTACAAATCCGATCAAACTTGTGACAAAGAAACCAACGACGACAGTCTTTTGGGACGGAGGGAGTACACATTACTTGGTGTGTAGTTTTTTGACTCATGGGCAGGACATCTCAAAGAGAAAATTTCGATGCCAACCACCTAGGCTGTGAATCTTTCAGTAGGCATCTCAAGAGTTGGTACCAAACTCTTTGAACTATATGACCCCGACAAAAGAAGATCACGATTTCACATCTCAGTAAACTTTGTTGTTTTTTTGGATCGGTCGGCCCAGTAAACTCAGCACTGTAGTTTTTAGGTTACAAGTTGATTCGTCCGTGATTAATTTACCTCCTTTATTATAGTACATATACGATTCATGCCCAATGTCCTTTTCACCGTTGTGCTTGGGACCTTTTTTCATTGCTATTATCTAGCATCTACATTTTGTTGATTCGATATCCTCTAGTTCGGGTTTTGAATCTTATGAGGATGGTTGTAGTATACTACTTCAAATTAAAAGTCACTCTAATTTTCTTGAAGAATCAATACCCAAATTATAGAGAGGATCATAAAGATTTATAGAACCGATTAGAGATACTATGAAAATATATTTAATGAAGAAATTTATGATACTTATTTCACTACAAGAAACTATTTAATCTGTGACGCACTCTCTGCGACGTTTTCAGAAAACATCACGAAGAGCACTGCGTCTACGACGTATTTCTGTTTTTCGTCACGGATGTGCATTGATGGATATTGAAGCCCAAAACATTGTGACGATTTGTTAAATTCGTCGCGATTCTACGACGTATTCCTATTTTTCATCACGGATGTGCATTGATGGATATTGAAGCCCAAAACATCACAACGATTTGTTAATTTCGTCGCAATCCGGCCCACAACGCTGTGACGTTTGAGCAGATTTGTCGCGATCGGTAAATAAAATATAGTCATATTATGGATAAAAAATTGATAAATTAAATTAAAAAACAAAAAATGGGGAGGGCCAAAGAATTAAACCCACAACCTCCTAACCACCTTGCAAAGGTATAAACCATTGAGCTACAAGTTTTCTTATGTATTATTATGATTTTCACCTCTTTTAAAGATAATTTTGTCCCTGGTGTACACTTGGCATAATAGCCCTGGACGCCACATCACTGCCACATAGGCCTGCCACCAGGCGCCACCTCACCCAGTCGAACGCCATGTTGGCTGACCACATGGTGTTGGTCTCGCCGACCCAGCCACATGGCACGCGGCCCACCGCTGCGGGTGCCGCCGCCCACCTCACGCCATGTGGCACGCCGCCCACTGCGCGGCGCCGCCGCCCACCCTCACGCGCATGGCCCGGCCGCCAAGACGCCCGGCGTCACGTTGGCCCAACTTCCTTGGAAAATAATCCCGCACACAAAAAATAAGGGGGATGAGGGACTCGAACTCACGACCTTGGGGGAAAGGAGGAAGATGTCTTACCACTGAGCTACAAGTCCAATTGCGTTTGTTCTCAGAAGTTTATTTATATATACATTAACAACTTGTTGGCTAGAGTTGCATTTTATATCCGAAATGTAGATAGATGAAGAACACCTATAGGGTTCGTCTTTCTTTTTTAATCCTGAATTAAAAGTTGTATTTGGTTTTTCTACGTCATTTGAACTCCAAATTTGGTCTTTCTTTTTCCCAATTTTTTCTAAAATCACATTCTTTCATTTTATTGTGTTTTTTTAAGTTGGTTATTGTTTCTTTAATCTTATTCATATGACTTGTTTCCATCCATTTATGTAGAGAATGTAAATACATGCTTTTGCAAAAAAAACTTACTAATTTAACTCTATAATTTCTAATGTTATGGTCAACATAAAGTTGTGTCCAAAATTTAGATGCATACGAGTCCAAAATTGTTATGAGGTATTCAAATCTCAAAGTTTGACTTTGAGTTTTAGGAAACTATAAGAGGGATGTATCCTTTTGCGAACAATGTATGGTCCTACTTTCTTGAAACCACTTAAATTTTTTATAGCAAGATTGTGGACTAAAAACAAGTTGTTATGCCAATTTGTAGAATTTTCTGACCAACTTTAGATATTATTGTATTTATTATGTTGTAGTTTTGAGATACAAGTTTGAATGTTCCTTATAACTCACATTGAATTTCTCATCAATATTCAAAACATGGCCTAGAATTGAACATAGAAGTTTAAATATGATTTTTGTGAATTTTTTCCAGTCTTATTGGAGGTACACATAGGTCAAATTGGAATTACTTTTGCTAAGCATGCAGAAATTCAATTAAATGATAGAAAATAGCAAATTTATTCGAAAAATCTTGAAACTCCTAGAAGGAAACTTCAATGTTGTCGTTTACATGTTAAAAATGTGTTGGGGGTATATAAGGTAATTAATTTTCAATTACTTCATAAAGACATTTTAATTAGGTATTTATAAATAGCAAAACAACTTTTTAAAAGAAAAAATGGTAATGTAACTTCGTATTTGCTAATGTTATGGTCAAAATAAGGTTGTGTCCAAAATTTAGATGCATAAGAGTCCAAAATTGTTATGAGGTATTCAAATCTCAAAGTTTGACTTTGAGTTTTAGGAAACTATAAGAGAGATGTCTCCTTTTGCAAACAATGTATGGTCCTACTTTTTTGAAATCACTTAAATTTTTTATGGCAAGATTGTGGACCAAAAAATGCTATTATGCCAATTTGTAGAATTTTCTGACCTAATTTAGATATTATTGTATTTATTATATTGTACTTTTGAGATAAAAGTTTGAATGTTCCTCATAACTCACATTGAATTTCTAATCAATCTCCAAAACATGGTATAGAATGGAACATAGAAGTTTAAATATGATTTTTGTAAATTTTTTCCAGTCTTATTGGAGGTACACATAGGTCAACTTGGAAATACTTTTGGAAATTACATAGAAATTCATATAAATGATAGAAAATCGCAAATCTATTCCAAAAATTCTGAAACTCCTAGATTGCAACTTATATGTTGTCTTATACATGTGAAAAATATATTGGTGGTATTTAAGATAACTAATTTTTGAGTTGTTTGAAAGGGTGTGTTATTTAGGTGTTTAAAAAATAGAAAAACAACTTTTTTGCACAACAAATGGTAATGTAACTCCTCAAATGTTAATAGGAGACTAAAGGTAAGTTTTCATCTAAGTTTGATGTGTTTATAAAGAAGAAAATGCTTTAGGGTGTATAAACTTCAAAGTTTAAGTTGAGTTGTATGGATGAATGTGAGAGATCCATCCATTTTGTGAACAATATACACCAATTTTTACCAAAACATAATGAAACTTTTATGTCAACCTTTTACATCCATAAAATGATTCCATACCAAATTATACAATTGTCGGAGGAGTTTAAGGTATTATTATCATTATTTTATAATGATGTTGCTAGTAGAAGTTTGAATGGTCCATATAAGACATTTGAACTTTTCATCTATTTTCAGTATATGAGCTATAATAGAACAGAGGTACTTGAAATATATTTTTTATTGTTTATTTGAATCTTATTAGAGGTACATAAAATAAAAAAGAAAAATGTTACACAATGAAGGAATCGGTCAAGGTCTGTTTTGGCCCAAAATGGCCCAACTTTTGCGGACCGTTCATCGCAGAATCGACGGCTCTGATCGCGTTCCTACCTTATATAATGCAATGAAACCCCAAGCCAAACCCTAACTCCCTCACCCCGCCTCCCCTCACCTCCCAGCTGCGCTCCCCTGACACGTCCATGCCCACGTCTTCTTCCCCCGCGACCCCGCCCTCCCGGTCGCCCCCTCCCCTCTCTTCACTTCCTCGGATCCACACTCCTTCCCATCGTCCCTCCTGTTGTCACCCTCTCTCTCTCTCGATTGCTCAAGCGCACTGGAGCCGCAGCCGGTGGACTAAACCCTAGCCTTTCCGCTTCCACCGCCGCCATGACCGCCCCGTCCGATGCCTCGACCGTGTCGGTTGGCGGCCTCATGCTACGGGCGGAGGCCCGGCCGAGGCATGGTGGGCTTGCCGGTGCGAGATCCGGCCACGGTGGGTGGCACCAAGGCGGCGGCGGCCTTGAGCTCCCTTCCAGCCGAATCTGCCATCTCTGGCGGCGTAGGGAAGCAGGAGGCAAGTGCAGGCGAGCTCCTCCATCCTCCGCTCCTCCGCCTTCCTCCCTCTCTGCCCCTCCCTCTCCTCGATTCGCGTGATGGGAAGCTCGCGGGAGCAGACGGCGCTGCAGGCTCCCCTCTGTGCTACAAGGAAGTAATTCCCCATGTCTATTTACAGGTTGACTCGTGTTGGCCCTAGTGTGGTATGCATATTCTGGTCTATTTAGATTTACTTTTCTCGATTGACGCTAGAATCTGCTTATGCTATTATTTTGCGGATTTTGATAGGTAGCAGATCTGGATGTCATCCTTATTGTTGACTCGAATCAAATTCATTTTTATTGCTATATCCATATTGCTTACGCGTGCTTGGATATGGTAATGTTGCATGCTTGTGCTTACCTCTAGCTAGTTGGTACTAGCTGGTTGTGTTAGATTGCTAGTTGCTCACTGCTCAGTGCTCATTGTTCTCTCATCCTCGCTCTCGCGAGTTTATATCCCATGCCTGTGTAATACATTGATACACTAGCACATGACTGTGTTGTCTCTGCTAAATGATAGGTTTATTCTTCAGTGCAATCTAGTACTAGTAATATGGTATTAAGTATCAACTTATATGCTTTTTGAGTATATGTCCATTTAGATTAGAACTAGCATGCAGTTCAGTCTATTACTTTATTGCTATAGTTTCTTGCACTGTCCTGTCTTGGTACCTTGTCTATGAGACATGAAGGTATTTCACTAAGCATAAACTCATTGCAAAAATAAGTATGCAGTACATGTCCTCTTTGTTTTAGTGAGAGTCTGAGATAGGACTATGCGAGCTTGTGTTCTCTTATATCTCTGTTTTTTCTGCAGTCCAGCAGCAGCCTAAGTTTAGTTTCATGTTGACAGTGAGCATCTTCGATTTGATTTGGACTGAATTATGTCTATATGATGCCAGATTGGAGATGAAGAAGAAACCATTAGCTTTGATCTCAAGCCATCAGATGCTATCA
Organism: Cenchrus purpureus; assembly: GCA_022644695.1. Taxonomy (NCBI): domain Eukaryota; kingdom Viridiplantae; phylum Streptophyta; class Magnoliopsida; order Poales; family Poaceae; genus Cenchrus; species Cenchrus purpureus. Next base: position 68,241,070 of record CP053466.1, read on the forward strand.
TGGTTGCTTTCTGGTGCAAGGTATGCAATTGCTTTGCTCGTGGCCAGCTTCATATTGTGGTACTTCTGTCACATTTGAACACCTTCACTTTCAGCAAGCACCTTCACATTTGAATTGTAGTGCTACCCATACCACACTAATTGCTAGATATTACTTTGATCTAAACAAAGGTTGCTTGCATAGAGTCATATCTATGATTAGTACAGTTAAGTCTTTAATCAGTAGCATAGTAGCATACCTTCTGATCTTTGACAGGTCTATCATCACATTAGGCGATATCCAACATAGATGAAAATTTATGCTAGCATTAGTGCTTTGTTTGCTATCATGTAGTGTTGACCATGGAATTGATGTTTCTACAGTTAATTTCTAATTACATGACCGATAAGAACTGCTGGAATGTATGTGCTTGCTTATTATTTCAAATTGACTAAACATTGGATAAAGCTGACTTGTATATATCCATGGAATATATGTGCTTAGCTACAGCGCCTGAATTGGTAGCTGGTTTTGTCTGCAAGCGGAGAAGACTTCACCGAGCTGACCTGGGTTTTTCTTCCGTGTAGGGTCTAGTACAGCCAATCTCCTTCAGGCTCTTGAAGATTACTTGCCAGTTCTTCTAGGATTGGGAAAATAAGGTGAGGAAGAGAAACTGATGCTGCAGTAATCTGGTGGTCTTTTCTTGTTTCAGTTGACAATGTCATTTCGGTGTTCTGATTCATCCGGCATGCAAATGGTGTTGATTGGTGTACATTTGTGTGCTTCTTGCAGGTACTGGGCAGTTCCTGAGCACCCCGGTTGCCTAGACAAGGAGTTAGAGAGGCGGACCGGAGCGCCCGTGCGAAGCCCATGGTGGAGGCAGCGACCGCCGAGGCTGTGGCGGCGGAGTAGTGGTTCGGCAACAAGGCTGAGAAGGTGGCCGTGATGTCCTGCTCGATCTGATCAACTCTCTCTCTCTCTCTCTCTCTCTCTCTCTCTCTCTCTCTCTCTCTCTCCTTCCTCCTGCAGTGTGTTTATCTGCTTGGTCATTGCATTTTGTGCTGCTAATGTGGTTGCTTGGTTGATAGTCATTTAGATCTGTTAGTTGCCCTGCGCTCATTGTGATTGATGGAATGGCAACTCATTGTGCATTTATCTCCTTTAGATTTCAGAATTGATTGCTATGCATTTTTTTGATTATGTTCAGATTTATATGCATAGGAAATACAACAATCAAAACAATTTAATTGATATGAAATTGGGAAACTCTGACGAGCAAGAATTTCTTGCCTCTTGAAACTGTAGCTATGTTTAACTGATTACTTGAATTTTCTGCTGCTTGTAGTAGTTCTCCAAGAATTTAGATTAGAACTAGCATGCAGTTCAGTTTATTAGTTTATTGCTATAGTTTCTTGCACTGTGCTGTGCCTTGGTACCTGAGATTAACCAAAGACCTGAATGTCAATTGTTTCTGGTGTTTTCTTTTGTTCCGTGTTAGTAGTATAGCTTGCCTTGTGTGTTCCTTGTTAGTAGTATTTAATTCTTTAAGAGATTGCTTTAGCAGCCATTTTAAAGATTTCTCTGTTCCTTTTTGTGCTTCACGGCAACAAGTTGCATACTCTTACTAGATTCAAGTTCCTGCGATAAACACTGATATTACATTTGTTCCCTTAATTTCAGAAAAAATTGGAGAAGTAGAACTGCGGTAAACTCTTGCTGGATGAAAACTTTACCTGATGCGAACTCTTGCTAGATGAAAACTTGTACCTGATGTGTTGGATCCTCTCGTATTTGATGTAATCGATGAAAATTTAAGTGTATCCGATGTGATGCTAGTTTTGTTTATTTTTGGAAATGATATCCATTGGTTGGAATTGTAAGCTTGAATGGGCTAAAAAAAACCTAATATAATTGATGGGCCAGATTTGTTATGGACTGTATATCTACTGGGCTGGAAATGTGGTGACGTCATCATCCACGTCGGCTGCCACGTCATTGTCCCCGCAGGCTGCCACATCATGGTCCACGTAGGCTGTCACGTCATCGTTGTCCACGTAGGCTGCCACGTCATCATTGGCTGCCACGTCATTGTTGTCCACGTAGGCTGCCACGTCATTTTCCACGTAGGCGTCCACATTAGCAGCCACATCAGCATCCATGTTGGCAGCCACATAATGATCCATGTCGTGACAATCCGACGATTATTTTCGTCGCCGCTAAACCGGGCTTTGGGTTGGGTTGCATGGGCCTCGGGCTGCTCCGTGACGATTCAGATACGTCACAGATCGTGACGTTTATTAAGAAGCGTCGACCGATTTAATCAATGACGCATATTCCACCACAAAAATTTAAATCGCGACGTGACGATTTGCGGCAATTTTAACGATCCGTGACAGAATGATTGTGTCACAGATTAAATAGTTTCTTGTAGTGTTTGGTATGAACATTAGTATTTTATTGCATAAATTTGATCAAATCTAAGTGCCTTGACTCTAAAAAATTTAGACTTGTAATTTGAGACGGAGGGAGTACTTTACTACTAGCAGATGTCATGGATAAATAGCTCACTTTGTTTGCCCAAAGTTGCTTCTAATTCATCCGATAAAATCTAACGGTGGAAGTACCAGTTATTACTGAAAAATATCAATAGGATAGTATTATAGAAAGTACCAGTTTGGTGAGCCCAACAACTAATTTTATATATTAAATTAAATTAATTAGTGAAATTTTTTTAATACAAGGTACTACCTAGTACCTTTTGGTACTATCCAAGTACCGAAACAAATCTCTATTATTAATAATTGTACTGTAATACGAAATTTTTAGAAATTGTCAAGTGATCTTTGGGAAGGTCGTGCTTATTAAGTTAACTAGGTGAATTCCTCATGTGTTGCTGCGAGATATTTTACATACATTTATATGATTATTTGATACATTTGTGAAGTTTTCAACCTTTTGACAGGAAGGTAAACTATTCTATTAATTTTACTGCCTTTGTTTACAATTAATTGTAAGTCATTTTTATTTTTCTAAGTTTAAAACTTCACTCATTTTGTCTAGATATACATTGTATCTAGTATCTAGGTGCATAGTAAAAAAAATTAAAATGATATATATGTAATTTAGATGGAAGGAGTAGGAAGTCAACTTGTAAGTCGTAACCCACAGCGGCCTGGCAACATGCATGCAACTTGCATAACTTCGGGTCCAAGATTGCCCACCTATGCTGCAAATAAAATGCATCGCAGCATCAGGCCCATCATCAGATGGGCACCGCCATCGTCGTAAGTTGCATCGCTGGATAGCAAGCTCGTCCATAATCTCCACAGTGCCACCGTCGTCTGCTCCTCCGTCCTGCTACAGCATACGCGCCTCTTGCTCGTGAGCTCGCCGAGAGCAATAGGGTCCGCTCTCAGGGTCTTTGCCGAGCTTGAGCCCCCACCTCTCGGCAGAAAAAGCTCAGGGATCTTTTGCCGAGAGTCGAGGGCGGGTTCTCGGCAAAGCCGTGAGGCAGGCGAGCGTATGGGCGATGCCATCACGGCCGTGCCCCGGCCGTTAGCTTTGCCGAGAGCCGGCGCCCCTTGGCTCTCGGCAAAGAAGCGACCCAGCACCTACCATCTTTGCCTAGAGAGCTGAGCTCTTTGCGAGAGCATCATGAGCACTCACGGCAAAATGTTCAAGAAAACTTCACATTTTCGGCTTCAAACTTTTTCCTAGCTCAACATACACTCATACAGAGTACATGTTCAAAATTGGCGTCATTTCGACTCTGTTTGCTATATTTAACAATTTTACTTCATTCTTCGTAATTTTTTCTATACGTCCGATATGAACTGCAAGTGCATGAGATCATAAAGTAAAGTTGTTGGAAAAATGATATTCATGTTCATGAGACATATCTAACACTATGTACATAAAATGAAGCTAACTTTCCGTCATTGGGTTCTCTGATCGTGATGAAGATCGTGAGGTAGAAATGTTGTAAAATTGTATAAAATTCAAATAAAATTTGAAAATCACGAATTTTGTCAAGCGCTCATGATATCATATGTTGAGTTTGTGGTAAAAATTTGAGAATGTTTTGAACACTTTAACACATACGCTGTTTAGAAACCGGAACATCTCACGAGAAGTTTCAAAGATTTTGAACTAATATCACTTCATTTGGAGACTTAGACAAATTCAAATTTGAGTTTGACTATAAAAACTTTTTTATAAGTAATATGCAACATAAATGGTGCCATGTTAAGTGTTAGCAATTTTGCGCATATGTTAGGTATTTTTAAAATTAAATTTGGTAAAGATACTCTTGGCCGAGAGGATAACTCTTGCTTGCCGAGAGCTACGTCTATGGGCTTTCGGCAAAGAAGTCAGCGGCCCACCCGGTCGCAGCCCTCGCAGCAGCGTGCGTGAGGGGAGGGTGCAGGTGGGCCTAGCCCTCCCTGCCGAGAGCCTAGATCTAGGGCTCTCGAAAGAAGAGCCGCACTTTGTCACCACGACGCACGCACGCACGCGTGAGGGAGGGTGCAGGTGGGACCCCAGCCCTCCCTTTGCCGAGAGCCTGGATCTAGGGCTCTCGGCAAAGAAGAGCGGGCCCGCCTGTCAGCATGATGCACACACGCACAGCGTACGTGAGGGAGGTGCGGTGGGCCCCCACCCTCCCTGCCGAGAGCCTAGATCCGGGGCTCTCGGCAAGAGCGCCCGCCTGTCAGCACGACTCACACACGCGCGTACGTGAGGGAAGGGTGCAGGTGGGCCCCCAGCCCTTCCTTTGCCGAGAGCCTAGATCCATGGCTCTCGGTAAAGAAGAACGGGCCCGCCTGTCACACACACCCACACACGCACCCATTGACGCACCTCATTGCGGGCCTGGCTTCTGCGGGGCCCGCCTTCTTTGCCGAGCTCGGCTGAGCGATGCCGCGCCCATGTCGCCACACACACGCAACACACACAGAGCGCACACAGAACACCGAAACACAACACACACACACGCCTGCCCACCTGGTAGCCTACCGCCGCGCCATGGCCGTTCCTCCGCCGCCGCCATCGTCGTCCTCCCCCGCGCCGGCCGCTTCATCCCGCCGCTTCCTCCCCATGCCGCGGCCGCTTGCCCCCACCATCGTCGTGCCCGCCCGGTCGTGGCCGGTGCCTTCGCCGGCGTCGTGCCGCCCCGGGCAATGCTTCCTCCCCCGCCTGCGTGCCTCCACCGCCGGCCTCAACCCGCCGCCGCCTGTGCCCACCGCCCCGGCCACACGCCCCCACCGCCCACGTTGAGTTGGCGGGCGGTGACATGCCCCCCTCCGGGGGAGAGGACGCCCACTGCCATTGCCAGTCTGGTAAATTTTTTAGATAGCAATTTTAGTAAATAGATTGGATTTGAAAAAAATTGCAATGCTGTAGTAGAATTTAGCAGAAAACAATTATAGATAGCACTTAGTAAAACAATGCTCTAGTAGAATAATTGGTAAATAGCAATTTGTAGAACAATGCTATAGTAGATTGCAATTTTAGAAAGCATGCCCGTCCATTGTAGTTATGAATTTTACATATAGAAATGTATGTACAGAATTGTGGATATAGATTTATAGATACATAATTTTAGATATAGAATTTTAACTTGTCATGTCTCTCAATTTGACTTGTCATACTTGTCAATTTGACCTAAATCGTGCGGTACCACATTTCATGTGTCCGGCCATCGAGCTGTGAGAAGAAATTTTGTGTGTGCGGCCCGACCTTCGTGTTGTGGCTTTTCATGCAGGTTTTGAAAACCTCACCGTGCAGGGGAGGTGCTGCCAAAATTTTTGATTGACACTACTATTATGTTCATTTTCCGAGAGTTGAGCACCGACCTCAAGATCGGGTTCCAGCCTTCCTCCGCCAGTGTCCGTAGCTCGGCCGCCATCGTCTTCAAACCAGCAAGGGTGAGACAAATTTCATTCTCTGTTGTAGATCGTGAAACCTAGTTAGTGTCTCCTATTCGGAAGAGAATCTGATTCGAAATATGAGAACTTTGCATATTTATGAGTATCTGTTCAATTGTCCATATTTTGATAGGTGGATGCGTAGATGGGGTTAGTTTCTATGGTCTACTCCGATCCGAGGCGAGTTTTGTAGCACCTCCCGTTGTTCTCCGGATACACAATCTCCCTAACGGGACATGTGTATTTGGAGAGCAGGAAATTGCCCCTCGGACGGAGTAGACCATAGGAACCCACCCCATCTACATCCATGGGTGGGATTAGGACCTATCTTTACCTATTAGAATGTGTAGACATCGTGTAGAGGATGCAATGTATTTTATATAACTCGCTGATATGATAGAGAATGGATGACTGTGAGTGGATGTACAAAGGATGGGCACCAAATGGTCGTGTGACACAGGAATGGGTTGACAACACTTAAGCTTTCATGGATGAAGCATTTAGAAAGGTTAAAGGGCCTAAAACAGAAACCATTTGGTGTCCTGCGCCAAGTGCGGAAACTCACGTCAAAGGAACAAGCAGGAAATGGCAGCTCATCTGCACAACAATGGTATTACATAAGACTATTCCAAGTGGACCTTTCATAGTGAAACCTGTCGTATGATATCCGAGGCCGTGAGACAACGGATCGGAGAACTTGATGGTGATGCTGGAGTAGCAGACATGATAGATGACTTTCATGAAGCACATTTTCAAGGAGAACGCCGGAGGAGGAGCCAGAGCTGCGCCAAGGCATATTATGACATGTTGGCTGCAGCACAAAAACCCTTCACCAGACACCAAAATATCTCAACTAGATGCCATCGTCACCGATGGCCGTAAAGTCCCAAAGATAACCTCGAGAGATTGCTTCGATACTTTGGTGACTTGTTTTGGTGACATGCTTCCCAAAGATCACCTTTTGCCAAAGAACTTGTACGATGCGCGAAAAGTCCTTAGTGCACTTAAGATGCCATACGGGCAGATACATGCCTATCCGAAAGGATGCGTCTTATTCAGAAAGAACATGAGAAAGAAACACGTCCGAAATGGGCGGTCTTGGATTGGTGATCTCTGGTCCCGTCCGAGTTCCGACGCTCGCAGGTTCGATCTCGAGATAGGACCATGAGCTCAGCCCAGCCCATACAATGGCGGCCCACCATTACGGAGAGCTTGCACAAGCAGTTCCATGTTATTTCTGTTCTCTGCGTCGTCCATTGACATTTTCATATGTTTACTTTGTATTCTAATGTCTAGATCAAATAGGCCGGCGGGAGGCAGGTAGAAGAGGCGCGAGGCGCACGATGAGCAGATGCAAAGGATGCAAGACGCCCACGAGGCGAGATGGATGTGATACAAGAGGCCCACAATCAGCGGTATGCCTCCGTGCTTGGTACATGCAGACTCTTGGTCACGCATTGGCGCCACAGGCGCAACTCCCTCCACTACCCTAGGTGTACTTGCCTCCAGTCCCTTGAATGGCTACTATTTCTCCAGTGAGCTACTGAACCCTCCTCTTTTGTTTCTCATAGTGACCTACAATGACTTCATATAAATGCTCAAAACCTTACATTTATTTCTCATCGTGGTATACAACTTATAAATGTTAGAAAACCTAGAATGACGTAGAATTCGAAAATGACTTGTACAAATGACTTGGATTATCATTTCTCACTTTAAATCCTACGCAGAATCTATCAGCGGCATCAAATGATGGGCCTATGGGACACGAGTGGTCACCGCTTGATTCGAGAGTCCTTGGGGCGGGATGTGGTGCCGCCTGCCCTCGGCCGTTTCACCCTCCCTCACAGCTTGTCGGGGATGATGACACATCCACAGGCATCTGGGTGGGGTGGCCACAATAGCCAGCAACGGGGTCGGGTTCGATCGCCGCATGATGGCCTTAACGACAGTGAGTTCGTGAACTACACACCTTTTATTTGCATTTGGACATTTGTGAGTTGGTGGACCTTTGTGACTTCCACTTCGTGACTTGTACTTGCATTTGGACTCGTTATTTGCATTTGTGGACTATGTGATGAATATTACACCTGTGATGATTATTAGCTGTGATGATTATAATATGCACTGCGATGAATATTAGCTGCACTGTGATGAATATTCTATATCTGTGATGATTTTGTGACTTTGTGGGTTGTTTGCTAAATTTTTAAAAGAAATAGTCTTTGCCGAGAGCTAAATCCCGCCCGTGCCGAGAGCAAATGGCCTCACTCTCGGCAAGCCGCCTCCTTTCTTGAGGCAGGAGCCACGTGGCTCGGCAAAGAAAGCCGCCAGGCGCGGGGCCATCGTTGGCCTCTGCCGAGAGCGGTGGTCCCCGGCTCGACAAAGCGCGTGGAGTGGACCCCATGCGCAGCCCTCTGCCGAGAGCTATGGACCGTGGCTCTCGGCACAGGCGCACTCTTTGCCGAGAGCCACGAGCGCCGGCTCTCGGCAAAGACCCTGGGCCCCACGCGTAACGGCGTGACCCGAGGGACGGCTGTGAACACCTCTGTCGAGGGCCAGGTGGGCCTCTCGGCACATATCTACCGAGAGGGCGCCCGCCGGCTCTCGGCAAAGGCACCTTTGCCGGCCCAGATGCGCCATGAGGGCTTTGCCGAGAGCATCCTCTCAGCAAAGCCTTCATCGAGAGGAAAGGGCCCTTTGCCGAGAGGATTGGGGCTCTCGGCAAAGCCCCAAAAGAGCAGGCCCGCCTGTCAGCACGACTCACACACGCACGTACGTGAGGAGAGGGTGCAGGGCCCCCAGCCCTCCCTTTGCCGAGAGCCTAGATCCATGGCTCTCGGTAAAGAAGAGCGGGCCCGCCTGTCAGCACACACGCACACACGCACCCACTGACGCACCTCTGTGTGCGGGGCCCACCTGGCTTCTTTGCCGAGAGCCTTGGATCTGGCTCTCGGTAAAGCGGCCAGCCCGGGCCCACTATCGGCCACACACACGCAACACACACAGCGCAACACACACAACATCGAAACACAACACACACACGCCAACACACCCGCACCCCGATCGTCCTAAACCGTCGCCACCACCGTCGTCCTCTGCCGCTACCGCCACCGTCGTCGTCCTCCCCCGCCCCAGCCACTTCATCCCGCCGGCCGCTTCTCCTCGCTGCCGATCGCTGCCGCCCACCACCGTGCGCATAACCCGGCCCGGGCCGGGCCGCTTCCTCCACTGGGCCGTCTGCTGCGCCCGCGCGGCCGCTTCCTCCCGGCTTGTGCCTCCCAACGCCGGCCTCCCGTGCCTCCACCGCTGGCCTCAACCTCGCCTCGCCGCCTCGGTGCCTCCACCGCCCGCCAGCCACGCCCCCACCGCTTGCTGGGGTTGAGGCCGACGGCCGGTGCTGCCCTCCGGCCGGGAGAGGACGCCTGAGCCACTGCCGGCGTACAGGTAATTTTTTTAGATAGCAATTTTAGTAAATAGATTGGATTTGAAAAAAATAGCAATGCTATAGTAGAATTTAGCAGAAAACAATTATAGATAGCACTTAGTGAAACAATGCTCTAGTAGAATAATTAGTAAATAGCAATTTGTAGAATAATGCTCTAGTAGATTGCAATTTTAGAAATCATGCCCGTCCATTGTAGTTATGAATTTTACATATAGAAATGTATTGAGGACCAGGTGTGTCCGAGGTAGTGGAGGGTCGCTCCTTAGTGATGAGTGATTGACAACGTTGTGTGGACTGATGCTTGGCTAAGTGTGCAGGTACAGATTGCGGCTTGACTCATGTTAGTGCAGGTGAAGAACAAGCGCGAAAGGCCTTAGCCATGCCAGCCTCCGGGTGATGGAGTGGAAAGTAGGCTTGGTTCGATGGACCCGGTGGCCGATGGGGTCAAGTGCGAGTCGTGCATTGCAAGACTGGCGGGCTGAAGTCGTGAACATGGGCCTGTGCAAGGTAGCGGATCGAGCCCGAAGCTTGCACGTGGGGTTTGTTGGTTTGCCCACAAAACTATCGATGGACGGTTTCTTGGTTTGGGCCTCAAAACCATGTCCGCAGGCCCGAGGCGACGGAGATGGTGATTCGGGAGCTTCAGGAAGCTTCGAGGCGGGGGGCACGTGGCGTGATCACGGGGCTTGCGTCGATGCTAAGCAAGGCGCAGTGGTGGGCGTGTCCGCTCGATGAAGACTTGACCAAAATGCCCCTGAGGGGTTGTATCTTCTATTTGAGTTGTAGGGGTAGCATGGTCATTTACCTCCCTCCGATGGACTTCGTATAAATAGCGGAGAGGTGGATGGCATCTCTCTCTTGGACTCTAGGGTTTCCTCCCAGATTGTTCAATCGCTTCTTTCCTCTCGCTTTCCTTAGGCTAGATTCTTGTATAGACTCACCTCTGGATGTATGGAAGCATTCGACGTTGCGGTGATCTCCTAGTCCTCTGTGATTTTTGTGTCATTTCTTGAGGCTATTTTTGGGGAGTTTCGTTCTCCGCTCGATTCAGGGCTTTGAGGGCGTTTTCCTTCAGATTTCTTTGAGGGGATCATGGGTGGATGCCTTGCGCATCTTTGTGTGTGATCTTGACCCCTCAAGCGCCGGGGAAAGCCTTCGATTCGTGAGTTTTTGGCTGGAGTTCGAGTTCTTGGTGGTCGTTCATGTGATCCGCGATTCCCGGTGATTTAGTGAGCTAGAGGTCGAGATTTTTGGGGCATAGCTTCATCTTGTGTTGCTTATCATCTCCCCCAAATCTTGTCTCAAGAGCTTTAGCGGTTTGGGAGATCCGGTGATGGATTTGGAGAGTTGACCTTGCGGGGTCGGCCTTTTTCTCTGTCACGCGCTGGTGGATGTCGCGGAGCGTGCGGACTGTCCACGTGACCTCTATTCGTCGCGTGTTCATCTGTGTTCATACGCGTTCGTGTTTTGATCCATTCTGTCGCTAGGGTTTTGTTGCAACAAGTTTGCGGATTGTCCGCATGTGGTTCACGGACTGTCCGCATGGCTCAGATTTTGTCTAGGGTGGCTCGAGGTTTGTCTGGGGTTTTCAGAGAGGTGTGCCGGACTGTCCACCGTGTGGGGCCGGACTGTCATGAGGCATCGATCGCCGTCGCGTGCTTGCCCGGACCGTCCGAATTTCGCGGTGCGCTCGAGGAGTATTATTGCGGATCGTCGTGCGTCACACTGTCCTGACCGCCTGATTGACTGCGTACCCTTGCGACCCCCGCCTGTGCCATCGCAGATTTGGCTAAGTCCTTTGGTTCTTGTCTTGTGCTTCCGCTCTTTGCTTCTAGGCTTGTCTCTAGGACTTGTAGGCTTGTGTGTGCCTTGTCTAGAGCTTCTTTGGTGTGCGCAAGTACTCGGAGTGGCAATCGGGGTATAGGCCGAGTTCGACCTTCGGGAAGAATTTTTATTGGCTCCCATTCACTCCCCACTCTCACAGTCGCCTATTCGGTCCTTCAATTGGTATCAGAGCCGGTTACGGATCTTCTTGATTCTAACCAGTCTAAGATCCAAAGATGGGCGATTATGGCAAGGGGTCGGGTCCTCCGCACTTTGATGGCAAGAATTACCCGATGTGGGAGAGGCGCATGGGCGCGATTTTGCAAGGAAGGAACTACGATTTGGGAGGTCACTCAGAATCCTCATTATGTCATCCCAGATAGTTTTCTGCTTCCAGGATCGCGGGACATGTGTGAGGCCAACAAGGCGTTGATTACTTGTTGTGCTCTCTTTGCCTTGGAGTTTGAGCGAGTGTACGAAGAGAATGTGGCGGAAAGATATGGCTTAAGTTGAGAAATGCTCATGTTGGCAATGCCCAAGTGCAAGCCCGTTTGTTTTCCACTTACGGAGAGATGCGAGAACTTCACTCATCTCCCGGTGAGTCGACCGATGCTATGTTCCAGCTTCACTAGCATAGTCAACAACATGAGGGCCAATGTGATAGTGCTCCCATACACGGATCATGATGCTATCAAGCTTTTGCATGCCCCGGATAGGTCCGTGGGAGTGCCAAGGTCGAGGCCATTGAGGAGTCGAGCGTGTATGATACGCTTTATGCTTGATGAGCTGTTTTCCATGCTCAGGTCTTTGGAGGTTGATCGTGGTTTGAGAGCCAAGAGCGAGAGCCCCATTGATCCTCATAGTTTGGCTCTTGTCTCAGGATCAAGGTCTAACGCTAACTCTGGTGGTTTCTCTTTGTCTTGTCTTGTGTCTTTGCTAGATGGGGACTTTGAGGTGCTGAGCGAGGACGATCTTGCCTTGTTGAGCAAGAGGTTTGGGTGGATGTACGAGAACCGCAAGAATGCAAGGCGGAGCTCGGGGATGTGCTATCGGTGCGGGAAGCACATGCACTTCATCTTCGAATGCCCTGAAGCCATGGAGATCAAGAACAACTACAAGGGCAAACCCAAGCACGACTACAACAAGCACTGCTCCCGGAATAACTACAAGGACAAGCGCAAGGACAAGGGGGAGAGAAGGCCCAAGAAGAGTGGCGGGTACAAGAAGAAGACGGCTCGAGCGATATTTGCCAGAGCAAGCAACATCGACTCCACATCAAGCGATGCTTCTTCCGACTCGAGCAGCGAGGAAGAGCAAGAAAGGCGCAAAGACAAGTGGCACACGGGCAAGAACTTCACCGGCCTGAGCTTCGTCGCACAAGGTGGTTTTTGCGGCATGGCACACTCCAAGAAGGGTGGGAATGAGGACCAAGTGTATCCGAGGACTAGTGGAGGGTCGCTCCTGAGTGATGAGTGATTGACAACATTGTGTGGACTGATGCTTGGCTAAGTGTGCAGGTACAGGTTGTGGCTTGACTCGTGCCAGTGCAGGTGAAGAACAAGCGCGAAAGGCCTTACCTGTGGCGGCCTCCAGGTGATGGAGTGGCAAGTAGGCTTGGTTCGATGGACCCGGTGGCCGATGGGGTCAAGTGCGAGCCGTGCGGTGCAAGACTGGTGGGTGAAGTCGTGAACATGGGCCGGTGCAAGGTAGCGGATGGAGTCCGAAGCTTGCACGCGGGGTTTGTTGGTTTGCCCACAAAACCTTTGGTGAACGGTTTCTTGGTTTGGGCCTCAAAACCCAGCCCGGAGGCCCGAGGCGACGGAGACGGTGATCCGGGAGCTTCGGGAAGCTTCGAGGCGGAGGGCACGTGGCGTGATCGTGGGGTTTGCGTCGAGGTGAAGCGAAGCCGCGGTGGAAGCGTGTCCGTCCGATGAAGACTTGACCAAAATGCCCCTATGGGGTTGTATCTTCATTTGAGTTGTAGGGGTAGCGTGGTCATTTACCTCCCTCCGATGGACTTTGTATAAATAGCGGAGAGGTGGATGGCATCTCTCTCTCTTGCTCCCTAGGGCTTTCTCCCCCGGTAGATTTCTCTGAACTGCTTCTTTTCCCTCTGGATTCCTTAGGCTAGACTCTTGCAGACTCGACCTCACGGATGTATGGAAGCATATCGGCGTGCGGTGATCTCCTAGTCCTTAGTGATTTTCGTGTCATTTTGGGGCTATTTTGGGGGTTTCGTTCTTGCTTGATTCGTGATTTTGGGGCGTTTCTTCACGATTTCTTTGAGGGGATCATGGGTGGATGCCTTGCGCATCTTTGTGTGTGATCTTGACCCCTCAAATGCCTTGGAGAGCCTTCGATTCGCATGCGTTTTGGTTGGTGCCCGAGTTCATGGTGGTGGTTCGTGTGATCCGTGATTCCCGGTGATTTAGTGGCTTAGGAGTCGAGATTTTTGGGGCATAGCTTCCTCTTGTGTTGCTTATCATCTCCCCCAAATCTTGTCTCAAGAGCTTTAGCCATTTGGGAGATCCGGTGATGGAAATGTGGAGTTGACTCGAGCTCGAGCATTTTTCCGCTTTGGTGACGTCACTGAGACCATCCGGGACGCCGTGAGGCCTGGCGCGTTGGTGTTCTTCGTGTTCTTCGCCTATTCTTGAGCACTTGAGTTTCGATCCGTTGAGTTGCTTTGGTTCGGTGGCAACAAGTTTGGCGACGATCCGGTTGTCCCGACGATCCGTCAGGTCGGACGGTCGCAGATGAGCCACGGATAGTCCGAATTTCGGGGTGCACCATCGGGTGGTTCGAGGTGCTTGCTGCGGACAGTCCGTCGTGACCCTCCGGACAGTCCGTGCCCTCCACGCGGACGGTCCGCCGTCACCGGATAGTCCGCCAAGACTTCGCGATGCCTAAGTCCTTTGGTTCTTGCTTTGGTGCTTCCGCTCTTTGCTCCTAGGCTTGTCGGTTGATCTTCTAGGCTTGTGTGTGCCTTTTTTGGAGCTCCCTTTGTGTGCACAGATTCGTGGAGTGGCAATCGGGGTATAGGCCGAGTTCGACCTTTGGGAAGAATTTTTATCGGCTCCCATTCACTCCCCCCCTCTCTGGTTGCCTGATTTGGTCCTTCAATTGGTATCAGAGCCAGTTACGGATCTTCTTGATTCTAACCAGTCTAAGATCCAAAGATGGGTGATTACGGCAAGGGGTCGGGTCCTCCGCACTTCGATGGCAAGAATTACCCGATGTGGGAGAGGCACATGGGCGCATTTTTGCGAGGGAAGGGAACTCTTATTTGGGAGGTCACTCAAAATGATCAATATGTCATCCCAGATAGTTTTACGCTTCCGGTGATCGGGACATGTTTGAGGCCAACAAAGGTCATTGATTACTTGTTCCGTCTCTGTCCCTCGGAGTTCGAGCGAGTGTACGGAGAGAATGTGGCCGGAAAGATATGGCTCAAGTTGAGAAATGCTCATGTTGGCAATGCCCAAGTGCAAGCCCGTTTGTTTTTCACTTACCGAAGAGAGTACGAGAACTTCACTCATCTCCCCGGTGAGTCGACCGATGCAATGTTCCAGCGCTTCACTAGCATAGTCAACAACATGAGGGCCAATGTGATAGTGCTCCCATACACGGATCATGATCAAGCTATCAAGCTTTTGAATGCCCTGGATAGGTCCATGTGGAGTGCCAAGGTCGAGGCCATTGAGTCGGCGTGTATGATCTGACGACATTGGATGAGCTATTTTCCAAGCTCAGGTCTTCTGAGGTTGATCGTGACTTGAGAGCCAAGAGCGAGAGCCCCACTGATCCTCATAGTTTGCTCTTGTCTCAGGATCGCGGTCTAACGCTAACTCTAGTGGTTTCTCTTTGTCTTGTCTTGTGTCTTTGCCAGATGAGGACTTTGAGATGCTGAGCGAGGACGATCTCGCCTTGTTGAGCAAGTGGTTTGGGCGGATGTACGAGAACCGCAAGAATGCATGGCAGGGCTCAGGGATGTGCTATCGGTGCGGGAAGCACTGACACTTCATCGCCGAATGCCCTGAAGCCATGGAGATTAAGAACGACTACAAGGGCAAGCCCAAGCACGACTACAACAAGCACCGTCCTAACGACTACAAGGACAAGCACAAGGACAAGGGCGAGAGAAGGCACAAGAAGGGTGGCGGCCACAAGAGGAAGACCGCTCGAGCAATGGTGGTCGGAGCGAGCGACATCGACTCGACATCAAGCGATGCCTCTTCCGACTCGAGCAGCGAGGAAGAGCAAGAGAAGCGCAAGGACAAGCGGCACACGGGCAAAAACTTCACCGGCTTGAGCTTCGTCGCACAAGGAGGCTTTTGCGGCATGGCACATTCCAAGAAGAGTGGGAGGCACAGATGGGATTCGAACTCCGACTCTGAGGAAGAGGTACAACAAGATCCCAACTTCTTGCTAGAGGAGAATGCTAGGCTCAATGTGTTGCTTGATAACCGTGATGATGTGCTTAGAAAGACCAACAAGGAGAAGAGGGAATTTAGGTCTCTGTTGGGTGATGCTAAGGACAAGGTAGCCGAGCTTGAATCCTTGCTTGTGGATGCTAGGAATGAGATTGTTTCTTTGAAGTCTGCTCCTGTGGTGTCGGATGAGATTGATTGTGGTGATTGTTCAGTTTTTCTTGCTGATTTGACTACTCTCAAGGAGAAACATGCCTCTACTTTGGAGGAACTAGATGTGGTTAGGATTGAATGTGATGAGTTGAAGTCTAGGCTAGCTTTACTAGGTGCTTGTACCTCATGTCCTATTTTGCATGCTAGGCTAGATGAATCTCACACTAGAATTGTCTCTCTTGAGGCGACATTGAAAGCTCCTCTTCCTACATCATGTTCAACCTGTGAAATGCATGCCTTGAAAAACATGGAACTTGCACACTATGTTGATCATCTGCAGGATGAAAATGATGAACTTAGGAAATTGATGAGTTGGTTGTCTGGGCATGAGCCACAATTGAGTATGATGTTGGCTCAGTTTAAGAGGTTTGATGGTCAGGCGTTGGGGGCTGACAAGAGGGTGAGAAGAGTGGTGAGGGAGAAGAGAAAGCCGGAGAGATCCCATTCCACCACATACCACACCGATGAACAAATTTGCACCCAAGCCAAACCACCTCCAAACAAGCTAGACACAACACCTTTTGATCCACAGGTGTTCCCCACAAAGCTGAAAACTACCGAAAACCCATCAAGTTTGTGAGCACCTGAGTGTCTTTGATGGGAAGACAGAGAGAAAGGCGGAGAGAAGCTTGTAGAAAGCCACAGCCTAAGCGGTGCCAATCCGCTTCCATTATGAGTATTGTGGGAGGGATGGGCATAAGGATGAGTTACATTTCCGAAGGAAGAGGGATGAGAGGTTTGCTAGGGAGATGGCAAACAAGGATAGGTACCACCTTGCTCGTGGTGTGCCTTAGCCTCAGAGAGGGCCTCTACCTAGGGGTGATGTGTTTGTGAGACAGGTTCCCACTCGTGGAGGTGGAGGTGGTGGTGTGTTCCCTCGGAGAGACATGCGTGTTGGGTTTGGGCGTGGTGAGTTGGCTCGTGCTCCTTCTCGTGACTGTTACGAGTTTGGGAGGCACGATAGCTTTGGGTCTCAGATGGATTACGGGCCACTTTTCCTCCTCGTGGTGCTCCTCTAGTGAGACGTGAGGTCCTTTGGTGGTAGGCGTGAGAGGACCGCGCCTAGAGGTTTTGGTAGGATGGATTTTGCTAACCCTTCTTTTGAGCAAATGGCTCGACATGGTTTGACTCTTTTGGAACTAACCTAGTGTTGAGTCGCTTGCTCATTCTCGCTTCTCATTTTTGATTGCAGTGGGAGGCTTGGAGAACTTTTGGTTGATCGACTCTTGTCAAGACACATGACCGGAGATCGTGGGTGGTTCTCGCCTCACCCCAGTACGAGGGAGTACATCACTTTTGGGGATAATGGGAGAGGACGAGTGCTTGTCAAGGTATGGTGAATGTGAGTAGCAAGGTGACCTTAAGAAGTGTGGCCTGGTCAAGTCACTTGGTTTCAACCTATTGTCAATATCTCGCCATTCTTTGGACGAAGGTTTTGATGTTCGTTTTAAGTCGGGTGCTTCTCGAGTGCTTGATTCTCGAGGCGATCTTGTGTGTACGATCGTCTCGAGGGTCAAATCTTCGTGCCGATTTTTCCCATCTGCTTGGTCCTCCTCGATGCTTTGTTGTCTTGGCGTGTCGACCGAGCTTTTGAAATGGCATAGGAGGTTGGGACACTAGAACTTTGAGTTGCTTTCCCGCTTGAGTGGTCTTGGTCTTGTCTGAGGATTGCCTAAGTTGAAATTCGAGAAGGATTTGGTTTGTGCTTCTTGTCGGCATGGAAAGATGGTTGCTGCTCACGCCCTCCTCGACTGTCCATGACCGAGCGATCTTGTTGTTGCACATGGATTTGGTTGGGCTAGCTCGTGTTCGCTCTGCGGGTGGGAAGTGGTATGTTCTTATGGTTGTTGATGATTTTTCGAGGTACTCTTGGGTCTTCTTTTTGGAGGATAAGAGTGAGACATTTGGCTTTGTTCGGGACTTGATCTTGAGGTTGAAGAATGAGAGACATGGAGACGCCATTCGAGCTATATGCAGTGACAATGGCACAGAATTTAAGAACTCTCATTTTGATGCCTTTTGCAGTGATCTTGGTCTCGATCATTAGTACTCTTCTCCATATGTCGCTTGCCAGAATGGCATTATGGAGAGGAAGAACCGAACCCTTTGTGAGATGGCCAGGACGATGCTTGATGAGCATAGGACTCCTAGGCGTTTCTGGGCCGAGGCGGTCAATACCGCTTGCTATGTCTCAAATCGCATCTTCCTTCGTGCCTTTAAGAAGAAGACCTCTTATGAGCTGATGCATGGCCGACAACCCAAGGTGAGTCACTTTAGAGCCTTTGGATGCAAGTGTTTCATTCTGAAGAAGGGCAAGTTGGATAAGTTTGAGTCTAGATGTTCGGATGGTATTTTCCTCGGTTATGCGATTCACTCAAGAGCATATCGTGTGCTCAACCTTGACACTAACCGAATCATGGAGACTTGCGAGGTTACCTTCGACAAGACACATCCATGTAGCTCTTTTGCTTTTGAGTGTGCAGGTGACGAGGAAATTGGTGCCAGGATCTTTGAGGATGAGAAGGATGGAGATGGAGACGAGGATGATGATGATGGTGGTGCTCCCGTGGCTGATCGTGTACACGCTACTTCCACTACGGCGACGATCGAGGATGGACCATCCCCTACACCCACTACGACTGAGGCTGTTCGAGTGGAGGTTGCTGCTGAGGGGGAGGTTGTGTCCAGGCGTGAGGCTCCGCGGCGAGTACAAGTTGATCACCCACCGACGACAATCATTGGTGACCTCCATGAACACACTACACGATCGAGGTCAAGGAATTCCTCTCATTTCGCTCACTCTGCTTTTGTCGCGTCGTTTGAGCCCAAAGATATTCGACACGCTTTGTCTGACGAGAATTGGGTGAATTCCATGCATGAGGAGTTGGAAAACTTTGAGAGAAACCAAGTCTGGGTGTTAGTCGATCCACCACCAAATTGCCGTCCCATAGGTACCAAGTGGGTGTGGAAGAACAAAGAGGGTGAAAATGGGATGGTTGTGAGAAACAAGTCGAGGTCGGTGGCTCGGGGTTCAACCGAAGGAGGATAGATTATGAGGAGACATTTGCTCGTGGCACGTTTGGAGGCAATTAGGATCCTTCTAGCCGTGGCTAAAGGGTTCAAGTTGTACCAAATGGATGTCAAGAGTGCTTTCTTGAATGGGTGATAGAGGAAGAAGTGTATGTGAGGCAACCCCCGGGGTTTGAGAGTGAAAAATACCCACATCGTATATACAAACTCCAGAGAGCGCTCTATGGGTTGAAACAGGCACCTAGAGCTTGGTATGGCAGGTTGAGAGGCTTTTTGCTGAGTAAGGGGTTTGTGATGGGCACAATTGATAAGACCATGTTTCTCCTTAAGCATGGGAATGACCTTTTGATTGTTCAGATATACGTGGATGACATAATCTTTGGTGGCTCTTCTCATGATCTTGTTGCCAGATTTGCAGATGACATGAGCAGGGAATTTGAGATGTCCATGATGGGTGAACTGCAGTTTTTCTTGGGCCTCTAGATCAAGCAGTGTACGGATGGGACGTTTGTACATTAGGCGAAGTACACCAGGACATGGTGAAGAAGTTTGTACACCGATGAGTACCACTACGGCTTTGGACGCGGACGAGGACGGCGAACCCGTGGACCTGAGCATGATCGGCTCCCTCCTCTACTTGCGGTGATGAGGCCGGACATACGATTCGGTGTGTGCGGCGCCATTTTCGAGCTTCACCGAGGACTTCACATCGGCAGCCGCGCGGATCTTCGTGTATTTGAACTACACTCCCGAGTTTGGTCTTTGGTATTCTGCCTCCTCGACACTCAGACTTCACGGTTACTCCCGATGCTGATTTTGCTAGGTGTCGATTGGACCGCAAGTCTACCTCTAGGTGTTGTCCGTTCCTTGGTTCTTCTTTGGTCTCTTGGTCATCTCGCAAGCAATCCAAAGGTAGCCCAGCCCACTACAGAGGCCGAGTATGTAGCTGCTGCTAGTTGTTGTTCCCAGCTGCTTTGGATGACATATACCATGAGTGATTTTGGAGAGGAGTGCTCCTGTGTTCCACTTTTCGTGATAGCACCAGTGCCATAAGTGTAGCCAAAAATCCTGTCCTCCACTCCAAAACGAAATACATAGAAGTGAGGTACCACTTTCTGAGGGACAATGTTGAGAAGGGAAACATATCTTTGTCCTATGTCCCTACCCAAGACCAGCTAGCTGACATATTCACCAAACCGCTTGATCAAGTCACTTTCACTCTCTTGCGGGGTGAACTTGGAGTTTGCTTTCCTTTTTAGCTGGGTCTTGGAGCTTCTCATGTATATATGTGTCATATGTTCACTTTGTTGCATTGCATTAATGCATTTTACTTTCTGTACAAAACCTGGTAGGATAGCCATCTTTGGATCACTTGTGCGAGGAATGAGCTTCTCTTATATACATTGATCACCGATGTGCTATTTGTGAGACTTGTGCATGTTTGGTAAATTGTGGATGTGAATGCTATGCTCTTGATGGTTTTGCCACATATTTATGTTGAGATAACTTTCTTTTGAATGAAAATGCTAAAATTGTGTCTCTCATGAGTAGATGCTTGTCTATGCTCAATT
This sequence comes from Cenchrus purpureus, assembly GCA_022644695.1. Taxonomy (NCBI): domain Eukaryota; kingdom Viridiplantae; phylum Streptophyta; class Magnoliopsida; order Poales; family Poaceae; genus Cenchrus; species Cenchrus purpureus. Next base: position 68,261,489 of record CP053466.1, read on the forward strand.
TGTGCTTAAATGCCTGTATCATGTTTAGTTTGTGCTTGAGACTCATGTTCTTTTTGCTTGGGGTCAAAGACCTTCATCATTGTAAATTTTTAGCCCTTTTGTTTGCTTGGGGAGGAGCATAATCTTCTTTTTGCCGCAAAGGCACTTCATGTACCATGTTTAATCTTGAAAATGAAATTGGTGTGTTAGTTGCCTTATGCTTGAAAAATGAGCTTCTAATCATGTTTTTATGCTTTGATATTCATATCTTGGGTGCTAAACCGTAGCATGTTGTCTACCATGAGAAGTCTCATTTTAAGAAGTAGACACATGGCTCTGGCTTTAACATGACTTGAGTAGCTTGTGGGCATTTATAATGATCTTGTGATGAGAATCTGTGATCTTGCATAAACTTTGGATGATCTAGTGTATTTATGTTTAAATTGGTGTAGAGAGAGTCTTACTCATGAGATGAATGTTTCTTTGTGAAAATTGCTTAAAATTGCTTTTAGCCATGTCACATGCTTATATGTCTCTACCTTCTTGATGGCAATGTGCTAGATACACCATGTCTACTTTGCTTGCTCTATGTCTCATTTGTAGCATTTTGTTGTGCTCTTTGTATATTTGAGAAGCTTGGTAGATTGTATATGTGCTTTGACATGCATTTTTCATGAAAACAAGGGGAAGAGTTTCATATACCTTGATTCATGCATTGTCAACAAGGGGGAGAGTTTTGTATGATATGGGGAGAATTTTCATGCATTGGGAGATTTCTGTGGAAAATTGGTATGCATTTGTCAGATGTTGCATGTGAGGAGAAAAATTGAGAAGAAGAGGTTGCATTTGCTAAGGGGAGTTTGCATATGTGCAGGGGAGCTCTTTGATTTTCCCGAGTTTTGTGCTTTATGATGTGCTCCTTGAGCTTTTTTTTTGTCTCGGTTGTGTCGAGCCGTTGCCCTTGTCTTAGGGGCCGAGACTTGGTTGGCGAAAGTGATCTTGTTTCGCTTGTTCTTTGGCTTTGGATCACTTGCTTGGGAGGTTTGTGTTCGGTTGTTTCTTTTTTTCTCTATGTGATTTCTATGGTGTTGTCAATGCACTCATCAAGGGGAGATTGAGGACCAGGTGTGTGTCCGAGGACCGGTGGAGGGTCGCTCCCGAGTGATGAGTGATTGGCAACATTGTGTGGCGATGCTTGGCTGTGTGCGTGCAGTTGCGGCGGCTTGACTGTCGGTGCAGGTGAAGAACAATCGTGAAAGGCCTTAGCCGTGGCGGCCTCCGGGTGATGGAGTGGCAAGTAGGCTTGGTTCGATAGACCCGTGGCCGATGGGTCGTGCAGCCATGCGGCAAGCGGGCTGAAAGTCGTGAACATGGGCCGGTACAAGGTAGCGAATGGAGCCCAAGCTTGCACGCCGGGTTTGTTGGTTTGCCCACAAAACCATCGGTGGAGTTTCTTGGTTTGGGCCTCAAAACCAACCCCGAGGCCCGAGGTGACGAGACGGTGATCCGAGAGCTGGAAGCTTCGAGGCGGAGGGCACGTGGGCGTGATCGCGGGTTTGCGTCGAGGTGAAGCGGCCGCGGTGGAAGCGTGTCCGTCCGATGAAGACTTGACCAAAATGCACCTAAGGGGTTGTATCTTCATTTGAGTTGTAGGGGTAGCGTGGTCATTTACCTCCCTCCGATGGACTTCATAAATAAATAGCGAGAGGTGGATGGCATCTCTCTCTCGCTCCTAGGATTTCTCCCTAGATTTCTCCGAACCGCTTCTTTTCCCTCTCGATTCCTTAGGCTAGACTCTTGTAGACTCGACCTCCGGATGTATGGAAGCATTCTTGCGGTGATCTCCTAGTCCTCCGTGATTTTCGTGTCATTTTCGGGCTATTTTGGGGGTTTCGTTCTTCGCCGATTCGTGATTTTGGGGCGTTCTTCACGAATTTCTTTGAGGGATCATGGGTGGATGCCTTGCGCATCTTTGTGTGTGATCTTAACCCCTCAAACGCCTTGGAGAGCCTCGATTCATGCTTTTGGTTGGTGCCCGAGTTCATGTTGGTGGTTCATGTGATCCGCGATTACCGGTGATTTAGTGGCTTAGGAGTCGAGATTTTTGGGGCATATCTTCCTCTTGTGTTGCTTATCATCTCCCCCAAATCTTGTCTCAAGAGCTTTAGCCGTTTGGGAGATCCGGTGATGGAAAGGTGGAGTTGACTCGAGCTCGAGCATTTTCGCCTGTCCGCTGGCGACGGTTGAGCGTGGATGGTCCGCGAGGCCCTGGCAGCGTTGTTGTTCTTCATGTTCTTCGCGTGTTCTTGAGCGCTTGAGTTTCGATCCGTTGAGTTGCTTTGGTTCGGTGGCAACAAGTTTGGCGAATAGTCCGTGGCGCGGGGACGCAGCGATGAGCCACCGGACGATCGAACCGGTGCGCCATCGGTGGTTCGAGCGTTTAGACGATCAGTGACCCTGGACAGTCCGTGCCCTCCACGCAGACGGTCCGCCCGGTCCACCCCGGGACGGATCACTGTGGACTTGCAGAAGGCTAAGTCCTTTGGTTCTTGCTTTGGTGCTTCCCTCTTTGCTCCTAGGCTTGTCGGTTGATCTTCTAGGCTTGTGTGTGCCTTGTTTGGAGCTCCCTTTGTGTGCACAGATTCGTGGAATGGCAATTGGGGTATAGGCCGAGTTCGACCTTTGGGAAGAATTTTTATCGGCTCCCATTCAATCCCCCCCTCTCTGGTCACCCGATTCGGTCCTTCAAGGAAGCATAGCTCGGATTCAAACTACGATTCCGAGGAAGAGGTACGACATGATCTGAACTTCTTGCTAGAAGAGAATGCTAGGCTCAATGAGTTGCTTGATCCGTGATGATGTGCTTAGAAAGACCAACAAGGAGAAGAGGGAATTTAGGTCTTTGTTGGGTGATGCTAAGGACAAGATAGCTAAGCTTGAATCCTTGTTTGTGGATGCTAGAAATGAGATAGGCTCTTTGAAATCTGCTCCTGTTGTGTTGGATGAGATTGACTGTGGTGATTGCTCTGTTTTTCTTGCTGATTTGATTTCTCTCAAGGAGAAGCATGCCTCTACTCTTGAGGAACTAGATGTGATTAGAATTGAGTGTGATGAATTGAAATCTAGGCCAGCTTTGTTAGGTGCTTGTACCTCATGTCCTGTGTTGCATGCTAGGCTAGATGAGTCTCACACTAGAATAGTTTCCCTTGAGGCTGCTTTGAAAGCTCCCATTCCTACATCATGTTCCACCTGTGAAATGCATGCTTTGAAAAACAGGGAACGCACACTATGTTGACCGTTTGCAGGATGAAAATGATGAGCTTAGGAAATTGATGAGTTGGTTGTGGGCATGAGCCACAGTTGAGTTTGATGTTGGCTGAGTTCAAGCGGTTTGATGGTCAGGCGTTGGGGGCTGGCAAGAATGGTGAGAAGAGTGTGAGGAGAAGAGAAAGGAGAGATTCCTACTCCACCACACATACCATACCCATGAACAAATATGCACCCAAGCCAAACCACCTCAGAAACAAGCTTGATACAACTCCAGACCCACCAGTGTTCCCCCAGAAAATAGAAAATTACCAGAAACCCATCAAGTTTGTGAGCAACCTGGGTAATGTCTTTGAGGGGAAGTCGAGAGAAGGTCAGAGAAGCTTGTAGAGAAACCACACAAGCCTAAGCCACAACCAACTGCTTCCATTGTCGAGTATTGTGGGAGGGATGGGCATAAGGATGAGTTCTGCTCAGGAGGAAGAGATGAGAGGTTTGCTAGGTTGATGGCAAACAAGGACAGTACCACCTTTCTCGTGTGCCCGAGCCTCAGAGAGGGCCTCTACCTAGGGTGAAGTGTATGTGCGTGCAGCCCAACTCATGGAGGTGGAGGTGGTTTTCCTCGAGAGACAAAGTGTTGGGTTTGGGCGTGGTGAGTTGGCTCGACGTGCTCCTTCTCGTGACCGCTACGAATTTGGGAGGCACGACGGAGCTTTGGGTCTTAGATGGACTACGAGCCACGCTTTTCCCCTCGTGGTGCTGCATTCTCCAAAGGAGACGTGATAGGTCCTTTGGTGGTAGGCGTGAGAGGACTCCGCCTAGAGGTTTTGGTAGGATGGATTTTGCTAACCCTTCTTTTGAGCAAATGGCTCGACACTGGTTTGACTCCTTTGGTACTAACCCTAGTGTTGAGTCGCTTGCTCATTCTCTTTCTCATTTTTTATTGCAGGCAGGTGGCTTGGAGGACTTTTGGTTGATCGACTCCGGTTGCTCATGACACATGACCGGAGATCATGGGTGGTTCTCCAGCCTCACCCTGGTGAGTACGAGGGAGTACATCACTTACGGGGACAATGTGAGAGGACGAGTGCTTGCTGAAGGTATGGTGAAGGTGAGTAGCAAGGTGACCTTAAGAAGTGTGGCGTTGGTCAAGTCACTTGGTTTTAACCTGTTGTCGATGATCTCGCCATCGGACGAAGGTTTTGAGGTTCATTTTAAGTGGGCGCTTCTCGTGTGCTTGATTCTCGAGGCGATCTTGTCTGTACGATCGTCCCTGGGGGTCAAATCTTCTGTGCCAATTTTTCTCAGTCTGTTGGTCCTCCTCTTGCTTTGTTGCTGGTGTTTCGGCCGAGCTTTGGAAATGGCATAGGAGGTTGGGACACTTGAGCTTTGAGTTTCTTTCCCACTTGAGTGGTCTTGATCTTGTCCGAGGATTGCCTAAGTTGAAATTCGAGAAGAATTTGGTTTGTGCTTCTTGTCAAGATGGAAAGATGGTTGCTTCTCACGCCCCTCCGACGGTGTCATGACCGAGCGACCTTGTGAGCTGTTGCACATGGATTTGGTTGGGCGCGTGTTCGCCTGCGGGTGGGAAGTGGTATGTTCTTGTGGTTGTTGATGATTTTTCGAGGTACTCTTGGGTCTTCTTTTTGGAGGATAAGAGTGAGACATTTGGCTTTGTTCGGGACTTGATCTTGAGGTTGAAGAATGAGAGACATGGAGATGTCATTCGAGCTATCGACAATGGATATGGAGTTTAAAACTCTCATTTAGTGCCTTTGGTGATCTTGGTCCCGATCATCGATTCTTCCATACGCCGCTGTAATGGCGTGGTGGACAGGAAGAACCGGACCCTTTGTGAGATGGCCAAGATGATGCTCGATGAGCATAGGACTCCTAGGCGTTTCTGGGCCAAGGCGGACAATACCGCTTGCTATGTCTCAAATCGCATCTTCCTTCGTGCCTTTAAGAAGAAGACCTCTTATGAGCGGATGCATGGGCGACAACCCAAGGTGAGTCACTTTAGAGCTTTTGGTTGCAAGTGTTTCATTCTGAAGAAGGGCAAGTTGGATAAGTTTGAGTCTAGATGTTCGGATGGTATTTTCGTTGGTTATGCGATTCATTCTAGAGCATATCATGTGCTCAATCTTGACACTAACCGAATCATGGAGACTTGCAAAGTAACCTTCGACGAGACACAACCATGTAGCTCTTCTGCTTTTCAGTGTGCAGGTGATGAGGAGATTGGAGCGAGGATCTTTGAGGATGAGATGTATGGAGATGGAGATGACGACGATGATGGTGGTGATGCCCCCGTGGCTGATCGTGTACATGCTACTTCCACTACTACGACGACCATCGAGGATGGACCATCCCCTACTCCCACTACAACTGAGGCGCTCGAGGGAGGCCACATCGAGGGAGGTTGTGTCCAGGAGAGAGGCTCCCTGGCATGTACAGGTGGATCACCCACCGACGACGATCATAGGTGACCTTCATGAACGCACTACACGGTCGAGGTCAAGGAATACTTCTCATTTCGCTCACTCGCCTTTGTTGCCGCTTGAGCCCAAAGATATTCGACACGCTTTGTCTGACGAGAATTGGGTGAATTCCATGCATGAGGAGTTGGAAAATTTTGAGAGAAACCAAGTCTGGGTGTTAGTCGATCCACCGCCAAATTGCCGTCCCATAGGTACCAAGTGGGTGTAGAAGAACAAAGAGGGTGAGAATGGGATGGTTGTGAGAAACAAGTCGAGGTTGGTGGCTCGGGGTTCAACCGTAAAGAGGTTATAGACTATGAGGAGACATTTGCTCCTCGTGGTCTTTGGAGGCAATTAGGATCCTTCTAGCCTTTGCCGTGGCTAAAGGGTTCAAGTTGTACCAAATGAATGTCAAGAGTGCTTTCTTAAATGGGGTGATAGAGGAAGAAGTGTATGTGAGGCAACCCCTGTGGTTTGAGAGCGAAATACCCACACCGTATACAACTCCAGAGCGCCTATGGGTTGAAACAGCACCTAGAGCTTGGTATGGTAGGTTGAGAGGCTTTTGTCGAGTAAGGGTTTGTGATGGGCACATTGATAAGACCCTGTTCCTCCTTAAGTATGGGAATGACCTTTTGATTGTTCAGATATACGTGGATGACATAATCTTTGGTGCCTCTTCTCATGATCTTGTTGCGAGCGATGATGACATGAGCAGTGGAATTTGAGATGTCCATGATGGGTGCCGCAGTTTTCTTAGGATTCCAGATCAAGCAAAGGTAAGGACGGGATGTTTGTACATCAGCTAAGTACACTGTGGACATGGTGAAGAAGTTTGACATGAACGACTCCAAGCCGTGACTACACCGATGGGTACCACTACGGCTTTGGATGCGGATGAGGATGGCGAACCTGGATCAAAAGGAGTACCGAGCATGATCGAGTCCCTCCTCTACTTGACGACGCAGGGCATACGCTTCAGGTGTGTGTCTGCGCGCTTTTCGTGCTTCAAGAGGACTTCACATCGGCAGCCGTCAATCGGATTTTTAGGTACTTGAACTACACTCCGAGTTTGGTCTTTGGTATTCTCGCCTCCCGACACTCGCACTTCACGGCACTCGATGCTGATTTTGCCGGGTGTCGATTGGACCGCAAGTCTACCTGGGTGTTGTCCGGCCTTGGTTCTTCTTTGGTCTCTTGGTCATCTCAAGCAATCCAGTGTAGCCCACCACTACAGAGGCCGAGTATGTAGCTGCGCTAGTTGTTGTTCCCATGCTTTGGATGACATATACCATGAGTGATTTTGAGAGGAGTGCTCCTGTGTTCCACTTTTGTGATAGCACCTGCCATAAGTGTAGCCAAAAACCCAGTCCTTCACTCCAAAACAAAACACATAGAACTGAGGTACCACTTCCTGAGGGACAATGTTGAGAAGGGAAACATATCCTTGTCCTATGTGCCTACCCAAGATCAGCTAGCCGACATATTCACCAAACCACTTGACCAAGTCACTTCCACGCTATGGGTGAACTTGGGTGTGCTTTCCTTTCTAGCTGGGTCTTGGAGCTTCTCACATATATATGTGTCATATGTTTCATTTTGTTGCATTCCATTCATGCATTTACTTTCTGTACAAAACCTGGTAGGATAGCCATCTTTGGATCACTTGTGCTAGGAATAGCTTCTCTAATTTACATTGATCACTGATGTGCTATATGTGAGATGTGTGCATGTTTGGTAAATGGTGATGTGAATGCTATGCTCTTGATAGTTTTGCCATATATTAATGTTGAGATAGCTTCATGTTTGTGAAAATGATAAAATTGCCTCTCTCATGAGTAGATGCTTGTCGATGCTCAATTTGTGCTTAAATGCCTATATCATGTTTAGTTTGTGCTTGAGTACCACGTTCTCTTTGCTTGGGGTCAAAGACCTTTTGTCATTGTAAATGTTTAGCCCATTTGTTCACTTTGGGAGGAACATAAGCTTCTTTTTGCCGCAAAGTCATTTCACGTACCATGTTTAAATGTGAAAATGAAATTGGTGTATGAATTACCTTATGCTTGAAAAATGAGCTCCTAATCATGTTTTTATGTTTGTGATATTCATATCTTGGGTGCTAAACCATAGCATTTTGTCTACCATGAGAAGTCTCATTTTAAGAAGTAGACACATGGCTCGGTGGCTTTAACATGACTTGAGTAGCTTGTGGGCGTTTATAATGATCTTGTGATGAGAATTTGTGATCTTGCATAAACTTTGGATGATCTAGTGTTTTATGCTCAAATTGCTTTGGATAGGGTCTTGCTCATGAGATGAATGTTTCTTTGTGAAAATTGCTTAAAATTGCTTTTAGCCATGTCGCATGCTTATATGTCTCTACCTTCTTGATGGCAATGTGCTAACTACACCATGTATACTGTGTTTGCTCTAT